>OX442323.1:5803396-6414396 GCA_949358305.1 Strigamia acuminata | reverse complement strand
CGCCCGTCACCGAATTTTGTCAATATCTGATAAATTTCCACAGAATTGCAGCGACATTGTACGGGATATTTCTGCCCGATTTGACGGACTTATGTAAAACATTGTTGAAATTCCGTGGAAATTTATAAAATATTGACAAAGGTTGGTGACCGACCCACGGCGCGTTGCGGCGCGGTCGGAGCACGCGACCCAATCCCCCCCTCCCCCCGTCCCCAAAAAACCACGCCCCGAGGAACCCCGAGGTTCGGTTTCCGACCGGGTCGCCTCTTGATCCGACCCGGGGCGCGTCACGGCGCGGTCGGAGGACGGCCCTCGCCCCCAAAAACCACACTCCGGGTCACGTGGTCTCGCACCCGACTCTCTCAGTTATCCCGTTACGGCCCTTGGCCGTAACGGGCCGTTACGGGATCGTGACGGGACCGTCGGCGGCCCGTTAACGGCCCGCACGGGCCGTGACGGGATCGTGACGGGACCGTTGGCGGCCCGTTAACGGCCCGCACGCGCCGTGACGGGACCGTGACGGGACCGTCGGCGGCCCGTTAACGGCCCGTACGACTCCATGCGGGCCGTTGACGGGCCGTTAACGGGCCGTTAACGGGCCGTTAACGGCGTAAATCGAAAAAATCAACAACCGACAACACGTACGTGAAAACGCGTACAACATTCATAGACATTAATCTCGAATCCTGTTTTTGGTTTTACGCCGTTAACGGGCCGTTAACGGGCCGTTAACGGCCCGTTAACGGCCCGTTAACGGCCCGCGTGAGGTCGTACGGGCCGTCGGCGAGCCGAAGTCCGGGAACGAAGGCCGTGACGGGATCGTGACGGGACTGTCGGCGGCCCGTTAACGGCCCGCACGCGCCGTGACGGGACCGTGACGGGACCGTCGGCGGCCCGTTAACGGCCCGTGCGGGCCGTTGCGGGATCGTGACGGGATCGTCGACGGCCCGTTAACGGCCCGTGCGGGCCGTTGCGGGCCGTTGACGGGCCGTTGACGGGCCGTTAACGGGCCGTTAACGGGCCGTTACGGCGTGAATCGAAAAAATCAACAACCGACAACACGTACGTGAAAACGCGTACAACATTCATAGACATTAATCTCGAATCCTGTTTTCGGTTTTGCCCCGTTAACGGGCCGTTAACGGGCCGTTAACGGGCCGTTAACGGCCCGTGCGGCCCGTTGCGGGATCGTGACGGGACCGTCGACGGCCCGTTAACGGCCCGTGCGGGCCGTTGCGGGATCGTGACGGGACCGTCAGCGGCCCGTTAACGGCCCGTGCGGGCCGTTGCGGGATCGTGACGGGATCGTCGACGGCCCGTTAACGGCCCGTGCGGGCCGTTGCGGGATCGTGACGGGACCGTCAGCGGCCCGTTAACGGCCCGTGCGGGCCGTTGCGGGATCGTGACGGGATCGTCGACGGCCCGTTAACGGCCCGTGCGGGCCGTTGCGGGCCGTTGACGGGCCGTTGACGGGCCGTTAACGGGCCGTTAACGGGCCGTTACGGCGTGAATCGAAAAAATCAACAACCGACAACACGTACATGAAAACGCGTACAACATTCATAGACATTAATCTCGAATCCTGTTTTTGGTTTTACGCCGTTAACGGCCCGCGTGAGGTCGTACGGGCCGTCGGCGAGCCGAAGTCCGGGAACGAAGGCCGTGACGGGATCGTGACGGGACCGTCAGCGGCCCGTTAACGGCCCGTGCGGGCCGTTGCGGGATCGTGACGGGATCGTCGACGGCCCGTTAACGGCCCGTGCGGGCCGTTGCGGGCCGTTGACGGGCCGTTGACGGGCCGTTAACGGGCCGTTAACGGGCCGTTACGGCGTGAATCGAAAAAATCAACAACCGACAACACGTACATGAAAACGCGTACAACATTCATAGACATTAATCTCGAATCCTGTTTTTGGTTTTACGCCGTTAACGGGCCGTTAACGGGCCGTTAACGGCCCGTTAACGGCCCGCGTGAGGTCGTACGGGCCGTCGGCGAGCCGAAGTCCGGGAACGAAGGCCGTGACGGGATCGTGACGGGACCGTCAGCGGCCCGTTAACGGCCCGTGCGGGCCGTTGCGGGATCGTGACGGGATCGTCGACGGCCCGTTAACGGCCCGTGCGGGCCGTTGCGGGCCGTTGACGGGCCGTTGACGGGCCGTTAACGGGCCGTTAACGGGCCGTTACGGCGTGAATCGAAAAAATCAACAACCGACAACACGTACGTGAAAACGCGTACAACATTCATAGACATTAATCTCGAATCCTGTTTTCGGTTTTGCCCCGTTAACGGGCCGTTAACGGGCCGTTAACGGGCCGTTAACGGCCCGTGCGGGCCGTTGCGGGATCGTGACGGGACCGTCGACGGCCCGTTAACGGCCCGTGCGGGCCGTTGCGGGATCGTGACGGGACCGTCAGCGGCCCGTTAACGGCCCGTGCGGGCCGTTGCGGGATCGTGACGGGATCGTCGACGGCCCGTTAACGGCCCGTGCGGGCCGTTGCGGGATCGTGACGGGACCGTCAGCGGCCCGTTAACGGCCCGTGCGGGCCGTTGCGGGATCGTGACGGGATCGTCGACGGCCCGTTAACGGCCCGTGCGGGCCGTTGCGGGCCGTTGACGGGCCGTTGACGGGCCGTTAACGGGCCGTTAACGGGCCGTTACGGCGTGAATCGAAAAAATCAACAACCGACAACACGTACATGAAAACGCGTACAACATTCATAGACATTAATCTCGAATCCTGTTTTTGGTTTTACGCCGTTAACGGGCCGTTAACGGGCCGTTAACGGCCCGTTAACGGCCCGCGTGAGGTCGTACGGGCCGTCGGCGAGCCGAAGTCCGGGAACGAAGGCCGTGACGGGATCGTGACGGGACCGTCAGCGGCCCGTTAACGGCCCGTGCGGGCCGTTGCGGGATCGTGACGGGATCGTCGACGGCCCGTTAACGGCCCGTGCGGGCCGTTGCGGGCCGTTGACGGGCCGTTGACGGGCCGTTAACGGGCCGTCAACGGGCCGTTACGGCGTAAATCGAAAAAATCAACAACCGACAACACGTACGTGAAAACGCGTACAACATTCATAGACATTAATCTCGAATCCTGTTTTTGGTTTTACGCCGTTAACGGGCCGTTAACGGGCCGTTAACGGCCCGTTAACGGCCCGTTAACGGCCCGCGTGAGGTCGTACGGGCCGTCGGCGAGCCGAAGTCCGGGAACGAAGGCCGTGACGGGATCGTGACGGGACTGTCGGCGGCCCGTTAACGGCCCGCACGCGCCGTGACGGGACCGTGACGGGACCGTCGGCGGCCCGTTAACGGCCCGTGCGGGCCGTTGCGGGATCGTGACGGGATCGTCGACGGCCCGTTAACGGCCCGTGCGGGCCGTTGCGGGCCGTTGACGGGCCGTTGACGGGCCGTTAACGGGCCGTTAACGGGCCGTTACGGCGTGAATCGAAAAAATCAACAACCGACAACACGTACATGAAAACGCGTACAACATTCATAGACATTAATCTCGAATCCTGTTTTCGGTTTTGCCCCGTTAACGGGCCGTTAACGGGCCGTTAACGGGCCGTTAACGGCCCGTGCGGGCCGTTGCGGGATCGTGACGGGACCGTCGACGGCCCGTTAACGGCCCGTGCGGGCCGTTGCGGGATCGTGACGGGACCGTCAGCGGCCCGTTAACGGCCCGTGCGGGCCGTTGCGGGATCGTGACGGGATCGTCGACGGCCCGTTAACGGCCCGTGCGGGCCGTTGCGGGATCGTGACGGGACCGTCAGCGGCCCGTTAACGGCCCGTGCGGGCCGTTGCGGGATCGTGACGGGATCGTCGACGGCCCGTTAACGGCCCGTGCGGGCCGTTGCGGGCCGTTGACGGGCCGTTGACGGGCCGTTAACGGGCCGTTAACGGGCCGTTACGGCGTGAATCGAAAAAATCAACAACCGACAACACGTACATGAAAACGCGTACAACATTCATAGACATTAATCTCGAATCCTGTTTTTGGTTTTACGCCGTTAACGGGCCGTTAACGGGCCGTTAACGGCCCGTTAACGGCCCGCGTGAGGTCGTACGGGCCGTCGGCGAGCCGAAGTCCGGGAACGAAGGCCGTGACGGGATCGTGACGGGACCGTCAGCGGCCCGTTAACGGCCCGTGCGGGCCGTTGCGGGATCGTGACGGGATCGTCGACGGCCCGTTAACGGCCCGTGCGGGCCGTTGCGGGCCGTTGACGGGCCGTTGACGGGCCGTTAACGGGCCGTTAACGGGCCGTTACGGCGTGAATCGAAAAAATCAACAACCGACAACACGTACATGAAAACGCGTACAACATTCATAGACATTAATCTCGAATCCTGTTTTTGGTTTTACGCCGTTAACGGGCCGTTAACGGGCCGTTAACGGCCCGTTAACGGCCCGCGTGAGGTCGTACGGGCCGTCGGCGAGCCGAAGTCCGGGAACGAAGGCCGTGACGGGATCGTGACGGGACCGTCAGCGGCCCGTTAACGGCCCGTGCGGGCCGTTGCGGGATCGTGACGGGATCGTCGACGGCCCGTTAACGGCCCGTGCGGGCCGTTGCGGGCCGTTGACGGGCCGTTGACGGGCCGTTAACGGGCCGTTAACGGGCCGTTACGGCGTGAATCGAAAAAATCAACAACCGACAACACGTACGTGAAAACGCGTACAACATTCATAGACATTAATCTCGAATCCTGTTTTCGGTTTTGCCCCGTTAACGGGCCGTTAACGGGCCGTTAACGGGCCGTTAACGGCCCGTGCGGGCCGTTGCGGGATCGTGACGGGACCGTCGACGGCCCGTTAACGGCCCGTGCGGGCCGTTGCGGGATCGTGACGGGACCGTCAGCGGCCCGTTAACGGCCCGTGCGGGCCGTTGCGGGATCGTGACGGGATCGTCGACGGCCCGTTAACGGCCCGTGCGGGCCGTTGCGGGATCGTGACGGGACCGTCAGCGGCCCGTTAACGGCCCGTGCGGGCCGTTGCGGGATCGTGACGGGATCGTCGACGGCCCGTTAACGGCCCGTGCGGGCCGTTGCGGGCCGTTGACGGGCCGTTGACGGGCCGTTAACGGGCCGTTAACGGGCCGTTACGGCGTGAATCGAAAAAATCAACAACCGACAACACGTACATGAAAACGCGTACAACATTCATAGACATTAATCTCGAATCCTGTTTTTGGTTTTACGCCGTTAACGGGCCGTTAACGGGCCGTTAACGGCCCGTTAACGGCCCGCGTGAGGTCGTACGGGCCGTCGGCGAGCCGAAGTCCGGGAACGAAGGCCGTGACGGGATCGTGACGGGACCGTCAGCGGCCCGTTAACGGCCCGTGCGGGCCGTTGCGGGATCGTGACGGGATCGTCGACGGCCCGTTAACGGCCCGTGCGGGCCGTTGCGGGCCGTTGACGGGCCGTTGACGGGCCGTTAACGGGCCGTTAACGGGCCGTTACGGCGTAAATCGAAAAAATCAACAACCGACAACACGTACGTGAAAACGCGTACAACATTCATAGACATTAATCTCGAATCCTGTTTTTGGTTTTACGCCGTTAACGGGCCGTTAACGGCCCGTTAACGGCCCGTTAACGGCCCGCACAGGCCGTGACGGGATCGTGACGGGACTGTCGGCGGCCCGTTAACGGCCCGCACGAGCCGTGACGGGATCGTGACGGGACCGTCGGCAGCCCGTTAACGGCCCGTACGAGCCGTTACGGGACCGTGACGGGACCGTCGGCGGCCCGTTAACGGCCCGTGCGGGCCGTTACGGGATCGTGACGGTCCCGTCGGCGGCCCGTTAACGGCCCGTGCGGGCCGTTACGGGATCGTGACGGGACCGTCGGCGGCCCGTTAACGGCCCGTGCGGGTCGTTTTCGACCCGTTGCGGCCGTTTTCGACCCGTTGCGGCCCGTTTTCGACCCGTTACGGTCCTTGGCCGTAACGGGCCGAAAACGGGAAAACTGAAAAAGTCGAGTGCGAGACCACGTGACCCGGAGTGTGGTTTTTGGGGACGAGGGCCGTCCTCCGGCCGCGCCGCGGCGCGTCGTGGGTCGGGCGAGAAACGGCCCGGTCGGAAACCGAACCTCGGGGTTCCTCAAGGTGTGGTTTTTGGGACTGGGGGAGGGGAAAGAGACGTCCTCCGGCCGCGCCGCGACGCGCCGTGGGTCGGACAAGAGAGAGAAAGACAACCTGGTCGGGGGGAGGGAAGTGGGCCGTTCTCCGACCACGTTGCAACGCGTCGCGAGTCCACATTACTACGTGTATCTCAACAACCGTTCAACTTAAAGACTCGTACTTTGTTTAAAAAAAAAAGCCAACAGCCAGTTTAATTAAGGTGTCTACTTTGCCACGAGAAGAAGCGGTATGACACGATCGCACTCGCTCGTCGGATTCCGCGAAACTCATCAACCCGGGGATTGCGCGCGGCAGCGCATAAAAAAACTCTTGACCCGAAAATAACGTGGGGTTGTATGAAAACCTGGATTTGGTATTTCGTAAACACACGCGCCGACGCATGGGGAATGTGGGAGTCCCTCCCCTGTGTTCCGAACGAGTCAATTTCGTCCCGAAAATATCCCGAAATTGCCGATATATGCATTTCGAGCCAGAAATATTGATCTTTATTTAAATGTTGATTGTTTAGCATTTTTTTTTACATTTCACCAATTTTCCTTATGTCCTGCCTTCCTCGCTCATTTAACACCAAAATGGCCTGCATTGAGGATTATTCCCATAATCCTTTTCGCACGTATGGAGCGCAAACAGTCGCAATAAATGAATTCAGCGGAATTCGACCTTGAGTTTGCGACGCCATCTTGAATACGAGTAAAGCACAGAATGGTGTCAATCATTCGAATTGATTAAAAATACAGACAAATCGATTAAAAACCAGCAAAAAACTAAATCGACAAAATCATTTAAAAATCAACAGATATCCATTTTGTTTGTTTTTGAACAAATTAAGAACTTTGAAAACACACCACAATTTTAAAAAGTAAACACTGGGGTCAAATAGGCGCCGAGACTCGTTTAAACGGGTGTGTGATGTGTGTCGCGGAGGCGGTGTGCGCGTTCGTGCGCAATATCGCGTGTAATGCGCACGTCTGAGTGAGCACGAGAAAAATGGTGCACGCTGGCGGTTTACCGATGTGTCGAAGTCGGCGTACGAGCGCGACTCGCGTCGTACGTCTCAGAAAACATAAATACGGTGGTTTGGTGTTTATATCTAACGCACCAAACATGAACCAACTAGCAAATATACAAAACTAACAGTTATTTTAATAAAACAAGGTAACTTACATAGTTGAAACCAAAAAGGAATTTAAAGGTGACAAAAGACATTGCCGTCGCCATGTGCGCGCTCGCTTATGTCAAACTGGGAAAATTAATAAACGTCCCGGCAGCACGATAGGCTTTTTAAACGCACATTTCATTTTCACGTGAACAAAACATGACGTTTAGTACTGCTCCAACATCTCCCCAACAACACCGACCGTTCCCTTTCTGACCGACAGCACCCCGTTGAAATCCGGGCTGATTCCCGCCTTGGAGATGACCACCGAAGGCGAGAACCAAGACGCGGTCGTGGCAAAGGATATGCCCGAAACCCCGACCTTCTTTGTAGACAAGGAGTTGGACGCCGATGAGCGTTGGACGCGGGCACCGTCCACGCACGCCCGTGCACGCGCGATGTACTTTTTGCAATATCTGACAAAACTTGCCCGACGCTTAAGAAAGAACCGCGCATGAATCGAGCAAAATTCCCACATAATTTGTATAAAAAGCGGTCCAACTCATAAATTGAAGCTCTCGTGCAGCGCAGTGAATTCAAACAATGGCGACAGAGAAATTAAAAACAAGTCTAATTTATTCGACATAGGAACACTGGTGTACAATAGAAAATGCGTGTGTGGTGCAACAATTGAAATTGCACGCGCTCAAAACAATTAGCAAAATAAAATCATACAAAACATCGAGACTGACGAGAGAGACGAGAGTCCACGCGATATACTCGCGTGGGCGCGTGTTGAACGTGCGCACGACGCGCAAGAACCGCACAAACTGAGTCGAGGAACCACTAAAATTAAACACATGTCCGATGCAAAAACAATTATCAATAAATACATCATTATCGTTGCTGTTTGCAAGGAAATTGCCAAAAGTCGGTGACTGGCGGCGGGGCGAGTCCCGGGCGGAGGGGCGAGCATTGGCGGCCGAGAGGGAGAGAGAGGACGGCCGGGGCTCCCGCCGACGGTCGTAGGGGCGAGCCTTGGCGGGTTGGACGTGCGCATCGTCCACGCACGTGGGCGCGTGATTTACTGGCGCGTTGGACGAGTTCTAAAAAAATTCTCCAAAATCTGACAAAACTGGCAACGATTTTTGATAAATTTCCACGGAATTTCAGCAATATTTTGCGAGACATTTCTGCCCGATTGGACGGGCTTCTGTAAAACAGTGTTCTTAAAATCTGTGGAAATCAATTAAATGTCGTTAAAAATCGTTGCAAGTTTTGTCAGATTTTGGAGAATTTTTTTAAAACTCGTCCAACGCGCCAGTAAATCGAGCTCCCACACGCGCCCACATGCACGTCCAATCCGCATGGGCACTGTCACATCGGACGTTTGTTGCGTGCAAAACTTGCACCGACTTTTGGCCATTTTTGGTTAAACTTCCGCACAATTTCTGCCCGATTGGACACTGAGGTTCGGTTTCCGACCGGGTCGTTTCTTGTCCGACCCGCGGCGCGTCGCGGCGCGGCCGGAGGACGGCCCTCGTCCCCAAAAACCACACTCCGAGTCACGGGTCGCACGGCCAACAGGCCGTGACGGGCCGTAGCGGGTCGAAAACGGGCCGTTAACGGCCCGTTGACGGCCCGTTAGCGGCCCGCATGAGGTCGCACGGGCCGTCGGCGAGCCGAAGTCCGGGAACGAAGGCCGTTACGGGACCGTGACGGGACCGTCGGCGGCCCGTTAACGGCCCGTGCGAGCCGTTACGGGATCGTGACGGGACCGTCGGCGGCCCGTTAACGGCCCGTGCGAGCCGTTACGGAATCGTGACGGGACCGTCGGCGGCCCGTTAACGGCCCGTGCGGGCCGTTACGGGATCGTGACGGGACCGTCGGCGGCCCGTTAACGGCCCGTGCGACCCCATGCGGGCCGTTGACGGGCCGTTAACGGGCCGTTAACGGGCCGTTAACGGGCCGTGATGGTGTAAATCGAAAAAATCAACAACCGACAACACGTACATGAAAACGCGTACAACATTCATAGACATTAATCTCGAATCCTGTTTTTGGTTTTACGCCGTTAACGGGCCGTTAACGGCCCGTTAACGGCCCGTTAACGGCCCGCATGAGGTCGTACGGGCCGTTACGGGGTCGTGACGGGACCGTCGGCGGCCCGTTAACGGCCCGTGCGGGCCGTTACGGGATAGTTACGGAACCGTCGGCGGCCCGTTAACGGCCCGTGCGAGCCGTTACGGGATCGTGACGGGACCGTCGGCGGCCCGTTAACGGCCCGTGCGAGCCGTTACGGGATTGTGACGGGACCGTCGGCGGCCCGTTAACGGCCCGTGCGGGCCGTTTTCGACCCGTTGCGGCCGTTTTCGACCCGTTGCGGCCCGTTTTCGACCCGTTACGGTCCTTGGCCGTAACGGGCCGAAAACGGGAAAACTGAAAAAGTCGAGTGCGAGACCACGTGACCCGGAGTGTGGTTTTTGGGGACGAGGGCCGTCCTCCGACCGCGCCGTGACGCGCCGCGGGTCGGTCACCAACTTTTGTCAATTTTTGACAGATTTTCACGGAATTTCAGCGACATTTTACGAGACGTTTCTGCCCGATGGGACGGACTTCTGTAAAACATTGCTTAAAATCCATGGAAATTTATCACATATTGACAAAATTCGGTGCAAGTTTTGTCAGAAATTAGGAAAAAACTTTTTTCAAAACTCGTCCAACGCGCCGGTAAATTGAGCGCCCACGTGCGTCGACAGTGGGCGCTTCAAAACCGCGTGGACACTGTCAGATCTCGGCACAGTTTGATGCGCCCAAATCTAGCAATACTTGCACCGACTTTTGGCAATTTGTGACAAATTTTCACAGAATTTCGGCAACATTTTACGACACATTTCTGCCCGGTTGGACACATTTCCACAGGTTTTTTGTAAAACGTTGCTAAAATTCTGTTGAATTTCATCAAAAATTGTGTCAAAAGTCGGTGACGGGCGGAGGGGCGAGCTCCGGGCGCCCGAGAGAGAGAGAGAAAGAGAGAGAGAGGGGACGGCCGGGGCTCCCGCCAACGGGCGGAGGGGCGAGCCTTGGCGGGTTGGGCGTGCACTATCTAGGCATGTGGGCGCTCGATTTACCGGCACGTTGGACAAGTTTTGAAAATTTTTTTTTCCTAATTTTTGACAAAATTAGCACCGAATTTTGCCAATATTTGATAAATTTCCACGGAATTTTATCAATGTTTTACAAAAAACCCCTGGAAATGTGTCCAATCGAGCAGAAATGTCTCGTAAAATATCGCTGAAATTTGTCTAAAATTGACAAAAAATCGGTGCAAGTTTTGCTAGATATTTGCCCGGATCAAACTGTGCCCGAAACCGCCCGATCTGACAGTGTGCACGCGGGCTGGACGTGCCCACTGTCCCCGCATGTGCACTCGCCGGCGCGTTGGACGAGTTTAAGAAGATTTTATCAATTTCTGACAAAACTTGCATCGATTTTTTGTCAATTTTTGATAAATTTCCCCAGAATTTTAGCAATAAAACCTTTGAAAATGTATCCAAAAGAGCAGAAATGTCCTGTAAAATATTGCTGAAAATCTGTTGAAATTCATCAAATATTGACAAAAATCTGTGACGAGCGGAGGGGCGATCCTTTGGCGGCCGAAAGAGAGAGGGGGGACGGTCGGGGCTCCCGCCGACGGGCGGAGGGGCGAGCCTTGGCGGCCGAGAGAGAGAGAGAGAGAGGACGGCCGGGGCTCCCGCCGGCGCACTGTCCACGCATGGGCGCGCTCGATTTACTGGCGCGTTGGACGAATTTTAAATTTTTTGTTTCCTATTTCTGACAAAATTTGCACCGACTTTTGGCAATTTGTGACAAATTTTCACAGAATTTCGGCAACATTTTACGACACATTTCTGCCCGGTTGGACACATTTCCACAGGTTTTTTGTAAAACGTTGCTAAAATTCCGTTGAATTTCATCAAAAATTGTGTCAAAAGTCGGTGACGGGCGGAGGGGCGAGCTCCGGGCGCCCGAGAGAGAGAGAGAAAGAGAGAGAGAGGGGACGGCCGGGGCTCCCGCCAACGGGCGGAGGGGCGAGCCTTGGCGGGTTGGGCGTGCACTATCTAGGCATGTGGGCGCTCGATTTACCGGCACGTTGGACAAGTTTTGAAAATTTTTTTTTCCTAACTTTTGACAAAATTAGCACCGAATTTTGCCAATATTTGATAAATTTCCACGGAATTTTATCAATGTTTTACAAAAAACCCCTGGAAATGTGTCCAATCGAGCAGAAATGTCTCGTAAAATATTGCTGAAATTTGTCTAAAATTGACAAAAAATCGGTGCAAGTTTTGCTAGATATTTGCCCGGATCAAACTGTGCCCGAAACCGCCCGATCTGACAGTGTGCACGCGGGCTGGACGTGCCCACTGTCCCCGCATGTGCACTCGCCGGCGCGTTGGACGAGTTTAAGAAGATTTTATCAGTTTCTGACAAAACTTGCATCGATTTTTTGTCAATTTTTGATAAATTTCCCCAGAATTTTAGCAATAAAACCTTTGAAAATGTATCCAAAAGAGCAGAAATGTCCTGTAAAATATTGCTGAAAATCTGTTGAAATTCATCAAATATTGACAAAAATCTGTGACGAGCGGAGGGGCGATCCTTTGGCGGCCGAAAGAGAGAGGGGGGACGGTCGGGGCTCCCGCCGACGGGCGGAGGGGCGAGCCTTGGCGGCCGAGAGAGAGAGAGAGAGAGGACGGCCGGGGCTCCCGCCGGCGCACTGTCCACGCATGGGCGCGCTCGATTTACTGGCGCGTTGGACGAATTTTAAATTTTTTGTTTCCTATTTCTGACAAAATTTGCACAGACTTTTGTCAATTTTTGACAAATTTTCACGGAATTTCAGCAATGGGACGGACTTATGTAAAACATCGCTTAAAATCTGGAAATCTGTCAAATCTTCTTTAAATTTATGCAAGATATTGGGAAATTTTGGTTTAACTCGTCCAACGGGCCGGTAAATCGAGCGCCCACACGCGCCCACATGCACGTCCAACCCGCATGGGCACTGTCACATCGGACGTTTGTTGCGTGCAAAACTTGCACCGACTTTTGGCCATTTTTGGTTAAACTTTCGCACAATTTCTGCCCGATTGGACACTGAGGTTCGGTTTCCGACCGGGTCGTTTCTTGTCCGACCCGCGGCGCGTCGCGGCGCGGCCGGAGGACGGCCCTCGTCCCCAAAAACCACACTCCGAGTCACGGGTCGCACGGCCAACAGGCCGTGACGGGCCGTAGCGGGTCGAAAACGGGCCGTTAACGGCCCGTTGACGGCCCGTTAGCGGCCCGCATGAGGTCGCACGGGCCGTCGGCGAGCCGAAGTCCGGGAACGAAGGCCGTTACGGGACCGTGACGGGACCGTCGGCGGCCCGTTAACGGCCCGTGCGAGCCGTTACGGGACCGTGACGGGACCGTCGGCGGCCCGTTAACGGCCCGTGCGGGCCGTTACGGGATCGTGACGGGACCGTCGGCGGCCCGTTAACGGCCCGTGCGGGCCGTTACGGGATCGTAACGGGCCGTTAACGGGCCGTTAACGGGCCGTTAACGGGCCGTGACGGTGTAAATCGAAAAAATCAACAACCGACAACACGTACATGAAAACGCGTACAACATTCATAGACATTAATCTCGAATCCTGTTTTTGGTTTTACGCCGTTAACGGGCCGTTAACGGCCCGTTAACGGCCCGTTAACGGCCCGCATGAGGTCGTACGGGCCGTTACGGGGTCGTGACGGGATCGTCGGCGGCCCGTTAACGGCCCGTGCGGGCCGTTACGGGATAGTTACGGAACCGTCGGCGGCCCGTTAACGGCCCGTGCGAGCCGTTACGGGATCGTGACGGGACCGTCGGCGGCCCGTTAACGGCCCGTGCGAGCCGTTACGGGATTGTGACGGGACCGTCGGCGGCCCGTTAACGGCCCGTGCGGGCCGTTTTCGACCCGTTGCGGCCGTTTTCGACCCGTTGCGGCCGTTTTCGACCCGTTGCGGCCCGTTTTCGACCCGTTACGGTCCTTGGCCGTAACGGGCCGAAAACGGGAAAACTGAAAAAGTCGAGTGCGAGACCACGTGACCCGGAGTGTGGTTTTTGGGGACGAGGGCCGTCCTCCGACCGCGCCGTGACGCGCCGCGGGTCGGTCACCAACTTTTGTCAATTTTTGACAGATTTTCACGGAATTTCAGCGACATTTTACGAGACGTTTCTGCCCGATGGGACGGACTTCTGTAAAACATTGCTTAAAATCCATGGAAATTTATCACATATTGACAAAATTCGGTGCAAGTTTTGTCAGAAATTAGGAAAAAACTTTTTTCAAAACTCGTCCAACGCGCCGGTAAATTGAGCGCCCACGTGCGTCGACAGTGGGCGCTTCAAAACCGCGTGGACACTGTCAGATCTCGGCACAGTTTGATGCGCCCAAATCTAGCAATACTTGCACCGACTTTTGGCAATTTGTGACAAATTTTCACAGAATTTCGGCAACATTTTACGACACATTTCTGCCCGGTTGGACACATTTCCACAGGTTTTTTGTAAAACGTTGCTAAAATTCCGTTGAATTTCATCAAAAATTGTGTCAAAAGTCGGTGACGGGCGGAGGGGCGAGCTCCGGGCGCCCGAGAGAGAGAGAGAAAGAGAGAGAGAGGGGACGGCCGGGGCTCCCGCCAACGGGCGGAGGGGCGAGCCTTGGCGGGTTGGGCGTGCACTATCTAGGCATGTGGGCGCTCGATTTACCGGCACGTTGGACAAGTTTTGAAAATTTTTTTTTCCTAATTTTTGACAAAATTAGCACCGAATTTTGCCAATATTTGATAAATTTCCACGGAATTTTATCAATGTTTTACAAAAAACCCCTGGAAATGTGTCCAATCGAGCAGAAATGTCTCGTAAAATATCGCTGAAATTTGTCTAAAATTGACAAAAAATCGGTGCAAGTTTTGCTAGATATTTGCCCGGATCAAACTGTGCCCGAAACCGCCCGATCTGACAGTGTGCACGCGGGCTGGACGTGCCCACTGTCCCCGCATGTGCACTCGCCGGCGCGTTGGACGAGTTTAAGAAGATTTTATCAATTTCTGACAAAACTTGCATCGATTTTTTGTCAATTTTTGATAAATTTCCCCAGAATTTTAGCAATAAAACCTTTGAAAATGTATCCAAAAGAGCAGAAATGTCCTGTAAAATATTGCTGAAAATCTGTTGAAATTCATCAAATATTGACAAAAATCTGTGACGAGCGGAGGGGCGATCCTTTGGCGGCCGAAAGAGAGAGGGGGGACGGTCGGGGCTCCCGCCGACGGGCGGAGGGGCGAGCCTTGGCGGCCGAGAGAGAGAGAGAGAGAGGACGGCCGGGGCTCCCGCCGGCGCACTGTCCACGCATGGGCGCGCTCGATTTACTGGCGCGTTGGACGAATTTTAAATTTTTTGTTTCCTATTTCTGACAAAATTTGCACAGACTTTTGTCAATTTTTGACAAATTTTCACGGAATTTCAGCAATGGGACGGACTTATGTAAAACATCGCTTAAAATCTGGAAATCTGTCAAATCTTCTTTAAATTTATGCAAGATATTGGGAAATTTTGGTTTAACTCGTCCAACGGGCCGGTAAATCGAGCGCCCACACGCGCCCACATGCACGTCCAACCCGCATGGGCACTGTCACATCGGACGTTTGTTGCGTGCAAAACTTGCACCGACTTTTGGCCATTTTTGGTTAAACTTTCGCACAATTTCTGCCCGATTGGACACTGAGGTTCGGTTTCCGACCGGGTCGTTTCTTGTCCGACCCGCGGCGCGTCGCGGCGCGGCCGGAGGACGGCCCTCGTCCCCAAAAACCACACTCCGAGTCACGGGTCGCACGGCCAACAGGCCGTGACGGGCCGTAGCGGGTCGAAAACGGGCCGTTAACGGCCCGTTGACGGCCCGTTAGCGGCCCGCATGAGGTCGCACGGGCCGTCGGCGAGCCGAAGTCCGGGAACGAAGGCCGTTACGGGACCGTGACGGGACCGTCGGCGGCCCGTTAACGGCCCGTGCGAGCCGTTACGGGACCGTGACGGGACCGTCGGCGGCCCGTTAACGGCCCGTGCGGGCCGTTACGGGATCGTGACGGGACCGTCGGCGGCCCGTTAACGGCCCGTGCGGGCCGTTACGGGATCGTAACGGGCCGTTAACGGGCCGTTAACGGGCCGTTAACGGGCCGTGACGGTGTAAATCGAAAAAATCAACAACCGACAACACGTACATGAAAACGCGTACAACATTCATAGACATTAATCTCGAATCCTGTTTTTGGTTTTACGCCGTTAACGGGCCGTTAACGGCCCGTTAACGGCCCGTTAACGGCCCGCATGAGGTCGTACGGGCCGTTACGGGGTCGTGACGGGATCGTCGGCGGCCCGTTAACGGCCCGTGCGGGCCGTTACGGGATAGTTACGGAACCGTCGGCGGCCCGTTAACGGCCCGTGCGAGCCGTTACGGGATCGTGACGGGACCGTCGGCGGCCCGTTAACGGCCCGTGCGAGCCGTTACGGGATTGTGACGGGACCGTCGGCGGCCCGTTAACGGCCCGTGCGGGCCGTTTTCGACCCGTTGCGGCCGTTTTCGACCCGTTGCGGCCGTTTTCGACCCGTTGCGGCCCGTTTTCGACCCGTTACGGTCCTTGGCCGTAACGGGCCGAAAACGGGAAAACTGAAAAAGTCGAGTGCGAGACCACGTGACCCGGAGTGTGGTTTTTGGGGACGAGGGCCGTCCTCCGACCGCGCCGTGACGCGCCGCGGGTCGGTCACCAACTTTTGTCAATTTTTGACAGATTTTCACGGAATTTCAGCGACATTTTACGAGACGTTTCTGCCCGATGGGACGGACTTCTGTAAAACATTGCTTAAAATCCATGGAAATTTATCACATATTGACAAAATTCGGTGCAAGTTTTGTCAGAAATTAGGAAAAAACTTTTTTCAAAACTCGTCCAACGCGCCGGTAAATTGAGCGCCCACGTGCGTCGACAGTGGGCGCTTCAAAACCGCGTGGACACTGTCAGATCTCGGCACAGTTTGATGCGCCCAAATCTAGCAATACTTGCACCGACTTTTGGCAATTTGTGACAAATTTTCACAGAATTTCGGCAACATTTTACGACACATTTCTGCCCGGTTGGACACATTTCCACAGGTTTTTTGTAAAACGTTGCTAAAATTCCGTTGAATTTCATCAAAAATTGTGTCAAAAGTCGGTGACGGGCGGAGGGGCGAGCTCCGGGCGCCCGAGAGAGAGAGAGAAAGAGAGAGAGAGGGGACGGCCGGGGCTCCCGCCAACGGGCGGAGGGGCGAGCCTTGGCGGGTTGGGCGTGCACTATCTAGGCATGTGGGCGCTCGATTTACCGGCACGTTGGACAAGTTTTGAAAATTTTTTTTTCCTAATTTTTGACAAAATTAGCACCGAATTTTGCCAATATTTGATAAATTTCCACGGAATTTTATCAATGTTTTACAAAAAACCCCTGGAAATGTGTCCAATCGAGCAGAAATGTCTCGTAAAATATCGCTGAAATTTGTCTAAAATTGACAAAAAATCGGTGCAAGTTTTGCTAGATATTTGCCCGGATCAAACTGTGCCCGAAACCGCCCGATCTGACAGTGTGCACGCGGGCTGGACGTGCCCACTGTCCCCGCATGTGCACTCGCCGGCGCGTTGGACGAGTTTAAGAAGATTTTATCAATTTCTGACAAAACTTGCATCGATTTTTTGTCAATTTTTGATAAATTTCCCCAGAATTTTAGCAATAAAACCTTTGAAAATGTATCCAAAAGAGCAGAAATGTCCTGTAAAATATTGCTGAAAATCTGTTGAAATTCATCAAATATTGACAAAAATCTGTGACGAGCGGAGGGGCGATCCTTTGGCGGCCGAAAGAGAGAGGGGGGACGGTCGGGGCTCCCGCCGACGGGCGGAGGGGCGAGCCTTGGCGGCCGAGAGAGAGAGAGAGAGAGGACGGCCGGGGCTCCCGCCGGCGCACTGTCCACGCATGGGCGCGCTCGATTTACTGGCGCGTTGGACGAATTTTAAATTTTTTGTTTCCTATTTCTGACAAAATTTGCACAGACTTTTGTCAATTTTTGACAAATTTTCACGGAATTTCAGCAATGGGACGGACTTATGTAAAACATCGCTTAAAATCTGGAAATCTGTCAAATCTTCTTTAAATTTATGCAAGATATTGGGAAATTTTGGTTTAACTCGTCCAACGGGCCGGTAAATCGAGCGCCCACACGCGCCCACATGCACGTCCAACCCGCATGGGCACTGTCACATCGGACGTTTGTTGCGTGCAAAACTTGCACCGACTTTTGGCCATTTTTGGTTAAACTTTCGCACAATTTCTGCCCGATTGGACACTGAGGTTCGGTTTCCGACCGGGTCGTTTCTTGTCCGACCCGCGGCGCGTCGCGGCGCGGCCGGAGGACGGCCCTCGTCCCCAAAAACCACACTCCGAGTCACGGGTCGCACGGCCAACAGGCCGTGACGGGCCGTAGCGGGTCGAAAACGGGCCGTTAACGGCCCGTTGACGGCCCGTTAGCGGCCCGCATGAGGTCGCACGGGCCGTCGGCGAGCCGAAGTCCGGGAACGAAGGCCGTTACGGGACCGTGACGGGACCGTCGGCGGCCCGTTAACGGCCCGTGCGAGCCGTTACGGGACCGTGACGGGACCGTCGGCGGCCCGTTAACGGCCCGTGCGGGCCGTTACGGGATCGTGACGGGACCGTCGGCGGCCCGTTAACGGCCCGTGCGGGCCGTTACGGGATCGTAACGGGCCGTTAACGGGCCGTTAACGGGCCGTTAACGGGCCGTGACGGTGTAAATCGAAAAAATCAACAACCGACAACACGTACATGAAAACGCGTACAACATTCATAGACATTAATCTCGAATCCTGTTTTTGGTTTTACGCCGTTAACGGGCCGTTAACGGCCCGTTAACGGCCCGTTAACGGCCCGCATGAGGTCGTACGGGCCGTTACGGGGTCGTGACGGGATCGTCGGCGGCCCGTTAACGGCCCGTGCGGGCCGTTACGGGATAGTTACGGAACCGTCGGCGGCCCGTTAACGGCCCGTGCGAGCCGTTACGGGATCGTGACGGGACCGTCGGCGGCCCGTTAACGGCCCGTGCGAGCCGTTACGGGATTGTGACGGGACCGTCGGCGGCCCGTTAACGGCCCGTGCGGGCCGTTTTCGACCCGTTGCGGCCGTTTTCGACCCGTTGCGGCCGTTTTCGACCCGTTGCGGCCCGTTTTCGACCCGTTACGGTCCTTGGCCGTAACGGGCCGAAAACGGGAAAACTGAAAAAGTCGAGTGCGAGACCACGTGACCCGGAGTGTGGTTTTTGGGGACGAGGGCCGTCCTCCGACCGCGCCGTGACGCGCCGCGGGTCGGTCACCAACTTTTGTCAATTTTTGACAGATTTTCACGGAATTTCAGCGACATTTTACGAGACGTTTCTGCCCGATGGGACGGACTTCTGTAAAACATTGCTTAAAATCCATGGAAATTTATCACATATTGACAAAATTCGGTGCAAGTTTTGTCAGAAATTAGGAAAAAACTTTTTTCAAAACTCGTCCAACGCGCCGGTAAATTGAGCGCCCACGTGCGTCGACAGTGGGCGCTTCAAAACCGCGTGGACACTGTCAGATCTCGGCACAGTTTGATGCGCCCAAATCTAGCAATACTTGCACCGACTTTTGGCAATTTGTGACAAATTTTCACAGAATTTCGGCAACATTTTACGACACATTTCTGCCCGGTTGGACACATTTCCACAGGTTTTTTGTAAAACGTTGCTAAAATTCCGTTGAATTTCATCAAAAATTGTGTCAAAAGTCGGTGACGGGCGGAGGGGCGAGCTCCGGGCGCCCGAGAGAGAGAGAGAAAGAGAGAGAGAGGGGACGGCCGGGGCTCCCGCCAACGGGCGGAGGGGCGAGCCTTGGCGGGTTGGGCGTGCACTATCTAGGCATGTGGGCGCTCGATTTACCGGCACGTTGGACAAGTTTTGAAAATTTTTTTTTCCTAATTTTTGACAAAATTAGCACCGAATTTTGCCAATATTTGATAAATTTCCACGGAATTTTATCAATGTTTTACAAAAAACCCCTGGAAATGTGTCCAATCGAGCAGAAATGTCTCGTAAAATATCGCTGAAATTTGTCTAAAATTGACAAAAAATCGGTGCAAGTTTTGCTAGATATTTGCCCGGATCAAACTGTGCCCGAAACCGCCCGATCTGACAGTGTGCACGCGGGCTGGACGTGCCCACTGTCCCCGCATGTGCACTCGCCGGCGCGTTGGACGAGTTTAAGAAGATTTTATCAATTTCTGACAAAACTTGCATCGATTTTTTGTCAATTTTTGATAAATTTCCCCAGAATTTTAGCAATAAAACCTTTGAAAATGTATCCAAAAGAGCAGAAATGTCCTGTAAAATATTGCTGAAAATCTGTTGAAATTCATCAAATATTGACAAAAATCTGTGACGAGCGGAGGGGCGATCCTTTGGCGGCCGAAAGAGAGAGGGGGGACGGTCGGGGCTCCCGCCGACGGGCGGAGGGGCGAGCCTTGGCGGCCGAGAGAGAGAGAGAGAGAGGACGGCCGGGGCTCCCGCCGGCGCACTGTCCACGCATGGGCGCGCTCGATTTACTGGCGCGTTGGACGAATTTTAAATTTTTTGTTTCCTATTTCTGACAAAATTTGCACAGACTTTTGTCAATTTTTGACAAATTTTCACGGAATTTCAGCAATGGGACGGACTTATGTAAAACATCGCTTAAAATCTGGAAATCTGTCAAATCTTCTTTAAATTTATGCAAGATATTGGGAAATTTTGGTTTAACTCGTCCAACGGGCCGGTAAATCGAGCGCCCACACGCGCCCACATGCACGTCCAACCCGCATGGGCACTGTCACATCGGACGTTTGTTGCGTGCAAAACTTGCACCGACTTTTGGCCATTTTTGGTTAAACTTTCGCACAATTTCTGCCCGATTGGACACTGAGGTTCGGTTTCCGACCGGGTCGTTTCTTGTCCGACCCGCGGCGCGTCGCGGCGCGGCCGGAGGACGGCCCTCGTCCCCAAAAACCACACTCCGAGTCACGGGTCGCACGGCCAACAGGCCGTGACGGGCCGTAGCGGGTCGAAAACGGGCCGTTAACGGCCCGTTGACGGCCCGTTAGCGGCCCGCATGAGGTCGCACGGGCCGTCGGCGAGCCGAAGTCCGGGAACGAAGGCCGTTACGGGACCGTGACGGGACCGTCGGCGGCCCGTTAACGGCCCGTGCGAGCCGTTACGGGACCGTGACGGGACCGTCGGCGGCCCGTTAACGGCCCGTGCGGGCCGTTACGGGATCGTGACGGGACCGTCGGCGGCCCGTTAACGGCCCGTGCGGGCCGTTACGGGATCGTAACGGGCCGTTAACGGGCCGTTAACGGGCCGTTAACGGGCCGTGACGGTGTAAATCGAAAAAATCAACAACCGACAACACGTACATGAAAACGCGTACAACATTCATAGACATTAATCTCGAATCCTGTTTTTGGTTTTACGCCGTTAACGGGCCGTTAACGGCCCGTTAACGGCCCGTTAACGGCCCGCATGAGGTCGTACGGGCCGTTACGGGGTCGTGACGGGATCGTCGGCGGCCCGTTAACGGCCCGTGCGGGCCGTTACGGGATAGTTACGGAACCGTCGGCGGCCCGTTAACGGCCCGTGCGAGCCGTTACGGGATCGTGACGGGACCGTCGGCGGCCCGTTAACGGCCCGTGCGAGCCGTTACGGGATTGTGACGGGACCGTCGGCGGCCCGTTAACGGCCCGTGCGGGCCGTTTTCGACCCGTTGCGGCCGTTTTCGACCCGTTGCGGCCCGTTTTCGACCCGTTACGGTCCTTGGCCGTAACGGGCCGAAAACGGGAAAACTGAAAAAGTCGAGTGCGAGACCACGTGACCCGGAGTGTGGTTTTTGGGGGCGAGGGCCGTCCTCCGACCGCGCCGTGACGCGCCCCGAGTCGGATCAAGAGGCGACCCGGTCGGAAACCGAACCTCGGGGTTCCTCGAGGCGTGGTTTTTTGGGGACGGGGGGAGGGGGGGGGGGGGGGGATCGGGTCGCGTGCTCCGACCGCGCCGCAACGCGATGTGGGTCGGTCACCAACTTTTGTCAATTTTTGACAAATTTCCACGGAATTTCAGCAACATTTTACGAGACGTTTCTGCCCGACTAGACACGTTTCCGCAGGTTTTAGCAAAACAACGTTAAATTCTGTGGAAATTTATCAAATGTTGACAAAATTCTGTGCAAGTTTTGTCAGATACTTACTTACTTACGATATAAACTCGAACGTCGTCCATCGACACTCTCAACATTCCACCGGACATTTTCCGGAAGAGTTTGTCCCGATCGGGACCACGCCTCGACGAAGCCCGGGACCCGGTTTCCGACCGGGTCGTTTTTGGCCCAAGTCACGGCGCGTCGCGGCGCTTTCGGAGCACGCGACCCGATCCCCCCCTCCCCCCGTTCTCAAAAACCACGCCTCGACGAAGCCCGGGACCCGGTTTCCGACCGGGTCGTTTTTGGCCCAAGTCACGGCGCGTCGCGGCGCGTTCGGAGCACATGAACCGATCCCCCCTCCCTCCCGTCACAAAAACCACGTTTTAGCGAAACCCTTGACCGGTCACAAAACCCACCGAACACCGAAAAGCAACGAACAAAACGCGCTCGGTCGCACGAACTACTCGGCCAAAACAACATCCGCAAATTCCGCATCACAGTCGCGATCAACGAAACAACGTATAGGCCGCCGTAATGTTAAAAAGCGGGACCCTTTCGCCCCCGACAAAATCCGCACACATACCCCAAGGTTAAGCGCCGACTGGTCCCCGGCCGGCCGCGTCCGGGCGTCGCGTCCGCACGCCTGCTTTGCCTATCCTTCGGAAGCGAGTGCACCCGCAAAATCCGCACTTTGGGAGTGACTATTCCTCGGATTCCGGCCGGACCAAACTCTTCCGGAAAATGTCCGGGGGAATGCTGAGAGTGCCGATAGACGACATTCGATTTTATGTCGTGGATTTTTGTGCGGTTTGCGCCGTGTTTATTATTCGTACGAGATTTGGTATTTTCGCAGGGTTGTTGTCGCGCGAGATTCATCGGGGTAAAGCGAGTTCATCAACGACCTCGCCGGTGAATGTTGCTAAAAATCTGTGCAAGTGTTGTCAAATATTGCCGTGATTCGATGGAATTTTTGTCAGACATTGGGAAATTTTTTTTGACTTGTCCAACGCGCCAGTAAATCGAGCGTCCACACGCGCCCACATGCGTGAACAGTGCACTCGCCCTCCGCGCCCCGTCGGCGTAGGCGCCGGCCGTCCCCCCTTTCTCTCTCTCTCTCTCTCTTCCGCCCGGGAATCGCCCTTCCGCCCGTCACCGAATTTTGTCAATATCTGATAAATTTCCACAGAATTGCAGCGACATTGTACGGGATATTTCTGCCCGATTTGACGGACTTATGTAAAACATTGTTGAAATTCCGTGGAAATTTATAAAATATTGACAAAGGTTGGTGACCGACCCACGGCGCGTTGCGGCGCGGTCGGAGCACGCGACCCAATCCCCCCCTCCCCCCGTCCCCAAAAAACCACGCCCCGAGGAACCCCGAGGTTCGGTTTCCGACCGGGTCGCCTCTTGATCCGACCCGGGGCGCGTCACGGCGCGGTCGGAGGACGGCCCTCGCCCCCAAAAACCACACTCCGGGTCACGTGGTCTCGCACCCGACTCTCTCAGTTATCCCGTTACGGCCCTTGGCCGTAACGGGCCGTTACGGGATCGTGACGGGACCGTCGGCGGCCCGTTAACGGCCCGCACGGGCCGTGACGGGATCGTGACGGGACCGTTGGCGGCCCGTTAACGGCCCGCACGCGCCGTGACGGGACCGTGACGGGACCGTCGGCGGCCCGTTAACGGCCCGTACGACTCCATGCGGGCCGTTGACGGGCCGTTAACGGGCCGTTAACGGGCCGTTAACGGCGTAAATCGAAAAAATCAACAACCGACAACACGTACGTGAAAACGCGTACAACATTCATAGACATTAATCTCGAATCCTGTTTTTGGTTTTACGCCGTTAACGGGCCGTTAACGGGCCGTTAACGGCCCGTTAACGGCCCGTTAACGGCCCGCGTGAGGTCGTACGGGCCGTCGGCGAGCCGAAGTCCGGGAACGAAGGCCGTGACGGGATCGTGACGGGACTGTCGGCGGCCCGTTAACGGCCCGCACGCGCCGTGACGGGACCGTGACGGGACCGTCGGCGGCCCGTTAACGGCCCGTGCGGGCCGTTGCGGGATCGTGACGGGATCGTCGACGGCCCGTTAACGGCCCGTGCGGGCCGTTGCGGGCCGTTGACGGGCCGTTGACGGGCCGTTAACGGGCCGTTAACGGGCCGTTACGGCGTGAATCGAAAAAATCAACAACCGACAACACGTACGTGAAAACGCGTACAACATTCATAGACATTAATCTCGAATCCTGTTTTCGGTTTTGCCCCGTTAACGGGCCGTTAACGGGCCGTTAACGGGCCGTTAACGGCCCGTGCGGGCCGTTGCGGGATCGTGACGGGACCGTCGACGGCCCGTTAACGGCCCGTGCGGGCCGTTGCGGGATCGTGACGGGACCGTCAGCGGCCCGTTAACGGCCCGTGCGGGCCGTTGCGGGATCGTGACGGGATCGTCGACGGCCCGTTAACGGCCCGTGCGGGCCGTTGCGGGATCGTGACGGGACCGTCAGCGGCCCGTTAACGGCCCGTGCGGGCCGTTGCGGGATCGTGACGGGATCGTCGACGGCCCGTTAACGGCCCGTGCGGGCCGTTGCGGGCCGTTGACGGGCCGTTGACGGGCCGTTAACGGGCCGTTAACGGGCCGTTACGGCGTGAATCGAAAAAATCAACAACCGACAACACGTACATGAAAACGCGTACAACATTCATAGACATTAATCTCGAATCCTGTTTTTGGTTTTACGCCGTTAACGGGCCGTTAACGGGCCGTTAACGGCCCGTTAACGGCCCGCGTGAGGTCGTACGGGCCGTCGGCGAGCCGAAGTCCGGGAACGAAGGCCGTGACGGGATCGTGACGGGACCGTCAGCGGCCCGTTAACGGCCCGTGCGGGCCGTTGCGGGATCGTGACGGGATCGTCGACGGCCCGTTAACGGCCCGTGCGGGCCGTTGCGGGCCGTTGACGGGCCGTTGACGGGCCGTTAACGGGCCGTTAACGGGCCGTTACGGCGTGAATCGAAAAAATCAACAACCGACAACACGTACATGAAAACGCGTACAACATTCATAGACATTAATCTCGAATCCTGTTTTTGGTTTTACGCCGTTAACGGGCCGTTAACGGGCCGTTAACGGCCCGTTAACGGCCCGCGTGAGGTCGTACGGGCCGTCGGCGAGCCGAAGTCCGGGAACGAAGGCCGTGACGGGATCGTGACGGGACCGTCAGCGGCCCGTTAACGGCCCGTGCGGGCCGTTGCGGGATCGTGACGGGATCGTCGACGGCCCGTTAACGGCCCGTGCGGGCCGTTGCGGGCCGTTGACGGGCCGTTGACGGGCCGTTAACGGGCCGTTAACGGGCCGTTACGGCGTGAATCGAAAAAATCAACAACCGACAACACGTACGTGAAAACGCGTACAACATTCATAGACATTAATCTCGAATCCTGTTTTCGGTTTTGCCCCGTTAACGGGCCGTTAACGGGCCGTTAACGGGCCGTTAACGGCCCGTGCGGGCCGTTGCGGGATCGTGACGGGACCGTCGACGGCCCGTTAACGGCCCGTGCGGGCCGTTGCGGGATCGTGACGGGACCGTCAGCGGCCCGTTAACGGCCCGTGCGGGCCGTTGCGGGATCGTGACGGGATCGTCGACGGCCCGTTAACGGCCCGTGCGGGCCGTTGCGGGATCGTGACGGGACCGTCAGCGGCCCGTTAACGGCCCGTGCGGGCCGTTGCGGGATCGTGACGGGATCGTCGACGGCCCGTTAACGGCCCGTGCGGGCCGTTGCGGGCCGTTGACGGGCCGTTGACGGGCCGTTAACGGGCCGTTAACGGGCCGTTACGGCGTGAATCGAAAAAATCAACAACCGACAACACGTACATGAAAACGCGTACAACATTCATAGACATTAATCTCGAATCCTGTTTTTGGTTTTACGCCGTTAACGGGCCGTTAACGGGCCGTTAACGGCCCGTTAACGGCCCGCGTGAGGTCGTACGGGCCGTCGGCGAGCCGAAGTCCGGGAACGAAGGCCGTGACGGGATCGTGACGGGACCGTCAGCGGCCCGTTAACGGCCCGTGCGGGCCGTTGCGGGATCGTGACGGGATCGTCGACGGCCCGTTAACGGCCCGTGCGGGCCGTTGCGGGCCGTTGACGGGCCGTTGACGGGCCGTTAACGGGCCGTTAACGGGCCGTTACGGCGTGAATCGAAAAAATCAACAACCGACAACACGTACATGAAAACGCGTACAACATTCATAGACATTAATCTCGAATCCTGTTTTTGGTTTTACGCCGTTAACGGGCCGTTAACGGGCCGTTAACGGCCCGTTAACGGCCCGCGTGAGGTCGTACGGGCCGTCGGCGAGCCGAAGTCCGGGAACGAAGGCCGTGACGGGATCGTGACGGGACCGTCAGCGGCCCGTTAACGGCCCGTGCGGGCCGTTGCGGGATCGTGACGGGATCGTCGACGGCCCGTTAACGGCCCGTGCGGGCCGTTGCGGGCCGTTGACGGGCCGTTGACGGGCCGTTAACGGGCCGTTAACGGGCCGTTACGGCGTGAATCGAAAAAATCAACAACCGACAACACGTACGTGAAAACGCGTACAACATTCATAGACATTAATCTCGAATCCTGTTTTCGGTTTTGCCCCGTTAACGGGCCGTTAACGGGCCGTTAACGGGCCGTTAACGGCCCGTGCGGGCCGTTGCGGGATCGTGACGGGACCGTCGACGGCCCGTTAACGGCCCGTGCGGGCCGTTGCGGGATCGTGACGGGACCGTCAGCGGCCCGTTAACGGCCCGTGCGGGCCGTTGCGGGATCGTGACGGGATCGTCGACGGCCCGTTAACGGCCCGTGCGGGCCGTTGCGGGATCGTGACGGGACCGTCAGCGGCCCGTTAACGGCCCGTGCGGGCCGTTGCGGGATCGTGACGGGATCGTCGACGGCCCGTTAACGGCCCGTGCGGGCCGTTGCGGGCCGTTGACGGGCCGTTGACGGGCCGTTAACGGGCCGTTAACGGGCCGTTACGGCGTGAATCGAAAAAATCAACAACCGACAACACGTACATGAAAACGCGTACAACATTCATAGACATTAATCTCGAATCCTGTTTTTGGTTTTACGCCGTTAACGGGCCGTTAACGGGCCGTTAACGGCCCGTTAACGGCCCGCGTGAGGTCGTACGGGCCGTCGGCGAGCCGAAGTCCGGGAACGAAGGCCGTGACGGGATCGTGACGGGACCGTCAGCGGCCCGTTAACGGCCCGTGCGGGCCGTTGCGGGATCGTGACGGGATCGTCGACGGCCCGTTAACGGCCCGTGCGGGCCGTTGCGGGCCGTTGACGGGCCGTTGACGGGCCGTTAACGGGCCGTTAACGGGCCGTTACGGCGTAAATCGAAAAAATCAACAACCGACAACACGTACGTGAAAACGCGTACAACATTCATAGACATTAATCTCGAATCCTGTTTTTGGTTTTACGCCGTTAACGGGCCGTTAACGGCCCGTTAACGGCCCGTTAACGGCCCGCACAGGCCGTGACGGGATCGTGACGGGACTGTCGGCGGCCCGTTAACGGCCCGCACGAGCCGTGACGGGATCGTGACGGGACCGTCGGCAGCCCGTTAACGGCCCGTACGAGCCGTTACGGGACCGTGACGGGACCGTCGGCGGCCCGTTAACGGCCCGTGCGGGCCGTTACGGGATCGTGACGGTCCCGTCGGCGGCCCGTTAACGGCCCGTGCGGGCCGTTACGGGATCGTGACGGGACCGTCGGCGGCCCGTTAACGGCCCGTGCGGGTCGTTTTCGACCCGTTGCGGCCGTTTTCGACCCGTTGCGGCCCGTTTTCGACCCGTTACGGTCCTTGGCCGTAACGGGCCGAAAACGGGAAAACTGAAAAAGTCGAGTGCGAGACCACGTGACCCGGAGTGTGGTTTTTGGGGACGAGGGCCGTCCTCCGGCCGCGCCGCGGCGCGTCGTGGGTCGGGCGAGAAACGGCCCGGTCGGAAACCGAACCTCGGGGTTCCTCAAGGTGTGGTTTTTGGGACTGGGGGAGGGGAAAGAGACGTCCTCCGGCCGCGCCGCGACGCGCCGTGGGTCGGACAAGAGAGAGAAAGACAACCTGGTCGGGGGGAGGGAAGTGGGCCGTTCTCCGACCACGTTGCAACGCGTCGCGAGTCCACATTACTACGTGTATCTCAACAACCGTTCAACTTAAAGACTCGTACTTTGTTTAAAAAAAAAAGCCAACAGCCAGTTTAATTAAGGTGTCTACTTTGCCACGAGAAGAAGCGGTATGACACGATCGCACTCGCTCGTCGGATTCCGCGAAACTCATCAACCCGGGGATTGCGCGCGGCAGCGCATAAAAAAACTCTTGACCCGAAAATAACGTGGGGTTGTATGAAAACCTGGATTTGGTATTTCGTAAACACACGCGCCGACGCATGGGGAATGTGGGAGTCCCTCCCCTGTGTTCCGAACGAGTCAATTTCGTCCCGAAAATATCCCGAAATTGCCGATATATGCATTTCGAGCCAGAAATATTGATCTTTATTTAAATGTTGATTGTTTAGCATTTTTTTTTACATTTCACCAATTTTCCTTATGTCCTGCCTTCCTCGCTCATTTAACACCAAAATGGCCTGCATTGAGGATTATTCCCATAATCCTTTTCGCACGTATGGAGCGCAAACAGTCGCAATAAATGAATTCAGCGGAATTCGACCTTGAGTTTGCGACGCCATCTTGAATACGAGTAAAGCACAGAATGGTGTCAATCATTCGAATTGATTAAAAATACAGACAAATCGATTAAAAACCAGCAAAAAACTAAATCGACAAAATCATTTAAAAATCAACAGATATCCATTTTGTTTGTTTTTGAACAAATTAAGAACTTTGAAAACACACCACAATTTTAAAAAGTAAACACTGGGGTCAAATAGGCGCCGAGACTCGTTTAAACGGGTGTGTGATGTGTGTCGCGGAGGCGGTGTGCGCGTTCGTGCGCAATATCGCGTGTAATGCGCACGTCTGAGTGAGCACGAGAAAAATGGTGCACGCTGGCGGTTTACCGATGTGTCGAAGTCGGCGTACGAGCGCGACTCGCGTCGTACGTCTCAGAAAACATAAATACGGTGGTTTGGTGTTTATATCTAACGCACCAAACATGAACCAACTAGCAAATATACAAAACTAACAGTTATTTTAATAAAACAAGGTAACTTACATAGTTGAAACCAAAAAGGAATTTAAAGGTGACAAAAGACATTGCCGTCGCCATGTGCGCGCTCGCTTATGTCAAACTGGGAAAATTAATAAACGTCCCGGCAGCACGATAGGCTTTTTAAACGCACATTTCATTTTCACGTGAACAAAACATGACGTTTAGTACTGCTCCAACATCTCCCCAACAACACCGACCGTTCCCTTTCTGACCGACAGCACCCCGTTGAAATCCGGGCTGATTCCCGCCTTGGAGATGACCACCGAAGGCGAGAACCAAGACGCGGTCGTGGCAAAGGATATGCCCGAAACCCCGACCTTCTTTGTAGACAAGGAGTTGGACGCCGATGAGCGTTGGACGCGGGCACCGTCCACGCACGCCCGTGCACGCGCGATGTACTTTTTGCAATATCTGACAAAACTTGCCCGACGCTTAAGAAAGAACCGCGCATGAATCGAGCAAAATTCCCACATAATTTGTATAAAAAGCGGTCCAACTCATAAATTGAAGCTCTCGTGCAGCGCAGTGAATTCAAACAATGGCGACAGAGAAATTAAAAACAAGTCTAATTTATTCGACATAGGAACACTGGTGTACAATAGAAAATGCGTGTGTGGTGCAACAATTGAAATTGCACGCGCTCAAAACAATTAGCAAAATAAAATCATACAAAACATCGAGACTGACGAGAGAGACGAGAGTCCACGCGATATACTCGCGTGGGCGCGTGTTGAACGTGCGCACGACGCGCAAGAACCGCACAAACTGAGTCGAGGAACCACTAAAATTAAACACATGTCCGATGCAAAAACAATTATCAATAAATACATCATTATCGTTGCTGTTTGCAAGGAAATTGCCAAAAGTCGGTGACTGGCGGCGGGGCGAGTCCCGGGCGGAGGGGCGAGCATTGGCGGCCGAGAGGGAGAGAGAGGACGGCCGGGGCTCCCGCCGACGGTCGTAGGGGCGAGCCTTGGCGGGTTGGACGTGCGCATCGTCCACGCACGTGGGCGCGTGATTTACTGGCGCGTTGGACGAGTTCTAAAAAAATTCTCCAAAATCTGACAAAACTGGCAACGATTTTTGATAAATTTCCACGGAATTTCAGCAATATTTTGCGAGACATTTCTGCCCGATTGGACGGGCTTCTGTAAAACAGTGTTCTTAAAATCTGTGGAAATCAATTAAATGTCGTTAAAAATCGTTGCAAGTTTTGTCAGATTTTGGAGAATTTTTTTAAAACTCGTCCAACGCGCCAGTAAATCGAGCTCCCACACGCGCCCACATGCACGTCCAATCCGCATGGGCACTGTCACATCGGACGTTTGTTGCGTGCAAAACTTGCACCGACTTTTGGCCATTTTTGGTTAAACTTCCGCACAATTTCTGCCCGATTGGACACTGAGGTTCGGTTTCCGACCGGGTCGTTTCTTGTCCGACCCGCGGCGCGTCGCGGCGCGGCCGGAGGACGGCCCTCGTCCCCAAAAACCACACTCCGAGTCACGGGTCGCACGGCCAACAGGCCGTGACGGGCCGTAGCGGGTCGAAAACGGGCCGTTAACGGCCCGTTGACGGCCCGTTAGCGGCCCGCATGAGGTCGCACGGGCCGTCGGCGAGCCGAAGTCCGGGAACGAAGGCCGTTACGGGACCGTGACGGGACCGTCGGCGGCCCGTTAACGGCCCGTGCGAGCCGTTACGGGATCGTGACGGGACCGTCGGCGGCCCGTTAACGGCCCGTGCGAGCCGTTACGGAATCGTGACGGGACCGTCGGCGGCCCGTTAACGGCCCGTGCGGGCCGTTACGGGATCGTGACGGGACCGTCGGCGGCCCGTTAACGGCCCGTGCGACCCCATGCGGGCCGTTGACGGGCCGTTAACGGGCCGTTAACGGGCCGTTAACGGGCCGTGATGGTGTAAATCGAAAAAATCAACAACCGACAACACGTACATGAAAACGCGTACAACATTCATAGACATTAATCTCGAATCCTGTTTTTGGTTTTACGCCGTTAACGGGCCGTTAACGGCCCGTTAACGGCCCGTTAACGGCCCGCATGAGGTCGTACGGGCCGTTACGGGGTCGTGACGGGACCGTCGGCGGCCCGTTAACGGCCCGTGCGGGCCGTTACGGGATAGTTACGGAACCGTCGGCGGCCCGTTAACGGCCCGTGCGAGCCGTTACGGGATCGTGACGGGACCGTCGGCGGCCCGTTAACGGCCCGTGCGAGCCGTTACGGGATTGTGACGGGACCGTCGGCGGCCCGTTAACGGCCCGTGCGGGCCGTTTTCGACCCGTTGCGGCCGTTTTCGACCCGTTGCGGCCCGTTTTCGACCCGTTACGGTCCTTGGCCGTAACGGGCCGAAAACGGGAAAACTGAAAAAGTCGAGTGCGAGACCACGTGACCCGGAGTGTGGTTTTTGGGGACGAGGGCCGTCCTCCGACCGCGCCGTGACGCGCCGCGGGTCGGTCACCAACTTTTGTCAATTTTTGACAGATTTTCACGGAATTTCAGCGACATTTTACGAGACGTTTCTGCCCGATGGGACGGACTTCTGTAAAACATTGCTTAAAATCCATGGAAATTTATCACATATTGACAAAATTCGGTGCAAGTTTTGTCAGAAATTAGGAAAAAACTTTTTTCAAAACTCGTCCAACGCGCCGGTAAATTGAGCGCCCACGTGCGTCGACAGTGGGCGCTTCAAAACCGCGTGGACACTGTCAGATCTCGGCACAGTTTGATGCGCCCAAATCTAGCAATACTTGCACCGACTTTTGGCAATTTGTGACAAATTTTCACAGAATTTCGGCAACATTTTACGACACATTTCTGCCCGGTTGGACACATTTCCACAGGTTTTTTGTAAAACGTTGCTAAAATTCTGTTGAATTTCATCAAAAATTGTGTCAAAAGTCGGTGACGGGCGGAGGGGCGAGCTCCGGGCGCCCGAGAGAGAGAGAGAAAGAGAGAGAGAGGGGACGGCCGGGGCTCCCGCCAACGGGCGGAGGGGCGAGCCTTGGCGGGTTGGGCGTGCACTATCTAGGCATGTGGGCGCTCGATTTACCGGCACGTTGGACAAGTTTTGAAAATTTTTTTTTCCTAATTTTTGACAAAATTAGCACCGAATTTTGCCAATATTTGATAAATTTCCACGGAATTTTATCAATGTTTTACAAAAAACCCCTGGAAATGTGTCCAATCGAGCAGAAATGTCTCGTAAAATATCGCTGAAATTTGTCTAAAATTGACAAAAAATCGGTGCAAGTTTTGCTAGATATTTGCCCGGATCAAACTGTGCCCGAAACCGCCCGATCTGACAGTGTGCACGCGGGCTGGACGTGCCCACTGTCCCCGCATGTGCACTCGCCGGCGCGTTGGACGAGTTTAAGAAGATTTTATCAATTTCTGACAAAACTTGCATCGATTTTTTGTCAATTTTTGATAAATTTCCCCAGAATTTTAGCAATAAAACCTTTGAAAATGTATCCAAAAGAGCAGAAATGTCCTGTAAAATATTGCTGAAAATCTGTTGAAATTCATCAAATATTGACAAAAATCTGTGACGAGCGGAGGGGCGATCCTTTGGCGGCCGAAAGAGAGAGGGGGGACGGTCGGGGCTCCCGCCGACGGGCGGAGGGGCGAGCCTTGGCGGCCGAGAGAGAGAGAGAGAGAGGACGGCCGGGGCTCCCGCCGGCGCACTGTCCACGCATGGGCGCGCTCGATTTACTGGCGCGTTGGACGAATTTTAAATTTTTTGTTTCCTATTTCTGACAAAATTTGCACCGACTTTTGGCAATTTGTGACAAATTTTCACAGAATTTCGGCAACATTTTACGACACATTTCTGCCCGGTTGGACACATTTCCACAGGTTTTTTGTAAAACGTTGCTAAAATTCCGTTGAATTTCATCAAAAATTGTGTCAAAAGTCGGTGACGGGCGGAGGGGCGAGCTCCGGGCGCCCGAGAGAGAGAGAGAAAGAGAGAGAGAGGGGACGGCCGGGGCTCCCGCCAACGGGCGGAGGGGCGAGCCTTGGCGGGTTGGGCGTGCACTATCTAGGCATGTGGGCGCTCGATTTACCGGCACGTTGGACAAGTTTTGAAAATTTTTTTTTCCTAATTTTTGACAAAATTAGCACCGAATTTTGCCAATATTTGATAAATTTCCACGGAATTTTATCAATGTTTTACAAAAAACCCCTGGAAATGTGTCCAATCGAGCAGAAATGTCTCGTAAAATATTGCTGAAATTTGTCTAAAATTGACAAAAAATCGGTGCAAGTTTTGCTAGATATTTGCCCGGATCAAACTGTGCCCGAAACCGCCCGATCTGACAGTGTGCACGCGGGCTGGACGTGCCCACTGTCCCCGCATGTGCACTCGCCGGCGCGTTGGACGAGTTTAAGAAGATTTTATCAGTTTCTGACAAAACTTGCATCGATTTTTTGTCAATTTTTGATAAATTTCCCCAGAATTTTAGCAATAAAACCTTTGAAAATGTATCCAAAAGAGCAGAAATGTCCTGTAAAATATTGCTGAAAATCTGTTGAAATTCATCAAATATTGACAAAAATCTGTGACGAGCGGAGGGGCGATCCTTTGGCGGCCGAAAGAGAGAGGGGGGACGGTCGGGGCTCCCGCCGACGGGCGGAGGGGCGAGCCTTGGCGGCCGAGAGAGAGAGAGAGAGAGGACGGCCGGGGCTCCCGCCGGCGCACTGTCCACGCATGGGCGCGCTCGATTTACTGGCGCGTTGGACGAATTTTAAATTTTTTGTTTCCTATTTCTGACAAAATTTGCACAGACTTTTGTCAATTTTTGACAAATTTTCACGGAATTTCAGCAATGGGACGGACTTATGTAAAACATCGCTTAAAATCTGGAAATCTGTCAAATCTTCTTTAAATTTATGCAAGATATTGGGAAATTTTGGTTTAACTCGTCCAACGGGCCGGTAAATCGAGCGCCCACACGCGCCCACATGCACGTCCAACCCGCATGGGCACTGTCACATCGGACGTTTGTTGCGTGCAAAACTTGCACCGACTTTTGGCCATTTTTGGTTAAACTTTCGCACAATTTCTGCCCGATTGGACACTGAGGTTCGGTTTCCGACCGGGTCGTTTCTTGTCCGACCCGCGGCGCGTCGCGGCGCGGCCGGAGGACGGCCCTCGTCCCCAAAAACCACACTCCGAGTCACGGGTCGCACGGCCAACAGGCCGTGACGGGCCGTAGCGGGTCGAAAACGGGCCGTTAACGGCCCGTTGACGGCCCGTTAGCGGCCCGCATGAGGTCGCACGGGCCGTCGGCGAGCCGAAGTCCGGGAACGAAGGCCGTTACGGGACCGTGACGGGACCGTCGGCGGCCCGTTAACGGCCCGTGCGAGCCGTTACGGGACCGTGACGGGACCGTCGGCGGCCCGTTAACGGCCCGTGCGGGCCGTTACGGGATCGTGACGGGACCGTCGGCGGCCCGTTAACGGCCCGTGCGGGCCGTTACGGGATCGTAACGGGCCGTTAACGGGCCGTTAACGGGCCGTTAACGGGCCGTGACGGTGTAAATCGAAAAAATCAACAACCGACAACACGTACATGAAAACGCGTACAACATTCATAGACATTAATCTCGAATCCTGTTTTTGGTTTTACGCCGTTAACGGGCCGTTAACGGCCCGTTAACGGCCCGTTAACGGCCCGCATGAGGTCGTACGGGCCGTTACGGGGTCGTGACGGGATCGTCGGCGGCCCGTTAACGGCCCGTGCGGGCCGTTACGGGATAGTTACGGAACCGTCGGCGGCCCGTTAACGGCCCGTGCGAGCCGTTACGGGATCGTGACGGGACCGTCGGCGGCCCGTTAACGGCCCGTGCGAGCCGTTACGGGATTGTGACGGGACCGTCGGCGGCCCGTTAACGGCCCGTGCGGGCCGTTTTCGACCCGTTGCGGCCGTTTTCGACCCGTTGCGGCCGTTTTCGACCCGTTGCGGCCCGTTTTCGACCCGTTACGGTCCTTGGCCGTAACGGGCCGAAAACGGGAAAACTGAAAAAGTCGAGTGCGAGACCACGTGACCCGGAGTGTGGTTTTTGGGGACGAGGGCCGTCCTCCGACCGCGCCGTGACGCGCCGCGGGTCGGTCACCAACTTTTGTCAATTTTTGACAGATTTTCACGGAATTTCAGCGACATTTTACGAGACGTTTCTGCCCGATGGGACGGACTTCTGTAAAACATTGCTTAAAATCCATGGAAATTTATCACATATTGACAAAATTCGGTGCAAGTTTTGTCAGAAATTAGGAAAAAACTTTTTTCAAAACTCGTCCAACGCGCCGGTAAATTGAGCGCCCACGTGCGTCGACAGTGGGCGCTTCAAAACCGCGTGGACACTGTCAGATCTCGGCACAGTTTGATGCGCCCAAATCTAGCAATACTTGCACCGACTTTTGGCAATTTGTGACAAATTTTCACAGAATTTCGGCAACATTTTACGACACATTTCTGCCCGGTTGGACACATTTCCACAGGTTTTTTGTAAAACGTTGCTAAAATTCCGTTGAATTTCATCAAAAATTGTGTCAAAAGTCGGTGACGGGCGGAGGGGCGAGCTCCGGGCGCCCGAGAGAGAGAGAGAAAGAGAGAGAGAGGGGACGGCCGGGGCTCCCGCCAACGGGCGGAGGGGCGAGCCTTGGCGGGTTGGGCGTGCACTATCTAGGCATGTGGGCGCTCGATTTACCGGCACGTTGGACAAGTTTTGAAAATTTTTTTTTCCTAATTTTTGACAAAATTAGCACCGAATTTTGCCAATATTTGATAAATTTCCACGGAATTTTATCAATGTTTTACAAAAAACCCCTGGAAATGTGTCCAATCGAGCAGAAATGTCTCGTAAAATATCGCTGAAATTTGTCTAAAATTGACAAAAAATCGGTGCAAGTTTTGCTAGATATTTGCCCGGATCAAACTGTGCCCGAAACCGCCCGATCTGACAGTGTGCACGCGGGCTGGACGTGCCCACTGTCCCCGCATGTGCACTCGCCGGCGCGTTGGACGAGTTTAAGAAGATTTTATCAATTTCTGACAAAACTTGCATCGATTTTTTGTCAATTTTTGATAAATTTCCCCAGAATTTTAGCAATAAAACCTTTGAAAATGTATCCAAAAGAGCAGAAATGTCCTGTAAAATATTGCTGAAAATCTGTTGAAATTCATCAAATATTGACAAAAATCTGTGACGAGCGGAGGGGCGATCCTTTGGCGGCCGAAAGAGAGAGGGGGGACGGTCGGGGCTCCCGCCGACGGGCGGAGGGGCGAGCCTTGGCGGCCGAGAGAGAGAGAGAGAGAGGACGGCCGGGGCTCCCGCCGGCGCACTGTCCACGCATGGGCGCGCTCGATTTACTGGCGCGTTGGACGAATTTTAAATTTTTTGTTTCCTATTTCTGACAAAATTTGCACCGACTTTTGGCAATTTGTGACAAATTTTCACAGAATTTCGGCAACATTTTACGACACATTTCTGCCCGGTTGGACACATTTCCACAGGTTTTTTGTAAAACGTTGCTAAAATTCCGTTGAATTTCATCAAAAATTGTGTCAAAAGTCGGTGACGGGCGGAGGGGCGAGCTCCGGGCGCCCGAGAGAGAGAGAGAAAGAGAGAGAGAGGGGACGGCCGGGGCTCCCGCCAACGGGCGGAGGGGCGAGCCTTGGCGGGTTGGGCGTGCACTATCTAGGCATGTGGGCGCTCGATTTACCGGCACGTTGGACAAGTTTTGAAAATTTTTTTTTCCTAATTTTTGACAAAATTAGCACCGAATTTTGCCAATATTTGATAAATTTCCACGGAATTTTATCAATGTTTTACAAAAAACCCCTGGAAATGTGTCCAATCGAGCAGAAATGTCTCGTAAAATATTGCTGAAATTTGTCTAAAATTGACAAAAAATCGGTGCAAGTTTTGCTAGATATTTGCCCGGATCAAACTGTGCCCGAAACCGCCCGATCTGACAGTGTGCACGCGGGCTGGACGTGCCCACTGTCCCCGCATGTGCACTCGCCGGCGCGTTGGACGAGTTTAAGAAGATTTTATCAGTTTCTGACAAAACTTGCATCGATTTTTTGTCAATTTTTGATAAATTTCCCCAGAATTTTAGCAATAAAACCTTTGAAAATGTATCCAAAAGAGCAGAAATGTCCTGTAAAATATTGCTGAAAATCTGTTGAAATTCATCAAATATTGACAAAAATCTGTGACGAGCGGAGGGGCGATCCTTTGGCGGCCGAAAGAGAGAGGGGGGACGGTCGGGGCTCCCGCCGACGGGCGGAGGGGCGAGCCTTGGCGGCCGAGAGAGAGAGAGAGAGAGGACGGCCGGGGCTCCCGCCGGCGCACTGTCCACGCATGGGCGCGCTCGATTTACTGGCGCGTTGGACGAATTTTAAATTTTTTGTTTCCTATTTCTGACAAAATTTGCACAGACTTTTGTCAATTTTTGACAAATTTTCACGGAATTTCAGCAATGGGACGGACTTATGTAAAACATCGCTTAAAATCTGGAAATCTGTCAAATCTTCTTTAAATTTATGCAAGATATTGGGAAATTTTGGTTTAACTCGTCCAACGGGCCGGTAAATCGAGCGCCCACACGCGCCCACATGCACGTCCAACCCGCATGGGCACTGTCACATCGGACGTTTGTTGCGTGCAAAACTTGCACCGACTTTTGGCCATTTTTGGTTAAACTTTCGCACAATTTCTGCCCGATTGGACACTGAGGTTCGGTTTCCGACCGGGTCGTTTCTTGTCCGACCCGCGGCGCGTCGCGGCGCGGCCGGAGGACGGCCCTCGTCCCCAAAAACCACACTCCGAGTCACGGGTCGCACGGCCAACAGGCCGTGACGGGCCGTAGCGGGTCGAAAACGGGCCGTTAACGGCCCGTTGACGGCCCGTTAGCGGCCCGCATGAGGTCGCACGGGCCGTCGGCGAGCCGAAGTCCGGGAACGAAGGCCGTTACGGGACCGTGACGGGACCGTCGGCGGCCCGTTAACGGCCCGTGCGAGCCGTTACGGGACCGTGACGGGACCGTCGGCGGCCCGTTAACGGCCCGTGCGGGCCGTTACGGGATCGTGACGGGACCGTCGGCGGCCCGTTAACGGCCCGTGCGGGCCGTTACGGGATCGTAACGGGCCGTTAACGGGCCGTTAACGGGCCGTTAACGGGCCGTGACGGTGTAAATCGAAAAAATCAACAACCGACAACACGTACATGAAAACGCGTACAACATTCATAGACATTAATCTCGAATCCTGTTTTTGGTTTTACGCCGTTAACGGGCCGTTAACGGCCCGCATGAGGTCGTACGGGCCGTTACGGGGTCGTGACGGGATCGTCGGCGGCCCGTTAACGGCCCGTGCGGGCCGTTACGGGATAGTTACGGAACCGTCGGCGGCCCGTTAACGGCCCGTGCGAGCCGTTACGGGATCGTGACGGGACCGTCGGCGGCCCGTTAACGGCCCGTGCGAGCCGTTACGGGATTGTGACGGGACCGTCGGCGGCCCGTTAACGGCCCGTGCGGGCCGTTTTCGACCCGTTGCGGCCGTTTTCGACCCGTTGCGGCCCGTTTTCGACCCGTTACGGTCCTTGGCCGTAACGGGCCGAAAACGGGAAAACTGAAAAAGTCGAGTGCGAGACCACGTGACCCGGAGTGTGGTTTTTGGGGGCGAGGGCCGTCCTCCGACCGCGCCGTGACGCGCCCCGAGTCGGATCAAGAGGCGACCCGGTCGGAAACCGAACCTCGGGGTTCCTCGAGGCGTGGTTTTTTGGGGACGGGGGGAGGGGGGGGGGGGGGGGATCGGGTCGCGTGCTCCGACCGCGCCGCAACGCGATGTGGGTCGGTCACCAACTTTTGTCAATTTTTGACAAATTTCCACGGAATTTCAGCAACATTTTACGAGACGTTTCTGCCCGACTAGACACGTTTCCGCAGGTTTTAGCAAAACAACGTTAAATTCTGTGGAAATTTATCAAATGTTGACAAAATTCTGTGCAAGTTTTGTCAGATACTTACTTACTTACGATATAAACTCGAACGTCGTCCATCGACACTCTCAACATTCCACCGGACATTTTCCGGAAGAGTTTGTCCCGATCGGGACCACGCCTCGACGAAGCCCGGGACCCGGTTTCCGACCGGGTCGTTTTTGGCCCAAGTCACGGCGCGTCGCGGCGCTTTCGGAGCACGCGACCCGATCCCCCCCTCCCCCCGTTCTCAAAAACCACGCCTCGACGAAGCCCGGGACCCGGTTTCCGACCGGGTCGTTTTTGGCCCAAGTCACGGCGCGTCGCGGCGCGTTCGGAGCACATGAACCGATCCCCCCTCCCTCCCGTCACAAAAACCACGTTTTAGCGAAACCCTTGACCGGTCACAAAACCCACCGAACACCGAAAAGCAACGAACAAAACGCGCTCGGTCGCACGAACTACTCGGCCAAAACAACATCCGCAAATTCCGCATCACAGTCGCGATCAACGAAACAACGTATAGGCCGCCGTAATGTTAAAAAGCGGGACCCTTTCGCCCCCGACAAAATCCGCACACATACCCCAAGGTTAAGTGTCGATGTGATGGGCCCAAAACCCGTTACGGGAAATAAAAATGCGTACATTATCGTTATAATGGACGTGGCAACTCGTTGGCCCGAGTTGTACGCCGTCGCTAGACCTTCAGCAGAGAAAATCGTTGAATGTATCTACGACGTGGCGTTACGTTACGGATTTCCACGTAAAATAATATCCGATAACGGACCCCAATTTATCTCGAAAATTTGGGGTAAGTTTTGTGAGAAATTCGGGATTGTGGCGTCACATACTTCGACCTACAATCCCAGAACAAATCCCGTTGAGCGACTCAACAGGGACATTAAATATGCACTAAGCATATTCACTGACATCCACAATAGGTGGGATGAATACTTGAGGGAGATCGCGTTCAGCATACGAACAACAGTCTCGAGGACGAGAGATTTTTCTCCGGCCTACCTCAACTTCGCCCGAGAGCTACGAGTGCCTTGGGACCCACGAGTGGCAGAGTCGGTAAATGTGGTGGACCCAGAGAAACCACATGAGTATGTGTATAAATTGGAGCAAACAATTTCGAACACATACAAGCATATGATGGCGCACATTTTTAACATGCGCGACCGCATTTTACAAGATAAAAGCGGTGGAAAATTCGTGAATTTCGAGATCAATGATTTGGTGTGGAAAGATGCACACACCCTCTCAAATGCAGCGAGAGGGATCACCGCCAGCTTGGCCGACAAGAGAGATGGTCCGTATGTAATCATCGGCAAGCATGGCGGTAACGCGTATAAATTACGCAAGCTCGAGGACAACACCGAGCAAAAATCGATACAGGTACGAGAGTTAACTCCGTACATTCCGGAATTCCCGCAAGAAATGTGGGCCAAAGGCCAAGTCAAGTCTAAAACTGACGGCCAAATCGTCGATATGTTCGCTGGCGAGTCGGAAAAAGCACCGCCAAGTGACAACGAGGAGTATTTCGACGCCCCTTCACCTCCGGTAAACGAGATAGTTGAATCCGTTCCGGATCCAATTTTGGTCGGGGGGGAAACAGGAGAAACTCCTGAAACAAACACAAAAAACACGGATAAAAAAGAAAACAATAATGAGGAGGTACAGACACAAAAAACAACAAAAAATATCGTACCTGCCTCGATCCGTAACCTGCGACCAAAAAGAGATAATCCGTTCATAAAAGGCGGAAAGGTCGTAGGAAAGAAGTAAAATAAATTACGAGTCGATGGCGGCACTAAAAATAAATGTAATCGACCGATAGTGCAAGCCATCACGTCGCAGAAAATTTCGCTAAGTCCAACAAAGCGGATATCGGTCGAATTCGCGTCACGAGATGGCGTGGAAACGCGGGACCCGTAGCAAAATTATCGGCACGGGTCGGATACCGCGTGCAAAAGACCCCGTAGCAGCAATCGCGCACGGGAGTGAGAACAAAGGAGACCCGTAGCGTAACATGCGCACGGGTAGGTGCGCACTAGTCTCAAACACCCGGGTTCTGGAGTATATTACCCAGAATCCATCGCGATTACCTCGTGTTCACACAGACTTCCGCTTTTCACAGCTGATCGCTGCATTCGTGCGTGATCCTCGTTTTTAACGTTTTACCGAGTTTTTCACCGAGTTTTTGAGATAGTTTTATCATCCTTTTTAAATCGTGATTGAGATTTTTGTGCGCGCTCCTCGCCATGGACGAGGAAGAGAACGACGTGCTGGCCATCGAGCACGAGGACGAGGAAAACTGGGACCGCGATGTAAACCAAGTCCATCCCGATCAGGTAGAAGTCGGCATCGGCACATGAGAACTAGTTCCGTGCTGCTGAAGAAGAAATTTTGTTGACTAATACCTGACATGAGTGCTTTGCACTCACAATAGCATATAATTAATTATTAACCGCGATCGCTCACACGATCGTATTTTTTTCCTTGTTAATTTGTTTTCGAGGTGCGAGCACAGACTTCACGTCGCCTCGCGTCTCGAAAATTCCTCATGACTTGAGTTACGAGCGAGACAATGGGCTCGAGCCATAAATAATTTTATGACAAGGGGAGAATATTCTGTAAAAGAATATTTTTCTCCACAAGTAATTTGACGCATCGAATTGATGCAACTTAACATTCGTACGATGAATTTTTCGGTGTGTTGGATAAATTTAATTTGACTTTAACTTTTTTAAAAAATTAGACAAAGTCCGACTTCGGAATAATTCTTTATTAGATTTATTTATTTAATAAAATTTCGACAAGCACATTTATTGTGCAATTTTAGTAATGATTTACACCCGACGAATTCTTTTTACGAATGACTGATAATTATTAATTTAATTATTAGTAATGTTCTAATTAACGTTAGAATTAATTTAAAGTAAAAATCTGATGATAAAAATCCGGATTAAAGGCTCGATTCCGTCTCGCTGTGCGTTTTGGACATGAGACAGATTTTTCACGTGATGACTTCTCTTTTTCTATCCGACGAGGGACAATTCGTCCTACGTTTGCACCGATAGACAGGAATCGGTCTCGACGGACGGCTGCACGTATTGGCAACGTCCCTCGAAACCAACCATTTATCTACGTATTTAAATATTAACTTTTTATTAATTGTTTATTTCTCCATCCTTCCAGATGGCACTACGTAAAACATGGGGACCATTAGACCCCGCTTGCATCGCTCGTGGCGGGATATTTCGAGGCGCGCTGCCCGAATTTTACCGACGATGTTTCGGCGAAGACGCCGACCCTTGGCGCCTGCGAATACTACATTCCCGATGCATCGCCCGACGTTGGGTACGAGACTGCACGCTCCTGGATACGTTCCCGGAGGGAATGCGCGAAGGCATCGCCACAGAGTTAGCTCGTGACGATGACCCGAAATCGCCGATTTTCCACCCCGGACTGTCAAGTCAGTACACTGGCAACCCGGCGGAGGAACACGTGCTGCATGCGTGGCGAGCAGCCGAGACAGAAGAGGCCCGTGAGGCCATCTACCAGCATTATAGACAACAGCTGGTGGATACCGCTACGGCAGTGGCCGAGCGCATCCTCCAAAACGAGGGGATGACCGCGGATGATATTCATCTGTGGTTTGAGAGGCTGCGATTGGGAGAGAGTACGCCCCAGTGGAGACCTCGGATGGGAATTTTGACGTCCCAAGCCGAGATGTGGCAGCTCCACTACCTGGGGATTTTGGGGCCCAAGAGCAGCTACCCGCGGAAGCGCAAGCGCTCCAAAGGCGCCGGGGACAGCCAGTCGCGTTCCCCAGCGACAACCAAGAAGCAGCGTGTCGCTCAAAACACGACTGAAGGCAACGAAGCTGGGCCATCCACTAGTACGGTGCGTGACCCTTCGCAGTATTCCCGACCGCGAATTTTCATAAACCGTCAGATTAAAGACGGTAAGGAGTGCAAGGAGGTTTGGATGTCTGGTGACGAAGAGCGAGTCTCTCGTCCCAGCACTTCTAGACGTCCGCTGACTCATCGCGAGCAGCGGAAAAAAGATCGCAAAGAGCGATACTTCGCGAGGTGCGAAGCTCGGGGCCGTCCCATCCCCGAACCCGCCTACGCCTCCAAGAGAGCGGGTCGACGAGGTGGTAGCCAGTCAGGTGAGCGAAGCGTCCCAGCGGCAGATACGCGGGACCTTCGCGAGATTCTGACTCAGATGAAGCGGACGAAACTGACACGTTTCGATCCCGCGATGAAACACGCCAGGAAGATGGGTGTTGTCACCGACGGGAAGGTGACCCCACACGAGGTGGCAAGGTGGCTCGCAGACTACATTAATTCGCGACCACGACCCGATGGCATGCCAACCGCCATCGTGCAGCCTTCAGGCTCCGGACAACATCTCCCGGCGCTCCAAGTCGCAATGACTGGAGTGCAGACGACGGAGACGCCACCACCGCCGACGCAGCCAACACCACCGCTGCCGACGCCGACGCTGCCGACCAAGACGCAGCCGCCTCCGAACCTGCCGCCGCCGTCGTTGTTGAATTCGAGCGATCCGCCGGATTTACCCACCGACCGCTCAGTCCCTCCCCCCGTTGGACAGAGCATTGCGCAGGAATGTCGAGCCAATTTGACCGGCATTTACAGGCCGAGCCAACCCCGATCCGGTTCCTCGGCCCTGTTTTTCGAGAGGCGAGACGAAGAAGCGCGACTCGCGAGAGAAGCCGCCAATCCGACTATCTCCGAGCTCTCAGCGTTTCGCTTCGTGATGGAAGACCCAAGAGTCTCCGCGCCCGCCTTGCGAGGTGTGGATCAGGCCCAGCGATATTTCATCGAATGGGCAACGGCGATGATGAGTAAGCTCTCGTGTGCCTTCACTGCGGATTCGGAGCGATCGAATCCAGTGAATCGTCGCAGCCTACAGCTATCATTGACCAAGGTCATGATGCAGCTGCTAACCCCAGCACTCTTCGGAGAAGGGCGTCAGGCGATGGCCGCATGGTCTGTCGTGGACAGAGAGGGTGTACAGGTTCCCCGTGCACTCCTCGCAGAGTGGAGCTCCATTCTGCCCGACCCTGTGTTGACTCGGTACGAGCTAACCAGGGATGTGGTAAACCCCGAATTTGAGGGGTACAAGTTGCGAAGCACGGCGTTTCGTTATACCTCCGCCACCTGGACAGCGGCGCCTACCCAACAACTGCGCGCCTTGACCATCCAGACGGAAGAATCGGCAGAGGATGTAGAAATGGTGATCTCGCCGACGAGCGGAGTTCCGATTCCGCCACCGATGCCTGCGGAGATATCCCCGCAAGGACCCGCCCTGTTCGAAGTGGCGGGTAAACCAAAGCGCTTGCTGTGCCGAACGCCACCCGTCAGGTCCGTCGAGCAAACGAAGCCGACACCGCCCGGGACCTCACCGGCCCGAGCGGCGACAACGACGCAAGCCGCTATTCCCGCGGCCACCCAGAAGCCGAAGCCGGCACCGCCTCCGCCAGACTATTACGGGCGAATCATCGAAGAGTTTCCCCATCTCTCGATGACGACGGCGACCAGGAGGTTTATCCTCGCGCAGCGGGACAAAGGCAAATCGGTCTTCATCTGGCTTCACAACCAGATACGGAAGACTAAAGACCTCATCTTCCACCAGAGGTTGCTGAGAGCCCACCGTGCGCCAGTGACGCCAGCGGAAGCCAATGCCATCCGGCATACGAACACCGGCTTCTCCGCCTACATCCCGAGCGTTTGGTTACACGAGAGGACGCGTGCCCCGCATGAGCCAGTTGACGGCCATGCATTATGCTTCATTACGGAGCATGAGGACCCCCGAGATCGGTCCTCGGCGTTAGTAGGCGATCTACCCGCGCCACCCGGCACTCAACCGCCTGTCCCTGGAGTGAGTTACGCCCAGGTGACGGACTCAGTGTCGGGTCCCCCAGGAAAGAAGTGATCGCTCAGCCCCACGGTCTGAGCTCGGAGGGGGAAGTGTTGTGACCCGACTGGACCGGGGTCAACGAAGAGTTTCTCTCGTGACCTCGTTTCGGGTGTAAGGGGAGCCGCAAGCGCGTCTCCCTTCCCTCAGTGCATTGACATCTAGTCAATGGACAGGCGTCTGCCCTGAGGGAGTGGGGATGGCTCGTCCACCCCACCATTGGGTGATTCCGGTCACCTGTCAACCCCGCTTTGTGCAAAGGAATGTGCCTTGCACTGAGCGGGCAGAACCAACACAACCATCAAACGAGAAACACACGTAAACCCGTCGTCCTACAAGATCAGGCCCAAGTAAATATACTGGGATTGACCAAGGACAAAGGACAATTTACCGTGAGTACGTTTGGTCAGTGTCAAACTCCGCAGAGTAACCTGCGAGATAAGATTACCACACTATTTTAGCACACCAGCTAGAAATAGTAAAAACCACTCCAGTTTAGCGAGTTGTGCAGACAAACGGTCGCACAAGCCTAAACTGCAGTAAAACCACGACGAGCGTTCCCGCCGCTGTGTGACCGCCGGGAGCCAGAAGAGTCCGCCGCTGTGTGATCGCCGGACACCACACAAAAACCTAGACAACAGCCCGAAGTAAGCCTTTTAACTAAGCATTCACTCGCGCCCGACCAGCGTGAGCCCGAAGGACCAGCCAGAGACGAGCCGAGGACGCCATATTGCCACGCCGGCCCAAGACGACATCGCGTTGCCACAACGACGACGCCATCTTGGACGCGAACGAAACAACAGACGACCTCGCCGGTTCCAGCCAGCTTTCATCATACCTTTACCTTTCCATTTCCCTTCACCCATTCCGATTTACCTTTTACCTACCTTTCATATATATATATAAGATATATCTGTACATTGTCCCACAGAATAAATCTATATTATATTTTACCTTTTATATCTGTGTAATCATTTCTTTGGGTAAACCGCTTGAGACAAAGCGGTAGTGAGTTAGTCGAATTAAGTAATCAACCCACGAGTTAGCGACGGTTAGAGTTGAGCGCGACATACTATAAACTATGTATATTTTATTTTATTTTTTCATTTTATAGTCATTCATATTTTGTGTACAATGGTACCGTGAGTGGTACAGCAGCAGAAACACTGACTAAGATAACACTACGTTTTGATGTAAAACGTCAAACTGTTAAACTTGATAGATTTGAGGTGGCACATATTGGAAATGTTACAGACATCGAAGCAGAGCCACTGCCAGAATGGGACCCAAATCTATCGTACGTGACAAATGCTGTATTTGATTTCATGAAGAATACAGAAACCAGGCTTCTTGAAGGACCTATTCAGAGTATTTTACACTCTACAGTTGATAAGCGTTACAGATATGGTTTGTGTGGTTTAGTGTTTGATTGTTTATGAAATTCGCCACTAGAGGGTATAAAAGAGTTTGAGGATGAAATAAACACAGAGTAGGAATCAGTACCGAATAATGAACAGTGTCTTTATTGTGTGTTTCCATCAACATTACATATAACGCCTCTCTCAACAGCTCTAATCCTTTTATATTCATCATTAAATAATATTAGTAATTGACCAAATTTGATATAATTACAATTGTAATTTTAGGTAATAAAGGTTCGTGATTTGAGAAACAAATTGCCTTCCATTTTATTTTATCTCACACAGAGTTCACTGTTTGTAAAATTTGCTTACCAGACCGTCATCGTCACAAGGTTGAAACAATTATCTAGTGATAACTGTCAGTAGACAGATGTTATACAGTAGTTCCCATAAAACTTGAGATTGTATTAATATTAACAGTTGTCGTCTTTCCCTCAAATCCAAGATAAAAATACATTTAACATTAGAAGATAACCATCAAACATTCTAGTTTCATATTAAACTGACATCAAAATGGCTCTCATTCATTCCACTTTGATCTGTACACTTGTTTTAAGTGTAGCAAATGCTACACCTCATAAAAGAGGTATCATTCTATTCACCAAAAATATATTGATCAAACTTAATTCTTTCTTTACCTATTTAGATTCTTTTACCAACCCTGATAATGCTGATCATTTCCTGGATGAACTACTGGTTGTTGTTGGACAACACACATCGGAAAAGTAAGTGAAATAACAGATACAAATAACAAATCTGTGCAATAATTTGAATATTTTGACTATATAAAACGTAGTGGCTTGGATCCATACGCAATTGAAGCAGTTTACAAGGGCGGAAGGAGGAAGTTCGTTGGTGAATTGCATGGTCTTGCCACTGTTCATCGTGTTGGACGTTCAAATCTTACATTCAATCAAGAAGATCCAGAACGCGGTACTATTGATGCTGTTTTTGGTGTGACTGGACTAAGGGCCAATCTTAAATGCAATCGGTTTGTAATTTTGACTTTTTATTACACTATATATATTGTATATTGCACGTTGGTTTTTTTTTCTTTTTCTTTTTCTAGTCCTCAATTTCCTTTATGGTATGCCGACGTGATTAGTACAACAGAAGCAATGATTAACGTTACAATTCTTTTTAATTTAAATGTTAAACAAGCTAGGTTAATTAAATACGAGGTGTCACCTGTTGAAAACATCACAGTTGCCATCGCTGGGCTAATTCCAGAATTGCACGGGGAAGAACGTTTCGTGTCAAATGATGTTCGCGATTTGATGGGGACTACAGTATTTGATCTTCTTACGGGACCAATTGCGATTTTGGTGGATTCCACAATTAACCAACGTGGATTTCAAATTGTGTAAAACTATTTCATTAGTTTGTAAAGAAAAATTTTAGAAATGAAATAAAGTGAGGGGAAAAAAGTGTTGAATATTTTATTTAGAAAATGCGTTTGCAGAAAAGTACATGTTTAGGTGAAAATAGCATTTTGTGGCAAAACAAGTAAAATGTAAAAAACTACGATTTAAAAAACTGTAGAAAATTGAATTTAATAAATCAGTTTTTTTAAAAAAAAAAAAAAAAAGTCATTGAAGAAAATTTTTTTAAAAACATTTTCTGGTATTTATCAAAACAAAATTAAAATAAAATATTTAACAAAAAATAAATAAATAAATTATCTAGTGGTTACTGCCAATCAACAGATGTTATAGTTCCCACAAAGACATTATATTAATAATATTAACAGTTGTCATCTTTCTCTCAAATCCAAGATAAAGATATATTTAAAATCAGGAGACAACCATCACTCATTCTAGTTTCATATTAAACTGAAACCAAAATGGCTCTCATTCATTCCAATTTGATCTGTGCACTTGTTTTAAGTGTAGCAAATGGTATCATTCTATTCACCAAAATATATTGATCAAACTTAATTATTTCTTTACCCATTTAGGTTTTTTTACCTACCCTGATAATGCTGATGAATACCTGGATGAATACCTGGTTGATGTTGGACAACAAATATTGGAAAAGTAAGAAAAATAGTAGATACAAATCTGTGTTAGTGCAATAATTTGAATATTTTGACTACACAAAACATAGTGGCACGGAATCATACGCAATAGTTAAGAACAAGGACAGAGGTACACAACTAGACGCTGTAGAGTTCACCGGTCAATTGCATGGTCGTGCCACTCTTCATCGTGTTGGACGTTCAAATCTTACATTCCATGACAATAGCGGTTATATTGATACTGTTTTTGGTGTGACTGGACTAAGGTTCAATCTTGAATGCCGCAGGGTATAATTTTGACTTGTTTTTATGACATTATATATATTGCATGTTGGTCTTTGATTTTCTAGACGTGGGGACCTGTGAGGTGGCCTGCCTACGTGACTGGTACAGCAGAAGCAATGATTAACGTCAAAATTCGTATTAGCACTTATCTTGACTATATTAAAATAATTAACTACGAGGTGGCACGTAATGAAAAGATCACAGTTGATATCGTTAGGCTAATTCCAGAATTGCACGGAAGTGAAAAGTACGTGACAAATACGGTTCACGATTTGATAAGGGACAAATTATACCCGCTTCTTAACGGACCAATTAAGAGTTTGGTGGATTCCAGACTTGAAAAACGTGGAATTCGATTTAGATTTCCTTTTGTTGTTAGTTTGTAAAGAAAAATTATAAAAATGTAATAAAGTGAGGGGGAAAAAGTGTTGAATATTTTATTTAAAAAGTGCATTTGCAGACAGAAAAATACAAGTTTAAGTTAAAATGGCATTTTAGAGCAAAATAATTGCATTTTTTGATGGAATAAATGCATCTTCAGGTTGAAAAAATGCATCTTTAGATGGAAAAAATGCATCTTTAGATGGAAAAAATGCATCTTTAGATGGAAAAAATGCATCTTTAGATGGAAAAAATGCATCTTTAGATGGAAAAATGTATTTTCACACAAAAAATGAATTTTTAGAATAAATTTAATGTGATGTATGTTTGATGAAATAAAATTTTTTTTGGGTTTGAAAAACGTATTTTTATAGTTTATATGCAAAACGAGTCTCATGTGGAAAAAAAATAATTTACTTGAAAACTATTTCAGTAATGCTCGTGATAATGGTTGTTTTGTTACGCAATAATGTTTCTAGTGTATATTGTTGTTGCTGACATTATGAAAAAAATGATTCTCAACACTTATATGGTAATAAAGAAGAAAACTAAGGGTTTAAATCGTGTGAAAACAAGTGGTAAGAGATTGAAAATAAAGTTCTAGCATCGACTTTAAAAAATTGTAGAAAATTAAATTCAATAAATCAGTTATTTAAAAAAAAGTCATTGAAGAATTGAAACAATTACACAGTTTTTTTAAAACATTTTCTGGTTTTTACCAAAACAAAATTAAAATAAAATATTTTACAAAAAAAAAAAAAAAAAAAAAAAAAAAAAAAATTTGGTTTTATGATATTAAAAAATTTGTGGCCTCCCAGTGAAACAATTATCTAGTGATTACTGTCAATCAACAAATGCTAGTTCCCATAAAGCTTGATATTGTATTAACAGTTGTCATCTTTCCCACAAATCCAAGATAAAATTACATTTAAAATAAGAAAACACCCATTCATTCTAGTTTCACATTAAACTGTAACCAAAATGGCTCTCATTCAGTCCACTTTGATCTGTACACTTCTTTTAAGTGTAGCACTTGCTACACCTCATAAAAGAGGTAGCATTCTATTCACCAATAATAATAATCAAACTTATTTCTTCTTTTACTCATCTAGCTTCAACCCAGAATAACAATGCTGATGAATACATGGATCAACTGCTGGTTAATGTCAGAGCACTCATATTGGAAAAGTAAGACAAAAATTGACAAAACCTAAAACAGTGCACTAATATTTTGACTCTACAAAATACAGAGACATGGATCCATACACAGCAATTGACTACAAGTTCTTAAATGTACATCTAACTGGTGAATTGCACGGACTTGCGACGCTTCGTCGTGCAGGACCTGCACATCTTATATTCAACAAACAAGATGACAATATTGAGATTGAAGCTGTTTTTGGTGTGACTGAACTAAAGGCCAATCTTGAATGGGGTTTGAGGTGAATTTTATTGGTTTTTATTATATTATATTTATATATATGTATTTTTATGGTTTATTTTAATTTTCTAGTCTCGGATTTCTGCCATTCACCGGCTTCGTGAGCGGTACAGCGGCAGAAGCGGTGACCAACATCACACTACGTGTTGATGTGAACAGTAAAAGTGTTCGAATAACCAAATTTAAGGTGGCACGCATTGGAAAGATCACAGTTGACACCAAAACATTGCCGCTGCCATTTTGGGACCGAATTCTGTCACTCATGTCCAGTGCTGTGTCAAATTTGATGAAGAACGTAGTGGCCAGGCTCCTTGAAGGACCGATTCAGAGTTTTGTACAATCTACAATTGATAAAATTGGAATTCAAGGCCTGGAGAATTTATCTTAAAAAAAATTTGTAATAGTGTGAGTGAAAATAAATAAATAAATATTTTATTAAAACTTGAGTTATTGATATGGTTTATCTAAAAAACTAAAAAAAGAGAGATAAAAATGTGTCTGTCAATGATTTAATTGCTCGAATCTATCAGTGTTGAAAAGAAATGTATTTCATTCTATTACTTCTAATTTCATCTGTGTGTGTTTGTGAAGCTAAAAAAGGTACAAGTTATCTTTAAATTTCCATTTTGGTGCTGTTTTAGTGTTTATTATTGCTTTTATATCATTTTAAGCCGCACAAAAGCTGAAATTTGCAATACCTGATCCAAATGATTATGTAGATGACATAGTTCATCATGTTAGAGAATACATTTTAGCCAAGTAAAGTGTTTGATAATAAAACATGATAGAAATTGATATTTTATTCATTTTTTTGACGTGTTAACAGAAAACTAGACCCTTACAATGCTATAGATGTTGACATAATCAACACACACGTGTCTGGCTCATTGCTTGGAATGGGAACTATGGGAAGGGAAGAAGATGCAGCTGTTACATACAAGCCGAATGAACTTCAGTCAATACGATCCAAATTAAGAGTTCATCTTTTAAAAGGACAACTAAAATGGACCACAAAGTATATGATGTTTGCACCATGAGAATATTTAACCCTAATTCTGTGTATTTTTAATAGAGTTCTCAGTTATGTGATAACTGGTACAGCTTCGGTGATAATCCAAGATGTCGTCATGGAGATCCAATTGGACATGAATTCGGACAAAAGCCAATTCACATTGAAGGAGTTTGACATCATCGAAGTTGGGAAAATTAATGTCGACTTAGATGTAGTGCCTATATTTGATTATGTTGTTAGTTCAGTGACGAACATCATAGCAGCATTGAGTAAGAATGTCGTGTTTAGATTAATAGATGGTCCAATTAAGCTTGGTTTGCAAAAAGTTATCGACGAACACGCATTTGAAGTCAGCAAAACCGTCGATTAAATGATAAAAATAAGTGTGTGTCAACACATTTTGATTAATTCGTGTGAAAAATAAAGGAATTTCAGCTGTTAAATATGAGCAATGCGAGTTAACAACTAATTCATTAATGATTACGATGAAGAGTGTGCACGTTCTTCTTCTTTTGAGCTTATTTGGGGTAACGTTTTTAATATTTCCAACTTATAATACAACATTTACATCATTTATTATTGATATTTTATTCAATTCAAGGCAGTGCTGAGTGAGGACACCGCCCAAACCAACCAACACAAAACATGGATCGAAAAAATCTTCACAAACATCAGAGAAGTGATCCACAAAGGAGTTTCTGCTGCACATTTACCACCATTAGATCCTCTGCACATCGGGAGCTTCCACATCTCCAAAAACCTCATCAAAGGACTCGAGGATTACATCGATGTCGCGGGAGACGTAACAAATCTAACACTGACTGGATTGTCCAGTTTCTCGGTCTCCGATGTTGATTTCACGCTTATTCCGCCTCGTTTTTTCGCCAATTTCCACCTCCCAAGTCTTCGTTTTAGCGGAAATAATTCCCTAGACGGAACTATCGGCAGTTGGGTTCCGTTGAGCGGTCGTGGCCCTTTTTCTCTAACAGCGGTGAATGTCACCATCAGTATTGATGCGCCATTGACTGTGGAGAAAGGGTTTAATGTCGTCCTTGCTGATCTCAAACTAAAGTTTAATGTGGGGCGATTTGATGCTGAATTGGTTGCTGGTGGTGGGTTCATGGGTGGGATGGTTAATTCAGTGCTTTCTGGCACACTTAAGACGATTTTTGATGTGTTTGTGCCGGCTAGATTCGAAGAATTAGGCTCACTTCTCAAACATGTCATTAATAATGCCTTGTTGTCATTGTATCACAAAACATTAAACCAATAAATGATGTTTTAGATTGAGAATTGATTTTTTTTGTTGGTTTTTTGATTGATTTATTGCTCAATAGTGTTTTTTATGAGAATACAATAGATTAGATGATAGTTACATTGAAATGTAATTGTATAATATCATATGACAGTTTTTGATAATGTAAAAAAAAGATATATATGTATGTATCAAGGTGTGTTGGTTCTCTTTCAGTGATTAGAAGTAAAAAGTTGAACTGTTTTGTTTTGTGTCTATGGTTGGAAACAACAAGATGAAGTGGATTGTATTTGCATTGGTTTTACATACAGTATACACTGTATCTACAGTACCACCAAGTATTTAATGAGTATAACCTTTTTTAATAATTGTGTATGTGTAATGTATTTATTTAAACACAGCCACAGCCAAACCTGAAAAATTCAGCAAGTTTGAGCAGAAAATCATAGATGAAGTGGATAAATTCAAAGCACAAATGACAACAGGTTTACCTGAAGCCAAAATTCCACCAATGGAACCTTTCAATGTCCCTAACCAAGACTTGTCTTCATTGAGTCTTGGTGGAAATTTAGTCACTATTAAAGCTGCTAAAGTTAAAAACTGACAGGTATGCAACTGAAAATCTAAATTATGACAATTTCTTTTAAAATTAATTTTTTTTTTGCCTATTCACAGGTGGTGGGGTTATCAGACTTCACAATTGACGATATCAAAGTGAATATCATGCTGATGAAAGTCAATATCAACGTGACATTTCCTCACGTCAACGTCCAAGGTCAATATGACATTGATGGAAGGGCAATTGGCCTTATTCCAGTGTATGCACGTGGATCCTTTGATGCCAGTGTGTATAAAACTCATGTGAGTTCTACGGCGGTTTTGGGTTATACAAAGGACAAGAAAATGCAAATCGAGTCGTTGAGTTTACATGCTGAAATCGATGACTTGCAATTGAAGATGGACGGATTGCTAGGAGTTCTTGGCGACGAGATTAATAATATGTTGCAAAAAGCTGCGTTGAAATTGGCAAGAAATTCGGTGCCGAAATTGGCTTCAAAGATGGGTGATTTTGCCCGGCAATTCATGAATGGGGCTTTGGCTAATTTGGATGTGGGAAGTTTGATCGGTTGATTTGTGTAAAAAAAAAATGAATAAAGTGGTGTAAATCTAAATTAAAATTTTTATATGTGGATTTTTATTGAGATATTCTGTGTCAACACATGTTTGTAGCGCCACCTGGCGCCTACGGTCATTTATGCTAATAAAAATTGTACACGGACACTTCTGTTTTGACCATCACCACGCGTACCCACTCAATCTTTTCGCTCCCACGCAGATTCGCAGATTCTCATCAGGTTATGGGTCCAGGGATGCTATAAACTGTGCAAAACCATTTGTTTCGAAATTTGTGATCAGGTTTGATCTGAAGAAATTCCAAATTTGAACAATCAAATTAATTTCGGAAATTTTCGTGTTTGTCACGCGGTAATCATTTTTGTGGACTAAAAATGGCGGAATCAACTATTATTACTATCAACTATTACAGCTTGGGACAATCTGGTAAAGCTCTACAAAGACAAGAGCTTAGAAAGCCAGGTATCGCTCTTAACCATGGGTCTCAACCAGGAAAAAACCTCAACTCTGAACTTCAAGCGACCCTCGAGGGGTGTCGTACCTTACCCCACCGAACAGATTACAGTCCTGGGACTCATCCTCGACCCACATCTCACCTTTGGCCCTCATATCCGCCATTTAACTTTATTCCTTACCCGGTCAGCCTACATAGTGAAACACCTGCGCCGAGTCCTGTCCCGTACAGAAATGATTAGTTACATAAAATCCAAGATTTACCCCGTCATCACCTATGCCTCGTCGATTTGGAACTCGACAGCCCGCCGCTTCAAGTTCCCTCTCGCTAAGGCGTACAACGCGGTCATCCGAAACGCTTTCAACCGTTACGATCATAACCATATCACCCCGGTGTGCAACGAGTTCGATATCCTGACTTTGGACAACCTCCTCCTGCTTCTTGATCTCTCCGCCATAGCAGACGTCCTCCGTAATGCTGATCATCCTGCTCATACCATCACGGAATTCTACCACTCAGACGTGGATACCCGGACGCCTCGCCGCCATAAGTTCAAGATCACGGTGGAGCGAACGACCTACCTACGCAAGACATTCCCACATAGATGCACGTCACTCTGGAACAATCTTCCCATCGACCTCCGCATTACGGTCTTTGACTGTGCTGCCTCGAAGTGTCGTTTCCACTGCCGCCACCTTCATAAGCGTATAGGCAAACACCTATTAGACCAACAAGCTCTTTCTTAATTACCTGTATCTTACTCCACTGGAGTGTCTCTTCAATAAATAAATAAATAAATAAATAAATAAAATACAACGACTGCAAAGATATGTCGGAATATATTGGCAAAAAGGTGAATATTGGTCAACAACTCACTGATATGGATTATAAAGTCGATGACAAAATGATGGCAGCGATGTTATTAGCCACACTCTTTCAGACGATTTCAAGCCAATGATAATGGCAATTGAAAATTGCGGTTCGGATATTACGGCAGAATATGTCAAGGTGCGATTGTTGCAAGAAGCGCAAAAACGAGAAAAAGATGTGACCAGTGCAGCACTCAGTTCCAGCATTGGAAACGAACGTTTTAAGCGCCGAGAAGGAAACGATAACTCTTATCAAATCAAGTGCCGTAGATGTCACAAGCTGGGGCACAAACGAGCGGACTGTCGTGTAAAAATATTGAAAAATGCGGAGAAAAATGCGGAAAAACCTGCCAACAAGTCGTACATCGCAACAATCGTCTCGGTATCGGCAATGATGACGAGATCGTCGCATACAGACTGGATCATGGACTCTGGAGCATCACGGCATACATGTCGTCGCAACGTGAGCAGTTTGAAAATTTAAAAAATGCGCCCAAAATTGTGGTTAACACCGCAAATGGTGGAATACTCTATGGAAAACGCACAGGGACTGTTGAATTGACTGTATTGTTAAATGGAAAACCAGAAATGGTGGAATTCCGAGAAGTCTATTTTGTGCCTGGATTGGATGCAAATTTGTTATCAGTTCGACAACTTGAAAAAAATGGCGCGGACATTCGATTTCGTAGAGGACGATGCGAGATAAGAAATGCTGGCCACCTCGTGTGACCATGACGAGTTGTATCGATTGGACATTGTTGCGGCGGGATCAATAAATGATGTTTTAGATTGAGAATTGATTTTTTTATTGGTTTTTGATTGATTTATTGCTCAATAGTGTTTTTTATGAGAATACAATAGATTAGATGATAGTTACATTGACATGTAATTGTGTAATATCATATGACAGGTTTTGATAATGTCAAAAAGATAGATATATATCAAGGTGTGTTGGTTCTCTTTCAGTGATTAGAAGTAAAAAGTTGAACTGTTTTGTTTTGTGTCTTTGGTTAGAAACAACAAAATGAAGTGGATTGTATTTGCATTGGTTTTACATACAGTGTACACTGTATCTACAACACCAGCAAGTATTTAATGAGTATAACCTTTTTTAATAATTGTGTATGTTGTAATGTATTTATTTAAACACAGCCACAGCCAAACCTAAAAAATTCAGCAAGTTTGAGCAGAAAATCCTAGATGAAGTGGCTAAATTCAAAACACAAATGAAAACAGGTTTACCTGAAGCCAAAATTCCACCAATGGAACCTTTCAATGTCCCTAACCAAGACTTGTCTTCATTGAGTCTTGGAAATTTAGTCACTATTAAAGTTGCTAAAGTTAAAAACTGCCAGGTATGCAACTGAAAATCTAAATTATGACAATTTCTTTTAAAATTAATTATTTTTTGCTTATTCACAGGTGGTGGGGTTATCAGACTTCTCAATTGACCATATCAAACTGAATATCATGATGATGAAAGTCAATATCAACATGTCATTTCCTCACGTCAACGTCCAAGGTCAATATGACATTGATGGAAAGGCAATTGGCCTTATTCCAGTGTATGGACGTGGATCCTTTGATGCCAGTGTGTATAAAACTCATGTGAGTTCTACGGCGGTTTTGGGTACAAAGAACAAGAAAATGCAAATCGAGTCGTTGAGTTTACATGCTGAAATCGATGACTTGAAATTGTCGATGGAAGGATTGCTAGGAGGTGGGAGTCTTGGCGACGAGATTAATAATATGTTGCAAAAAGTTGTGTCGAAATTGGCAAGAAATATGGTGCCGAAATTGGCTTCAAAGATGAGCGATTTTGCCCGGCAATCCATAAATGCGGCTTTGGCTAATATGGATGTGGGAGGTTTGGTCGGTTGATTTGTGTAAAAAAAAATGAATAAAGTGTTGTAAATTTAAATTTTAAATTTAAATTTTAAATTTTAAATGTGGATTTTATTTCGCGATAAACATAAACTACAGAATAAACATCAAAACTATGGTCGAGAATCTCGTTGGTGAGCTCGTCGGGAATCAACTAACGTAGCGACCTCTGTGACTGAAAAACAGAACTTAATAATGGCGGATGTTTTGTTTGCTGCGACTGCGAAGGGTGTTTGGAGAAAAATAGGTAAGATTTCACCAAGGTTTCATTATTTCAAGTGTCTCATGTATTTTTATGTAGCTGAAGGATGATAATAAGCCTTAGATTAATACATGAAACGATCAAAACATCTGAAAGTGGAAACAACGAAAATGGATGGGCCATCGCACTTGAGGATCAGTAAATTACGCGGTAAATATTTGTGATTTTATATTTGTCTTTTGGATATAATTTATTTCTATTTCTTTATTTATTTATTACATATATTGTTCGTTTTAATGCGTTCGGTATTTGAATTGCCAAATTTAATCAGCGCGACCCTTTCTGCGCAGTTTATATCACAATTCCCGTGTTAATTAGCAGTACTAGACCAAATATCAGTATTAAACCTAATATTAGGCCTAATATTGCGAAAATAAAGAGAAAAGGCAACAATAAATTCATAATAGAAGTAATTTTGCCTTCAAAATAATTAGGCTGGCCTTGCACACAGAATTGTGAGAAATAATCTGAGCTATATCTTTGGCAGTTATTTAGTTCATACAACTGGCGTTACATTATCTGATTTGAAGATAATTTTGTGCTGTGTGTTTGCACTAATTTTCTGAATTCGATTCTGGTGCAAACAAGCTTTAAGCCCTCCGAACCTTTCAAATCCTTCAATATTTCACTTGAAAAATAAATACACACACAAACAAGAAATCCAAAAATCCCAAAAATAAATTTTAATCAAAAATATTTAAAATTTTGAACCGAGGCTTCTAGAAATCAAAGTGTGTAGGACCTACGAAGGTCTTAAAACACGTTTGTCGGGTGCACAAAATACCAGCACACGGTGCGTGGGATTTGTGTGGAGATCATCTTACCCGGATGATCTACGACAGTTTGATTTTAAATGTCAGATGCTGAATTCGATTCATCAAACTTGTATAACAAGTTTGTATCAACTTTTTCATTAGAAAAACATGTAAAGCAACAATCGAGATTAATATCACAGCTACGAAAGCACTAACATCCAATAGATGGTATTGAAAGAAATTGAGTTGGCCAGCTGCAGTTTGTAGATGTACTGCACCATTATGACGCATTACATGTTCTATCCAAAATATTGCTTTGTCTAAGGGACCTGTTTCCCGGTCTCGGAATATGTCCGAATAATGTTGAACAGCTTTTCGCATTTCTTTGTCTTCGCTCGCTTTGTTGATGGCGGTTACAATTTCTTCGACTGTCACACTGTGTGGATCGAGTTTGATGACTATTCCATGAGCTGATGTGATTTCTACCACTGATGGCTGGTCTGTGGTGAAGGGAAAACAAATGCTGGGAACTGCGTGGTAAATGGCTTCTTGCAGAGACTGGAGTCCTCCGTGGCTAATAAATGCGCGGATTTTGGGGTGACCTGGTGGAAAAAAGTATTGGTTGAAAATATGGGCAAAAATGTATGATTTTTGGGCAAAAATGTATGATTTTTGGGCAAAAATGTATGATTTTTGGGCAAAAATGTATGATTTTTGGGCAAAAATGTATGATTTTTGGGCAAAAATGTATGATTTTTGGGCAAAAATGTATGATTTTTGGGCAAAAATGTATGATTTTTGGGCAAAAATGTATGATTTTTGGGCAAAAATGTATGATTTTTGGGCAAAAATGTATGATTTTTGGGCAAAAATGTATGATTTTGGGTAAAAATGTATGATTTCTGAGTAAAAATGTATGATTTTTGGCAAAAATGTATGATTTTTGGGTAGAAATGTATGATTTTGGGCAAAAATGTATGATTTTGGGCAAAAATGTATGATTTTTGGCAAAATTGTATGATTTTGGGCAAAATTGTATGATTTTGGGCAAAAATGTATGATTTCTGGGCAAAAATGTATGATTTTGGGCAAAAATTTATGATTTTGGGCAAAAATTTATGATTTGGGCAAAAATATATAATTTTGGCCTCAGAATGAATTTTTTTGGGCCTAAATTTGAATTTTTGGTTGAAAGAATTAAATTTTGGTCACTCCCAAGATCGGCCAGTGGTTCACATGATTTCTTCAAACATGATTGACTACGAAACTTAAATGGGTACGAAAATAAATACTAAAAATTAGAAATTTCAATTTACATGTCAAGAAGTTTAACTTTTTCTTTTTGTTTACATGGTTTTACAATAGCAAAAATTCGTCATTACTTAAGAATTTATATTTATTTATTTATTTATTTATTTATTTATTTATTTATTCATTTATTTATTTTAATAACTCAAACGAGTAGCGACTGTTCTTGTGCTGTCTTACCCAAGAGGTCTTGTTGAGGTAACCAGTCTGCTCTCATGACATTATTTGGCAAGCCTGGTAATTCTGATTCATATTTCCAAACGACTCTCTGCTTTACTTGTGCAAAGGCAGAAATGAAGGCATTTCTAAGTTTTTTATCAATTAAATTTCCATCTATGATGCTTCCAAAACTGAATAGAATGAAGCCATTTTCATCTGAGCTGTCCACAAAATTCTTCAGCTCGCCCTGAAATGTGAATTAAGAATTACATCAGTGACTTTTTTATGGAAAAGGCTAATCAATGTTAGCACTAGGCACATTCATGAAGCCATTTAAACTTGTTTGTAGTTTAAAGAGAATATAAACAAAATTAAATTATTTTTGAATGTGTCTACTGAAACTTAGACTGCTATTGGCTAAAAATAGAGGGTTTCAAAAATGATACGCTGGCTGAAGACTCTGAAGTGATTACGACGATTATTCTGCTGAAGCGATTGATGTGCTCAGCGGCGTCATAATTGTACCGACATCCCAGAATGGGTTACTTATAGGGTTTCGGTACTGGGAACCGGGAAATTGGAGAAAAACCGGTTCCGTCAAAAATTCGTTGCTAAAACGTCATTTTCGTCATTGAAACGTTACATTTTGTAATGTTTCAATGATGAAAATGGCCATTTTTAACAAAAAATTAGTTACAAATGGCCATTGTTAACGAAAAATGGTTAAAAATGGCCATTTTTGATCAAAAACGGCCATTTTTGACGGAAAACGGCCATTCTTGACGAAAAACGGACACTTTTGATGGAAAATGGCCATTTTTACCATGAAAAATGGCTAGAAATGGCTAAAAATGGCCATTTTTTGTCATTTTTTGTCGCCTCTTGTCTGACCTTTTTTTGTCCCGGGAGTACCGATTTCCCGGAAGTACCGGCTATTTTGGTACCGGGAACCGGGAATTTTAAAAAGGCGGGAAAACAGAAACCCTAGTTACTTACTTCCGGTAGCGGTACAGGTGGCCTACACTGAATTCCTCCAATATTGATAATAGTCGGCAATGTTGGATTTGGGGGATTCGTTATAACATCGCTATTGACCAAGGCGAGCGATATGTTCTTCAAAGCTTCTTTGTGTGTTTGGCTATTGGGAAAATATGGTAAAATAACCTTTCTATAAAACATATCTTCACCAAAATCAATAACGTATTTATGCAGTATCCAATGGACGGAATTAAGGCAACGTTGAAAGAAAGTCATGTATGCCGTATGAGCGGTCGAAACAAACGGAATGTACGCATACGGTGTTGGCACATTCATGTAATTCCTAACCCAGGGATTAAGGTGACCAGTGTTCAAAACAGCCACACTTTGTCCCACAAGAGACCACAAGGGCAAAACGCATTCGTGCATGGCGGCGTCCAAAATGACGAGTTTAAAGCGTTTCCCACTTGAGATCCACTTTTGAAGCAGTTGGGACTTGAAGAATTGATGACACAAATCGGAGTGGTAGTGGTAGTAGCGCCGCATAATGCTTGGACTAATTCCATGTTTGCTGAGGTCAATGGCGATGTCTTGCAGGACTTTGAAGCTCGACGCAAACTGGGGATAAGCGATTTCGGTAATGTTTGGTGGGATGGAATCCTCAAACATGAATGTTGATACAAAGGTCACTTGATGTCCGTGCTGGCCTAGTCGTGTTGCGATTGGCACGAGGACGTAGCGGTGACTTTTGGAGCCGAATGGTTGTAAAATGAGGATGTCATCGGTGGTTACTAGCAGGTATTGGGTATAAAGGATTAAAAGAGGGAGAATTTGGTTCATCGTTGGTTTGGTTTGCGTCTAGTATTGCTTGGCCATGGAAGTAAAGTGGAGCTGGATTGTGTTATTGAAAACAAATGAGGTTTTGATTGATAAGGCTGTTTGCCAAATGGTAAGCCCATATGGTATCTTTGTTGTTGAGTGAATGGAAATAATTTTTTTTTGATGTATGGAAATTTTTATATGATGTTTCTTTTCAAGATGAATAGTTTTTGATAGATGAGCTTTAGGAATTTGGCATTTCTATTTTTTTTTGTAAAATTGATTGATTGATTGATTGATTGATTTATTCATTAATTCTAATCGGGCTTCTTAAAATTTTTCCACTCATGACTCCTTTTTGCTTCAGAAATTTATACGGGGCTCCAAGTTGAGGGGTACGACATAGGGATGGAATTTTGTACACCCTGTATGATTCCACTAGGGAATCTCAGGAAATACTATGTGCGTCTATACTCTGTCCAAGTGTAACTTGGGCCTATGTCCGATTGGCTGAGCCTCATAACTCATTCTGTGCTGCCACCGGGAAAAATAGTTCAGAGTGGTTTTAAATTTGTTTGATGATTTTAATCATTGAAATGATGTAACGTTGTTTGTATTTTCTGAGAAAATGTATCTTGAAGTCATAAAATAACGATTTCTGTTGGTTTATTTCAACATTTCTATTTATTAAGTTTATTGCTTGCTTCTTCCAGGGAAGCAAACAATTATCAAATTTATTATTGGTTGTTTTGTCTGGACAGCATTCAAAATGTCAGCCAGTGTTTTGATCTATTCTTTGGTATCACTACACCAGTGAAAAGGCTCAGCCAATCGGAAATAGGCCCAAGTTACACTTGGACAGAGTATAGTACTGTTACCAATATCAATATTTTGCCAAATATCAGCCAAAAATTGATGTCGGTCAAAACCTTACAGCCTGCGCCCGATATTTTGATGCTAAATTCAAACTACTCGTCACATTCTGTCCATGCATTTAACACGGCGATTGTTGAGCTTCAAGCTCACAGAGAAAATAAAGCAACAATATTTCGGTACTACGCTATAAATGATTTTTAATGATGAGTTTATTGTTGTTTAGTTACTTTATGTGCTTGTTCATCTACAACAACCCCTCATCCATTTTGGCTTGAACAATAAGCAGCTGTTCTGCATATGTTTGCATCGCAAGGTTGTTTATAATTGGGTCAGTGTAACTGCATTGTGAACAGGAACTTTGTACAAGAATTAGAACAAAAACCAATTTTGCGTGTCGCTGTGGAGCATTAAGAACTGGTTTTTACAGTAGGCGTATTCAATAACTTTTCGTTTAAATTTTCTTTTGAAACGAATTTTTAGATAAAGTGTTAGGTTTACTGTATTTGGTAAATAAACGATTGTTTCACTACAAAACTTGATTTGGGATTCCAGATCAAGTTCCAGGTCATCTTCCTGCTACAAGTCACATACCGGTATTTTTTTTTCGAGATTTTTCATTCCTTGCTTTTTTCAATTGTTTCCAGTGCTAATAATTGCTGAAGTGATGTTTAATATTGTTGTTCACTCAAAAAAAAATTAACTACTGCTGCAAAATTGTACTTAGAACGACGATCGTCGCAATAGATCTAACGAAAATTCAAGATGGCTGCCAACAATACCCGATTTAAACGATCTATTTAGGTCGTTTATTTTCAGCTCGTTTAAACCCATTTAAACGAGCTTTTAAATGAGAATCTTGTTTAAAAGTTCGTGCAAACGGGTTTAAACGATTGTTTATAAGTTATTGAAAGCACCTACTGTCTGAGCAGTCTCTACATAGTGATGCAGATGAATGTTGCACCACCCAGTGCCCAGCGTTCCTGGGCTGCAGCTCTTTTAGCCCAATGGTTAAGATGGCTCTGCATACTCTGCTGGGTTAATCGACGTTCGGATAATTTGCGTTTTACTGTATGCAGGAATGAACTAGGAAAAAATAGACAAATAGATTTCTGCTTGACAAATGGTCACACATTTCATTCAATTAATAAATCAATTGAGTGTACCTTCCAGGTGTTTAGGCTGTACAAGAAACACGATGATGATTAATCATGAGATTAATCATGAGATACAATTACCGTATTTCTTTGAATAAGACTGGCCCTCGTTTAAGAGCCGCGGCTAAAGGAGCAGGAATATCGTATTATTGCGACCATATGGTATTTTTTTGTATTTAACGTAACAAACGTTGAACGTATGCTGTGTTCGTTAAACATGGAAAAAAAATTTTATTTATGTAAAAAACGGAAATAGTAGTTGTGGTCGACAGTGGAAGTTTTGAATAAGAGCCACGACATCTTTTAACATTTTATTGGCTTTTCATTTTGGGATAAAAATTTTTCTGTTTTATTTTCGCTTCTACATCTTTTTGTGACCAAAATCTGAGCGGGTGAACAGCTTGTCTTGATGCTAAATTCGTACTGCACATCCTATTCTGCGCAGGCGATTTTCTAATTCCATTTGTTATTTAGCAGTATTAAGCCTAATGCCAGGCATTGGACTGAAATGGCAACTTGTAGAGTAAGCTCCGCCCACCCGTTGCTGTTGTTTTCACGACGTCTGGACCCGCCATTACACGTTGCAAACGCGCGCGCAACGTGAAGCTTAGCTCCGCCCCATGACGCCAGCACAAAAAGTGATAACGTTTCGGCTTTCCAGACGTCAACCATTCCCGTCTAACGCCTGGCAGAACCTCTCTAATATTAGGCTTAATATTGCTAAAATAAAGTCAATACACAAAATTAAACTCCTCATTAAAAGTAATTTACAGCGTAGTACCAACATATTGCTGTTTTTTTGCAATGATCCGAATGAATAAAATTTGTATATTCATTCTGTTTGATTATTTTTCTACTTTTAGACTTCTAAACTCTATGTTTAGAAAGTCTCATAAAACGGTCATGTCTGTCTGTCCGTTCGTCCGTCGTCAACGATTCCGCAAAAACTACCGCAGCTAGAGCCAAACGGACAACGGCATTAAATTCAGCATACCTATATTAGTATCCTAAGGTATTTTCAGATTTCTCCGACCTCCGGTTGAATTAATAAACCGGTTTTATTGCACTTTTAGCCGTTTTATTCCATGAAAATTACGGAAATGTCGTCATATGACGTTATTTCCGTAATTCTTATGGAATAGACGGTTCACACTCGCGGATACGCCGCGGATACGTTGCATCCGGGGTTTGCTGCAAATGAGCTGTGATTGGCTGCGAAAAAAAATCGCGCGGAAAACTAGAAATATTTCCGTAATTTTCATGGAATAGACGGCTTAGACTTGGGACAGACGGACTTTTTGCGTGACCTCTACATCACGCATTTGCGACGAGTTAAATCCTGAGAAACGGGAAATTATAACGACGGGAATGCGAAGCTAATTAAATAAATAAATAAGTTTTATTTTAATTATAACATGTTTTTGTTTATAAATTTTTTCTTGCAAGAGGGTTAGAAGTCTAATATGTAATGTTTCCCTGCATTACAAATGTTTACTTGTTGAATTTGTAGACAGCAGGGCTACTTCATCCATAAGCACAGTGCCTACTGGTAGGGTTTATAAACATTTTAGGGCCTATGAACCAGCGGCGGACTCAGAATTTTATGTTATCAGGGATTCAGAGGCGTTCATTTTACTTTCAAGATTAATACAAAAAATTGTAATACATGCGTATAAATGATAAAATTCGCATAAAATCGGCAAAAATCTCACACAAAGGCCTCTAGAAATAAAAGTGCCTAGGATCCACAAAGGTCTTAAAGTGGCCCTGGTAAAGAGTGCTGTAGGAGGTGGTTGGAGGCCGATGAAGGTTCTTAAAATGGCCCTGCTTGGCAGGTGCACGAACATAAAATACCAGTACATCGTGAGTGGGATTGATGTGGAGATTATCTTTAATAGATCATCTACGAGAGTTTGATTTTGAATGTAAGATGTTGCAGGCGATCCATTATATTTGAAAAGCAAGTTTGTATCAACCTTTTCATTAGAAAAACATGTAAAGCAACAATCGAGATTAATATCACAGCTACGAAAGCACTAACATCCAATAGATGGTATTGAAAGAAATTGAGTTGGCCAGCTGCAGTTTGTAGATGCGTGGCACCGTTATGACGCATCACATATTCTATCCAAAATATTGCTTTGTCTAAGGGACCTGTTTCCGTGTCTCGGAATATGTCCGAATAACGTTGAACAGCTTTTCGCATTTCTTTGTCTTCGCTTGCTGTGTTGATGGCGGTTACTATTTCCTTCACTGTCACACTGTATGGATCCAGTTCGATGACTATTCCGTAAGCTGAGGTGATTTTTACCAATGATGGTTGGTCAGTGGTGAAGGGAAAACAAATGCTTGGAACTGCGTGGTATATGGCTTCTTGCAGACTCTGGAGTCCTCCGTGGCTAATAAATGCGCGGATGTTGGGGTGACCTGTTGGGAAAGAGTATTGTTTGAAACAGCAATTTATGGATCTGTGGGTCCTGTTTGCAACTACCGTATATCTTCCATTTGTAGGAAAATATTTTTCGTAAATTATGTTTTTAGACTAATTAGGCCATGCTCTACCACTTTCTAATTGGAAATTTTGCTCTAACCGGATTGGTTTAGAAGTTAGCAAGTGAATGACCTTGAAAATGACCTTTGAGGTCAAATTTGAGGATGCCATCAGATTCGCAATGAATGATTTCCTGTATGAGTTTTTTTTCAGTTTTCTGATATCTCAAGTATTTTGGAAATTACTTGGGAAGGTTCAAACTTTTGGGACACCCTGTATAGTGCGCGGACCTCGAACAACTCGCGGGGGCAAAACGTTTTGCATATGTTTCGGCAGAAAAGTACCGAAACGTATGAAAACGTTTCATTTGTCAAACGTTTTGCGTTCATATACGTTCAAAACACTCAGCATCGGCCAATTGGCCAATGCTGGGTTTTTTGAACGCGTAAATAAGCCGCTCCCTCGGTTAGCGCACGGGGCAATTTTTTTTGGTGCATATAGCGCACGGGGGCGCTAATGGAAGATATACGGTATTGATATGTCTGGTAATGTTTAAACGTCAAGTCTACTGAGTGGGTTTTCATCAAATTCTCAGTGGAAGCAATATAAAAACTCTTAAGGTGGAAACACTAGGGAGCGGGTAAAATTCCAAAGCTTGCTAGTACAAGTTTAAAGAGGGAGTCATTTTCAAGCTCACTTGACCCACTTTTGGCTTACCAGCTTAACTGGCAAACTCAAGCTAGCTAGGTAGCTAGCCAGAAATTTCCGCCAAAATCTCCTCCAAGAATTTCCTCACGATTCTGGTTGGCTGTCAAAGTCATATGGCCAAACCACCAGCAAGCTTGAAGCTGGTAAATCAAACTCGGTTTGATCGGAGCGGGTGAGTACAAGATTGCTTCAAAACAAAGCTTTGAATAAAAACTCAAGCTTGTGTTTGCTCAAGCAGGCGAGGTTTTAGCCGCTTTTTCAAGTAAAAGCAAGCTTTTAAATTTTACCTGTTCCCGTGGTTTCCACCTTGAGTTGATTGATTAAAAACTAAGTTGTTTTTTTAGGGGATTGTAATTGTTATTACTGGCATGTATAAGTGAAAAACCTGTTTTTTTCTTTTTAATTTAAAAGAGCCCGGATTAATAATTATGTTGAAATTTGGGCCTGAAATTTGGGCCTGAAATTTGAGTTTTCTTGATATTCTGAAGATCATTACTAAAATTTAAGAAAATTTATAACAATTTAAGCCAATTTCCTACATTTTGGACATATAAAAAGGATTTTTATACTTGTTTTGGCTCAATTCTGATTGAAAAAAAATTACTCACTTTCACCGGCATACCAGTAAAAAAAACGGGGTCTATCGACGTGTCGGTAAAACTCGCACTACACAAGCATGCGGCTTAAAGCCGGGTAATACGGTAAAGGTTACAGGAAAGGATAAACTAAACTTTTCAATCAGATAAAGATCAGCTGTTAAACATTTTTATTAATTATTTTGACACTGTTTGGGTTTTGAAGTTTTGATTTTAAATAAATATTCCAATTTGCTATTTGCTGTATCCACACAGTTACAAAATAACTAACAAATGAAGCAAAACCTTTGCTATAAAGCTGTTTGTTTGGTACCAGTGATGTCATTAAAAGAGCCACTTACTGATACCTATACATAACTTTTTTAAACTAAACCAGGGAGGAAAATGCAAAAAGTAGAAAAAGTTTAATCAAACGACAGAAAATTCCAGGGACAATTGAACATATAAAAACAATAAATAGCTTTGGCCTGATTTTGACATAAATAATTTTAGTCAAGTTTGGTTTTTTTCCTGTAACTTTTAATAACCATTGCTATAAATCCACATGTTTGTTCAATCCTGGAACGATAAGTGACATTTCTGTTATATGAAACGTTTTAGAACATTTTCTAAACTTATGAAACTGGTGTCATTTTAAATCCTGTTCGCCCAGAAAAAAATAAAGCTTCTCATAGATTACTTTTTAGGCTAATTACTTCTTTTTGAAACAGTTAAAACACTGTAGAAAACTCTGCTTTCAATTCTAGGTTTTGCAGCCATAAAGTGTGATCTCCGCTATTTTTAATTTTTTTTCTAAACTTAAGTAATCGTAGAAAATTGTTTAACAATTCAGCGAAGTAAACATTAAGGGGTTTCATTAAATGAGCGATTAGTTGATTACTTTGATTACTTTGATTAGTCGATTACTTGATGTGTCATGTGACTGGATTCAACCAATCCCGAGAATAATCATTTCATCAAATAAGCAACTAATCAAGTAATCATCCCAAACCATGATTTTCTGCTGACTTGGGCCGATTATAAGTGCTCTCTCGACTAAAACCAACATGGCGCCGCCAGACCCGCTTAAACCACACAAGGTCATAATAACAAAGTCTGCTCAGTTTAGGTTAAACTGAACATATGAAACAAGTTAGGTAGTTGCAAGTATTATTTGTAGGAACTTTTTTTAAACAATTCCGCCCATCGTACCAATAATTACATAATCAGATTTTTGTTGGGCTCTCAATAATTGAGTCATTATGATAATTGCAATAATCAACTAATCACAATAATCGCTCATTTAATGAAACCCCTTATTAATTGCTGTAGTAATTGCTCTTGTTCTGTCTTACCCAAGAGGTCTTGCTGAGGTAACCAGTCTGCTTTCATGATATTATTCGGCAAGCCTGGTAATTCTGATTCGTATTTCCAAACAATTCTCTGCTTTACTTGTGCAAATGCAGAAATCAAGTCGTTTCTAAGTTTTTCATCAATTAAATTTCCATTTATGACACTTCCAAAACTGAGTAGAATGAATCCATTTTCACCTGAGCTGTCCACAAAATTCTTAAGCTCGCCCTGAAATACGAATACAGAATTATTTCACTTATATTTTTCTGGAAAGATCTAATACAGTCGAAACTTTTTATAACGAATCGCGATATAACGAATTATTGAAATAACGAATACCTAAAAATGGATCGTTTGGTTGGCTGGCCGTAGAACACCATGTTAAAAAATTTCGATATAACGAATTCTCGTTATAACGAATCGAATTTTTGGGTTCTTCGCGATTCGTTATAGAGAGTTTCGATTGTAATACAGTTGAAACCAGCAGTTTAATTGCTTTTTAATTATTTTGATTAAAACTGTTGTTAGTTTAATGATTTGGCAAATTCAGTTACTGAATAATTCTACGTTTCAGTTTGTTCCTGGTATCTTGATGTTAAATTCAATCTGTACATTCTGTTCTGCCCACACGAGACAGCTGTTGTTTTATCAGTATCAGGCTTAATTTACATCTCTAATAACGGGGTACGTCTAACAATCGCTCAAAGAAATACTCTGTACAGTAGTAAGACAAAGAAAATTGATATCACTAAAATCGATGCTAGTAAGGGGCCGTCCATAAATTACTTAACGCAAAATTTGGGATTTTTATACCCCTCCCCTCTCTGTAACATGGTGGTAACAAATTTCCGACCCCTCCACCCCCTAAACTGAAATCCCCCTCCAAAATTTTCCAAAAATCATATAAAAAATCATTATATTTGGATTATTTAAAATTAAAATTTGTTTTTTACATGGAACGTAACAAAATTTTAGACCCCCTTCACCCCTTGGTGCGTTACGTAATTTATGGACAACCCCTAATGAAAAATAATAATATATGTTAACTGTCTCCATTTGGTTCGAAAATACCTGTAAGGGTACTGCTGAACAAATCCACAAAAGTACCGTACCACAAAATCTGAAATTTAAGAATGACTAGTGGCAAGTGACTTGGCAAATTGGGTCAAAAATTGATTAAAATTGCAAATATCTCGAGAACGAAAGCTCAGATTGTCAATTTTATACAGAAAAGTGTAGAAGGGGTTTAGAGGTCTAATATGTAATGCATCCATGGAAAAAGCATTCTGGCGAAACCCAGCGCATTTCAAAATACATTGCAATACATGCCAACATGTACAGTTTGAATTTAGAATCAAGTTACCGGTCACGAACTTAACTTTTAGCAATTTTATAACCTTCAAAGACAGCACAATGTAAAACACTTTGAACACAACTTGCAACATTTAGCTTAGGAGCCAAAATTGAATGAATGACTTACATCTGGTAGCGGCAGAGGTGGTCTACACTGAATTCCTCCAATATTGACAATAGTCGGCAAAGATGGATTTGGAGGATTCGTAATAACATCAGCATTAACTAGCGAAAGCGATATGTTTCTCAGTGTTTCCTGGTGTGTTTGGCTCTTGGGAAAGTATTGCAAAATAATATTTTGGTAAAATATATCTTCGCCCAACATAATAGCGTATTTAGTGAGTATCCAATACAAGGAATTCCGGAAACGTTGAAAGAAAGTCATGTACGGAGTATGCGGAGATGAGATGAACGGAATGTACGCGTACGGTGTAGGCACATTCATGTAATCCCTAACCCAAGGATTAATGTGCCCCGTGCTGACAACAGCCACAGTTTGGCCCAGAAGAGTCCACAAGGGCAACACGCATTCGTGCATGGCGGCGTCCAGAATGACGAGTTTGAACCGTTTCCCACTTGAGATCCAATTCTGAAGCAGTTGGGACTTGAAGAATTGGTGACACAAGTTGGAATGGTAGTGGATGTAACTTCTTAGAATACCTATGCCCCAGCCGTACTTGCCAAGGCCAATGGTGATGTCTTGCAAGCTTCTGAAGCTTGACGCAAACTGGGGATAAGTGATTTCGGTCACATTGGGTGGAATGGAACCTTCGAACTTGTAGGTTGATATAAAAGTGACTTGATGTCCACGCTGGCCCAGCCGTGTTGCGATTGGCACGAGGACGTGGCGGTGACTTTTGGAGCCAAACGGTTGTAGAATAAGGATGTCATCGGTGGTGACCGCCAAGAGTTGGGCGTAGAGGAGTAGAAGAAGGAGAGTTTTGTTCATCGTAGTGTTGGTTTGCTTGTAGAGTTGCTTGGGCTATGAGGAAAAGTGTTAGCTCGACTGGTTTTGGAAGAAAGTGTGCTTGGGATTGATAACATCCCTACCAATGTTTAGTTCGTGTGTTCTCTTTGTTACTGAGAGTGAATCATTGATCATTTAACATTTCCTTCTGATTGTTTTGTTTTAAAGCTGAATGTTTTTTTTGATAAGTTTGGGTTTGTTTATTTATTTAACTATCTGTTTAGTTTGTTTCTTTTATTTATTGATTAATTCTAAACTGTTCAACAAATTAAATTTGGGGCATTTAATTTTATGGGTTTTGATGGTTTTGTGTAAATGGATTCATAAGACAATTGGTGCATTGAATCTTCAAAAGTTGAATTGATTTTTGTTAGATTTAGATTTGAAGCTTATATTGTATTGTTTGCACACTTTGTAGTGTTGTGTTTGACAACAGCTGTTTGCATTGTTCAGTAGCAAAATGGAGTAAACGCATTTATTTATTTATTTATTTATTTATTTATTTATTTATTTATCTTTATCGTTTAATTCTCTCTGTGCCATTTTTTTTGCTGAAGACAACAATTTATTGTTTTGAAATGAATTATCCCAACAGGATATGACATTTTTTACGTTATATCTCTGAGAAGTGAACTAGAAAGATTTTAAAAAAAAGGTTTGAGATTAAATGAAATTGAAATGGCTTCTTTGACTTATAGAGGTGACTTATCTCTTCTGCACGTGCTATTGGTTATTGTCGTAGCACGACACCACCGCCAAGTTTTATTCGCCAACCCCACAACCACCAAACCATTTCCACCAATGCAGTATAGTCACTACAGCAAATGCAAGGGGCGCCAATGCAAGTAGCAGCAAACAGCTGCAAATGACAGAAAAATACCGAAAATGGGGTTGGCGGAAATGGTTTGGCGGAAATGGTTTGGCGGAAAAATCTTGGTGGTGGTGTTGTGGAATCGGTTATTGTTAATGCATGTTGCAGGTAGCCATCTTTTTAGTTCAGTTCAGTTTTTAGTGTGCTCGTTCGAGAATTCATTTTTTAAGTTGATTCTTTAAGTCATTGGTGTCCAATCCGCGGCCCATGGGCCACTTGCCGCCCAGGATGGCTGTGAATGCGGCCCAACACACTGTCTAAATTTTTTTTTTTAAATTTTAGTGTTTACATTCTTCAGACAGCAAACAGCATTGAAATTAAGATTATTATGCGAGTACTTTTTGGCTTATCTGCGGTGGTGTGAAGTAAGAAAATTATGTATGGATTTTTTTTGTTGCTCATTGACAATTGTTAGCTAAATTTTGTGTCAGTGTGGCCCAAGACAATGTGGCCCAGGGAAGTTTGGATGTTGGACACTCTTGCTTTAACATAGAACGACTGAAACCGGTCGAAATAGCATGAACGATATGTGCACAATATGTGAACAATCCGTGCATACAATGTTTTGGTGTCAAATTGATTTGTTTTAAATTCAGAAACACGCGAAACATGCAAAGAAAATGGTAAAACGAAAATTGATGGATTTTATAAAATATGATAAAATTAAAACCGAAATTTTGATTTCAGACACATGCAATTTTGGATAGATCTTGTTCCCCAATATAGATGATTAAACCATATCTATGTGTTGATTGCTTTTAGAGTTATTGTTTTAAATTCACTGTTGGTTAACAATGTTTTTTAGGGTAATTTTATGATTCTCTACAACTTTGTAATTGGAAATTTTGCTCTATCGCAACCAGTTAACGAGTTAGCGAATGAAAAGTGCATTGTTGCACGTCTGGCATAAAATTTGATGACACCATTGGATTCGTCATCCCTACTTTGCTATAGGATAGTTTGCTTGGTTTTTTAAAAAAGCATATACTTATTCTGGAAATTGACTGGGGCGTCTTAAACGAAACACCCTGTATACGTATATATTTTTCATTATCGCACATTAATTTATTATTGAGTCATTAAAAATTATTAAGTCAGTAGGTGCGTTCAATCTGGGGTAGAAGAAGTGACTTTCACTTTCCTTCCTTTCCTCAAAGTCACTTTTCATTGAATGCACTTACTTTAGCACCCGACTTCACTTATTTAGCAACAGCCTTCGCATGCCACATGTGCGAATTTACCATGTGCCACACATGTAAATTTACCGTAAAAAAAATTATTTATATAATACCTTAAATACCTTTTCTTTTGGTGGTGACGAATTCATTTTTTAGCCTGTCAGATCGAGAACAAAATGGCTGTCACTGTAGCTTTGTTAAATGTCCAATGCGCATGCGCACGCACATAAGTGACTTTTAAAAGGTGGAAAAGGAACTTTTCAGTTACTTTCCTGAAAGTCACTTGAGTGACTTTACTTGGTCAAACTTTACTTGGTCAAAATGTGACGTAATTTTCGTCACTTCCGCCCTCTGAAAGGCAGTTAAGTCAGTTAAGTGACTTTCTGCTAGCAGATTGAACGCACCTATTGTTTTCTCAATGGGTCGTTATGACTGGTAGAGGTAAATTCCAGCCGTTCTAGTGTTACGTGATTTACGAAGATGTCAATTCGTCTTTGGAAGTTAGAAAGCAGTGGCGGCTGATAGCTGTGATAAGAGCCACAGCTTTTACGGTAATACTACACAGCGAGTGGGATTAGTGTTTATCTTTAATAGATAATCTATGGGAGTTTGATTTTAAATACAAAACATTGCAACCAATTCATTAAACTCAGATAGCAAGTCTGTATCAACCTTTTCATTACAAAAACATGTAAGGAAACAATCGAGATTAATATCACAGCTACGAAAGCACTAACATCCAATAGATGGTATTGAAAGAAATTGAGTTGGCCAGCTGCAGTTTGTAGATGTACTGCACCATTATGACGCATTACATGTTCTATCCAAAATATTGCTTTGTCTAAGGGACCTATTTCCCGGTCTCGGAATATGTCCGAATAACGTTGAACAGCTTTTCGCATTTCTTTGTCTTCGCTCGCTTTGTTGATGGCGGTTACTATTTCTTCCACTGTCACACTGTATGGATCCAGTTTGATGACTATTCCATGAGCGGAGGTGATTTTTACTACTGATGGCTGGTCAGTGGTAAAGGGAAAACAAATGCTTGGGACTGCATGGTATATGCTTTCCTGCAGACTCTGGAGCCCTCCATGACTAATAAATGCACGGATTTTGGGGTGACCTGTTAGAAAAAATTATTTGTTTGAAGCATTATGGATAGCAGATTTGTGGGTCTGTGGGCTCCTGCTTGCAACTCTAGTACTACGTTTACATGCACCGAATATTTTGAGTGGTGAATAATTCGAGTGGTGTTTACATGCAGAAAATAATTCGTGATCACTTTCGGTTTTCGACCAATGGGGAATTGCCAAAAGCGAGTTCACTAGAATTAAACAACCTTCTGCGAGGGATTATTCACTACTCGAATAATCCTTGTTATCCCTGTTTACATGACAGTTGTGCACACGGAATATTTCATCTCACTCGAAATATTCCGTGCATGTAAACGTAGTACAGGGGACCTGTTTGAAAAAATTGTCTGCATCACCGCAGGTGACTATTTTCCTTCGAGAAGTTACCACTAGCTTGGGCTATAAATAACTACGAATGAGATTAGGCCTAACCAAACAACAATTCGTCTCCCGACCAATCCCGAGGCGCATAACAAATTGCTTTTGACGCCTGATTGGTTTTTACCGGGAAAAATTTCCTCTCGCCATGCATTTTTTCCGGGAAAATTTTCTCTTGCTTTGCGCCCTCGGTGGGGCCTTTACGAACCAAGAATCAAATGTCAAAAGCGAGGGCGAGATTGGAGAACGAATGTTGTAGTGTTAGGCTTAATCTCAAGGTAAATTCTCATCATGGTGGCCGCCTCTTTACGATGGCTATCTACGTTATTTTTTATCGGTAAATTCTCGTATCAAATACACCTCGCGCTTGAGTAATTATTGGGATTAGGTCAGCTCTCATCTTCTTGTCAGATAAGATTCGTGCTGACCTAATTATCCCGACAATTACACGTTGCGCTTGGTATAATACCTATGAAAACTGTGAGTGGAAATAGGATATTGACTACTTCCACCAAATTTTTATTGAAAATAGCCACTTTGGTTGTTTTTCTTTGAGGGGGAAGGGGCCTCGCGCTGCTACATTTGCTTAGGGCTTCGCAGTTGGTAAAGCTGCTACTGAAGACGTTTCTTCTGGGGGGCGAGAGGTGTTGTTAAAAATATGATTTAGTGTACCATGTAGCTTACAATGAACTTCTTCTGGGCAGGGCATAGCAAGGACTGGGCACTCCTCTACACCAAAACTATTGGATCCAAAACCATTCTAACATTCGGTAATGCTAAAAACTTCTACAGTTTCTGCCCGGTGTTTTGATGCTAAATTCAAACTGCGCAGAACGTTCTGCGCATGCGTTTAACACAGTGATTGTCAAGCATGATGCTCACAGAGAAAATAAAGCAATATTATTTTGGAATTCTGCAGTAAATTATTTTTAATAATGAGTTTATTGTTGTTTATTTACTTAATTTTAGCCTTATTAGGGCTAATATTAGGCTTAATACTGCTAAACAAGAACTGGAGTTAGGAAATCGTTTGCGTAGGATGGGATGCGCAGTACGAATTTAGCATCAGGATACTGGGAGCAAACTGTAGATGGCGCACTGGTACTGATATATGGTTCTGGGATCTAAGTTGTGTGGTAACAGCCATGGCTATGTCAAGGTTAATATCTCAAATAAGTGAACAGTGTAGTTGCTATAGTAATTGTTATTACACTGTCTTACTTACCCAAGAGGTCTTGTTGCGGTAACCAATCTGCTTTCATGATATTATTCGGCAAGCCTGGTAATTCTGATTCATATTTCCAAACAATTCTCTGCTTTACTTGTGCAAAGGCAGAAATAAAGGCATTTCTAAGTTTTTCATCAATTAAATTTCCATTTATGACACTTCCAAAACTGAATAGAATGAAGCCATTTTCACCTGAACTGTCCACAAAATTCTTAAGCTTGCCCTGAAATATGAATTAAAAAATAATTTTGATTGTTAGAGCTAATCGCTTAGTTGAAATTGCTATCACCAGTTTAATGTTTTGTTTAATTATGTTGATTAAAATGTTAATGATTTGTCAAATTCAGCTACTGAATAATCATTCTAGTTTGTCGTTAAGCTTGGTTCACACTTGTGTTCACACTAGGGGCGACACAACGCAACGCAAGGAAAAATTAGTCAAACGCAACACAAAGTCTGTTCAGATGGTTTCAATGAAACCTGGAATTGGATCTAGTTTTAAAACTAGTTCCGGAATCCGAAAATGGCGGCCTGTTTGCAAGAATTAACCATGTGGCAATGTCTCGCCAACCAGACGCGAATCGACGAGAGTTGGAGTTGATCGTGGTTGGTTGGCTGCAAGACCTTTCCTTTTGTTGCGTCGCTTACTCTAACGGAGTTGAAGCAGGAATTGGCCTCAACGTCAAGAATTTTTGGATGCAAACAGCTTGCGTTGCGCCAGTTTTCTTGCATTGCGTCAAGTGTGAACCTAGCTTTACACGGTTTGCGCATGGTATCTTGATGCTAAATTTAAACTGTACATTTTGTGCTGCCCACATAATTCCTTTGGACAGCTGGTTGTTTTATCAGTATTAGGCAATTGGAACATCTGGAAAAACCCCTTATGCTGCAAAATTGGCTCGACTGCATGGGGTGGTGTGCATTAACAATGCAAATGAAACATTGTATTAACACTAGATGGGGCAAGTTCAACAAAAGATGTGAAATAGGCCTGAGCATTAAGAAAAAACGCCGATAGATGGCAAAAAGAAAGGAATTTGCATAAAACTTAACTCTCAGAAGCGTTTAGTGACAACCACTATCTTGAATAAGAATTTTTTTTTTTTTTTGGTTTTTTTTTTCTGAAAATATGTGACTTTGTTTACATTATACTGAACTTTATCTCAGATGAAGTTATTGAACATTAATTTAATTAATTACGCTAAATAGAAATTTTCTGCTCCAGCAAAACTGTTACAATTGGCTTCACTGCCTTAGTAAAGAGCGCTTCAGTTAACAGGTTTTGGCTTTTACCGGTAGTTTATAAACCCACCACTAGTTGGTGAAGAATTCTTTATTATCATTGTTTACAACTACCGTCTTCCCCCGAATATAACACCATGGTGTTGTATTCGACTTTTGCTCAAAATGGCAAGTTTGTAAACATTGAGCAAAAATTCGAATATAACACCACTTCAGCTATAACACCATGGTGATATTCCCTAGATTACTTACATCTGGTAGCGGTACAGGTGGCCTACATTGAATTCCTCCAAGATGGATAATAGTTGGCATAGTTGGGCTTGGAGGATTTGTAATAATATCGGCATTGACTAAGGCAAGAGATATGTTTTTCAGTGTTTCTTGATGTGATCGGCTCTTGGGAAAATACGGCAACACAAGATTTTTGTAAAATATATCTTCGCCCATGTGAATAACGTATTTAGTCGATATCCAATAGGCGGAATTACGGCAGCGTTGAAGGAAAGTCATATATTGAGTAAGTTCAGACGCCAGGAATGGAATGTACGCGTACGGTGTAGGCACATTCATGTAGTCCCTTACCCAAGGATTAATGTGTCCGGTGTTCAAAACGACCGCACTTTGTCCCAGAAGAGTCCACAAAGGCAAAATACATTTGTGCAGGGCGGCGTCCAGAATGACGAGTTTGAACCGTTTTCCACTTGAGATCCAATTTTGGAGCAGTCGGGACTTGAAGAATTGATGACACAAGTTGGAATGGTAGTTGTAGTAGCGTCGTAGGATATCTGGACCCCATCCATATTTGCCAAGATCAATGGTGATGTCTTGCAGGATTTTGAAGGTTGAAGCAAACTGGGGATAAGCGATTTCGGTTATGTTCGCCGGAATGGAATCTTCAAACGTGTAGGTTGATACAAAAGTCACTTGATGTCCACGCTGGCCTAGTCGTGTTGCAATTGGCACGAGGACGTAGCGGTGACTTTTGGAACCAAATGGTTGTAAAATGAGGATGTCATCGGTGGTTACCGGCAAGAGTTGGGCGTATAGGAGTAGAAGAAGGAGAATTTTGTTCATCGCTGTTTAGGTTTGCTTCTAATGGCAGTTGGGCTTTGATGAAATGTGTTTGCTCGTTAGGGGTTTTGGAGCAAATGTGTTTCTGATTGATAACATCCGTGGTGAATAGTTAGCCCGGATGGTTATCCTTGAATATTGGGTAAATTGAAATAATTTATCTGCTGATTGAACATTTCCTTGTTCAGTTTGTTTCTATTGTTAATATTTTTGGGAAATGTAGGCTTATGAATGGCTATTAGCCTATTACTTTGTTGTTGTTGCAAAATTCGTTTATTTTTTTTATTTTTTTTATTTATTTATTTTATTTTAGTCCTTTGTTCATTCATTTATTAATTCCAAACACTTCAACAAATAAAATGAGTAAATTCTATTGTAAAATCTTTAATTTTACAGGGGTAGATACATTATTTACATGTGTAAATCCATTCACCATACATTAAATCTTCAAAAGACGAATTGATGTACAATATTTCCCCGATTAAGAGTCTTGACTCTTATTTTAAATTGTCGCTCTAAGTTGATACTATAATTTAAGGTATGACCGCTTGGCCATTCAAGTGTGACCTGCATCACTGACACACTGCCCAATGGCACCGAGGTCAGTCCTATCCTAGTGACATGGATTGGCCTAGTAAGGTAACGGAGGGAGCTGAGTGGTGTAGAGAGAGATAGAGAGAAGAGTGTCCGTGGATGCCAGCGAGTACATCTGTGCGGCTCCACCCACTGGCTATTCATCACTGTGACACTTCGTGGTGAGATGTTGAATCCACCACAGCCTATGTGAGCGGCCGCGTGGGCCGAGGTAAGTTCGACAGAATAGTAAAGCATACCGACCATGTCGCCCACAGAGATAACATCCCTGTGTGTGATGGGTCGGTCGCTGGCAGTGGCGGATCTAGCACCCGGCTATTGGGGCTTGAGCCCCGGGCCCCCAAATTCTAGGGGGCCCCCGAGACTCTGGGCCATGTACTAAAAAAAAAAAAAAAAAAAAAGGTTGCTAAAAAAAGAAGAAAGGTCGTTATTAAAAATTTTGAGAAAGGGGCCCCGAAAAAACTTCATGCCCTGGGCCCCCGAAAAGTTAGATCCGCCCCTGGTTGCTGGTATGGCATGCCCAAAAGGCCAGCACGTGGGTTAGACTAGGAACTTCAACCCCTAGACAACGATTAAAGGCCACCAAACCCAACAATCTGGAGTCCTAGTTTGTTATTTACGTGAGCGTGCTTCCCATCGCAGTTCATCTTCTCTCTAGTTTATGCTGGTGAAGACTGCCATCACGAAGGTAGGCTGTTATTTGAGGGTCACTCTCATTTAAATTAGCAGATTGGTTCTTAGAACACACCTAGCCGGGGAAGCATGTACTAGAAGGGGCCTGTCCTCCAGAAGAGAATGCTGATAGTTTTTGGGTAGCCCCTCGTTTATACAAGCATAAATACTGTGAAGAGGATGGGAAACACAATAAAGTGTCTTTTGTTTCTTCAAAATATTTAGGCATCTATTCTACATTTGTTTTGAGTCTCCAAACAAAGGTAGAATGAATTGAACAAATATTGAATGAATGCAGGACAAATGTAACATGAAAGCGGCCACTACTTGAACTAAGAGCCGCCCTCGATAAGAGCCGCCTTCGAATAATATCTGCAGCTGACAGCGGTGATAAGAGCCATGGCCTTATTCCAAGAAATAGGGTACCACTGCATAGTGAAAAGGATTGTTCTTGAGATTATCTTTTGTAGTGAGAGCTTGATTTTAAATACAAAACGTTCCAGTCGATTCATTCAAGTTAGATAACAACTTTGTATCAATATAAGAAAACAATCAAGATTAATACCCCAGCTGCAAAAGCACTAACATCCAATAGATGGTATTGAAATAAATTAAGTTGGCCAGCAGCAGTTTTATGTGTATTGCGCCATTATGACGCATCACGTATCCATTATACAGGGTGGAAGAAAAGTCTGTTCCTTTCCAAATATTTCCTGAGCAATTGCATCTAGGCTAACTTTGATGAAGTGATTGTATAGGAAATTGGGTAAGAGCAATCCAATTTTTTCTCTAACCTGATTGGTTTAGAAGTTAGCAAGTGAATGACCTTGAAAATGGCCTTCAAAGTCAAACATGATGACATCATTGGATTGCTCTCACCCAACTTCCTATATGATCGTTTCATCGAAGTTGGCCTAGATGCAATTGGTCACGAAATATTTGAAGGGGAACAGACTTTTCTTCCACCCTGTAGTGTCAGTCGAGTGCACAAACATTACATACACTGGACGTTGAAGTAAACCAACAAACAAACATTCATGTCAAGTTAAATAAAAGTCTTTAAAAGTGCGTCTTAGAAACATGATTGTTTTTACCCATTTTTATCAATGGAATTGCAAAATAAACATTCACAGAATTTTTATCGCACTTTCAAATTTTTAAGGAAATTCCATAACAGAAAGCTATGTTTAGTATGTAGCTGTGTATTTAATGTTTGTAAATTCTGTTTAATAAAATTATATAATTTTTCGATAAAAAATTCTGTTTAGCAAATATTTTGGGGCTCCACTAATAACTTTTTCCTGAGGCCCCCAAAATCTCCATCTGCCTGCCTTGCTTATGATAAGCAATTAATGATGCGAATTGCACATGCTTGCCCATGCTTGTACACAATGAGCTGTGTTGTGTAATGATGAACGTAGTTTATTTATATTTCTCTTTTGTTATTTGCTACATACAAAGCTGCAGATTTCCAGTTTAGATTTTGTGCAGACTTATTGTTGAACATCTGCTGACAAAAGAAATAAAAGTTTTTCAACAAGAGATGCTGAGGTTAGATGCGTAGTAGATTTGAAGAATAGTGTCAGTTAGGGTAGGAGGCGTTAGCTGATATGAATACAGGTATTGTTTGCAATATTGAAAAGAATTCATAAAATGTTGCAATTGGTAAAAAAAATTCTTTTGATGATGTGAGATATGAAAGGTCCGGACAACGCTACTTAGAATAACCAGATATAATTTTGTTGACTTGAGAAAGTGTAAATAAAAGTTTAGTTTAACTCTTGCCATGCATCAGACTAGTCCTTTCAAACCTCACAGAGGATCTCAACATCATCAAACTAACAAGCATTTTGCTGTAAAAAAAATGACGGCGAAATGCTCAGCGAAGACGATTTTACAGAAACGGATCGGTTTATTAAAAAAATTACCAAAAATGACATTACTTTCGGCACAAAGAAAATAAGACATTTTAAATTGTTGAACAGGAATATGTATACAATAGATCATTGGAAAATTATGACATAGTGCAGTTTGGCTTCGTCCACATTAAGAAAACTACAAATGAACAACGTTATAATAGGTGCGTTCAATTTGCGAAAGGAAAGAATAATCTTTCCTTTTCTTACTTTCGCAAAGGAAGAAAAAGTACTTTAGAATGAATGCACTTACTAGCACTTGTTGTTACTTTCCTTTTGTTTGCACATGCTCAAATTCTAGTTTGTGCATGCTGTAATCCGATTTTAATCTGGTTTTAATATACACGAATCCAGTTTTTAGTAACTAACAAACTTTTTTTTGGTAAAAACGAACATTTTTCGATAAATGCAAACGTTTTTTGATAAAAATAAACATTTTTTCGATTAAAATGGATGTTTTTCCATTATGTCAAGTTATAAACCTTTACTTGATTGTTGTTTGGCTGAGAAATGACTAATGCGCATGCGCCGATCGCGAAAGTAAAAAGTGAAAGGAAGAAAAGTAACCGGATTGCTACCTTTGACCAAAGTAACTTTGGCACTTTACTTTCGGAAATAATGACGTTTTTGACGTCACTTCCGGTGTTGAACGCACCTATTGTTAAGCAATGGTTTAGATTAGCCTTAAAAATTAACTGTTAGGAAACCATTTTGTTTTGTGTTTGAGTGAACAAGTAAAGCTAAACTCATAGATTTAAATTGTTTTGAAACGAATGAAATTTCATTGCAACACCGCCAAACATGAATGATTTATTGGATTGATTTCTGTCTTATACAATCAATCTATTTATCCATTAAAGAGGTGTGTCCAGATAAGGATAATTCTTACATTATTCTTTTAACTTCATTCTAGTTTTTGTTTAAGTTTCCAAACAGCCATCATCATAATTCTGGAAAAAAAGTTTACAATTTTCGTCACCCCAACCCACAAAAGCATGGCTACTAAAACAAGGATTAATACACCTAAGGCATAGACATCGAGCAAATAGTATTGAATTATATTGAGATCTTTTGCTGAACTCAGTAAATGGTGGGCGCCATTATACTTCATTACATATTCAATCCAATATACGGCTGTTTCTGACGGTGACTCTAATCTGTCCCGAAACATTTTGGAGTAATATTGGACTCTTTTTCTCATTTCAGGATCATTTGATGCTTTGTTGACAGCATTGACTAGTTCATCAACTGTAACAGCTGTGAAGTCCAGTTGAATGGCGATTCCTAAAACCGAAGCACTGGCAACGAGCGTTGGTTGGTCGGTTGTCATTGGAAAGCAGACTTGTGGCACTGCGTTGTAAAGGCTTTCTTGCAACGTGTTCATCCCTCCTTGATTTATAAAAGCTCGGAGTTTAGGATGTCCTGCGTATAAGAAAAGGTAAAAATAGTTCCAAAATTATAGAATTAAAAATGAAAGTGTCTTTGGTTCAAAGATACTAGAGGTAGAGCAGTGGTTTCTAAACTTTTTAGCATTGTGACCCATTTTTTAAAAAAGGCGATCTTCCGCGCCCGACTTCATCACTGGGGCATTAAAAGTTTTCAAAATGAACTACGACATATACTCTGGCTCACCCTAAGAGGGGGACCAGTTCCTATTGGCCGAGCCTATTCACTGGTGTAGGGCTACATAAAAGCAAACGCTCGGGCAGGGCTCGAGTTATGGGAAGCCATTTTGTGCGCCCCACCAAAAATCATCTCGCATCCCACCAGTTAGGCGCGTCCCACAGTTTGAGAAGTGCTGAATTGGAGCATTCAGGACGACTTTTTCTGGTTAGAAACATTTCTTAAGGTAGAAGGCTCTGCTATTTTCTCCTGACACCAGGCATTGCCTTAAGAAAGTCATGTCCTTCTTGTGTTGTTGCTTTGAAGGTTTTGGGGAGACATTAGGTGCATTCAAAATGGTTAAGCGGATTTATTTTAACCAATTTGATTATAGATTTTGTGTTTAGCTCACCTAAAATATCATGTTGTGGAAACCATTTGACTGTCATTACATTGTTTGGCAAATGGTTCAGTTTGCTTTCAAATTTCCAAACAACTCTCTGCTTTATTTTTGTGAAAGCAGTAATTAAAGTGGTGATTAACTCTTTGGACATCGAATTTCCATCGATAATGCTTCCAAAACTGACAAGTATAAATCCATCTTCACCTGAGTCATCGATGAATTTAGTTAGATTACTCTGAAAATGGAAAAAAAAATTAAATTAATGGGTTTGAAAAGAGAAACATTCCTTTAAAAAAAATACAGTAGCTGCATTCAAAAACTCTAAAACGTATGCAAAACTCGTTTCGTGTCTGTACATGCGACGTCATTCCCATTGAATAACATGGGAATGACGTCACACTTAGTATAATTTATCTGGACTATAATTTATCTGCCTAAAATTTGAGTTTTCTTAATTTCCTGAAGATTATTACTAAAATCTGGGTAAATTTATTGAAATTGAAGCCAATTTTCTACATTTTTGACATCTGAAAATGCTTTTTATGCTTGTTTAGGCTCAACTTCTTATTGAAAAAAATCCACACTTGCTTACACCGGCATGCCGGTAAAAACGGGGTTTATCGGCATGATGGTGTGAAGATGTAGAGGCTTGCATTCACGCAAGCACACGACATTATAATAAGAAAACATGTTCAAGTGCCAGTTAATTTGGCAATTATACTCAAAACCACCCCAACGTTGATCTATTTCACTGGTGTAGTGGCACAAAAAAGTAGTCCAAAACACCAGAATTGTAATCGAATTCCAGACATTGTGCTCGATTACCAACATTGTCAAAGGTGATTCGCGTAGTAGAACACAGTACACAGTTAGGCGTAAACCGGCTGAAATAGATTAACGTTGGAGTGGTTTTGAGTATAGTGAGTTGTGTAGGTGAATTGTAATTTCTGTGAGCAAAAGTGTAATTGAAAAAAATTTGTTTACATGGGGCATTGGTTTGGCGGGCCTACATGGAATTCCTCCAATTAGAATTACGTTTGGTAAATACGGACGCGGAGAGCATAAAACCGGTTCTTCGTTGACGAGAACCAAAGAAATGTTTGAGAGTAATTCGTTTTTGGGTTTTACATCTGGAAAATTTGGTAGGATAACATCCTTGTAAAACTTCTCCTGGGACAACTCAACCACATAACTGGTCAATAACCAGCGTACAGTATTGATAAATCTTTGCAGAAAAGTCATTCGATGTGTGTACGATATTACTGGAAGCGGAACTATCGAGTACGGTGTTGGCAAACCAATAACATTGGTGACCATTGGGCTCAAGAGTGAAGAACTTAAAATGATGGCACTTTCGCCGAAGTTTCGCCACAACGGCAGAAGACATTCCGTAAAGACGCTGTCGATTATAACCACTCGGAATTTCTGCTTTTGACGCGTCCACTTTTGGAAATGTCTGGAAGCGTAGAATTTCTGGCACAGTCCTGACTGTAGCTCAAAATAGCGTGAGAAGATGTCGGGGGTCCAACCGTGTCTTATAGTGTCTATCACGATGCCTTGTAATACTGCGAAAGAGGATCTGAATTGCGGATAAACAATTTCGGTCACATTTGCCGGAACGGGTTCTTCGAAATTGAACGGCGATACTGTCGTCACGTGGTGGCCTCTTAAGCCGAGAGCTTCTGCTATGGGGTTTGCTATGCGTTTGTGGCTGTTTGGAGAAAATGGCTGAAGAATGAGTATCTCTTCGCTATGAATAGTGGATAGTTGATCAATCAGGATGAAGAAGGTTAGGAGTTGCTTCATGATTGCTACGTGTGGGAACAACTAGAGTGGTTGTAACCGTGATATGTTATTGTTATATATTTTTGTTTTTTAAATTGGAATTGTTGATGAATGTCAGTTCAGTATCTTGCATGTGGTAAACCAATTCAACACCAGCTGCACGATAATTATCGATTATTGTTATCTTTGTTATTGCTTTTGTACATTGCAGTGTTGATTTCTAGGTAACTTCAAAATGTCTATGGTAATTTCACATTTTGACGCAGAACTACATCTTTGTTCGCTCAAGGCGAGAAGAAAAGAGAATGGAAATTTGAGAAAAAACTCCATGAGTAGATAACCTGATAAGTTAGGATTGTTTCAATAAGAACGTTCGAATTTGTTAAAGAGAAATCTGCTTAAAGGTCATAGGAAGAGAAAAATAAAAATTGACAAGAAGATTACTTATGTCATTATTAGACCAAATCCGTTGTTTTTACTTGTTCAATTGTTTCTATATTTTATATTGTTTGTTTAAACTTTGCAAAATTGTTAAATGTCCTCCATTTTTAGTTTACGAAAGTTTCAAAAAGTTGCCATTAGTGGTGCTTTTTATGACGTTATCGGCGACAAACAAACAGCTTTTTAGCACGAGCTTGGCTTCAGTTATAAAATTTTTTTAAAATTATTTTGAACCTATATGCATGCACCAAATAGCAAATTTGAATATTTACTGAATAACCTAACAGTACTATCAAATTAATTAGAACCCATAGAACACAGCAGTTGAGCAGCATTGGGCGTAGGCAGTACTTGGAAGGGTGACCTGCTGGGAACCTCAGTGGTTTATTTTGCCCTTGTCTGATTAAGATACTGTTTCTATGGCAAGAACATCTGCCACCTACCTCCAACTGGGTTTCCTGTGGTTTTTCCAGCTCTCTGTGCAAATGCAAGGTTATTTCCTTAACCCTTCCAACCCTAAGATAGGTCATTTTGTTACCCCATTTTAAAAAAATCATTATTTTTATGTAAAATAATTTTTTTTTTATCTGATTTTTGCTGACTATTCCTTTGAAACATCAGTCGACACTATAACATACAATAATTGAAATTTTTTTAATTTTTTAATTTTATCTGTAAATTGAACCCAAAGATTAACTGGGTCAAAAAAGACCCATCTTAGGAGTCTAAAGGACCTAAATTACGATCATCAGCAGGCTACGCTAATGTTAATCATGCCCACCAGATGTTGCGGCGGCCATCTTTGGGGGTTTCTTCATTTCATCGCCCTTCATTTCGTCGCCGTGTCATTTCGTCGCCGTTTTTGGCGACGAAATGACACCCAAAACGGAAAAAAGGCGACGAAATGAAGGGCAACGAAATGATACGGTTGAACAACCAAAACAACCCAAACCGAACAGAAGGGCGACGAAATGACACGGCGACGAAATGAAGGGCGACGAAATGATACTGCTAAGTAACCGAAACATTTGCCACAATTTGACCAGAATTTGGCCACAAATTTGCCAGAATTTGGCCAGAATTTGGCCAGAATTTTGTCACAAGTTTGCCAGAATTTGGTCACAAGTTGGCCACAATTTGGCCTCAATGTTGCCACAATTTGGTCAGAATTTGGCCACAAGTTTGCCAGAATTTATCCACAAGTTTGCCACAATTTGGCCACAAGTTGGCGATATGCCACAACAATGACATGGCTACGAAATGATATGGCGACAAAATTATATGGCGACGAAATGATATGTTGTTGAAATGAGGGCGACAAAATGAAAAAAAAAATTTCAACATAGCATTTATTTAAAAAAAGGACGGGGGCGACGAAATGAATGGCGACGAAATGAAGTGACTTCCATCTTTGTTGTTGTGAATAACATGTGTTGGCCTTTGGAATTCCCTATAACCCGGATCTTGCGCATGCGCAGAATCTGGGTCAAAATATGCCCATCTTAGGGAGTGAAAGGTGGCCAATACTTTCGGGTTGGAAGGGTTAAGTAAGTCGTCCCACCGATCGCAGCTTGCATGGTCGAAACTTTAGACGGGCACTGCTTAAGGGCCATGTTAAGTGTCGCATCACAAACACAATACCATACTCCTGACAGAGCCCGTGTGGCAGTTATCAACAATACTTATGTGGAGTTTCGGGTTTTGCGAGAACGAGAAACGAAACGAACCAATGGTGTGGGGCGGGGGGGGGGAGAAACGAACCAATGGCATAAAAGGGGATTGAGATATTAAGGCAGATTACTTTTGGAATAAAGATCACTTTGAATTTAACTAACGGCGTGTGTGTTGCGGACCATCTGGTCCGCCATTGTTTATTTTTGGAGTCAGCTAGTCTTAAGTTTTGAGATAGTTTACACTTATTATTCTAATTTACTTAACTTAATTTATTTTGCTTAACTTTAAATGAAGAATTGAATTGTGGTGCACGATATGAAAAGCGAATGCACGGCGGGAAGTAGTTTCTGAATTCCTGTCATTTATACAACGGCAACAAAAGTGTGCTTTGCACCTGAGTAAAGTAAATAATGAATTGCATGTGCAGGTAGCGAAGCAATAAAATATTGATACACTGTGATCAGTTTTGGTTGAGATTGTGAAAACATCTGCACTGAGGAGCCATAATTTATTTAAAGTCACACAATGTTATGCTGCTGCAAGATACACTTCAGTATGAATAAACCAGGAAAAATTCCACTCTACTGTTTCAATTACACACAAGACTCTGTCATCAGGAATTTCCACACATTTCCTTAAAGCCAATAATTCAATCAGGGGCGTGGGGCATGTCTAGTGCGACACTATCTACAGCGACATCAATATACAGCGACTTGGGAAACTGCAACTACGTGCATTTTGGTTTTTTTTCTCCTGAGAAGAGCTAATGAGGGGGGGGGGGGGGTTTGTGTTCCCAGTTAACCCTTGGAGGCATAAGGCTATACGGATTTATGGACAACCACTTTGTTGAATATGAAAATTTATTTCCTAGTGATTTTTTTTTCTGAAAATTTGTGAATTTGTTTATCTGGTAATAAATTAAATCTCAGGTGAAATTTGTAATAATTCATCATTTATTTAATTAGATATTCTACTTGCAAAATTGGTGTCCCTTAAAACTCCAGCAAAACTTTTAAACAGGCTTTGCTGCTTTAGTAAAGAGCACTTCAGTTAACAGCTTTTTTGCATTTACTGGTAGTGTTTAAAACCACCACCAGATGGTTCAAAGTTTATTATTATTGCATTAACATATTGTGCTCTCTATAAAATTAGTAAAGAACTACAAAAAAACTAAATTGCGCTTTGACCAATGGACCTGAAAATTGTCCATAAATCCGTAATGCCTTATACCAAAACGGCACATTTTATCCTTATGCCTCTGAGGGTTAAAATCAAAAATTTAAATTTTTTAGAAACAAATGAAATTTTATTTCAGTTAAAGAACTTCTTACATTTAAAATATTTATTCGTTTTTTTGTTTAAGTTTACAAATCACTGTCATCATAATTCTGTAAAAAAAGTTTGCAATTTTGGTCACCGCAACCAATAAAAGCATGGCAACTAAAACAAGGATTAACACACCCAAGGCGTAGACATCGAGCAAATAGTATTGAATTATATTGAGCTCTTTTGCTGAACTCAGTAAATGGTGGGCGCCATTATACTTCATTACATATTCAATCCAATACACGGCTGTTTCTGATTGTGGCTCTTTTCTGTCTCGAAATATTTTGGAGTAATATTGAACCTTTTTTCTCATTTCAGGATCGTGTGACGCTTTGTTGATAGCATTAACCAGTTCATCAACTGTAACAGCTGTGAAGTCTAGTCGAATGACGATTCCTAAAGCCGAAGCACCGGCAACGAGCATTGGTTGGTCAGTTGTCATTGGAAAACAGACTTGTGGTACTGCGTTGTAAATGCTCTCTTGCAACGTGTTCATTCCACCTTGATTTATAAAAGCGCGGAGTTTAGGATGGCCTGTGTAGAACAAAGGGTAAATTAAGTTTAAATTTTATAGAATTAAACAAGTAAACATCTGTAATGCATGGACGCATTACATATTAGACTTCTAAACCCCTTCTACACTTTTCTGTATAGAATTGTAGCAAAGAAAAACACATTCGGGACCGAACCGAATGTTGGATTTAAAAGAGTGATATATACGCCTAAGTCTCAAATGCACGATATAGATGTCACGCACGTCGAAGTAGTGTAATTCCCATAGTACAAACTGTTTCCGGAAATGATGTCATATTACGTAAAAGTGTAATGAATCCGGAAGTAGAAATATTACACTTCTGGTTTGACAGGAAGTGCGCGGACAGACGGACATGACCGTTTTATTAGACTTTCTAAACATCAGGTTTAGAAGTCTAAAAAGGAAGTGTCTCCGTTTAACTCACCTAAAATATCATGTTGTGGGAACCATTTGACTGTCATTACATTGTTTGGTAAATTGTTCAGTTTGCTTTCATATTTCCAAATGACTCTCTGCTTGATTTGTGTGAAAGCGGTTAGTAAAGTGGCTGTTAACTCTTTACTCATTGAGTCTCCATTGATAATACTTCCAAAACTGACAAGGATAAATCCATCTTCACCTGACTCATCCATGAATTTCGTTAGGACATTCTAAAAATGGAAAACATAAAATTGATGGGGTGAAAAAAAAGAAACATTTTAGGCTTCATGAGAATACCGTATTTTTGCAAATGTACGGTATTGTTTCTATATTTAACCTCACGAACGATGAACGTACTCTTAGTTCGTGACGTTCAGACTTCATTTGTTACATTAAACAAATGTAACTAACGAAAAACCGAATTTGTAAATGCTGACAAAAATAGCAGTTTTGAATAAGAGCTGCGGCTCTTAATCGACGCTCTACCGTAAACACGTATTACCTCACATAAAGCGGCATGCCGTTGGGCATGGGTTGACCAGGTTTTTAAAATTGCGTACAAAAAGTTTATACCGGCATGCCGGTATAAAGCGAAACATGCCGATATAAGTGAAAAAGCGGGTTTTTTTTCTTTTTACTTTAACCCTCAGAAGGACAATCTTCAAAGACGACGCTTTGGTGCCCACAATGTACCTATTTGGGCAGAAAATAATTAAATCCGGAAGGCCGGTAGCTTAAGCGCTGTTAGGGTAGTGTGACAAATTGTTGCACTTGGCACTACTGTTGTTGAGCCAAGAAAATTAATTTTAAGCCAAGAAAATTAATTTTAAGTGAAAAAGTTTATGAATTGTGTATGAATTGCAATTTTTGTGAGAAGAAAATATAATTGAAAATAGGTTGTTTACATGGGGCAAAGGCTTCGGAGGTCTGCACTGAATTCCTCCAATTAGAATAATGTTTGGTAAATACGGACGAGGCGGACAAAAAACCGGATCTTCATTGACGAGAACCAAAGAAATGTTTGAGAGTAATTCGTTTTTGGGTTTAACATCTGGAAAATTTGGTAGGATAACATCCTTGTAAAACTTCTCTTGGGAAAACTCAACCACATAACTGGTCGACAACCAGCGGAAAGTATTGATAATTCTTTGGCCAAAAGTCATTCGATGCGTGTATGATTCTATTGGAAATGGAACTATCGAGTACGGCGTTGCCAATCCTATCACGTTGGTGATCAATGGCGTCAACAGTGTAGGATTTAAAATGATGACACTTTCGCCGAAGTTTCGCCACAACGGCAGAAGACATTCCGAAAAGACGCTGTCGATTATAACCACTCGGAATTTCTGCTTTTGAATCATCCACTTTTGAAAGTGTCCGGAAGCGTAGAATTTCTGGCACAGTCCTGACTGTAGCTCAAAATAGCGTGTGAAGATTTCGGGATACCAACCGTATCTTATAATGTCCACCACGATGCCTTGTAATACCGCGAAAGAGGATTTGAATTGAGGATAAACGATTTCGGTCACATTTGCCGGAACGGGTTCTTCGAAATTGAACGGCGATACAATCGTCACGTGGTGGCCTCTTAAGCCGAGAGCTTCTGCTATGGGGTTTGCTAGACGTTTGTGGCTGTTTGGAGAAAATGGTTGTAGAATGAGTACTTCTTCGCCGTGGATAGCCAGTAGTTGGACGATCAGGACGAACAAGGTTTGGAGCTTCTTCATGATAGCTACATGTGAAAACAACTACGGTCGATTTACATCTATTTTTTGTTACACAAATGTATTTAATCAGAAATGCTGTAAGTTATGTTCCATATGGGAGATTAATTCAGCACCAGCTGCAGGATAATCATTGTTAGTATGATTATTGCTTTTTTCCTCCACATTTTTGCACATGGCGCTTACGTTGGTTACAACGTACGAAGAAAAGATTATAATAAGATTATAATTTGTTTTTGTGATTGCTGTATGTGAATAAAGTTAAGAATTGAATGATTGTTTCTTTGCAGGTTGTTCAAACAACAATAGATGAGGTGATAGCTGATATTTTCCAATAGGTGCGTTCAATGTTAAATGGATTTCTTTGATTTAGCTGATTCTTTTTTAATTCTGGGGAAAGTAAATGATGATTTTTACGTCATCAAATGAAAATCGGATTTCTGAAAATCGGATTTCTGAAAATCGGATTTCTGAAAATCGGATTTCTGAAAATCGGATTTCTGAAAATTCACGAGCGGGTGAGGTTCTACATTTTTGGGGTTCTATACTCTGACTCATCGTAAGAGGCAGACCAGTTCCTATTGGCCGAGCCTATTCACTGGTGTAGGGCTACATAAAAGTAGGCCAAAATATCCAGAGAGCACACGTTTGAGTTACGGGAAGCCATTTTGTGTCCAGACGAAACAATCAATCATAAAATTAAAAAACAGCTTGACAAAGCAACCGATAAATTGAACGAACTTAACAATCATGTATTTTGAAGAAGTTACAGCATAAAACATTGCTTCCAGACTTTTTAAAAGATTTTATTATTAAATATAAGTTAATTTACATCATTTCAAACACCTAAAATAATCAAACTAATTAAAATCACAACAAACTCATTTAAAAACCCGGGCGTTTAATTCTTTTTTTGGGCCGACCCCCTTCCGGTAAAGTTGGTTCGGGGCGGCGCACGGTGCAATAAACGTCGCCCAATCTCTGGCGTTTATTCGGGCCCGGCGTCTAAATGAACCCGGGCGTTTAAATGAGGCAGTACGGTACTTTTCCTGGTGGAAGTGTACAGGCAACAGTTAGGAGTAAGTTATTGGCTTAATCAACTAAAATGCACCTATACTCTTTCGACACTCAAGGTTGACCCTGGAAGCTGGGCTCCCATTGGCCTACTTAGAACTGCAATGTAACTATATTGCATTGCATTTTTAAGTAGGCCAATGGGAGCCCAGCTTCCAGGGTCAACCTTGAGTGTGGAAAGAGTATAGTGTTAACACTTGTACATCTGAGCAGTATTTTGCAATGATATGAGTAATAATTTTTTGAAATAAAAGTAGGCTTTTCCTGCTTCCTGCTTACTGCTTTCTGGACTGAAAAATTAAGCTAGATTCTAAGAATTAATTTTTTTGGAAACAAATGACTTGTCTTACACAAACAATTTATTTATCTATTAAAGAAGCAGGATGTCCAGTTAAAGACAATTCCGACATTTTATAAAATCTTATTCAAGTTTGTGTTTAAGTTTGCAAATAGCCAACGTCATAATTCTGGTAAAAAAGTTTACAATTTTTGTCACCCCAAACCAGCAAAGCATGGCTACTAAAACAAGGATTAACACACACAAGGCATAGACATCGAGCAAATAGTATTGAATTATATTGAGATCTCTTCCTGCACTCAGTAGATGGTGGGCGCCATTATACTTCATTACATATTCAATCCAATATACGGCTGTTTCTGACGGTGACTCTTTTCTGTCCCGAAATATTTTGGAGTAATATTGGACTTTCCTTCTCATTTCAGGATCATTTGATGCATTGTTGATGGCGTTGACTAGTTCATCAACTGTAACGGCTCTGAAATCAAGTTGAATGGCAATTCCTAAAGCCGAAGCACCGGCAACGAGCGCTGGTTGGTCACTTGTCATTGGAAAACAGACTTGTGGTACTGCATTGTAAATGCTTTCTTGTAACGTGTTCATGCCACCTTGATTTACAAAAGCTCGGAGCTTAGGATGTCCTGTGCAGAAGAAAAGGTAAAAACAGTTTCAAAGTTATAGAATTAAAAAAGAAAGTGTCTGTTGACAGGGAAAATACTTTGGTTTAAAGTACCTCTTGGTATGATAGAGCCAGATGACGTGAAACCTGAGAATAGCTCCAAAAGGCGACAAATGCTCTTTTACGCTCATTTTAGCAACCTCTGCAATAGCGACGCATCGCAATAACGACGTGCTGCTATTGCGATTTTATAATGTTTAAATACGAATAGTTTTTCAATTATTATTAAGATAATTTAATATTTATAACATAAAGCACCCTTAATGGGAGCGCCGTATACCGTGTTGCTATCTGTTTGCACTAGATGGCGTATTAAAATTAGTTCTAAAACATGTGCTAGTGCCAGGAAAAATGCGATTGAACCAGGAAAAATGTGATTGTGCACATGTACAGAAGGATTTTTGAAAAGGGGATAGAAATGACCGACCATGGCTGGAGATGTGTAGAAACCAGCCGTGGCTATTGGAAGGTTAAAAAAGATTTGATATAACGAACGTTCGTTATATCGTGTTTAACTCACCTAAAATATCATGTTGTGGGAACCAGTTGACTGTCATTACATTGTTTGGTAAATTGTTCAGTTTGCTTTCATATTTCCAAATGACTCTCTGCTTTATTTGTGTGAAAGCCGTAAGTAAAGTGGTTATTAACTCTTTAGACATTGAATCTCCATTGATAATACTTCCAAAACTGACAAGGATAAATCCATCTTCACCTGACTCATCCATGAATTTCGTTAGATTACTCTAAAAGTGAAAAAAATAAATTAATGGGGTTGAAAAAAAGAAACATTGTTGAAATTATAGGCAGGGTTGGTTTGTATGATATGATAGACACATGTAAAGTATAAGCCATTGCTTATTGAAATAAGACAATGCTTGATTTTTACTACAGAAGAGTCGATTATCTGAACGTCAGTTATGCGAACAAACGGTTATCCAAACAAATAAATAAAGTTAATGTCTGATTATACATAATTGACTCTAGTAAAAAACGTCACTGATTTCTACATAACTAATGAATAAGTGTGAATAGTCTAAAAATAGTTCATTCACACATGTAGAAATTAGACTTTCTAAAAGTCACCACTTTTACACAAGTGGTTCAAGTGTGAACTAGGCATTAGCAGCATTTTTAAACAACGTATACAGAAAACAGCACCTGTTTCATCGAAAGACCAAAACCATAGAAGGACTATGGAAAGTTGTTTGTGATGAACGGTCTACTCTTACACCCGAGAAATGCAGAGAAGTGTTCCAGTCTTGGAAACAAGATGCAGGGCTGTTTGTGCACTCCATTGGAGACACATTGGACAAACTAAGACAATTCACTGACGTGTATTAAAGGAAATAAATTAAAAATTGCAGTGTTTCATATTTGAGTATTTACCCTCTGTAGAAAACTTTCAATTTGTGGGTTTTGTGCACCCTGTGAGAGTTGTGTGTGTGAATAAGTTTAAATGAAAACAGGTTGTTTACATGGGACAATGGTTTGGGAGGTCTACACTGAATTCCTCCAATTAGAATAATGTTTGGTAAATATGGACGAGGCGAGCAAAAAACCGGATCTTCATTGACGAGAACCAAAGAAATGTCTGAGAGTAATTCGTTTTTGGGTTTAACATCTGGGAAATTTGGTAGGATAACATCCTTGTAAAACTTCTCTTGGGACAACTCAACCACATAACCGGTCGCCAACCAGCTCAAGGTATTGATAAACCTTTGGTCAAATGTCATTCGTTGCGTATACGCAGATAATGTAAACGAAACTATCGAGTACGGTGTTGCCAAACCTATAACATTGGTGATCATTGCAGTCAACAGCGTAGGATTTAATATGATGACACTTTCCGCGAAGTTTCGCCACAACGGCAGAAGACATTCCGTAAAGACGCTGTCGATTATAACCACTCGGAATTTCTGCTTTTGACGCGTCCACTTTCGAAAGTGTCCGGAAGCGTAGAATTGCTGGCACAGTCCTGACTGTAGCTCAAAATAGCGTGAGAAAATTTCGGGATACCAACCGTGTCTTATAGTGTCTATCACGATGCCTTGTAATACTGCGAAAGAGGATCTGAATTGCGGATAAACTATTTCGGTCACATTTGCCGGAACGGGTCCTTCGAAATTGTATGGCGATACAGTCGTCACGTGGTGGCCTCTTAAGCCGAGAGCTTCTGCTATGGGATTTGCTATGCGTTTGTGGCTGTTTGGAGAAAATGGCTGAAGAATCAGTATGCTTTCGCCGTGGATAGCCAGGAGTTGTGCAGTTAGAATGAATACGGTTAGGAGCTTCTTCATGATTGCTACAATGTTAAAACAAGTCGAACGGTTTTATGGTTGATATCTATCTAATCTTTGTTAGGGAAATGTGTTTAATCAGAAATGCGGATACTGTGAGATGAGGTAAGTTAAGATCTATATGGGGGACCAATTCAGCACCAGCTGCAGCATAATTCCGTATTGTTAACATTGTTATTGTTTTTTCCTTCATAGCCTTTTTACTTAGGTTGTTTTGATTGCTATCTAAAAAGAAAAGATGAGAATTAGGTTATAGTTTTTTCTGTGATTGCTGTACCGGAAAGATGTAACGTATCGAAAGATTAGGGGCGTTTTGATGAAAGTTGATCGAGATTTATTTTGTTGAAAGTCAATTTCCTAGGCTAACTTTCTTTATTGTGACGTAAAAGGAAGGAAAGTAAAGATACCATAGTCGCTTTCCTTCATGAATTGAATGCACATGTTGTTGTTTTTTTGTTCATTTGTTCAAACGTCAATAGATGAGCTGATACCTGGTAAGTGATTGTTCCAGGAAGTGCGTCGGATTCTTGGGATCTTATAAGATTCCACAGATTCCAATCTCAGGAATCCTCGCAAATTTTGTGAAATCTCGCAAAATCTCATAAGGTTATAGTCAAAACTTGAGATTCCAGATTCTAGAGATTCCCTAGTACAGGGGTTGGCAATCTTTTGAGACAGAAGAGCCAAAAGTTAAAATTTACATAATTTCTCAGTTTTTAAAGAGCCACTAACACACATATATATATATATTCATGTATATATATTCATATATATATGAAGCGGCGCCCGTTTTAGCGACGCCGTGTTTCAGCTGCTTAGATTCAGCTAGGTTAGGTTAGTTTAGGTCAGGTTAGGTTTAATTAGGTTAACCCTTCCAACCCGAAAGAATTGGCCTCCCATCTCTCCCTAAGATGGGCATTATTTGACCCAGATTCTGCGCATGCGCAAAATCCGGGTCTTAAAGATTTCCGAAGGAATTTGGCCAACACGTGTGTTTTTGACAACAACAAAGATGGCCGCCGCGACACCTGGTGGCAATGATTGACATTAGCGGAGCCTGCTGATGATCATGATTTATGTCCTTTGGACTCCTAAGATGGGTCTTTTTTGACCCAGTTAAACTTTGAGTTCAAATTATAGAAAAACTTAAAAAATTAAAAAAGTTTCAACTGTGGTATAGTGTCTAGTGATGTTTCAAAGGAATAGTCAGCAAAAATCAGAGAGAAAAAAAAATTATTTCTTATAAAAATAATGATTTATTTAAAACAGGGTCACAAAATGACCGATCTCAGGGTTGGAAGGGTTAAAAAACGGCGTCGCTAAAGTGAAGTTCATTCATATAACTGGAGAGCCGCATCTTGACATCGAAAGAGCCGCATGCGGTGTGTATACTGTGGCCATGTGTAAGTTTGGCCTAACTCCGAGCCTCATAACTCACTCTGTGCTGCCACCAGGAAAAATAGTTCATAGTTTATTGCTTGCTTCTTCCAGAAATCTTAGAATGTTCGCTTACTATTTTCAGTAGATCGGTTGCAATCCTGGTGTTTGGATCTATTTTCTTGTATCACTACACCAGAGAAAAGGCTCGGAGTTAGGCCAAACTTACACATGGCCAGAGTATAGAAGCATTATTTTTATACTTTTTTGAGTAAAAAGGTTAAATGTAGCACTACACTTGGTGATTACTCTATGCAAACCTTACTCTGGAACCCAAAGTGATTTACATGACATTGCAACTTTGTTCACCAACATGACTGCCTGCATGAAAGCAATAATAGTTTGTAGTGGTGGTCCGGTGGTTCAGGCAATGGACTAGGAATCTTTCCACACAGGTTCAAATCCTGTTGTCTGTGAAAATTTGTACTTTAATTTTTTATTTATTTTTAGCAGTAATTTTGATGTTTGTAACTTTATATTTGTTAAAAAATTAAAATTAATTACGTTAAAATTTTCTGAATATGAGATGTTTCTTTTGAGTTCTGGTTCTGTGTGAACATTGTTGAACATCTGCAACAAAGTTTGCCTACAAGGCAGGAGATTGAACTAGAGATATTAGTTTTGGCTATTGTAAAATCAATAAAAGATTGTAAATATTGAAGTTTAGATGTATACAAGACATTCAAAGAAAAGAATCAGTTGGGTAGGAGGTGTGTTGCACAGCTGATTTGATTTTGTTGTTTCCAATATTGAAGAATCTGATAGTTGTTGTGATTCATAAAAAAAAACCTTTAATCCAAAATTGGTTGAAATAAAAGTATGCTTTTCGTGCTTCTTGATACATCATTTACCAGTTATCTTGCTAAGTGAAAATGCGAATTTTACTTTTTTGGAAAACAAACCAGTTTTCTAGAAAAAAAAAAGACTTATCCTACTGCCTCGAAAAAACGCCGGGGCGTTTAATAGTTTTTTCGACTCTCCCCACCCGGCGCTTATTCCAGGCCCGGCGCATAACTGAAAAATCGGCATATTGTCGGATCGTCATATTAACCATACGTTAGACCGACCTATCAACGACACTTAAAGTCTGTTTCAGTGTAAGTATGGCACTTCTCTGATTGGCTAATGGGATATACAGCATCCCATACCACATAACAACAGAATAGTGACAAGTGTTAGGAAGCCATTGTATGTTTGAGTGAACAAGTCAGCTAGACTCAGTTTTAATTTTTTTTGGAAACATGAAATTTTATTTCAACAGTCAAGCATGAATGATTTAAAAGATTGATTCCTGACGGAAAGAACAAATCTATTTATCCATTTAAGAGATAGCATGCCTGGATAAAATTCATTCCTACATTAATTTTTTTTTTATTCTAGTTTGTGTTTAAGTTTGCAAATAACCATCGTCATAATTCCGGAAAAAAAGTTTACAATTTTTGGCACCACAAACCATAAAAGCATGACTACTAAAACAAGGATCAGCAGACCGAAGGCATAGACATCGACCAAATAGTATTGAAGTACATTGAGATCTCTTGCTGCACTCAGTAGATGGTGGGCGCCATTATACTTCATTACATATTCAATCCAAAATACGGCTCTTTCTGACGGGGGCTCTTTTCTGTCCCGAAATATTTTGGAGTAATACTGGACTTTCCTTCTCATTTCAGGATCATTTGATGCATTGTTGATGGCGTTGACTAGTTCATCAACTGTAACGGCTCTGAAATCAAGTTGAATGGCAATTCCTAAAGCCGAAGCACGGGCAACAAGCATTGGTTGGTCGGTTGTCATTGGAAAACCGACTTGTGGTACTGCATTGTAAATGCTTTCTTGCACCGTGTTCATGCCACCTTGATTTACAAAAGCTCGGAGTTTAGGATGTCCTGTGCAGAAAAAAAGATTATACTTAGTTTCAGAATCTTAGAAGTAAAATAGGAAGTGTTTGTTGAGAGGGAAAGTGCTTTGATTCAAAATGTTTATTGGTACATCAGAGTTGGAGCATCACGGTCCACTTATTCTAGTCAGAAAGAAGAAGACCATGCAATTTTCCCCTGGAAGCAGACATTAGAGAGTTTGCGGACATGCCTTTTTCCTTATAAATGGCCATTCTTATGACCTTATGGCATCATAAGCATAAGGATGGACTGTAAGCATAAGGAAAATGAATTTTTATAAGAGTACTTTATAAAATAAGGCAGCCAATCGGGGTGCCGTTCCAACGGCGAATCGCCCAAGGGGCGAATCTGACCATTTGCACGAATGGCGAATTTCTACTTTATTCTGTCCAAAAGCAATGGCAAATTTCTCCCAATTCGCCATTGGGAACGTATTTGGACCTTTCTAATGGCGAAATGGAAGAAATTAGCCACAGGGATGCACATCTAGCGCGACATTATTTACCGCGACAAGCCGTCCCAAAAAATGGTTTTGCATCAAAAAACCAGTAAGGTTAGGTTCGTGGGGGTCAAGGGGGGCCGCAGCCCTTTCTTATTAGCCCTTCTTAGAAATTGGAAGAAGAAATACCCAAAATACAAGTTCCAAAGTTGCGGTAGATTTATGTCGTGGTAGATTGAGTCGCGCTAGACGACACGCCCACAGATTCGCCATCCATGTTGTTTTGATCAAGTGATTATGTGATCATGTGATCAAAATTACTAATTTAAGAACATAACATAAGGTTGTAAGGAAACTTGCAGCAACCAATTTCATAATCTCATAAGGTTATAACACTATAAGATCATAAGAACCAATTTTCCTAACGAATAAGGCATGTCCACAAACACTCTATTGCCTTCGAAGATAGTGACAGCCCCAGTAGCACGGACGATTGATTTAACATCACATCTTTGCAGATACGATATTAAATTTTTAGTCTTTTCTTGTGTTACTTGGGAGGACATTTAAATTGGTTAAGCAAGTTTGCTTAAATGAATAAGGATAAGTGAAATGAATGACTCATGTGCAAATTGTGTCATAGTTGCTAAATTAAGGATAATAATTAAGACAAGGACTCACTTATAGTGTTTAACTCACCTAAAATATCATGTTGTGGGAACCATTTGACTGTCATTACATTGTTTGGTAAATTGTTCAGTTCGCTTTCATATTTCCAAACAACTCTTTGCTTTATTTGTGTGAAAGCGCTAAGGAAAGTGTTTATTAACTCTTTAGTCATTAAATCTCCGTTGATTATACTTCCAAAACTGACAAGGATAAATCCATCTTCACCTGACTCATCCATGAATTTTGTTAGATCACTCTAAAAATGTAAAATGAAATGAATGGGTTTTTAGAATAAGAAGAAACATTCCTTTGAAAAATTGTTGAAAGGAGATCAGTTTGTAAAACTGGCATTACATATTTGTTGTAGCTTAGAGCCTCATAATACTTTCATTCGGCACTCAGAGCACACATACAGATTGAGTGCTGAATGTGAATTGTAATTGGGTGAAGAAAGTTGGTGCATTCAATCTTTTAAAGACGAATTCATTTCCCTGTTAATCACTTAAATAAGTGAATTCTCGATTGAACACTAAAAATGGAACTGAATTAAAAGTATGGTTACCTACAACATGTGGCAGCAATAGCAGATGCAGAAGAGTTAAGTTCACTTCAATAAGTCAAAGAAGCGATTTCAATTTCACTTTTTTCAACTTTTTCAAGTTGACGTTGCAGAGATTGCATGTAAGATACGTCATATTCTTTTCCAGCGAAGTTATTTCAGGCAATTAGTACTGCCTCATCTAAACGCCGGATTCAAATGGGGGCCGGGTACCGTTGAAGTGCTGGGGGGGTTAGCGCAGGGGTCGGCAACCTGCGGCTCTTTCAATGTCAAGATACCTAGGTTAGGTTACCTAATCCTAATCCTAAATTATAACTTATGGCTCTTTCGTCTCAAAAAGTTGCCGACCACTGGGTTAGCGGAGCGCTGGCCTGAAAAAAAAGGATTTTTTCCCTAAAAATCTGTGAGTTTTACTAAAATATCACAATTTTTTTTAAAAAGGCGCCGGGGCTGAATAAGCGCCGGGCTTCAAATAGGTTCCAGGGGAAGGGGGGTCGGGACGGGAAAAATAAATGGCCCCCTCGATGTTTATTTGAGGCAGTATGGATTGTCAATTTGTCTTTTGAGGATAGAATGCACCTACTGTAATTGAAAGTAAGTTGCTTACATTGGGCAAAGGTTTGGCTTGTCTACAGTGAATTCCTCCAATTTGAATAATGTTTGGTAAATATGGACGCGGAGTGCTAAAAACCGGTTCTTCGTTGACGAGAATCAAAGAAATGTTTGACAGTAATTCGTTTTTGGGTTTAACATGTGGAAAATTTGGTAGGATAACATCCTTGTAAAACTTTTCTTGGGACACCTCAGCCACGTAACTGGTCAGTAACCAGCTCATGGTATTGCTTAATCTTTGGATAAATGTCATTCGATCTGTGAAAGGTTGTGCTGGAAATGGAACTATCGAGTACGGCGTTGGCGCACTTATCGTTTTGGTGATCAATGGCGTCAACGTTGTAGGATTTAAAATGATGACACTTTCTCCAAAGTTTCGCCACAACGGCAGAAGACATTCCGTAAAGACGCTGTCGATTATAACCACTCGGAATTTCTGCTTTTGAATCATCCACATTTGAAAATGTCTGGAAGCGTAGAATTGCCGGCACAGTCCTGACTGTAGCTCAAAATAGCGTGAGAAGATTTCGGGATACCAACCGTGTCTTATAGCGTCTATTAAGATGCTTTGTAATACTGCGAAAGAAAATCTGAATTGCGGATAAACAATTTCGGTCACATTTGCCGGAACGGATCCTTCGAAATTGAATGCTGATACAATCGTCACGTGGTGGCCTCTTAAGCCGAGAGCTTCTGCTATGGGGTTTGCTAGAAGTTTGTGGCTGTTTGGAGAAAATGGTTGAAGAATGAGTATCTCTTCGCTGTGAACAGCCAGCAGTTGGACAGTGAGGATGAGCAAGGCTTGAAAATTCTTCATGCTTGCTATATAAGAAAAGAAATGAAATGATTTATTTCTGGTCTTATAACATGAATTATATCTTATTACTGTTACACCTGTTTTCCAACAAATACTGATGATTATCTTCCTTGTATGGAGCCAATTCAACAGCAGCTGCAGCGTAAACATTGATTATTGTTATTATTTTATCTTCTACTTTGTTGTATCTTGGAGGTTCAACTACAGAACGTCTCTACTGCCATTTTTTTAAAATTTAAGTTGTCCCGTATAAATTTTAAGTAGCGCCATCTGTCGTTGCATTGGTAAAACCTTTTGTAGGTAAATGTGAGATGTCAGAAGTCTGCCATTTGCCGGCAAAATAACGTCATTTTGTGTCTTTTCGGCCATGGATGGCGCCATGATCACAAGACAATCGTGCCACAGTCTAATACAGAAATTGATCTATACTAGATGGAAAGTTCTGTAGTTAATTGTCGTATGTTGTACTTAGCTCTTAACTTATAGAGGAGGTTATGTGGTGAATAAGTATCACTGAAAAAATTACTGAGGTAAGATACGATCAGACCGATCATCGACTTGGAATGATTAGACCAATCATTGGGCTAGTCCGATCAGACTGATCATTGGGCTAGACCGATCAGACCGATCATGGGACTGGAACGATCAACTGACTGGAACTATCAGACCAATTATTGGGTTGGACCGATCAGACCGATCATTGAGGAAGAGCAATCAGACTAATCATCAGGCTGAAATGATCAGTCCAATCATTAACCTGTAACGATGAGACCGATCATCAGGCAGGATCAGACCAATCGTCAACCTGGCAGGATCAGACCGATCATCAACCTGGCAGGACCAGACCGATCATCAACCTGGCAGGATCAGACTAATCATCAACCTGGCAGGATCAGACCGATCATCAACTTGGAACAATCAGACTGATCATCAACCTGGCAGGATCAGACCGATCATCAACTTGGAACAATCAGACTGATCATCGGGCTGGATCGATCTAGCAGGATTTGGATAAGTTCCTGTTGTTTATAGATGAGAATGCTTTCTTTCTTTTGGTGTAAAACCCATTGAAATCTTTGGTAAAAAAAATGGGATTTATTTTGTTTAATTTTGACAAATGAGAATATGGTGCCAACTTCATCGTAGTAAAGTTTTTGTCACCTTAAATTTGGTGTAACAAAGGCTATAATTGTAAGGAAATAGTGCCTGCAACAAACTATGTGATAAGATGATTTAATAGCAAGATTAGGATTTCCTTCGTGATTGTTGTACGTGAAAGAAGTAAAGTATCGAACAAGTGTTTCTTTGCTTACTCATTCCAACACCAATAGATGAGCTGATATGTGTAAGTTTTGATTGTTAAACATCTGTGTTAATGCAAAAATTCAATAAATTTACCAAAGTTTGTGGAGTTAATTTACCAGCTACACAATTTTATTTAATTAGTGTCACAACTGTAGGACAACCTGCTACTACGAATTCTTTTAATACAAATGTAGAAACAGTAACTTAATAAACAGTAAGTCTATATTGTTACGTGTGAGTTGGGGAATTTAAACACACTTAACAACTTATCATTATTTTAATGATGAGAGACCTTGAGAATCTTTAAGGTGAAACTTTTAGTTCAATCTTAAATCAAACCCTATTTATTCTGGGAATTATTACAAATGGTTTTATTCAATTTAAACATGGTAATCAATTCACTTAAATCACAAACCTAAATTATAAGAAAAGTATGAAATGATAATCAATGTGTTTTAATTCTAAGTGGGTTTGAGCTATTGGGACCAAGCACTGAGTGTGCTGGTCCACTAAGCATTTCTAGAGCCATGTTACTTACTTACTGTCCAAACTCATCTGATCTCTCTTGCTTGATTTAATCAGCAAGTAAACTCTAAGTTTTCCCCTGACTCTAAATTGATCAGTCCAGCCGTCATGTGCATAATTAGCATAGCGCTGGCTAGTGAGAGAGTTTGGCAACTTATCTCTTCTAGTGAGAGAATTTGGCATTTAAACTCTAGGACTACGCGCTCGAGCCCGCTGTCTTACAGCCAGGTTCAGGCAAGTAACAGCCTTCCCTTTTAATTTTTTGGTCACCAAAAACAAATTCTTCTATCTACCGTACTGCCTCGATTAAACGCCGGGCGTATCTCAACGCCGAGCCTCGATTAAACGCCGGGGGCTAGGCGGCGTGTAGTGCACTAAACGCCGCCAAAAACTGACACGCCCGGGAGGGGGTCGGGTCGGAAAAAGTAATAAACGCCCCGGCGTTTAATCGAGGCAGTATGGTAATTTTTTTTTGATTATCATTTCTCCCTCTATTTATTGATTATCATTTCATTCCCTAAATCAACAACAATTATCAAAATTTCAAAAAAACAAAAAAAATGAGATTCGTTTGGATATTAATTTTTCTATTACTATAACCTTAGCTTAACAATTCTTTTCAGAAAACATAAATCACAAAATTATTCCACTTATGTTTAATTTATACATTAAGCGTTAAATAAAAAAAAATTTGTCACACAATTTGATGATTCTTCATTTTTCCAAGATATCCGTTTTCAGTAGTAATTGGTCAAATCCAGTTGTTTAATTACTCATCTTTGATGATTTCTTAAATTGGCTCGGTGTCATCTCAGTTCGCTTGTCGATAATGGATTTGCCTACTTCATTACGTTCCGTATACGGGCGTTCACAGGAAACTAAATCAACTATCGTGCGCATTTTCGGTAGTCGTTCAATCTCCTCGTCCGCCATTGGTGGTTCGTCTTCTCTTCTCGAATATACGTTATCGACTCGTCCAAATCGGACAAAGGCGTTTGTTCGTCCATCGCCAACGATCACCGAAAATTTTCCAAATTAAAGTTCGAGCAGTTCAATTTGCTAATCAAAACTTAATTGTTCGATGAGGTCGAATGTTCAGTAAGACTGGCTTAGTAGAACTGGCGGTAGTCTGTTCTTACCCGCGGTATTAAACAAAGTCACGTGTTCCGTCGTTGTCGCCCTCTGGTGGCAATTCCTTCAAACGTTGTTCTGACGTTTCTTCCGGTTCAAACAGCGATTTTAACGAGATTTGATCCTTGTCGCTAACAAACCTTTCTCTACACGGTTTTTTCGACTGTTTTGGGGCTTTTTTAGCGTTAATTTTTACTTCTTTAATTGCTGCACTCTCCATTGACTTAGTTTTGTTAGGATTTTTTACCTTCACCTGAATTTCACTATTTTTATCCATTATTATAGACATCTCCTTCTTTGGCTTGTAGGGTTTTAACCTTTCTACATTAACAATGTCTGATTTTTTACCAGTTGAGTCTATTATTTGGTAATCATTTGGTGCAGTTCGACGCACTATTTCATAAGGACCAGAATATTGTGGTAATAACTTTTCACTCAGGCCTACTTTTCTGTTTGGTTTTTTCAAATAGACGTATTCCCCTGGTTCAAACTCCACAATCTTTCTGTCCTTGTCAAATCTTTTCTTGCTTTTAGCTGACATTTCTTCTAGCCTTTGGTTTGAGATTCTTCTTGCTTCCTCGATGAATTTGGCAGTTCTCAAAGTGAATTCCTTCCTTGGGAGATTCAAATTCACATCGACGTTATAATCTGCATCGTACCCCCTTAATAAAAAGTATGGGGTATAACCAGTTGTCTCGTGAACTGACGTGTTATACGAGAATAACAGAAATGGCAGGAATCATCCCAGTCCGTATGGTCGGCATTAACATAGTTTTGCAGCATTTTTGCAATGGTGGCATTAAAACGCTCCGTCAATCTATTGGTCCTGGCATGGTATCCGCTCGTTGTTTTATGTTTTGACTTGAAGAGTCTAGAAACCTCCTCAATCAATTCATTTCTGAACTCACTCCCACGATCGGTTAGAACTTCCCTCGGAGATCCTTCTTTCAACATTATTTCATAAACCAGAGCTTCTGCAGCTTTAACACCCGTGCAAGTTGGTGACGCTCTTGCACAAACTGCTCTTGACAAATAGTCCGTCATAATAAACACGAAGTTGTTTTCATTTTTTGAAGTAGGGAATTTATCTAAAGTGTCAATCCCCACTCTTTCAAACGGTCTTGTCACGGTTGTCCATGGTTGCAATAGTCCTTTTGGTGGCGTGGTGTCTGTTTTCGCTGCAGCGCACTTCTTGCAAGACAGAACATAGTCTCTGACTTCTCCGTAGATTCTAGGCCAATGGAATCTGGTGCTTATCCGTTTCCAAGTTTTCGATAGGCCTAGATGAGCTCCTGGAAGGCCATCATGCATCTCGTGCAGAACATCTTGCTGTAAGTGTTTTGGCACAACCAGTAATAACCTTTCGCTGCCCAGGAAATTTTTCCGTCTGAACAAAACATCATCTTGGAGCACGAACTGCTGTAGAGATCGTCTCCACTTTTTCGAAAGGTGCTCACTATCTTGAAGTGCATTGACGTATTCCTTGAGTTTCTGGTCCTTTCGCTGCTCAGCAGGTAGGTCCAGATTTTCAAGTAGTAGCAAAGGTAAATCTATTATTTCTTCTTCGCCCACTGCCTCGGGAATACGACTCAACGCATCAGCATCTTGATGTTTTTTACCACTCTTATGTATGACTTCTTAGTCATAATCCACCAATTGGAGTGACCATCTAGTGAGTCGTCCGTTGGGATTTCTCACAGTTTTAAGCCACTGCAACGCTGCATGGTCTGTAATAACATAGAACTTTTGGCCATACAAGTAAGGTCGGAACTTTTGTATACCAAAGATGATCGCTAGGCACTCACGCTCCGTTGCGTTATAGTTCTGTTCTGCTTTGCTAAGCAGTCGGCTAGCGTAGGCCACAACATGTTCTTGTTTATTAATCTTTGTTTCAACACAACGCCCAATCCGTATGCACTGGCGTCAGTAGAGATCATAAAGGGCTCACTGAAATTTGGATGAGCCAGCACTGGAACTGTAATTAGGGCTGTCTTCAGCTTCTGGAACGCCTCATCGTGTGGCCGGTCCCCAATCGTATTTTTCTTCTTTCTTTGTCAAGTTCACAAGGCATTTGGAAACGTCTGAAAAACCACGAATAAATTTGCGATAATAAGAACATAACCCAAGAAAACCTTGCAACTGCTTTACTGATGTTGGTTTTGGGAACTTCGCCACAGACTCCAAATTGCGTGGGTCCGGTGAAACTCCTTTTGCATTGACGACTTGTCCCAAATATTTAATGGTATCCATTCCAAAAGTGCATTAACTTAATTTGACCTTTAAATTCGCTGTGCGCAATTTCGAGAGGACGTCCAAATCAACCAAATGTTGGTCGAATGTCTTTGAAAAGATGATCAAATCGTCCAAGTAGGCTATGCAGACTTTTCCTAGGAGGTTACCAAGCACTTTGTTCATGAGCTTTTGGAATGCCGCAGGGCTATTGCACAAACCCTGGCCCAGTACATTAAATTCGTAATGACCGGAAGACGTTGTGAACGCAATCTTTTCTTTGTCCTCCTCATCGATTTCGACCTGGAAATATCCCTGGATTAAATCCATCATGGAAAAATACTTCACACCTGATAATTGATCTAAGGTGTCGTCGGGGAGTGGATAGACCATCTTAGTTACTGCATTCAACCGCCTCCAATCAACACAGAATTGCCACTTTCCATCACGTTTCTTAATTAAAAGCACTGGTGCGCTCCATGGACTCTCGGACTCTCTGATTACACCCATATTAAGCAGCTTCTGGGTTTCATCTGCTTCTATTTCTTTTTCTTTCATGGATCGGCGATATGGCTGCAGGTGAATTGGATTGGCATCACCTGTGTCTATTTTATGTTTGTAGACCTTCACTCTGCCTAAATCCTGGTCTGAAGTGGCAAATCTATCTTCATTTTTGCGCAGTAGGTTCTTCAGCTGCTCCTTTTGGTTTGTATCCAGTAGATCACTTGACACGGCAGAATCAAAGTTCAGACCATTAGGTGGCTGCTCCTCAAAACTGCCAATGTCAATTACATGGTATGCTTTAGCAATCGCTGTTCCTTTCTGCAAATAAACCGCCTTCTTCGTTGGATTCGCAACTCGCATAATACCTGATCCATCCTTAAATGTGGTTAGAGTTTTACAACCTATTAGTCCCAACCTGTCAGTCAAATTAGATAACGGCTCTGCAAATAAATCTTCTTTAGTTTTATTGTTATTAACACCAATAAACAACATGCATTCGTGCATGGCTGGAATCTTCATTGATTTCGTTATTCTTCCAATGAATTTTTGTTCCAGATGATTCCTAGACATAGCAAAAACCTCGGGTTTCAATCCCTCACTTTTCCGTCCCACAAAGATCTTCCGCCGGTCATAGTCCAACACACACCCTGCTTGTTTGAGGAAAGGGTCACCTAGTAGGAGCTCATGACCAAATCCTCGCACTATTAATACCTCCATGTTGTAGTCCAATCTTCCAATGGTGACTGTAATTTTTGCTAGTCCCTCTGGCGATATCAAGGAGTTATCAATTACCCTCAATTTAATATAAGGGCAAGGTTGACGTAACAGCTGCAGTTTGTCGGCCAATTCCTCACTTATGATGTTTCGATATCCGCCGGAGTCTAGTACAGCTCCCGGACAAAAGTCCTGCAACAGAGCAATTTTTTCACTTACTTTGCACTTTGATGGCATCTAGCATAAAAACCATGACAGCTAGAGCAATAACGCTTTAAAAATTGAAAAGCCCTTTCTTTTTAGACTAGAATTGTTTTATAACATCAGCTGAAAACATCTTTATTCAGTACGAAATAAACAAAAATAAAAATTACACTAGAGACAAAAGTCTTGCAACACAACAAAATTGGTACAAAAGTCCTGCAACTTTCTTCTCAGTACTTCGTGGCTCCACCTCTAGCTTTCAAAACTGCTGTAATCCTTCTAGGGATGGATACTATTAAGTCATCACATTCTTTTGGGGTAATGTGATTCCAGATCTGATTCACAGTTTCTTCTAACTCGGTTAAGGTCATCGGTCCTACTTCTTGTAGTCGCTTTTTTACTTTAGCCCAAATATTTTCTATAGGATTAAGGTCCGGTGAGTTTCCTGGCCAGTCCAACACATCAATTCCCATACTTTCGAAGTAGAATGTAGTCTTCTTCGCCCTATGAGCAGGTGCACCATCTTGTTGGTAGATGTAACTGCCCTCCGGAAAATAGTGTTTGGCGGTTGGAATGAGGCAATTATCCAAAACATTGATGTAAACCTCTGCATTAATGCTTTGTTTCACAGTTTCTAAGCTACCAAGTCCGTTTGCTGTCATGGTTCCATAAACCATTATCCCAGGTGCAAATTTGACAGTCTTTGAAATGCAATGGGGATGGAATTCTTCTCCTTTTTTTCTTAAAACTGTAGTTTTCCCATCTTTAAACAAACAAAATCGCGACTCATCGCTGAAGATAACTTGTCTCCACTGTTCAACAGTCCAATCTTTATGTTTATGGCACCATAAAACACGTTTTTTTTGCATTGCACGTGTGAGAAGTGGTTTCTTCTTTGCAACTCGAAATCCATATCCCATTTCCTGGAGTCTGCGCCTTGTTAATTTTTCAGATACAGGCTTTTTGATTATATCAATCCATTTAGCCGTTATTTTTCTGGCAGAATCTTTCCTGGATTTCTTCACAAGACTTCTGAGGATGTTGTCTTCTGTCTTTTTTGTATGGCGTGGACGACCTGACCTTGATCTCACATTGCATTTTCCGGTTTCTTCTTGTGTTCTGATAATTCTGCCAACAGTGGAACGATGAATTCCTATTTGAGTTGCAATTTCTGCATTGGAAATGCCTTGGGAATGCTTTTTGATTATTAATTTTCTCACTCCTAATTCAATAGGTGTGCATTTTGCAGCCATTGCATAAAAAGCTTATTCCTTACAAAATTAGTGAATGATAGGGAATCATGTGCAAATATGCAAATTAGTATACGATATATCACATGTATGGTCTATGCCAATTCCATAAATTGAGGGGAAAGAGAGTTTTAGCAGAAGTTGCAGGACTTTTGTACCAATTTTGTTGTGTTGCAGGACTTTTGTCTCTAGTGTAATTTTTATTTTTGTTTATTTTGTACTGAATAAAGATGTTTTCAGCTGATGTTATAAAACAATTCTAGTCTAAAAAGATAGGGCTTTTCAATTTTTAAAGTGTTATTGCTCTAGCTGTCATGGTTTTTATGCTAGATGCCATCAAAGTTTGAAGTAAGTGAAAAAATTGCTCTGTTGCAGGACTTTTGTCCGGGGGTTGTACATCCTTAATTTCCACATTATTCACTACAACAGGCATTGTAAGCATTTCTTCAGTGGTGTTAATGTCTACTATTTCCAACTTCCTTCTCATTCTTCTCATTCTTCTCCTTCTACTCTTTAACTGTCTTTGTGGCACTATTAGTTTCCCCGGGTCTGCTGTCTATTGTCCCCAGTTGGATTTCTTCCTTGGTCATTACCACCGCTGGGGTTATCATTACTATTAGCAGGACCATTTCTTTGGTTATCATAATTTTCTTCATTATTTCTGTTATTGTAACGCCAATTATCACGCCTCTTTCTACTGCCACCTCTGTTTTGTGATGCACAGCAGGTGCAGTTAGGCTGATGGAAACATCCGGGTCCAGAAGGCTGTTGAGAATTCTGCCAATTCTGTTGAGAATTCTGCTGGAATTGCTGCTGCTGATTCTGGTGGGCTCCTCGGAAAAGATTTCCACCTCCTCGGCGCTGATTGTTGACTGGAGTGTACCAAGTTCCTTGGTGAAAAATTGGAAAGATTCTCGGCTGAAATGCGCCATTCTGCAAAAACGCATTCTGTTCTTTCAAAAAATTGTTTTCCGCCACAAGATCTGCAAGCGACTTTGGGGCTTCTGCCGCTCCAGCCAAATAGGTTGGCGGTGCAACAGTCGCCTTTTCAGCCACAAGACCCTGTACAATAGCTAACAAAGCAGTCGGTGGATCTTCCTTCACTCCGTGGGCCTCAAAAAGTTGAACTCTTTCCATTAAATCATCCATTTTGGTAGGGAAAACTGTAATTAACATGTCCCTTATTGGCTTCTTTATGCCTTGGAAAACATAGTTAATCTTCTGGGTTTCAGACAGTGGTGGTCTGGCAAATGAGCAAAAGTGGAGCACCCTCTTAATGAAATCAATGGCCGACCCTCCTTTGTGCTTCAAGGCATGCAGGGTGTTGAGAACGTGTTCCGGTCTGCGGCGGAATTTATCTTGTAATGCAGTTTTCCATTCGTCCCAAGCCCAGCTAGGATTAGCTTGTAACTGCTCGACGTACCAGGAGAGCGCATCTTCCTTCATGACAATCGGCAAATGCTTGGAACGTCCGCATCCGTAGCAACAATCGCCTCATAACCCACAATCCATTTGTCAATGTTTCCAGTTTTTGTATCGTAATTGACTGGATTGCGCCGTTGCACCATTAATCCTTGCAGGAGGGTTTCCAAAGTTGTAGTTGATCCAGACGTCATCTTGACTTCTTCTTCTGGTTCACTATCCTCAGGATTTAATTCAATATCCTTAGGCTCTGGCTCAGTGTTCAAATGTTCATCAGACTTGAAGTGTGTTGTTAAAATGAAGTTCTGTCCTCGATTCGCAATTATGCTTGATGATTTCTTACGGAATGTTATATTGGAGGAATCCAGCCTCACTGTAGATTCACTTCACAATAGAAGACACACTCTTTCACAAACACAAATTCACTTCACCACTTAAACACCAAAAATTTCAGTTTCCTAGAAAATAATTCATAATATTATTAATCATAATTGTGCATGAATAAAACTGCTTAAAACTATTTACAATTCTTTAAAATTATTCAATATTTTTATAGCCCTAATATGATTCATCATCTAACTAGGCTTTAATTCTAAAAATAATCTTTAATTGTTTTCAGCTAATTAAATATTCATCAACATGCAAGCTCATTTAACATTCATGCTCAATTTTAACCCAAAACACTTAAATATTCTACACTTTTACACACAATAATTAAATATTCAACTTTTTCACACAAAGTAATTAAATATTCTTCCCAATCTTTAATTTTTCTCATTAAAATTGATTTTCAGAAGTCTCTTTTTTGTTTTCAAATCTGATAGTTTCATAGCCAATTTGCATTTTTTAACCTTACTTTTATTTTCAGGGCTAATTTTCAACTATTTTCTAAAAAAAAAACAGATTTTACTAACTTTACAGCTCTCAAATAAAGCAATAATACTAGGGACTTTTCCAATCCGCACCTCCACCACTTTGTTGCGTGTGAGTTGGGGAATTTAAACACACTTAACAACTTATCATTATTTTAATAATGAGAGACCTTGAGAATCTTTAAGGGTGAAATAAATCAGAAAGACTTTTAGTTCAATCTTAAATCAAACCCTATTTATTCAGGGAATTATTACAAAAGGTTTTATTCAATTTAAACATGGTAATCAATTCACTTAAATCACAAACCTAAATTATAAGAAAAGTATGAAATGATAATCAATGTGTTTTAATTCTAAGTGGGTTTGAGCTATTGGGACCAAGCACTGAGTGTGCTGGTCCACTAAGCATTTCTAGAGCCATGTTACTTACTTACTGTCCAAACTCATCTGATCTCTCTTGCTTGATTTAATCAGCAAGTAAACTCGTAAGTTTTCCCCTGTCTCTAAATTGATCAGTCCAGCCGTCATGTGCATAATTAGCACAGCGCTGGCTAGTGAGAGAGTTTGGCAACTTATCTCTTCTAGTGAGAGAATTTGGCATTTAAACGCTAGGACTACGTGCTCGAGCCCGCTGTTCAGGCACGTAACAATATTTACGTTCTACTCTAATTTAGTTCTTAAATTTGCAGAGCGCAAATTGGGAATACGGGTTCAAATCCTCACTGGAAACTTCTTTCGGGTCCCAACCGTTGCAATTTTTCAGCCATTTTAAAAAATAAATCAGAATTGAACATAACAATAGATATTGTTGTTTATTAACCTTCCCATAGTTATGGGTCGGTCAAAAAAATTACAAAGGTGCAAAAATAATTGCATTTTTTTTTTTATTTTGTTGCTTATGGCGGAATACGTAGTTCTACATCAAAATACAAATTCTAGAAAGAACAATAACAGTAGTGTTTTGTTTCATTCCTTGATTGTGCAAAACTCCACGTGTACAATCATAGTTTTCTGGGGTAGATTATATTTATCTTCCAAACCACATAAGCAACAACCTCACACAATTAATGTTATTTTGTGAGTTGCCGGATTTAGTCCTGTAGAGACCCGTAGGCAGTTGAAATCTCGGACCCTCTCGAAATTATGATTGTGTGTGCATGTACGGTTGCTGTCATAAGAGAGTTCTTTTTGAGGATACCATCAGTCTCGGGCTTCAGGTGTAGAAAACTCCGAGTTTCTTGTTTACAGCTGTTATTTTTATGTGTACTCGAGTTGCACTCAAAAAGGCACGTAACAATGTGTACTCCCATTGGTCGAGCCAGTTTACTGGTGTAGTGATCCGTAAAAGTAGACCCAAACACCAGAATTGCATTACAATGTACAGACATTGCAATCGATTGCTTAGCAACGGCCTAAAATTCAAACTTCCAGACTATGTAAGCAATAAACACAACAAACATGAGTTTGACATTTTTTAATGTGTGAAACTTTATTTTAATGATGGAAATAACATTTTTTATTAAATAAAATCAAAATAACATAAACTAAATTAGTCATAACAATCACAACAATAAATAAAAAACAAAACTACTTCTCCTACTCTGTAGTAGTAGTATACAGTCTGGAGTTAGTAGTAAACTGGCTCGACCAATGGGAGTACACATTGTGAGGTGCCTTTTTGAGTGCAACTCGAGTATAGGATCTTCTACCTTACCATTTAGGGTTTGAAGTCTAAAATGAGTGAAGCAATCTGGTTCTGTTCTGTCTGGGGCAGGAGTAGAAATAATGTATGCACAAATTCTGCACATGAATAGATAAAATAGAGATGCCAAAATGCATGACCGTGACATAACAATTAATTTTTTTTTTTATTCAAAGTGTGCATACACTTTTTTGAGGCATCCTGTATATTTCTCAATCGTCTGTTGTTCTCAGTAATGCAAACATTGGCTGAAACTGAAAAAAGTAAGCGGACTATGGCTGATCACAATTTATTTTGGACCATTTTGAGGGCATTGTTTTTTAAATTTTTTAGAAAATATTTGGGAGTACATATTTTTAATTACATTTTTACATGTTATTGAAATTCATTGTGATTTTACTTTTATTTTCCACATCACATTTCCAAAAATTCGTGGATAGATAAGCCGAAAAAGCTTTCTCACTCCAGCCAATAAAATCAAAGCCACTAAAACTAAAATCAACAGAAGTAGTGCACCAACATCAACCAAATAATACTGTATGGTAGTCAGATCTGCTGCTGCACTCTGCAAATGATGGGCACCATTATATTTCATAACATATTCAACCCAATATGCAGCAGTTTCTGATGGCACTTCTTTTCTGTCCCGAAATACTTTGGAATAATATTGAACATTTTTTTTCATTTCAGGATCACTAGATGCTTTATTGATAGCATTGACTAACTCCTGAACTGTGAAACTCCTGAAATTTAGGGAGACTGCGATTCCGTTAGTTGCGGCCGCAGTAGCAAGTACCGGCTGTTCGCTGGTCAAGGGAAAACATACTTGTGGCACGGCATTGTAGAGAGATTCGTGCATGCTACTCACTCCACCTTGATTTATAAATGCACGAATTTTGGGATGACCTGTGGCAAATTAAAATGAATCAAGTTTTAGTTTTTGTTGGCAATAGCTATCCAAAATGAAAGGACAGCCAAGCAGGACAAATATGAATATGGTATAATGTTGATACACAAAGTTTATACGCCATGTGGCAGCTATATTAACATTAAAGGCTCATTTACATTGTTGCGAAATTTAGCATGCGAAATGGTCGCGCCCAAAAATTCACATGAAAAAATTTGCTTCTCATGTTCTCAATGAAGCAAAGAGAAGTGATGAAGTGAAGTCTCGTTTCACTTGTCCAACGTGGTGCTGCCATTTTGAATCAATTGTGAAGTTGGTGACGACATATGCTATCTTGTCTGTCATTGGCCAACGCGTGCAAACTTTCCAAGCGAAGCGAAAAAGTAGCCTTCAAGTCTACTCTGAAATATCGCGTGCGAAGGGTTGCCACACACACTTTCACGCGCGAAATTGTCGTGTTCGCATCAATTCAAACGCAATTTCGCAACAATGTAAACGAGCCAGTGATTTCCAAGCTTTTTTGGTTCATGTTGTCCCTGTAGGTCAGTCCCGGCGCCCCTGCAAGTTAGTCCAGCGTCCCTGTACGCTCATCGCGGCACACAGTTTGGGAACCACTGATTTAGACATTTTTTAGACAAAATAAAAGGTGCTAAACTACTTGATCGGGTAATACTGTAATGTCTATCGTTAACAGTTTAGAAGACTACATCAACTTCTCTATATTGCCCGATATCATATCCATGTCATTGTGCCTGGTAGTTTGTGCATATGATTAGTTCACAGACTGTGCTATAAAAAGAGAATAGGTTTATTCAATTCATGAAAGGAAAAGTGACTTTTCTTTTTCTTCTTTTAAAAAAAAGTGGTGAAGTGGCACGGCAGACACTGTGCCACAATTTATAACTAAGTCTGGGGTGGGAAGTTGTTAATTCATGTCAAGAGATAGCGCTGGGTTACATTTCCGGTGTGAGGATTGTCCTGTTAGACGTAGTTCTACATCAAAGTGACAATAGCAAAGTAGAACAATATCATGATCATGATCATGATCATGATATTGTTCCCAGGGGGAAAAGTTTCTTCAGAATTCTGCATACTCTGCAGAAAATCATTCTGCAGAAAAAAACCCAATTTCTGCATAGTTGTGTAGAAAAATGTTAACCTTTTCTGCAGAATTATATTACTCTGCACAATTCTGCAGGGAAAAATATATTTTCTGCAGAATTTTTTCGGAAAGCCATTTTCCTTTAGAATTCTGCAGAATTTTTTTACTTGGAGATATAAACTGCTGCTTTTTGAAAGGAAGGAAAGCAGCTTTCCTTAAAGAATTGAATGCACCTAAAGATTTCTAGTCAAACTTACCTAAAATATCTGCTTGTGGAAACCATTTGCCAGTTAGGACATTGTTTGACAAACCAGATGTGCTGTTGTCACGTTTCCAGATAACTCTCTGTTTTATTTGAGAAAATGCAGCTATTAAATTGGCTACCATCTTGTCACCCAAAGCATTTTCATTGACAATACTTCCAAAGCTGACTAAGATAAAGCCATCATCACCTGAGCCTTCGATGAATGTCTTAATGTCACTCTAGAAGGAAACAAAAAAAAGTTGTTATTATTGTTATTATTTTATGTCACCTGGCTCCAATGTATTGAAATCTCGTATGAGGGTCTCCACCGCCAGGGGGAGTTGACTTGTAACCTCGCGGCCCCTCACGTATGACCGGACTTTCGGTTCTGTAACGTTAACGTATTAAATTATTTACCTCGGGCAGAGGCTTAGCCGGCCTGCACTTAATTCCTCCGATCTGGATCACGGTTGGTAGAATCGGTCGCGGCCATGTTAGAACGGGATCGTCATTTGTCAACACCAAAGAGATATTCCTCATTGCTTGTTCGTACGGTTCGGCATTCGGAAAGTTCGGCAGAATAACCCGATTGTAAACAGCTATTCGAGCATAGTGAATAACATAAGTGGACGCTATCCAATGCACAGTATTGATGCATCTCTGGATAAAATTCATGCGATCAGTGTAGGGCAAAATCACGTACGGAACCTCCGAATACGCCGTTGGAATGTTCATGATCTTGAGCGTCATAGGACTCAATGGCGAAGTGTTCAAAATGATGACGCTCTCCGCGAACTGTCGCCATAACGGCAGGAGGCATTCGGTAAACACCTTGTCGATTAAAACCACTCGAAATTTCTTGTTGTCGCTTGACCATTTCTGAAGAAGGCCGGAGTCGTAGAACTGTCGACAAAGGTCCGAATGCATGTAATAATAGCGCTGAAACACGCCAGGATACCAGCCATACTTGATGGTGTCCTCCAGGATGCCGTGCAATTCGCTGAACGAGGCGATGAATTGCGGATAAGCGATTTCGGTGATGTTTGCCGGAGTGGGTTTGTCGAAGGTGAAGGGCGAAACGAACGTCACGTGATGGCCTTTGGATGCGAGTGCTGTTGCGATGGGATCCACTATGTACTTGTGACTTATCGGACAAAACGGTAGAAGAAAGAGAACTTCTTCACTGCAGACGGTCAGTAGTTGGGCAGTTAGGAGAAGAAATGTAGACAGTTTCTTCATGGTTTTTGTGTTTGGTTTACATTAATATCAGGCGTTACTTATAACTTTTCAACAGGTTGGAAACCAGTTTTCTTGCGTCATGAGATGGATAGATTAGGTGCATTGTTGTGCATCTGCAGGTTTTGTTTACAAAGGTTACGGGGAAATGTTGTGTGATTGGTTGGTGAGATGTTCTAGGTGAAATTGAACACTACATAGAGGGAGAGATGTGGGGCAAAATGTAAGCAACCAATTAAGAGCCTAATTGGGCCATGTGTGTAGGGTCTTGTATCTTGATCTTTGTATATTTTGAAACTTTTTGGCCTTAAATTGTGCACCCACGCAGAATTAGAGGCCCGCGCACAATTTGCAAAATTTATTTTTATTCCGCGAGCAAGTCGAAGATATAATAGATACATGTGGAAGGACGCACTAGCCCAGGGGTCGGCAACCTTTTGAGACGGTAGAGCCAAAAGTTACAATTTACAAAATTTCCCAGTTGTTAAAGAGCCACTACAATATTAAATTAGGTCCCATACAGCCGCAGTTTGACATCGATCGCTGCACAAGCCTATATGTTCCTAACAAAATTGAAACAACATCAAAATAACTGACAAACGACAATTCAAAGCAAATAATAAAATGTGCTACATAAGCTTACATATTTGAGGATACAATCAAAATCCAAACCACCCATACCACAGTAAATATTTAAACCAAGTGACCGCCATCACCCACTCGAACGAGGGCAATTCTCAGTCAATCATTTCAACCCATATTGATTTCTCATAGGGATTCCGACATCTTGATTAAAACAAAAAGATTTTTAATTCTGTATACAGGGTGTCCCAAATGAACGAAGCCAGTCAAATAACGAAAAGACCATTTGAGTGAGATGAATAAAACAAATGTAGTACTAGTAAACGAGGTCGGGTCGTTTAGTCGTAATTCACGTAGTCGACGCCGTTTAGTCTACGCCGTTTAGTCTACGCCGTTTAGTCGACCAGGTCACTTAGTCGACAACTAAGTGACCTGGTCGACTAAACGGCGTAGACTAAACGGCGTCGACTAAGTGAAAAATAAAACAAAAACAAAAACTCTTAAAAATGAAATTAATTTATTTGTGGGTGCGCCAGAAGCACTGGGCCCGTGAATTCGACATCCCTCACTGCTGATAATGTTGTCCCGATCGCGACCATTTTGGGTGGAGGACGCATCCCGATCGCGCTCCCCGCCGTCTCTTTGAGCCCAACGACGCAACACGAGTTGAGAAGGACATCCTTCTCCGTGGAGACAGCAGTCACGCGACGTTGCATAGGAACGTATGGCAGCGGGCGAGCTCGGTGAGTCCGGTAAATCGACACCGTTGCATGTTTGAACGTCCACTTTGGTCTTTATTGGACCGGGGTATTGCGGTCGTCGCATGACCAACAGGCGGGGAAGAATATGTATAAATACTCGGCGCACCCAGGGTACGTGGTATGTGTGGTGGGGGAACGGAAATGAACGTGCGTCGACTAGACGTTACGTCGACTAGACGTCACCAAAGAGTTGGTCGACTAGGCGACCAGAAGTAAAACCGTCGACTAAATGTTTGCCGACTAAACGTTTTGCCGACTAGATGATCGTTTAGTCGCTGGCGTTGACTAGACGACAGTCGACTAAACGATTGGACCCGTAGTAAACTAAGTGAGGGCATTTCAAAAATGTGAAAAAATTTGACCTCTGACCTTTTTCTCAAACTCTAACTTTTAAACTAAGACTGGTAGAGCAAAATTCTCAATTGAAAAAAGAAAAAGCACCTTCTGTTTATTAGAAAACTGATCATCAAATTTACTCCGACACAATAACAGATAAAATTACGAAAAAAATAAATTATGTTTTCGTTTTTGCATTTTTTGACTTTTACATAAATTTATTTGTAAAATATCATTTAAAATATCAGTTAAATTAATAACAATTTATGACTGCATAGTAAAAAAATAGAAGAAAGTCAAAAATGCAAAACAAAGATTAAGACTTTTTCATACTATACATTGGGAGACTCGAAATCTCACATAGCCTTGGAGCCTCAACAGATACAAACGCGCAATTGATTTGCCAAAAATGGCTTTGTTTGCTATTGTTTGAAATCTGAATTATGTGCACTGCAAACAAAACCACAATGTAGAAAAGCAGGAGGAAGTATACATAGGTTGCTATTGAATTGTGTGATTGACGTGTGAACAAAAAACAGTTGGTTTGATGTTTTGATTGAATTGTACAAACTTTTTGTATTTGTTTAGGAGATGTTTATCGTGGAAGGAAAAGTGACTTTAAGGAAAGTTAAGAAGGTAGACGAATTCTACTTTTTTCAAAGTCCCTTTCCAATGCTAACTTTCTTTAATTCTTACGTAAAAAGTGGGACTTGCGCTAATTAAAACACGGAAAGTCACTTTTCTTAAGAATTAAATGCAAACTTGTAGTTCGTAGTGAGAAATTCAATATAGGGAGAAGAACGTGTGTTTCTTTCTGCTTTTTGACCAAAGATGGAGCTATTGCATTGTGGGTTTATTTGACAAGGAAAATAAATACAATTGTTGTCAATTGCTAGGTAGTAGGATGATGTAACATGGCGTTACTGTTTGCTTTTCATTTAATTTAGAATTCAGAAAAGCAATGATGATAATTAGGGTTGCTTACGACTGCGAAATATCGCACTACGATTTTTTTTATTTCCAAAATCGCACTGCAGTTTTTATAAAAAATCGCAACACGATTAACCACAAATCTGCAAATTTCATTTTATTTAATTTAAAAAAAAAAATTAATTTTTATTTTTTTCTTCCTGAATTTTGGAGTTTTTAGGGTTTATTTTCTTGAATTTTAAGAGTTTTTAGGGTTTATTTTCTTGAATTTTGGAGTTTTTAGGGTTTATTTTCTTGAATTTTGGAGTTTTTAGGGTTAATTTTCTTGAAATTTTGGGATTTTGCGGTTTTGCGATATACTGCAATCATTGCGGGTTTATACGGAAACTGCAGCGCCACATGCCAAAAAAAATAACCGCACAACCCTGATGGTAATTACAAGTTATTAGTTTCAGATGTGGGTGAAAGTATTTGGAACACATGAAATCTTGGACAAGAAAATGTTATTTTTTAATTAATTTTTTTAAATTTTTCATATTTTTATTTTTTTAAATTTTTTTTAAAATTTTATTTCACTTTTGTTGCAATTTTTTCATTCACAAAAGAAAAATTGGAACTCCCTTGTTAGTAACTAAATCCTTAAAATCTCATTCCGTAATTGAAGAATTAACTACAAAAAAACAACGTTTAAATAAAATTTATGTCTTTATCATCTGTTAGCTTGCGTCAGCAACAATTCATCTGGTCCCAGTGCGCTCGGTAATCTAGCCATTCGTCTTTTAAATACGAGAAACATTATTTTATATATTAACTTAAAGATAAACTTTTAAGAAAAATGTAGGGAGACAAGAGTATTGGATGACATAAAATGAGTTCTATTATGCCGAGTCAATGATTAAATTGCGAACGACATTGTGCTTGGTGGAAAAAGTCTTCGGCTTTGGTTTGTTGGTCGGAAATGTGTGGGCGAGAATAAGAATTGTGGTGTGACACAAATAGGCTTGCTCACCACCTCACCAGAACACAACAACAAAACTTCAGTTTTTAATTAAAAATGAAGTCGCACCAACCAAAAAATGACTAACCGAAAAAAAAATTAATTTTTCCAAATTATTTTAATTTTTTAATTTTTTTTTTTGTATTTTTGTTTTTTTGTTTTTTTAAATTTTTTAATTTTCCAAATTTTTTTAATTTTTCTATTTTCGAATTTGAAAATTTTTGAAATTTGAAGTTTTTAAAGGAAATTTAAAGTTTTTAAAGAAAATTTGAAGTTTTTAAAGGAAATTTGAAGTTTTTAAAGGAAATTTGAATTTTTTAAACATAATTTGAAGTTTTTAAACATAATTTGTAGTTTTTAAACATAATTTGAAGTTTTTAAACAAAATTTGAAGTTTTTAAACATAATTTATAGTTTTTAAACGAAATTATTACGTGATACGGTTACACGCAATACGCACGTTCACTCGATTTTCGTAACAAACCCCCCAAAATTGGCAAATTGCGGATTTTCCGCAAAATTGCGGCATTACGGTCCGATTGCGGCAATTGCGGACTAAAAAATACCTCCAATTTCAAAAATTTTGTTGTCAAAAAGCTCTATTTGCATTATCCACACTTATGAAACCATTTTGGAGAAGTTTTATTTTCTGCAAATATAGCAGCTTTAGTTTTAAATTTTATGAATTTTTTTAATTTTATGAATTTTTTAAATTTTTTAAATTTTTGGATGTTTTTTTCAAGAAAAATTAAAATGTACATTATACTTGGAATTGTATCGCCTTTAATTAAAGTGACCTGAACTGCTGACCACACTGAAATGAGGTAGTTTCCAGGAACCAAGCATCAGCATTAAAATGTGGCTCTCTTTTGTCGTCACAAGTAACTCATTTATTCCATTCAATCATGAAATGTAATGAGATTACACCGTCATGACTTTCAAAAATTCTTTATGCTTCCCACTGACGTCATTCAATAACACTAAAAAAAATTCCATTAACCAAAAAAAAACACAGACAAATATTTTCCTTCCTTATTCAAGTAGAAAATTGCTCAACATTTCCTTTTTTCCTACAAAACAAAATCCAAAAAAAAAAAAAAAAATTTTGATTACTTATTTGTTTATTTTTATTTCTCTTTTTGACAGCAAAGTGGGCTTTACACGCACACTACGTCATATGCGGGTAGTCTCGCTCCGCCTTCTCAGTAGTTGGAGGCTTGCGTGCATAGCATCGATGTTGGCGCTGATGCTGACAACATTTCGCTTCCCCACGAGACACCAAGGTGCTTCTTCATCGTTTAGGAGGACGAGTTTACTTGCCATCAAGCACGATTTTTCATTTACAGGTAATGATGAAACAATACTAAATTGATGTTTAAACTAAAATCGATTGATATATTTGCTCGGCAAACATTTTAAGTGTAAAAAACAACTTTTTTTCGTGACAATTCTCAAAAGTTTGTGTTTTTTATTCGTTTCAAATCTAAATTAAATATCCAGGCATTAGAAAAACGAGAGAAAAACATGAAATCCGAGTCGAGATTAGAAAGAAAATCTCAATTTACATATGGAAAATGGAAAATTAATCTAGCCCGCTGCAAACAAAACGTGAATTGAATTCATTGCTCATGAATTTATTATTTATGTTTTTCTCCTTTCACATTTGCGTAGATAAAATGCGAGTTTTTAATTCAACGTTCACTTGTCATTCTGCCATGTGTTTGGTTCAAAATCATGGGTTGAATTTAAGTGGCATGTCAATTTGTGCATGTGTCAAAAGCATAGATTTAAATATGGGGGGGGGGGGGGGTGAGGGGGGGTTGTAAAACCAGGAAATTATCAAAACTAATTAGTTTAGTTTTTCCTTTATGAAGTCTATTCAAGTTTGTAACAAATCACTTTTTCCTCAGGTATTTCCATAGCAACAAATGCTGTTTTTTTGGGTTTCAATTTTCAAGAAAAAGTCAAAAATAAAAAATAATAAATAAAATTGCACACAAACAAAGTATCAAATGACAGCAATGTTTAATTATTTATTGTTGGATCTTGTGTTAAATGGGTGGATGGGTTTGTGTCTGTTTTGTATTCAAGTGATACAAGTAATAAACAAGTGGATTTGTTTTCCCACTACTCATTCTCATTAAGTGGCTTAACTTTTCCCAGGATACCCAATTGGGATGTAAGTCAATAGGGTTGTCTGGTAATAAGGTGAAAGTGAAGAAAAATAATTGTTTTTGTGAATTTTTATTTTATTATTCTAATTTTCTTCGAATTGAAGTCGCTTTTGGTTACAAGCCGTCTTCAATTACAAGTTTATATTGCGGCTGATATTCGAAGAAATTCACAAAAAAAATTTACTGGGTTTTGTAAAAAAAAAAATTATGAAAGAAATATTTAATATAGTAGAATAAAAATTGTTTACTGAAACAGCGCCAATGTGTCAATTTTAAACAATACGTAGGAAAACTTGCATTGTATACATTGTATACAATTTCAATTAAAGATCGCCCTCGATTAGAAGTTGCCCTTGATTATAGATTGTATCAAAAAATTGCTTTGCAATTATAAGCTGCTACGATAGAGCCTCGATTATCGGAACACCGGTTATACGAACTTTTGGTTATCCGAACAGCAGTCAAGCGATATTTTATCGGGTTGTTAATCGATTTTTAATGTTTTTTGATGATTTTCACATATTTTTAATCGGTTTTTAATGTTTTTTGATGATTTTCACATATTTTTAATCAGTTTTTAATGTTTTTTGACAGTTTTTATTCATTTTTGGTCGGTTTTAATGCTTTTTAACTACATTTTAATGACTTTTTACTTTCATATGCGGTACAGTATGTGTGTAAACCTAATGTTCGATTATCCGAACAATTTTATGAACACCCATGTCCCCAATTAGTTCGGATAATCGAGGCTCTACTATACTTTAAATCGAAGAAATACTGGATTTACAGTATCTTTTCTTTTCAATTTAGTAGAATTAGCTAACTCTTCTTACTACACTTTATTAAGGTGGGAGTTCACACTTGGAAGTAAAGTAACGTAAAGTAAAGTAAAGTAAACAATGAAGTAGTAGAAGTAAGGTAATGCAAGTATGTTCACACTTGTTTGAAGTTGAAATAAAGATTAACCAATGAGAATTAAGGGGCAAGATCTTGATCCAGAAGAATAACTGTATTGTACGGTAGAATGCTGATTATCCAAACTAATCGGGAGACATGGTCATAAAACTAATTTATTCGCATAATCGGACATTAAGTTTATGTACATACAATACTGTACATGAAAATAAAGTCGTTAAAAATCAATTAAAACCTCGGTAAAAATCGATCATTGCTCTTCGGATAACCGGTCGTTCGCTTAATCGACCTTCTGCCGTATCAATGGATTTTTCCACCTTTGGATCACATGTTTGTTGTTTACACTCCAATTGAGGAAGAAGAAGTAAAAAAAAACATCTCCTAAATTATGATAGAGTGACAACGTTGTTAATAGTTGTCGACCGTCTATTTACGACGAAAATAACACGTTGCGTTTTATCAATTTGGAGCTGCTGTTAAATGTCAATTTTGATTACACAGTTTAAGTTTTGAGAGTGGGAAGAGAAAAATTCATTTCATCAAGTAAATTGGATCGAAAAATGGGCCACTAAAAATCTCATTGAACCGTAAATAGACCGGCGTTTTGCACGCGCGGATTATGTAAGCAATGTTCTCAATTTAGAACACGAGTTAATAGGATTAAAGCCTTAATCCTTAAGTCGATTTCCCAACAACATTAATGTTTTTTTTTATCCGTCTGTGGAGAGTGCAGTTGGGAATGAGAAGTTGCTCTTCTATTCTTCATCACCTCTTCTCGACTTCGGAGTCAATTACAGTGGAACTCCATCAATTTTGGTCCAGATAAAAGTGTCTAGAAAGTAATGGGATGTAATTCATTGCTCGGGTTTCTGGTAATGGTGAAGAAACACGGTGGGTGCTTAATAAAAAGACTATTTCAAAAGACTTGCATTGAGTGGTAAACAAAGTAAGCAAAGTTGTCGAAACATAAAACAAGCATAAAACTCATACTGTATTACCCTGCTTTACACTAGGGCAAGGGTCGGCAACCTTTTGAGACAAAAGAGCCAAAAGTTACAATTTACAAAATTTCCTAGTTTTTAAAAAGCCACTAACATTTTTGTTTCAATATGCGCTGCAAAAATCAACCAATCAACCAAAAAAATATAAGTTTTTCGCTTGATCAGGCATTAGGGGGTTTCATTAATTAAGCAATTTTGTAATTTCGCAACTTTAGCAATTTTGCACTTTTGGATTTGTCACATGATATCAGTTCCACCAATCATCTGCATAATTGCAAAAACACCAAAGAGAAAAAATACACAATCACAAAATCAAAGGTAGTTTTGCTATTTTGGCAAAATGGCAGCAGCCAAATTCAATCCAAGTGGCCATTAACAATTAGTTGCAAAAACAATCTCATGATTTTGCAATTTTGCAATTATTTAAATAGTCACATGCCATATTGGGTTTTAGTTATATCCAACCAATTTTAAAATGTGATGCAAAATAATTAGTTCTATTTGTGTGATTGAACAAATTTTTTTTTAATAAGGTGCATTTTAATAAATACAAGTTTCACAGATTGCACCAGAGCCATTAATAGAGTTTCCTAGCTGTTATAGAGTCATGGATGCATCAGCATATTGATGATATACAAGGATACAAGTTGGCCACTTAGATAGAGCTTGGATGCCTTCATTTTGTTTTGAGTTTCACAAGCCTGAAAATCACTTCTTATCAAAATCACAAAACTACCTTTTAGATGTTTTTGGGATTTTGTGTTTTCACCCTCTTGTACTTTAGTGAATGTGAATGTGATTGGTAGAACAGATATCACATGGCAATACTCAAAAATCACAAAGTTGTCCAGATCACACAATTGCAAAATTGACTGGGTTAATTCAATGTAATCTTATTTTTGGAGGCATCAAAAAATAATGATTATGTGATTAATGCAAAATCACAAAATTGCAAAATCATTCACAAGCTGCGGCTCTTTCGATGTCAAGATGCGGCTGTATGGGACCTAATTTAATATTGCAGTGGCTCTTTAACAACTGGGGAATTTTGTAAACTGTAACTTTTGGCTCTTCTGTCTCAAAAGGTTGCTGACCCATGCACTAGGGGCGACGCACCGCAAGGAAAAATTAGTCAAACACAACGCAGAGTCTGTTCACACTGGAGGGCACGTGTGAACAGAGCTGAAACAATTGATGTTGCGTCTGGCCAATCGGATGATTTCAATGAAACCTGGAATTGGATCTAGTTCTAGCACTAGTTTCAAAATCCGAAAACGGCGGCTTGTTTCAATGTGGCAAAGTCTCGCCAACCAGACGTGAATCGACAGAGTTGGAGTCGATCGTGATTGGTTGGCCGCACGACCTTTCCTTGCATTGCGTCGATTAGGTTAGGTTAGTCATTGCTAATGTTTGTTGCTGTGGAATGGCGCTGTGAGTTGCAAACACATGCTAGGTATATTGGACATTGTCAAAACATCTGGCAGAGATCGTAAAAAAGTTAAAACGTCATATAAACATGTCAAAAATGTTTAACACAAATAATTTATTGTGATTAATTAACAAAAATGGATGGATGTTGGACTTTATTTTTTTAGTGGGAAAATAAATACGTTGCATAATAAATAATAGAGTTTGCGGCAGGTACTTTTCCCTTACAATTATGACATTTTTTACACTATATTTAGTGTCAGGTAAAAGTGAGTTGTGGTTGAAGTTTTAAGTTATCGTGATTACCGAAACTAGTAATGTCTCATTCACATAAAAACAGAGAATTCCTGTTATAGTGTAAGCTCCAGTAGAGTTATAAGTTTTCCACTATACTTATAGGCTTAACGGGAGTTTTTTAAGGGAAAAGTACCTGCTTCAAACTCTCTAATTTAAGGTTTTTTTAAAAATAAAATTGGGGCGCCAATAAATGGAATCTAAAAATTATATTGGAATTTTGGTCAGAAATTTGAGTTTTCTTGATAATATAAAAATTATTATAAAAATTTCGGTAAATTTATAGAAATTTAGACCAATTTCCTACATTCTGGGCATCTAAAATTGCTTTTTAAGCATGCCGGTAAAAACGGAGTTTACCGGCATCCGGCAAGCATATGGTATAAATTCATCAGAAAACAAATCTATTCATTGAAAAAATGTATTTTCTAATTTTTTGTGCATACCCACACGGTTCAAAAATATATTTAACAATATATTACAGTCTAAAATATCTAACATTTTGTGACAATTCATATTTGACAAATAATACTATCGAAGTTTGGAAGTTTGAAATTCAATATTTCCCATCCAATTATTTATTATTGTGCTAATTATTTAGCCACCCGAGCTATACTCAATCATTACCCGTGCAATGTTGACGTAAGGTCATGTTGGGTCTCCCGGTGTTTTTTTCCTATTTGGAGCCTAAACTCAGTCTGAAAATCCTCTAGTATTTGCCGGAAAGACCACTTCATTGAGCGAAGGGGCGTTTATTTATAGTGCAACAGGGAATCAACTTGATAGTTTCATTTTATTGCTGTAGTTGTGATGTAATATGAAGTTTCCATCAGTGGTCACTTGAAATTTCCTCTTCCTGAAGAACATAATCGATTTTTTTTAATTTTTTTTTTAATTAAATTTTATTTACGTACTTTTACTTTTAGGCCTAATTTTGTGCGATGAGATTGTCACCTTTAAGCCATGCGATGACATTCGTTCTGCTTTTAATGGTTGAATACATCGAGGCTTCACTGCACGATTACTGCGTAGTTGGGGCAGGTCCTGCAGGACTTCAAATGGCTTACTATTTATCGATGGCTAAAAGGGATTACGTGGTGTTTGAACGGAGCAACATTTCAGGTGAGTGTGGGTTTATTTCAAAGTTAAACCGGGGCACAAGGAGATGAGCGTTTTGTGGTAAACGCGGCTTAGGCGATGGGATAAAGGTTAGGCATATAACGGCCTTTCGCCATCAGTCCAATCGTAGCGAGGGGATATCCATAAATTACGTAACGCTAATTTTTGGACTTTTAGACCATTCCTTCCCCTGTAACACGGTCGCAACAAATCCACAAACCCTTGTTAGAAAATTACGTAACAAAACTAACCACCCCCTCCCCAATTTTGATATGCGGTATATTAGGGGGTTTCATTAATTAAGCAATTTTGTAATTTTGCAACTTTAGCAATTTTGCACTTTTGGATTTGTCACATGGTATCAGTTCCACCAATCATGTGTATAATTGCAAAAACAAAAAACAGAAAAAATACACAATCACAAAATCAAAGGTAGTTTTGCTATTTTGGCAAAATGACAGCAGCCAAACTCAATCCAAGTGGCCATCACCCGTCATAAATTGTGATTAACAATTAGTTGCAAAAACAATCTCATGATTTTGCAATTTTGCAATTATTTAAATAGTCACATGACTTCCTATCCACCGTATTGGGTTTTAGTTGGACCCAAGCAATTTTAAAATGTGATGCAAAATAACTAGTTCTATTTGTGCGATGGAACAAAATTTTTTTTAATAAGGTGCATTTTAATAAATATAAGTTTCACAGATTGCACCAGAGCCATTAATTGAGTTTCCTAGCTGTTATACAGTCATGGATGCATCAGCATATTGATGATATACAAGGATACAAGTTGGCCACTTAGATAGAGCTTGAATGCCTCCATTTTGTTTTGAGTTTCACGAGCCTCAAAATCACTTCTTATCAAAATCATAAAAACTACCTTTTAGATGTTTTTGGGATTTTGTGTTTTCACTCTCTTGTACTTTAGTGAATGTGAATGTGATTGGTAGAACAGATATCACATGGTAATACTCAAAAATCACAAAGTTGTCCAGATCACACAATTGCAAAATTGACTGGGTTAATTCAATGTAATCCCATTTTTGGAGGCATCAAAAAATAATGATTTTGTGATGCAAAATCACAAAATTGCAAAATCATTCATATAATGAAACCCCCTAGTAAATACAAATTTAGTACTTTTCAATTTTTTTTAAAAATGACTATTTTTAAAATTTTATACATTTTCACACTTTTGCTAATAATTGTTAATTGTTAATTGTTAAGTTATTTGACCCCTCCATCTAACTTTTGTGGCAGCCATTTTGAATTTGGTTGTAAAACCAAAAGCCGACATAAAACCACTTCAAAAACAATTTCAGCGTTGTTTTTGTTTTTTTTGTGGTTTTTTATGATGGTTTTTGGCTGTTTTTGTGTCCATTTTGTCTAATATAAGCTGCATAAACGGTATAAACAGAAACTTTGAACGCACCTAAAGCACCGATAAGCCAGTGCACGGAATCTTGAGCCAATTTTATTACAGCACGCGTATCCGGACGACTAATAACGAGCATTGCATTGGATTAAATAATTAATTTGGTTGCATGGATGAAATGATACAAGTCTGATAGCCATGTATTGTGTGCAGTTAATGGATTTTGGTCAAGATTCCGTGCGCCACACTGCGTAATTCAGTCTAAAACGTCTTCCTTTCCACTCAATTCATTATCCGAGCTCCGAATGACGTCCGAGTATCAACACTGAATTTCCAGCGTCACCATAGTGACGCACAGTGGAATTTTGCTGTGTAACAGCATCGCTCGACCGGCCGCTTTGAAGCAGCATGATAATAAACCTCAATTAACGCGTTCAAAGCACGCGGCAGCAAAGATAGAGAAGTTGACGTAATGGCCGCAATCAGGACTTTTATGTACAAAACTTGTTTACATTTTCGCCAAATCCTATTCATTTTTGCGAGATAACATTAAATTGCTGGCCTGGGCTCATTTATCTGATGAATGGATGCAATTACGCGAGTAATTAGTTCACAAATGTGGAATCTCTTAGTTATTCTCCTTCTAAAGCGCTTTAAAGTGACTTAAAGGGTTAAAAACTTAAAAAGACGTCGCATTTGCATTGATTAAATACAAAAAATGCATATTTTGTTTGGAAAATTGATTTTTTTTCTTCTTTGCAGGTTACTTCTTCTCTATTTACCCTCGTCATCGACGTCTGATCAGCATAAATAAACGATTCACCGGACGGACGAACAAAGAATTCAATTTGCGTCACGACTGGAATTCGCTTTTGTCGCACGACCAGCAACTCGTGTTCCGTGAATACTCCACCGAATTTTTCCCAAATGTTGAGTGTGCCCCGTCGTCCCCGCCCACCAATGGCAATTTAAAACGAGCGCTTTTCCTTCCTCCCACAGGCAGATGACATGGTTCGTTACCTGAACGACTTTCAACGGAAATTGGCAATCCGTGTCCAGTACGACACCGACGTCAGAGACGTGACGAGGGTCTGGAATGGCGCGGACAAAGTCCACCGGTTCAGCATGCGCGACCAGAGAAACCGGAACTACAGTTGCAAGTAATTTTTTTTTTAAATATTTTAATTATCAAGAGTTTAATTTTTTTGTTTTGTTTCAGCACCGTTGTTGTGTCCACTGGGTTGTGGCTGTCGAATGCGCCGGAGTTCCCCGGCTCGCGGTTGGTCGAGGGCTACGAGACGGTGAATATCGATCCAGAGACGTTTGAAGGGCAAAATGTGCTCATTCTCGGACGGGGTAACTCGGCTTTCGAGACCGCCGATGCGTTGTATGGACGCACGAATTTGATTCACATGGTGAGCAGGTCGCGGGCGAGGCTTTCCTGGAGCACGCATTACGTCGGAGATTTGAGGCGAGTTGTTTACAATAAATGGGCACTTGCTTATTTGGATGACATTATCATGTTTAGCGAGTCTTTTGGTGCGTGCGTGACTTATTGCTTTTTGTCGATTCAGGGCGATCAATAACGGGCTGTTAGACACGTACCAATTGAAATCGTTGGACGGACTTCTCGAGGCACCTGTTGAAGACATGGAGCTGGAGAGGAAGTCGGACGGACGCATTCACGTCAAGTTTCCCACGTTCGAGCGGAACGCGCATTCGCCGACTTCCGAGAGCGATCTGGATAACTTCTCTTTGCGGGAAGGATACCACCACGTGATTAGATGTTTGGGATTTAATTTTGACGATTCGCTATTTGACAAGTGATTAGTTTAGTTTAGCTTAGTTTGCTGTACTTAGTGGAATTCTTTTAAGGGATATTTTACCTATAAAAGGCCAAGGGAGAAAATCGAAGTACCCGGCTATCAAGCAGAATTTAGAGTCGTATTCGGTGCCTGGATTGTATTTTGCCGGCACTATAACGCATTCTTTAGATTATCGGAAGTCAGCTGGTGGCTTTATTCACGGATTTCGTTATACCGGTAAGTTTTTTTTTTTGTTTAAATTTAAAAGATTTCTTGTTTGATTGCCATAAATTATTGGTGCACTAATTTTGTTGGGTTTGGTACTAAAAATAAGTGAATTCGGCAGTACTTTTTGGCACAACAGTCGAAACTCTTTATAACGAATCGCAATAGGACACCATGTTAAGTATTTTCGATATAACGAATTTCATTATAACTAATTATTCGTTATAACAAACCAGTTTTTGTGTCTCATAAGCCCTTGTTATAACGAATTTTCAAAACTGATCACATGACTCACAACATCCGATGCCCATAAGCAAAGGAAAATCAAATTTTTCCTGTTGTAAAATGGCTGCCGAACAAAGGCAATTTTTATTCAGGACAAGTTGAACATTTTTAAAGCCACCAATTGTAGCAGATGAGTTTAATTTGCCCCGTTCTACAATTTTCAACAATTTTAAAGAATTGGGATAAAATTAACATGAAACTTGCATGTCTATGAATAAATAATATTGTTTATGATAAAATTTACTCCGTAATTTTTTATACCTAATTTGTTACAACGAATCGATTTTCCGGTTCCTTGCGATTCGTTATAAAGAGTTTCGACTGTATTTAATGTCATAGTAAATAGGTTATAGTTTTGCTCTGATTCACTTCACTTGGTGTTGGTGCATTTTGTTATGCATTGAGCAGTCGATTTGAATTTGTTTACTGCAAGTTTGTTGTTGTTGAATTAGATTTGCAGGTTTTAAATTGATTTTCTGTGAGGTAAGCAATGCTTTCAGTTGAAATTGAACTGTCAATATCACTTGATTCAGGCTTATTGAATTTATAATGTATTAATTATGAGGTCAATAGTTTGAGTTACAAATTGTTTTATTCATTGCAAATGTTTGAATACACGAACTGCATTCAAAGAAATCGCTATACAGGGTGAGTCAAAAGTCTGGAAACACCTTTTTTCTTGAAAATGACCCAAGATATATCAATTCTATTGATGTAGGCATATAGGAAGTCGATGGTGGGCTATCCAGTGGTCACTTTAAATTTGACCTGGAAGATCATCTTCAAGGTCATTCACTTCTTAACTTTTAAACCGTTTAAGATATAGCAAAATTTCCAATTACAAAGTTGTAGAACACCATCGAATTAGTACAGGTCAAATTTATAATTTAAGGTCACTGCTGGATAGCCCACCATCGACTTCCTATATGCCTACATCAATAGAATTGATGTATCTTCGGTCATTTTCAAGAAAAAAAGGTGTTTCCAGACGTTTGATTCACCCTGTTTCTGTTTCTGTTTTTGTTTTGTGATGTTAAAAAATACAAAAACATAAACACATGCACTTAAAACAGCTAGTATTAACTTGTTGACAAATTTTATTCAATTAGTTCGCATGTTGCACAAATTGCTTGAATATCGCAATCACGACGTGTGCTGGCCGTCCCATCGCCGACCTATCGTCGATTTACTGAATACAATCGTTAAACGCATAAACGAAGCTGCTGGTCTTTATCAAATGTTTGGATCCTTGGCTGACATCATCCTCCTGCAAAAGTAAAAGCATAAATTTGAATTAAACCTTGGAGGCATAAGGCTATACACATTTAGGGACAACTACTTTCTTTTTTTCCTATTCATTTTGTTTTGCTGAATATTTTTGACTATGTTTATAGAGTTTAACTCACGTGAAGTTTGTAGTCATTTACCTTGTTTACATGTACTCAGTTTTCTAGAAAAGTTAAAATCCGGATTTTATTTATCTGGATAACTGTTTGCGTTTACATATCCCTAGTTTTCTGGTATACATGACGTCACATGTGAATTACCCATAATGCATTTTGATTATCTGGAACAATAATAGCGCCTAAATAAATCAAATTCTGACCCTGGAAATCGGGTTTTTAGCTCATTTCACATCATTTGCGGTACTAAATGTGGTTGGTATGTCGGATTGTTAGTACAACGATATTCCGATTGAAGTTTTTAATTTTTGCATGCATGGGTGTTTATGTGCAGTTTTCATTGCACAAAACGCGTAAAATCTATCGCATACAACTGGAATTTAGTTTTCCGAATAAGTCTGTCTTTACTGGAAAACTGTTTCATTTACAAGATTAGTTTTGCAGAAAGGTAAAATTTGCATTTTCACTTATCCAGATAACTGGGTTCATGTAAACAAGGTAATTGGTTACTTATTTAATTAATTATTCTGAATTGAAATTTTCTTCCCCTTAAAGCTCCAGCATAACTTTGCTGCATTAGTGAAGAGCGCTTCAGTCAACAGCTTTTGGCTTTTACCACCATCAGATGGTTCAAATTCAAACGTCTTTATTATTGTTTACATATTGCGCCCGCTATAAAATAGTTGCAAACTGTGGTGTATTTGTACCACAAGGAATTGTGCAGGTTTGAGTACATTAGGAAATTACATTGTTTGTGGGCAAGATACTAAACAAACTAATAACAAACTAAATGCCACTTTAACCAATCGATTTGAAAATTGTCCATCCTTGGAATGGTAACAGGAATCAAAGTCTTAAGTTTCCTGTCAAGGGTGGTACTCATAAAAATATTGTTTAGACTCTGAATCACCCTTGCAAGTGGAAATGAATTGTTTCCGGCCCCGATGGTGCACGGAAAAATTTAATTGTTTCAGACTCTGAATAAATTTTGTTTACCCAGAATTCCCTTGTTTTTCATCTAAAATTTGCAACTGGTCACAACCGATTGCAAACAAAGACACCCAACTACCCAACAACACAGCGAAAAGGCAGAAAACGGAGGGCACCATTGCATTTAAATGCAAGAATTCAATTGTGTAATGCAGTAAAAGAAAGGCCAGTTTTGTGGCAAAAAAGCTTTAGAAATTACAAAAAAATGACAAAACAAGCAACAATGTCTCACAGTTTAAGAGTACGAAAACTTTCTGGTGACAATTTCATGAGTACCACAAATTTATCAGACTCTGAATAATAAGAGGATAAAACATTCCGCTTGAAATGGTGCTGTTGAAAAATTAAGTCTGTAAAAATATTTAGACTCTGAAAGCTTAAAAGCTTAAACGCGTAATGCCTTACACCAAAATGGAATCATTTTACCCTTATGCCTCAAAGTTTGCTTCTTTTTTTTACTAATTATTCTATTAAAATTTCTATAATAATTCAACCAACAGTAACAACACAGAATTCGAAGTCTTAGAGGAATTTCCAGTCCAACTACTCCATCAATTACCCAAACTAACGGGTCATCGAGTAGACCGCTTCTTCGTAATCATCATGGAATACGGTCCGGATTTCTCCGGTCCTGACAAAGACACTTTCAGGCCGGACAGAGCCACCGGTGACCCTTTGGAAGCCCATCGGTCAAATTTTCTGCATCCGGTTTTTTATTTTTACACAAAACTTCCAACAGGTACTTGCAGGTGTCAGCTGTCGAACGAGGCTTAAGCTTTAAAATTTCTATTGAATTTCTATTTCCCTCCAGAGGCTGAAATGTCTGCCAAGCCACCCAATTGGATTTTACCACGCCCTCAACGTCTTCACCACGTGCTGGAAGATTTTCTGACAACTTGGACAGCTCCTCAAAGCCATATTCTACCTCTAAGACGATTTCTCGAGTATTGTATTGGGACTGATTTAAGACAGTTTTTTGCAGACTCGTGTCTACTCTATTCGCTCACACATGTCCATGCAAGTTTAACCTGCGATAAACAAGTCGATAGCAGAATGCCGCTTATTTTTCCAGATTGATTTGGACTTGTACAACAAAAGGCTCAAAATAGTTTTTTTTTTAACAGTGTTGTTAAATCGAGCTGATGTCAAACTGCAATTGCCTGATAAATTATGTTGATGAATGTAGATTGATTTGAGTTTATAATTAATCCATACAGAGTTCGAAATGGAAATTTTACGAATTGGACAAAACCATTTGAGACTTAAGATTAGTTGGATTCGATTGGTGTTATTGTGAGTATAAACACAGACCTAAGTAACTTACGCTAGACTGCGAACTGAGTGATTGTGGGTAAGAAGTGTATGCTTACAGATGGTGGCAACACTAAATTCTTTTTCGCTTCCTGTCAATGTTATGGCTGCCTGAAATCCGCACACAAGCAAAATTTCCGAACGACGGCTAGCAAATGTTGTGTGGTTTTGAATTGTGAGACGTCGCAATCCAGATGTATGTATTTAAATGTAACTAAGAAAATAACGATTAAACGAGAGAAAAACGAGAGAAAAATGAAAAATAGGATTGAAATTGGTGGACTAAAGGTAGAAACACAAGAGAGTGGTTAAAATTCCAAAGCTTGCTTTTACTTGAAAAAGCGGCTAAAAACTCACCCGCTTGAGCAAACACAAGCTTGCGTTTTTATTCAAAGTTTTTTGTTTTGAAGTGAGCTTGTACTCACCCGCTCCAGACAAACTGAGAGTGATTTAACGGCTTCAAGCTTGCTGATGTTTTGGTCATGTGACTTTGACAGCCAATCAGAATCGTGAGGAAATTCTTGGAGGAGATTTTGGCGGGAATTTCTAGCTAGCTACTGTAGAATGAATTTAAGTGTAAAAAGTGATTAGAAGTATGGATTTTATTTAATTGGTAATAAAATATTTATTTTATTTGCTAAAAATAAGCTTTTTGTGTTAAGGGCTACTTTTTTGTGCCACTACACCAGTGGATTAAGACCACTTTGTACCGGAACGGAGTATAGCTAGCTTGAGTTTGCCAGTTAAGCTGGAAAGCCAAAAGCGGGTCAAGTATGCTTGTAAATGACTCCCTCTTTAAACTTGTACTAGCAAGATTGGAATTTTACCCGCTCCATTGTGTTTCCACCTTAATGCGCGAAACAGGAAGTTGGAGAGCATTCATGACGTCATGTCATCCCAACAATGACTCCTCCTCTCACAAGCTGCATGGCATCTGCAGTGCAGTCCAGTAGTATTTAGGTCTGTGGTATAAACTTAATGGATGGGTTATCTTGAATTTAAAAGTTAAATATAAATAACAAATTTGTACAATTACGAATCAAATTTCAAACTTTGAGTCACAAAATTTTCTTTTTTGAGTCGTATGAAAATAAAATCGGAGATTCACTATTGAATCTTTTATGACTCTGGGATGTTTATGGTTATATTTATTCAGCCTGTATTTTTTTTTCCACCATTGTGTTCATGAATTTTAAAGCTGAAATATTTTTGAAAAAGACTAAAATTATTGTGTTTCAATTTCAATAAAAAATACTTGGCATTTTTATTGATTTTGCTGGTTTTAGAGTTTATCAGCATAGATAATGTATTTATTTATCATGTTTATCACTGAGCTTTACATTTGTAGTCAAGTTTGTCAAGGCAACATGATTTCCCTTTATTTTATGTGTGTTTTATGCGCCACGACGAATGCTGGGAATGTTTTATTCCTCACACCTTTCGGTTCTCCCAGCCACAAAAACTTATTCACACCAATAGCGTGCGCTCTCGGAGAAAAGCAACACAACGTCTCATTGGTATCAATTCACAAACCAAAAGAACATTTACCTCACGTGACTGAAGTAATTATGCCAAAATTACTACCAGCCTACAAGGACTTGGTTTATTGGTTGTGTAGAAAAGGTGTTGAAGGTCCAACAGTGGAAGTGCTCGATGGTTTCACCGACACAGCAAACAAAATGTGTGAAATAGTTTTTCAGGATGAATTGGTGCAAAGTTGGGTCTGCAGGAAGGATAAATTTGATATTGTTATTGTAGATGCTGTGTTGCATGACTGTTTATTCCCTTTGGCTCACTTGGTGGGGACAAAAGTTGGCGCTTTGAACACTGCTGCTTTGTTTTCTTGGATTGCAGCTGGAGTTAATTCGCCTACGCCTATTTCCTACGTACCATTCTATCTCTCTCATTTTAAATCAAGAATGAACTTTTGGGAACGGATGGTGAATACGTTCAGATCACTCAGATATGAACATGAACTCGAGTTCTATCAATATCCAGCTATGGACGTGGTTATTAGAAAATATTTTCCACAAGCGATGTCAATAAGTGAATCGTACAAAAAGCTGTCTCTCGTGTTGTGTAACGGAGAGCCTTTATTGGGGAGTATGCGGCCTTCCGGTAAGTACTGTATAAAGCTGTAACTATAGTTTGCGCTCAGTTTCTAATTCCCAATTGAATCATCCATTATTGTTACGCGTACGGATCGTTCCGAGTGTCGGCCGATCCGTAGCGCGTCATTTGGCTTAATTAGACATTAACGTTGCTAAATTTCGTCCGTATATGGCGTTGACGGTTGACGTTGTCATCGCCTCGTCATCGGACCACTTAATTAGATAATAGGGGCTTCAAAAGAGTGCACCTTGTTTTAGCGATTTTTACTTTAGCGTTTTAGCGACTACCGCGTTTTAGCGCCCAAAAATTCGCTAAAATGATATAATTGCTAAAATGAGGCGGAGCTAAAATAAAATAGCTAAAACGGCGTGGTACGGGTACCACGCGGGCGGGTGGGGCAAGCCGCCGGTCGACGAATCCGACAAGCCGCTTTACGGGGACGTGTTCGGGGACGGCGCGGACGAGCGGACGGAGGTCGACGAGGAGATAGACCGGAAGTTGTGGGGGGAAATGGAGGACGAGGAGTCCGAGTCCGAGTTGGAGAGCGAGGATGAGGATGAACAAGAGGAGCAGATTGATGAGAGCGGTTTGGTGGCTCCGGTCGAGGGTGGCGGCAGGGTTTCGGTTTCGATGATTGAGGGATTGGAGACCCCGGACGCGATCAAACTGCGGAAAAGGAAGATTGAGAGCGAGATGGATTCGGCGGAAGCTGCGCCGCTCTATGTGGTTTTGCCGGAGAAGAAGAGCGTGCGGGACGGGGGCGCGATGCTGGCGTCGAGTCACGAGTACGATTTGTCGGCCGCCGCAAATGTTTCGGTTTCGGGCGGGATTGCGGTGGCCGTTGATCCGGGCGAGTTGGGCGATGAGGCACGCTATTGCCCGGCGTCGTGCAAGTCGAGCAGCAAGTGGACGCCATTTTCGCTAAAACGGGCTTCGCTAAAATGCACCCTATGCTTCGGTGATGTGATCTCATTTTCGCTAAAATGAAATCACTCAAATGGGCTTATAACATTAAAATTCGCTAAAATGGGCGTCGCTAAAAAGGAGTGATCCGCTTCAAAGATATACTCTGTATGCATGTTTGGCTTCACCCACTGCATGTTAATTTCTGACGCTGTTTACCGCTGTTTACCTGTGAATAAAACATTTTAAATTTCAGTCGTATGAAAATGAGTCCAGTTTCAAAATGTCTTATTATTTGCAAACCAATAGCAAGCAAAGAAACCAATGCTTTTCAAAATGCGTTGCAATCCATTGCATTCCATATTTGCTGCTCAAACCATGATGTGTAGTTTGAATTTAGTACTCGGCACAAACTATAACTTGTTTGATTTTCATTATACATGGCTGGTTCCTTGCAGTTCCTACAGTGGTCAATATGGGTGGAATTCATTGCAGACCAGGACAAGGTGTGGACAAAGTATGTTTCTTTTGTATGAGATCAACTTTTAGAAATTAACTTGAGTAACTTTTCTATTCTTTACTAAAAAGGAATTTGAAGAGTTTATACAATCATCTGATGATGGTTTTATCATCTTCAGTTTGGGAAGCATTTTTAATGAGTCATTAATGTCTGAGGAGAGAAAACAACACATTTTTACTGCATTTTCAAAACTTAAATACAAGATTATATGGAAAATTGATGCAGACATGGGACCTGGAGTTCCTTCGAATGTCAAAATAGTCAAATGGATTCCTCAACAAGATCTTTTAAGTATTTTAAATCATTATTATTGTTGTTATTATTATTAATTTTTTTTTTATAAAAGGTCATCCAAAGTGCGTGGCATTCATCACTCACAGTGGTCTTCTGAGTTTACAAGAAGCTGTTTATCATTCTGTGCCAATGGTAGTTATTCCTTTATTTGCTGAACAACCAATGAATGCAGCTCTTGTTGAGGATTTAGGCATTGCAGTTCGTTTAGATTGGAACGAATTCACTGCTGGTGAGTTAGTTAATGCAGTTGAGACGGTGACAACGTTGGAAGTCCGCACTAAGCTGCAAAAATATTCGGCGATTTTTAAAGACGTTCCTTCGGGTTCATTGAATCAAGCGGTTTTTTGGACTGAATATGTCATGAGAAATGAGATTTCCGATTCCATTTTGAATGTTGATACGCATGGATTGAATTTTTTTCAATATTTTTCGTTGGATGTAATTGCCTTTTTATTGCTAGTGGTGTTTGCTGTTCTTGTATTTTCATACAAGTGTTTGAAATTCGCTTATTTTGTTGTGAAAAAACACACGAATAAGGCTGAATGAGGTAGAAATTGTGGGAGATTTGCAGGGCTGGACTGGGAACAAATTTAGTATCGGGAAATCTGGATAAGTCGGGCCAGCGGGAACCACTGGGTTAAGTCATAATATTTGCTTTTTGGTTACTTTTCTGGGATTTAAATTCTCATGCATAAGGAATCTATAAAATAATTGTTGTTTAATGTATAACGTTTTTTAATGTTAACATTAACACCGGCACATTAAATACTGATTTCTTTTCTCTTTTGAATTTTTATTCAACTTGACTTGAATGCTTGTTTGTGTGTTTCAACATCTGGTTTTTGTAATTTGAATAAAAATAAATTAAAAAAAGTAATTATAAAATTGGAAAGTAGACTTTCCTGGTGTGGTTTTTGGTCTACTTTCCAATGAATATAATAAAATTGAAACTAAAAGGGAGAAAATGCTGATTTACATCGAAATGTAAGAAAATACAGCACAACCTGGCGGATGGCGTGTACTTTAATGAATGCCAAAATATTCATCCCCATACGAATTTTGATGTTTTCAGTATCAAAAAGATTTCGTTAAATTCTGAAACCAGGATAAACCTGGTTAAAATAAAATTTCATATCTGCCCATATATTATGTTTTTTAATATTGTTAACAAAATATTCTTTTTTAAAACGTTTTTTTAGCATAATCACGAAACAATCTGCGCTATTGGCGCACTCTGGTGGCGATTTGAAGCACCAATATAAAAGCCTTTTTCCAAAAACTTACGTTTTTTATATTCACTTGTTTTAAATTAACTGATTGGATAATCTTATAAAAAAATATTATTTTAATTTTAATAAAAACTTCTTGTCAGTTGTCATTTATACTTCTTCTGTTTCTTCTGGACTTTATCACTAGATAAACAAGAGACAAACAATCTATTCATTTACCGTGTTTATCACTGAGCTCTACATTTCTGCTAAACTTACTCAAAGCAACATGATTTCCCTTTATTTCATGTGTGTTTTATGCGCCACGACGAATGCTGGAAATGTTTTATTCCTCACACCTTTCGGTTCTCCCAGCCACAAAAACTTATTCACACCAATAGCGTACGCTCTCGGCGAAAAGCAACACGACGTCTCATTGGTATCAATTCACAAACCAAAAGAAAATTTACCTCACGTGACTGAAGTAATTATGCCTAAATTACTACCAGCCTACAAGGACTTGGTTTATTGGTTGTGTAGAGAAGGTGTTGAAGGTCCAACAGCGGAAGTGCTCGATGGTTTAACCGACACAACAAACACAATGTGTGGAATTGTTTTTCAAGATCAATTGGTGCAAAGTTGGGTCAACAGGAAAGATAAATTTGATATTGTTATTGTAGATGCTGTGTTGCATGAATGTTTATTCCCTTTGGCTCACTTGGTGGGGAAAAAAGTTGGTGCTTTGAACACTGCTGCATTGTTTTCTTGGATTGCAGCTGGAGTTAATTCGCCTGGTCCTACTTCATATGTACCATTCTATCTCTCTCATTTTAAATCAAGAATGAACTTTTGGGAACGGATGGCGAATACGTTCAGAATACTCAGATATAATTATGAATACGAGTACAATCAATTTCCAGCTATGGAAGGGATTATTAGAAAATATTTTCCACAAGCAATGTCAATAAGTGAATCGTTCACAAAGCTGTCTCTTGTTTTGTGTAACGGAGAGCCTTTATTGGGGAGTGTGCGGCCTTCCGGTAAGTATTGTACAAAGCAATACCAGGCACAAAATGTAACTTTATGGTTCTTTGCAGTTCCTACAGTGGTCAATATGGGTGGAATTCATTGCAGACCAGGACAAGGTGTGGATAAAGTAAGATGTTTCTTTTGTGTGAGATTAATTTTTAGAAATTAACTGGAGTAATTTTTTTATTCTTTACTAAAAAGGAATTTGAAGAGTTTATACAATCTTCTGATGATGGTTTCATAATCTTCAGTTTGGGAAGCATTTTTAATGAGTCGTTAATGTCTGAGGAGAGAAAACAACACATTTTTACTGCGTTTTCAAAACTTAAATACAAAATTATATGGAAAATTAATGCAGATATGGGACCAGGAGTTCCTTCGAATGTCAAAATAGTCAAATGGATTCCTCAACAAGATCTTTTAAGTATTTTATATTATTATAATTGTTGTTAATATTATTAACATATTTTTTTTCTACAAAAGGTCATCCAAAGTGCGTGGCATTCATCACTCACAGTGGTCTTCTGAGTTTACAAGAAGCTGTTTATCATTCTGTGCCAATGGTAGTTATTCCTTTATTTGCTGAACAACCAATGAATGCAGCTCATGTTGAGGATTTAGGCATTGCAGTTCGTTTAGATTGGAACGAATTCACGGCTGGTGAGTTGGTTAATGCAGTTGAGACGGTGACAACGTTGGAGGTCCGCACTACGCTGCAGAAATATTCAGCGATTTTCAAAGACGTTCCTTTGGGTTCATTGAATCAAGCGGTTTTTTGGACCGAATATGTCATGAGAAATGAGATTTCTGATTCCATTTTGAAAGTTGATACGCATGGATTGAGTTTCATTCAATATTTTTCGTTAGATGTAATTGCCTTTTTATTGTTAGTGGCATTTGCTGTTCTTGTATTTTCATACAAGTGTTTGAAATTCGTTTATTTTGTTGCGAAAAAACACACGAGTAAGGCCGAATGAGGTGGAAATTGTGGGAGATTTGCAGAGCTGGCCTGGGTACAAATTTATACGGGGAAATCTGGATAAGTTAAATAAGTTAAATAAGTTAAATCATAATAGTTGCTTTTTGGTTACTTTTCTGGGATTTAAATTCTGATGCATAAGGAATGTATAAAAAAATGATGTTTAATGTATAACGTTTTTTAGTGTTAACATTAACACCGGCACATTAAATTTTGATTTCTTTTCTCTTCTGATTTGCTTTCGTTTATATTGGGGTTTTATTTGGTCAATATAATGATGAAATAACTTTTTTTGGACAAATATTTTGTGAAATTGAATTTTAAATCATCCAAAAGATATTTTTTTAAATTATATTTATTGGATAATCATATAAAAAAATATTATTTCAATTTTAATAAAAACTTCTTGTCAGTTGTCATGTATATTCCTTTTGTTTGTTCTGGATTTTATCACTAGATAAAGAAGAGACAAACAATCTGTAGATTTACCTTGTTTATCACTGAGCTTTACATTTGTGGTAAAGTTTGTCAAAACAACATGATTTCCCTTTATTTTATGTGTGTTTTATGCGCCATGACGAATGCTGGAAATGTTTTATTCCTCGTACCTTTCGGTTCTCCCAGCCACAAAAATCTATTCACACCTCTAGCGTACGCTCTCGGAGAAAAACAACACAAAGTCTCATTGGTATCAATTCACAAACCAAAGGAACATTCACCTCAAGTGACTGAAGTAGTAATGCCAAAATTGCTACCACCCTACAAGGACTTGGTTTATTGGTTGTGTAGAGAAGGTGTTGACGGTCCAACAAAAGAAGTGCTCGATGGTTTCACCGACACAGCAAACAAAATGTGCGAAATATTTTTTCAGGATGATTTGGTGCAAAGTTGGTTCAACAGGAAGGATAAATTTGATATTGTTATTGTAGATGCTGTGTTGCATGACTGTTTATTTCCTTTGGCTTACTTGGTGGGGATAAAAGTTGGCGCTTTGAACACTGCTGCTTTGTTTTCTTGGATTGCAGCTGGAGTTAATTCGCCTACGCCTATTTCCTACGTACCATTCTATCTCTCTCGTTTTAAATCAAGAATGAACTTTTGGGAAAGGTTGGTGAATGCGTTCAGAACACTCACATATGAACACGAACTCGAGTTCTATCAATATCCAGCTATGGACGTGGTTGTTAGAAAATATTTTCCACAAGCGATGTCAATAAGTGAATCGTACAAAAAGCTGTCTCTTGTGTTGTGTAACAGAGAGCCTTTATTGGGGAGTGTGCGGCCTTCCGGTAAGTATTGTAAAAAGAAAAAGCAATATCAGGCACAAACTGTAACTTTATAGTTCCTTGCAGTTCCTACAGTGGTCAATATGGGTGGAATTCATTGCAGACCAGGACAAGGTGTGGACAAAGTACGATGTTTCTTTTGTATGAGATCAATTTTTAGAAATTAACTGGAGTAAATTTTCTATTCTTTACTAAAAAGGAATTTGAAGAGTTTATACAATCTTCTGATGATGGTTTCATCATCTTCAGTTTGGGAAGCATTTATAATGAGTCATTAATGTCTGAGGAGAGAAAACAACAAATTTTTACTGCATTTTCAAAACTTAAATACAGGATTATATGGAAAATTAATACAGACTTGGAACCAGGGGTTCCTTCGAATGTCAAAATAGTCAAATGGATTCCTCAACAAGATCTTTTAAGTATTTTTTATCATTATTATTATTATTATTATTATTAACATATTTTTTCTACTAAAGGTCACCCAAAGTGCGTGGCATTCATCACTCACAGTGGTCTTCTGAGTATTCAAGAAGCTGTTTATCATTCTGTGCCAATGGTGGTTATTCCTTTATTCGCTGAACAACCAATGAATGCAGCTCGTGTTGAGGATTTAGGCATTGCAGTTCGTTTAGATTGGAACGAATTCACCGCTGGTGACTTGGTTAATGCAGTTGAGTTGGTGACAACGTTGGAGGTCCGCAAAGATATTCAGCTATTTTCAAAGACGTTTCTTTGGGTTCATTGAATCAAGCGGTTTTTTGGACCGAATATGTCATGAGAAATGAGATTTCTAATTCCATTTTGAAAGTTGATACGCATGGATTGAATTTTTTTCAATATTTTTCGTTGGATGTAATTGCCTTTTTATTGTTAGTGGTATTTGCCGTTCTTGGATTCTCGTACAAGTGTTTGAAATTCGCTTATTTTGTTGTGAAAAAACGCACGAGAAAGGCTAAATGAGGTGGAAATTGTAGGTGAGTTGTTAAATGATAATGTTTGCTTTTTTATTACATTTTTGGGATTAAAATCGTGATGGCATAAGGTATGTAAAAGGATAAAAATTGATGTTTAATTTATGTTTTTGGATTAATATTGACACTGGCACTTTAAATATTGATTTCTTATTTCTTCTAAATTGCTCTGGAGGTTTCGCCTGTTGGATTATATTGCTGGGGTCTTAGTTGGTCAATAAAATGAGTAAATTACTTATTTTGGACAAACATTTTGTGAAATTGAATTTGAAATCATCTAAATAGAGGCTCTTATTATTTTTTTTTATTTTGATAATTTTATTTGATAACAATTGCTATTATCGCGCACTGGCTTTAAGTGTATGGCGAAATGACAATGTGGATATTTTGGATTTTCAACTGTGTGTAATTTTTTCTATCGTGTCACTTCAGTGTACATAATATGGACACTTTTTTTTATTTTTAAAAATTTTTTTTATTACTAATTTTAATATTTTTTGTACAGATTTTTACACTTTCTACAAATTTTTGCACTTTTTTTTACAATTTTTACATTTTTTACAATTTTTACATCTTTTTTTATTATAATTTTTACACTTTTTTACACTTTTTTACAATTTTTACAGTTTTATGCATCTTTTTACTCCTATTTTACACATTTTTACAGTTTTATACACCTTTTTACTCCTATTTTACACATTTTTACAGTTTTATACACCTTTTTACTCCTATTTTACACATTTTTACAGTTTTATACACCTTTTTACTCCTATTTTACACTTTTTACTCGTAAACGCAGTTATATACACCCTAACGACTCTTTAAACTCGACCAATAATGTATTTTTATTTAATCTCAAATTCGAAACCATAATTAACCCACTAAACTTGACCTTACTCATTGAAACATGAACCAGGACTTTCATCTCCCAGCAGATGTCCTTGGCAAAATCACGCAAAACCAAAAATCCACCAACCATAGCATCACACCATACCCTAAACAAATTGCAACAACGTAACTCGATTCCACCCCGACGATAACGTGCAAAATTATCACTCTTTCCAATTCAGCATCCAATATCACTCCTCACAAAAAACCACACACTTGACCAACACACACACCCAGCAACAATGTTGAAGCAAATCCTAATCTCACTACTCACCTTAAACCTAACCACCGCCGGAGACGTCCTAATGTTAGTTCCATTCGGCTCCATGAGCCACAAAATCTGCTTCGACCCCATCGCCCGCGAACTGGGCGCACGCGGGCACAACGTCACCTTAATTTCCGTCTTCAAACCGACGAAAACGTACGAAAACGTGCACGAAATCGTCATCCCCGCCATGGTGCACCTCCACAGGCAGCTCCAAGACGGCCACGTGCGTGTCGGCAAAGAAGGAGTGACCTACGCCATCTGGTCAATGTTTGGCGAGATTTGCGGCGAGTTGTGCGAGAACTTCTTCCAGACGGGAATGCTGCAGGAGTGGCTGGAGAGCGGGCGCCGCTTCGACGCCGTCGTCGTGGACAGCGTCATGGCCGAATGTCTGGTTTCCGTCGCGCATTTGCTGAGTCCGGCGGTCGTTTTGTTGAACACTGCGTTCCTGCTGCCGTGGGTGGCCGTACCGTCGAATGTGCCGACACCGTACGCGTACAATCCGTACTCTTTCGACGGTTCCATCGCGCGCATGGGCTTGTGGCAGCGCATGGTGAACGCCATCTCGCACGAAAACAGCAAAATAGTGTTCAATCACGCCATGTATCCGCCGATGGACGAAGCTGTGCATAGGTATTTTTCTCAGGCGCCGAGCATTGTTGAAGCTATGACGCATTTGAGTTTGGTTTTGATCAACGGGAATGCGGTTCTCTCGACTCCCAGAGCGGAAATGCCAACTGTGGTCAACGTTGCGGGGCTTCATCTCACGCCCAGTAAACCCTTGACGCCGGTATTGTTTATTAGCTGCTCTTTCCCATATGCTTCAAAGATATATACATTAAATAATAATGCATTTATGTACATTAAATAATGCATTTGTACATTAAATAATGCATTTTTACATTAGAGAGTTTGCGGGATGCATTTTTCCCTTATTTTTCTCTACGTTACACTATTTTAGTGCCCTATCGTAAGGAAAAAATCTTTAGTGTATCGTTTTTAACACTAAATTAAAATATAACGCAGCCAATCAGAATTGAGAACACTATATTATTAGCTCTGCCCATTGCAAATGGCGATTATTTTGTTGTCCCGATCAAACACATCACAGTCATAAGTACGTAGATTGAATGATAAGTGAGGCCCAAAATTGAATTTTAGGCCCAAAACCATACTTTATAGGCATAATAATGGAATTTTATGTAGAAATTTGCACATTTCCGCCCCCAAATTAAATTTTTAGGCCCAAAATTACTAACTGTCAGGAGTTGGCTGAAATAGTGTAGTGATAAGGAAAAAGTGCAGCCCGCAAAAACTTAATTTATCATTTTTCCCTTACACTACTTTTATACCGAATAGTGTTTAACTGTAAGGGAAAAATGCATCTCGCAAACTCTCTATTAAGTAATGCATTTGTACATTAAGTAATGCATTTGTACAGTAAATAATGAATTTGAAACCAATGCATTTTAATGTATTTTTTAACCATGTGGGTTGGCTTTTCTGCATGGTTTGTTTATAAAGTTTTTATTTTTTTAGGATTTTGCAAAATTGATGGACTCTGCAGTGGACAATGGTGTGATCATTTTCAGTTTGGGCACCATTTTTGATGCGCTACTCACACCGGAGCAAGAAAACATGTTTCTTGAGGCATTTTCAGGGCTCAGGTACCAAATTGTATGGAAATATAAAAAGAAGTTGGAAAATGCGCCGAAAAATATCAATATATTTGAGTGGATTCCTCAAGCGGATTTATTAGGTAAAATCTAAATATAATGCGAATTATTTTTTTTATCATTTCTAAACATTTTTTAAACATATTTTAAACATTTTTTAAACATTTTTAAAACTTTTTTAAACATTTTTTTATCGTTTTTAAAATATTTTTTAAACGTTTATAAACATTTTTTAACATTTTAAACGATTCGTCCATTAGCGCATAAAAATGTGCGTGTTTTCATGACTCACGCGGGTCTGCTGAGTCTTCAAGAAGCGTTTATCAACAAAGTACCGACTGTTACACTTCCGGTGTTTGCCGACCAGCCCCAGAACGCCGCTTTCTTGACATCACTCAACGTTACAGTGCCACTCGATTGGGACACTTTGACCGTCGAGAAAATCGTCGCGGCGGTCACTCGCGCTGCGGAAGACAAAACGTTGAGACAAAACGTCGCACGGGTGTCGGACATATTTAAAGATACCCAGGAACGGCCACTGTCCAAAGCCGTTTATTGGGTCGAATATGTTATGCGACACAAAGGAGCTCCATACCTGCAACCAGCTGCTAAACAACTCAATCTTATGCAATATTTTATCATCGATGTTTTGTTGTTTCTACTTTCTATTTTTGTTTTCCTTTTCCTCTTCTTTTACAGTGTCGTTCGTTTTGTGTTGAAACGATTCAAAACGATTATTTAGAATGATCTTTAAATGGTAGACTGTAGAAATGAATTGAAATGATGTGAATTATCTAATGTATTATTGACATTGAATAAAAACTGTCCGTCAAAAATGTATATAAAAGAAATGTACCGCACGCTGGGAATTCACAGATGCTTCAAAGTCACCATTGTGTTACACATTTGTTGACACAAGTTGACGGAAGCGGATTGAATCGTTTTACAGCCGAAAATGAATTTTAACAAGTGAAAAACAAACAAAAACAATCATTATATTTTAGTTGTTTAATTTGTATTTTTTATTTATTATAGATATTTCTGGCCGTTTATTGCATTTATTTTCAAATTAGCGGTGTTAATCGATGGATTAAGCCGATTTAAATTGAAGTATAATCCGGCCGAGAGAGAAGGTTTTCCCGCCGAACATCTTCCAGACATCGACCTTTCGATTACCAACCGTGCAATGAAAGCTGCAAAAAGAGAACTCGAAAATGATAAAATGTAAATTGTATATTTATTCATTTTCATTCATTAATTTTCGGCTTTTACTAGGCAAAATATGACAGAAACAGCCAGCGATCAGTTGGTAAACAACTTGGATTCTTTATGCGCAAATCGTCGCTTTAAATGCAACAAGGACGCGAAATTCCGATCCTTCGACGGTTCCTGTAACAATCTGATCAACCCAGACTCGGGAATGGCCATCCAAATATACAGACGAATTCTGGCTCCGAAATACGCAGACGGTAAATCGTATTTTTAACACTCAATTTGGCTTCGTTTTTAATATTTTCGTCCTTTCTTAAAGCTACCAACGCACTGAGAGCGGCAGTAAATGGCGGACCATTACCACTGGCCCGATTTGTAAGAACAACCGCAATACCGGATATTACGTCAGAAGACGAAAGAATCACGCACATTTTCACCCATTTTGGACAATTCTTGACTCATGACATTGTATCGACGAAGAGTTCAGACGGTGCGCTATTAAACTCGATTTTTATTTTATGTTAATAGTTTGATTTATTCACGTTTTGTGCAGTTGATGTCTCATGTTGCGATAGCCCGGACACTGAGGACTGTTTGCCGCTGTCGATACCGCCGGACGACCCGGATTTAGGCCCGATGAACGTGAGTTGCATGGAGTTTACGAGATCGATGAGAGCGTGCGGAATAAGTTCGTATTTTTTTTATTAATAGTAAATAATTGGTCACTTTAGATAACTGATGTTGGTTGAATTATTTTAGAGGTTCGCCAACAGATTAATTCGAACACCGCTTTTATTGATGGATCCCAAGTTTACGGTTCGAGCGAAAATACGAGTTTGGATCTCCGAACGATGCGAGGAGGTGAAGGGATATTTAATTTGATTTGATTTAAGTTAATAGGATTGTTTGATGGATTTAAATAGGTTTACTGCAGTCGTCAGATGATGGTTTAAATTTGCCGGTGGATCCGGACGGTAATTGTGCCATTCAGGGAAACGACACTGATTTTTGCTTCAAAGCGGGAGATGAGAGAATGAATATTCAACCTGGTTTGAGTTCTATTCACACGTTGTTTATGCGTGAGCACAACCGAATTGCGAGGATGTTACACAAAATAGCTCCGAACTTTGACGACCAGAAACTTTTTCATGAAGCGAGGTTTTGAATATTATAAAATATATTTTTGCACATTGTTCACATATGTTTACACAGGTTTACATAATTTTTACAAAGGTTTACACATTTTTTACATATTTTTTTCATATTGTTTACAGGTTAGTTACACATTTTTGACACATTTTCTACAAATTTTTTTTATACATTCTCTACACACTTTTTTACACACTTTTATACACTTTTATACGTTTTTTTTCTTATTTTTACTCGCCTCTACTCATTTTTACACACTTTTTTAGACACATTTTACACATTTTTTTCACATTCTTTGATACATATTTTTTGATACACATTCTTTTATACTTGTTTTGACACATTTTTACACATTTTTGCACATTTTTACTGTACACATTTCACGTAATTTTTACAAGTGTTTACACAGTTTTCTACTGTTTTACACGTTTTCTACTATTTTACACGGTTTTCTACTATTTTACACGGTTTTCTACTGTTTTTCACCATTGTACAGTACTGTTTTATACAATTTTACACTTTTAATATAAATCAAATTTATTAAATTTTTTGAATTTAATTTTTTTGTGCAGACGAATTCTCATCGCCGAATTGGAGAGTATCGTGTATAATGAATATCTCCCCATATTGATGGGACCCCATTTGATGAAACATCATAAGCTTGAGCTCCCACAAGACGGCGAAACGACGATCTACAAATCCGACGTTGATCCTGGAATAATCAACAGCTTCTCGACCGCTGCTTTTCGATTCGGACACAGCATGGTTCGCAATTTCGCTCAACTGGGCCACACCAACAAACGATACGCACTCAAGGACAATTACTTCAATCCCACGGTGGTGCACCAAGCAGGCGCTGACTCGATCCTCGCAGGGTGCGCCGCTCAAAGGACGGAAGCCATGGACAACTTCATGGTGGATGGCGTCACGAAATTTCTAAACAAACATCCAGACAGTCCGTTTGGTTCCGACTTGGGATCCTTCAATATCGAACGAGGACGCGATCACGGCATCCCGAGTTACAACGATTTCAGGGAATTGTGCAAACTTCCTCGCATAGAATCGTTTCGCGAACTAAACAATGTTTTTAAACATTCTAAACGAGCTGCCGATGCATTCCAAGAAGCCTACGAGTAAGGGATTTAGTTATGACGTGTCTGTTTGTCGTTTCCTAGTTATAATTGCTTGAAAAAATTACTCGGGGGCCCTCAGAAGTGCTCTTGACATGGTTTTTTTTGTTTGTTTTGCAGGAATGTCGACGATATCGATTTATTTGTCGGTGGTATTGCGGAGAAGCCGGTTGCGGGCGGTGTTGTTGGGCCAACGTTTGCTTGCATCATCGGGATCCAGTTTCATCGGTTGTTGTTTGGCGATAGGCATTTTTTCACACATGGAAATCAAGCTGGGAGCTTCACTGCTGGTATTTGTTTAGTTTTTTATTATGTTGGATGTTCGTTTGGTTTTTAGACTTCTAAACCTGTTGTTTAGAAAGTCTCATGAAATGATTCTGTCCGTCCGTTCGTCCGTCCGTCTGTCCGCATCCATATCTCGAAATCTATAGTAGGTGGAGACAAACGGACAACGGCAATAAATTCAGCGTACCTGTATTAGTATCCTAGGGTTTTTTCGCAATATTCCGACCTCCGGTTGAATTAATAAACAGGATTTAGTATTCTTTTAGTCGTCTAATAATACTACTTCCGACTGCGCACCGCACGCTGTAACATTGTACTAGCGCCACCTGGCGGATCCCGTGAGCCATGAAATCTTCGTCGCAATACGTTTTTTGATGTTTACTATATGGAAATGAGGTCCAAAAATCCTGGAACCAAGCCCAATCAATTGGAAATCCAAATCTGCATGACCCTGTTTATATTTTTTTTTGATTTGGTCGAAAAAAAATATCCTTACGTTCAACAAAATTCGGCAACCACGTGGCAAATTCAGTGGGAAATTTGAAAAAGACCGATTTTTAAAACTGAACAATTTGAATGTTTAAATCAAGTTTCCTACATGTATGTAATTTGCCGCTGAAAACGATGGCGTGGTTTGTTTTTTAATTAAATATAGTTAAAAAGGAGAAAACAGCAAATTACTGCGAATATTAGAATAACGTGCATTGCAGTGAGCCTCCCCCCCCCCCTCCTGTCTCCTAGCAACAGATCGTAGCAGACGAACGCGCGGACAGGGTTTAGAAGTCTAATATGTAATGCTTCCCTGCATTACACATGTTTACTTGTTTATTTTTATTTTTATTTGTAATAGATGAGCGTGCTATGCTGAGCAAGCGCACTTTGGCTAGTGTTATGTGCGATAATTTGAGTTTGGATTCCGTTCAGTTGAAGGCTTTTTTGGTACCTGATAGAACGTAATTGTTATTTTTGTTGTGGATTATGTAGTTTTGAGTTATTTATGTTTGTTTATTTTGTAGAAATCGTGTTGTTTCTTGTGCCGAGCATCCGAAATTTGATTTTGAAACATTCTTTTAAAATCTTGTATGCAATAGAAATAAAAATGCCCAATAGTATTTGTATATGGTGAAATAGTTGTTCGTTTTTAGGTTATTTCATAAAAGAGCACAATTTCTCGCCAAGATAGAAAAAATTAATTTAGAAAGTTTTTTTTTTTAATAAAATGAATTATTTAAGTTGGTATTTGTTTGGAAGCGTTTTCTGTCGTAAATTTATAAAAGGCAGGTAGTGTGTACACAGGTTTTAATTAATTAGCCAGACGTTTGAAATCACACGTTGCCAGAAAGTTATTTATCGCGAATTTATTCATTTCAAAGGCGGATTGAACTATCGTGCACTTGAAAATGGAATTCAAAAAGTCGAAACAAAATTATTATATTTAAATATTTCTAGTATTTAATTTAATTTTTAATTTTTTTTTATTTATTGTAGAAATGTCTGGTCGTTTTTTGCATTGATCTACTACTTAGTGGTGTTAATCGATGCATTAAGTCGATGTAAATTGAGGTATAGTTCGGCAGAGATCGAAGGATTCCCCGCTGAACATCTTCCAGATATCAAATATTCGATTATTGACCGCGCAGTGGACGCTGCAAAAAGAGAACTCGAAAACGAGGCCAAGTGCGATTGTACGTAAGACGAATATAATAAAAAACAAATAAATTTCATGTCCAATTTATTTTTTTATTTTTAAAACCGATTCCCAAGCCAATTCAAAACATAAAAAGAAACTGAAAAACGAAGTTTGGGAGATCCACAAACAAGTTGCAATCGGCACACGAGCAGTTGCTATTCTTTCATCAACGTAAACAATTTTTAATTAATTAATTTTTCTTTATTAATTTTCCTCCTTTTCCAGCCACAATTTGACACAGGAAGCCAGCGATCAATTGGTAAAGCGCTCGCCTCCACAACTCGGAGTCAATTTCAACGTTTTATGCGAAAATCGTCGCTTTCAATGCAACCGGGACGCGAAATTCCGACTCTTGGACGGTTCCTGCAACAACCTAATCAACCCGGGTTGGGGAATGGCTGTACACAAACAGAACCGACTCCTGGCTCCAAAATACGCCGACGGTAAATTATATTTTAACATCCGTTTCGACTTTCGGCCTCGTTTTCAATATTTTCGTTTTTAATTTAACCGCAGGTTTCAACACACCGCGGGTGGCTGCAAATGGCCGACCGTTGCCGCTTTCCCGATTCGTCAGAACAACCACAGTACCGGATATTACGTCAGAAGACGAAAGAATCACTTACATGACCGTACAATTTGGACAATTCTTGGCTCACGACTTAGTTTCGACACCGGTCCGAACCGGTGCGTCATTAAAAATAAATTTATTTTGTTTAAAGTTCAAATTATCAATGAAAATGCAGATTTGTCCAACTGTTGCAATAAGCGGAAGACCGTGGACTGTTTGCCGCTGATGATACCGCGAGACGACCCGGATTTGAGCCAACGACAAATCGGTTGCATGGAGTTTTCAAGATCTGTTCGGGCGTGCGGAAATGGTTCGTGTTAAAAATAACCGACCGTTTAAATAACTGATTTTGTTAATTACTTTCAGGGGTCCGCCAACAAATCAATGAAATCACCGCTTTCATTGATGGATCCACAGTTTATGGTTCGAGCGATGCTGAGAGTTCAGTTCTCCGGACGTTTCGACAAGGTGAAATTACATTAAATCATTTCAAGTTTAGTAATGTTGTGACCGATAATCGGCCACTGCAACACTCCCACATGGCCCAGCCAACCCCACCCGCCAGGTGGCGTTGACGGTTGAGGGGTGGTGACCAGGATGACGTCATATCCGGTCACCAACCCCACAACCAATGGGAAGAGGTACTCTCGTACCCATGGTGCAAGAGTGGGCTGTAAAAGGCCCAACATCCTGTTTGTAGCCAGAGTTCTCCAGGAGTGGCTCTGACCAACATCTGACCGCTCCCCACTCTTGTTCATCATGGTGACACTTAGGGACTTGGTTGGTACGCCAGTCCCAGTACCGTGAGCGATCACCATGGGCCAAATGAACATCGGCGTGACCACGCCGCAGACTCAGGTTAACCCTAACCACGTGTGTGCCGCGTGTGGTCGCAAGTATGCTGCAGCAATGCAGCGTAGCAATGGGAGAGATACAGGAACTGACCCCCTAGACACTGAATAAAGGCCATAAACCATTAAGCTCAGTCTCTTGTGTGTCTTCCATCCTTACGTGTCGTGTGTCTGGCGCTGTTTTGGCATTCCCATGCCCGAACGGTGTTCATCCACTCTCACAATTTAAATAATTTAAATAAAAATAGGTTTACTGCAGTCGTCGAATAATGGTGAAAATCTTCCGGTTAATCCAAACGACGCTTCTTGTGCCACTCAAGGAACCGGCACTAATTTTTGCTTCAGAGCTGGCGATGAGAGATTGAATATACAACCTGGTTTGAGTTCAATCCACACGTTGTTTATGCGTGAACACAACCGAATTGCTCGGAGGTTACATAAAATAGCCCCGCACTTTGACGACGAGACACTTTTTCAAGAAACGAGGTTTTTAAAGTTTTAATATATATTTTAAATTTAATCGAACTCAATTTTTTGTAATTTTATTTTTGATAAAGGAGAGTTCTCATAGCTGAATTGCAGAACATCGCATATAATGAATATCTGCCTATTGTACTCGGGCCTAATTTGATAAAGAAATTTGAGCTCCAACTCCCAATTGACGGCAACGCGACGAACTACAAATCCGACGTTGATCCGGGCATAATTAACAGCTTCTCGGTCGCTGCTTTTCGATTCGGACACAGCATGATTCGCAACATCGGTCAACTCGGCAATTCCCGAAGCGCATTTGCACTCAAGGACAATTACAACAATCCCACAGTGGTACACCGAGCAGGCGCGGACTCGATCCTCGCAGGGTGCACCGCTCAAAGGACGGAAGCCACAGACAACTTCATGGTGGAAGGAGTCACGAAATACCTTTACAAAAAACCAAACGTGTCGGACGGTTTCGATTTGGGAGCCATCAATATCGAACGGGGACGCGATCACGGCATCCCGAGTTACAACGATTTCAGAGAGTTTTGCGAACTTCCTCGGATAAAATCGTTTCGGAAATTAAACGATGTTTTTAAACATTCTAAAAGAGCTGCCGATGCGTTCCAAGAAGCCTACGAGTAAGGAATTTACATATGGCGTGTCAGGGGCCCTCAGAAGTACTCTTGACATGGTTTTTTTTGTTTGTTTTGCAGGAATGTCGACGATATCGATTTATTTGTCGGTGGTATTGCGGAGAAGCCGGTTGCGGGCGGTGTTGTTGGGCCTACGTTTGCTTGCATCATTGGGATTCAGTTTCATCGCTTGTTGTTTGGCGATAGGCATTTTTTTACACATGGAAATCAAGCTGGGAGCTTCACTGCTGGTATTTGTTTGGTTTTTTATTATGTTGGATGTTCGTTTGGTTTTTTTATTTTTATTTTTTTGTGTAATAGATGAGCGAGCTGTGCTGAGTAAGCGCACTTTGGGTAGTGTTATGTGCGATAATTTGAGTTTGGATTCCGTTCAGTTGAATGCTTTTTTGGCACCGAATAGCACGTAAGTTTTTTTATTTTTTGTTTACATTAATTTTATTTAGTTAATTGTTTATTTATTTTGCAGAAATCGTGTTGTTTCTTGTGCCGAGCATCCGAAAATTGATTTTGAATCATTCTTTTAAAATCTTGTATGCAATAGAAATAAAAATACACAATGGGGTTTGAATATGTGTGAAATAGTTGTTCGTTTTTAGTTTATTTGATGAAAGAGCACAATTTCTCGCCAAGATCAAGCTAGATTCAAATAATTTTGAATTTTTTGTTTTGTTTTGTGGTAAAACGATTGAAAAAATTAATTTAGAAGGTTTTTTTTTTAATAAAATGAATTATCTAAGTTGGTATTTGTTTGGAAACGTTTTCTGTCGTAAATGTATAAAAGGCAGGTAATGTGTACACAGTTTTTAATTAATTAGCCAGATGTTTGAAGTCACCTGTTGACAGGAATTTGTGTAACGCGAATTTAGTCCTTTCAACGACAGATTGGACTATTATGCACTTGAAAATGAAATCTAAAAAGTCCAAAAAGCTTTAATACATGTTTTTATTATTTAATTTTTATTATTTTTATTTATTGTAGAAATCTCTGGGCGTTTTTTGCTTTGATCTACTACTTAGTGGTGTTAATCGATGGATTAAGTCGATTTAAATTGAGGTATAGTTCGGCAGAGATCGAAGGATTCCCCGCTGAATATCTTCCAGATATCAAATATTCGATTATTGACCGCGCAGTTGACGCTGCAAAAAGAGAACTCGAAAACGAGGCCAAGTACGATTGTACGTAAGACGAATATAATAAAAAAAAACAAATAAATTTTATGTTCAATTTGTTTTTTGTATTTATAAAGCTGATCCCCAAGCCAATGCAAAAAAGAACAGGAAAGTAAAAGATGAAGTTTGGGCGATCCATAAACAAAATGCAATCGGCACACGAGCAGTTGCTATTCTTTCATCAACGTAAACATTTTTTAATTAATTAATTTTTCTTTATTAATTTTCGTTCTTTTCTAGCCACAATTTGACACAGGAAGTCAGCGATCAATTGGTAAAACGCTCGGCTCCACGACTCGGAGTCAATTTCAACGTTTTATGCGAAAATCGTCGCTTTCAATGCAACCGGGACGCGAAATTCCGACTCTTAGACGGTTCCTGCAACAACCTAATCAACCCGGGTTGGGGAATGGTTATACACAAACAGAACCGACTCCTGGCTCCAAAATACGCCGACGGTAAATCATATTTTCACATTTCAATTCGGCCTCGTTTTCAATATTTTCGTTTTTAATTTAACCGCAGGTTTCGACACACCGCGGGCGGCTGCAAATGGCCGACCGTTGCCACTTCCCCGATTCGTCAGAACAACCATAATACCGGATATTACGTTAGCAGACGAAAGAATCACGTATATGATCGTACAATTTGGACAATTCTTGACTCACGACTTAGTTTCGACACCGGACCGAACCGGTGCGTCATTAAAAACAAATTTGTTTTGTTTAAAGTTCAAATTATCAATGAAAATGCAGATTTGTCCAACTGTTGCAATAAGCGGAAGATTGTGGACTGCTTGCCGGTGATTATACCGCGAGACGACCCGGATTTGGGCCAACGACAAATCGGTTGCCTGGAGTTGTCAAGATCTATTCGGGCGTGCGGAAACGGTTCGTGTTAAAAATAATCGACTATTTAAATAACTGATTTTGTTAATTATTTTCAGGGGTCCGCCAACAAATCAATCAAAATACCGCTTTCATCGACGGATCTCAGGTTTATGGTTCGAGCGATACTGAGAGTTCAGATCTCCGGACGTTTCGACGAGGTGAAATTACATTAAATCGTTTAAGATTTTGTCATGTTTTTTTTTTAATTTAAAATAAAATAGGTTTACTGCAGTCGTCAAATAATGGTCAAAATCTTCCGGTTAATCCGAACGACCTCGCTTGTGCCACTCAGGGAACCGGCACTGATTTTTGCTTCAGAGCTGGCGATGGGAGATTGAATATACAACCTGGTTTGAGTTCAATTCACACGTTGTTTATGCGTGAACACAACCGAATTGCTCGGAGGTTACATAAAATAGCCCCGCACTTTGACGACGAGACACTTTTTCAAGAAACGAGGTTTTTAAAATTTGTACACAGTTTAACACATTTTTACACAACTTGTACACAGTTTAATACATTTTTATATAATTTGTACACAGTTTAACACATTTTTACACAACCTGTACACAGTTTAACACATTTTTACACAACCTGTAAACAGTTTAACACATTTTTATATAATTTGAACACAGTTTAACACATTTTTACACAATTTGCACACAGTTTAACACATTTTTATATAATTTGAACACAGTTTAACAGATTTTTACACAATTTGTACACAGTTTAACACATTTTTACACAACTTGTACACAGTTTAACAGATTTTTATATAATTTGAACACAGTTTAACACATTTTTACCCATTTTGCACACAGCTTAACACATTTTTACTAAATTTTACAAAGTTTTACACAGTTATACACAGTTTTACGTAGATTTACCCAGTTTTACGTGGTTATACCAAGTTTTACATAAATTTATACATTTAATTTAAATTTAATTTAAACTGAATTTTTTGTAATTTTATTTTTGGTGAAGGAGAGTTGTCATAGCTGAATTGCAGAGCATCGCATATAATGAATATCTGCCTATTGTACTCGGGCCCGATTTGATGAAGACATTTGAGCTCAAACTCCCTGTTGAGGGCAAACCGACGAACTACAAATCCGACGTTGATCCGGGCATAATCAACAGCTTCTCGATCGCTGCTTTTCGGTTTGGACACAGCATGGTTAGCAACTTCGACCAACTGGGCAATAACAGAAGCGCATTTGCACTCAAGGACAATTACATCAATCCCACACTGGTGCACCGAGTAGGCGCGGACCTTGTCCTCGCGGGTAGCGTCGCCGGGAAACCGGAAGCCATGGACAACTTCATGGTGGAAGGAGTCACGAAATTCCTATTCAAAAAACCAAACATGACGCTCGGTTTTGATTTGGGAGCCATCAGTATCAATCGGGGACGCGATCACGGCCTTCCGAGCTACAACAATTTCAGGGAATTTTGCGAAATTCCTCGGATAAAATCGTTTCGGAAATTAAAAAATGTTTTTAAATATTCTAAAAGAGCTGCCGATGCATTCCGAGAAGCCTACGAGTAAGGAATTTACATATGTCGTGTCTGTTTGTCGTTTCCTAGTCATAATTGCTTGAAAAAATTACTCAGGGGCCCTCGGAAGTGCTCTTGACATGGTTTTTTTTGTTTGTTTTGCAGGAATGTCGACGATATCGATTTATTTGTCGGTGGTATTGCGGAGAAGCCGGTTGCGGGCGGTGTTGTTGGGCCAACGTTTGCTTGCATCATTGGGATTCAGTTTCATCGGTTGTTGTATGGCGATAGACATTTTTTCACACATGGAAATCAACCTGGGAGCTTCACTGCTGGTATTTGTTTAGTTTTTTATTGTGTTGGATGTTCGTTTGGTTTTTTATTTTTATTTTTTTGTGTAATAGATGAGCGCGCTATGCTGAGTAAGCGCACTTTGGCTAGTGTTATGTGCGATAACATGGATTTGGATTCCGTTCAGTTGAATGCTTTTTTGGCACATGATAGCACGTGAGTCGTTTATTTTGTATATTTTGAGTAATTTATTTATTTGTTTTACAGAAATCCTGTTGTTGATTGTGCCGAGCATCCGAAAATTGATTTTGAAACATTCTTTTAATACCTAGTACGCAATAGAAATAAAAGTGATTTATGGTAGTTGAATTCCTGTATAATAGTTGTTTCTTATTTATTTATTTTATTCATCTTTCCTGCAGAGCATTGATTGGAAACATTTTATCTCGCAGTTAAATCGCTCTCGTTTTCGTTAATTTTGACCGCGGATTACTCCGAATACAATATTAAACGTGTTGAAAATTAGTTGATCGATTCGATATTTAACTTTTTTTCTGCAATTATTCTATCAGCAACAAAAAAATATTTTAAAATCCATTTTCATTTTCCTGTTTTCTGCAGTGACGTTTGTTTTGTGATCCAACGATGATTTAGAGTGTTTTTTGAAGACTCGGCTGTAAAAATATAATAAACATGAAATAAAATAAGTTATTTAAGATATTATTACAGCATTGAAACATTTTATTTGAATAATTGCTGATAGTCAAAAATGCATAAAAGAAAATGTGTGCTCACATTAGCCAGGTGTTTCATATAGTCAGCCTCGTGTCTCACAAGTTGACAGAAGTTAGGTAATGCGAATTTATTCCTTTCAAAGACGGATTGGACTGTTATGCACTTGAAAATGGAATTCAAAAAGTCGAGACAAAATTATTATATTTAAACATTTCCATTATATAATTTTAATTTTTTTAAAATTTATTATAGAGATTTCTGGACGTTTTTTGCATTGATTTGCAACTTAGCGGTGTTAACCGATGGATTAAGCCGATTTAAATTGATGTATAGTCCGGCTGAGAGAAAAAATTTTCCCGCTGAACATCTTCCAGATATCCACTATTCGATTATTGACCGTGCAGTGGACGTTGCAAAAAGAGAACTCGAAAACGAGGCCAAGTTCGATAGCATACGTAATTCGAATATATTATTTGTTGTAAAAATCATGTAATTTTAATTTATCTAATTTTAAAGATTATTCTCAATCCAATTCACGACGTAACAGACAAGTGAAGGATGAAGTTTGGACGATCCATAAACACGCTGCAATTGGTGCACGAGCGGTTGATATTCTCTCATCAACGTAACGATTTTTCTTTTTATTTATTTATTTATTTTTATTCCTTTTCGTCTTTCACTAGCCAAAATTTGACACGAGAAGCCAGCGATGGCTTAGTAAAACGTGCGCCGCCACGATCAGGAATAAATTTCAATGTTTTATGCGCAAATCGTCGCTTCCAATGCAACCGGGACGCGAAATTCCGACTCTTGGACGGTTCCTGCAACAACCTAATCAATCCGGGTTGGGGAATGGCTGTACACAAACAGAATCGACTCCTGGCTCCAAAATACGCCGACGGTAAATCATATTTAAACATCCAATTCGGCCTCGCTTTCAATATTTTCGTCCACAGGTTTAAACACACCGCGAGCGGCTGCAAATGGCCGACCGTTGCCACTTTCCCGATTCGTCCGAACAACCACAATACCGGATATCAGCGCCGAACACGAATTAATCACCCACATGTTTGTCCAGTACGGACAATTCTTGAATCACGACATGGTTTCGACACCGGACCGAACCGGTGCGCCATTAAAAAGGAATTTGTTTAATTTATTCGTTCAATTTATTCACGTTTTCGTGCAGATTTGTCCAACTGTTGCAACAACCGAAACACGGTGGACTGTTTGCCGCTGATGATACCGCGAGACGACCCGGATTTGAGCCAACTACAAATCGGTTGCATGGAGTTTGCAAGATCTATTCGGGCGTGCGGAAATGGTTCGTGTTAAAAATAAAAATAACCGACCATTTAAATGACTGATTTTGTTAATTATTTTCAGGGGTCCGCCAACAAATCAATCAAAACACCGCTTTCATCGATGGATCTCAGGTTTATGGTTCGAGCGATACTGAGAGTTCAAATCTCCGGACGTTTCGACAAGGTGAAATTATATTAAATTGTTTAAGATTTTGTAATGTTTTTTAAATTTAAAATAAAATAGGTTTACTGCAGTCGTCAAATAATGGTCTAAATCTTCCGGTTAATCCGAACGACGCTTCTTGTACCACTCAAGGAACCGGCACTAATTTTTGCTTCAGAGCTGGCGATGGAAGATTGAATATCCAACCTGGATTGAGTTCAGTTCACACGTTGTTTATGCGTGAACACAACCGAATTGCCCGGATTTTGCTCCAAATGGCCCCGCGATTTAACGACCAGACACTTTTTCAGGAAGCAAAGTTTGTAAAATTTAAAAAAAAATAGGTTTTTTAGATTTTTACTCATATTTACACGATTTTACTCATTTTTACACGGTTTTACTCATTTTTACACGGTTTTACTCATTTTCACACGATTTTACTCATTTTCACACGATTTTACTCATTTTTAAACATTTTTTACACATACTTACATCTTTTTACATGTTTTTGCATAGATTTACACGTATTGGCATATTCTTACACGTTTTTATATATTTTTTAATCATTTTTATACATTGTTTACTCATTTTTATACATTTTTACTCATTTTTATACATTTTTTATGTATTTTTATACATTGTTTACTCATTTTTATACATTTTACTCATTTTTATACATTTTTACTCATTTTTATACATTTTTACTCATTTTTATACATTTTTACTCATTTTTATACATTTTTACTCATTTTTATACATTTTTACTCAGTTTTATACATTTTTACTCATTTTTATACAGTTTTATACATTTTTACTCATTTTTATACATTTTTACTCATTTTTATACATTTTTACTCAGTTTTATACATTTCTTACACATATTTACACTTTTTTACACGTTTTTGCACAGAATTACTCGTATTTGCACATTTTTACACGTCTTTATACATTTTTTACACGTTTTTATACATTTTTACGCATTTTTATATAGTTTTACGTATTTTATTTTATTTAACTAATGATTTTTTTTAATTTTTAATTTTTTAAAGGAGAGTTCTTATTGCTGAATTGGAGAGCATCGCGTATAATGAATATCTGCCTATTATACTCGGGCCCGATTTGATGACGAAACTTAAGCTCAAACTCCCAGTTGACGGCAAAGCGACGACCTACAAATCCGACGTTGATCCGGGCATAATCAACAGCTTCTCAACCGCTGCTTTCCGATTTGCACACAGCATGATTCACAATTTCGGTCAACTGGGTAATTCCCGAAGCGCATTTGCACTCAAGGACAATTACAACAATCCCACAGTGGTGCACCGAGCAGGCGCGGACTCTGTCCTCACGGGCAGCGTCGCCCAAAAGGCGGAAGCCATGGACAACTTCATGGTGGAAGGAGTCACGAAGTTCCTATTCAAACAAGGAAACAATCCGGTCGGTTTGGATTTGGGAGCCTTCAACATCGAACGTGGACGGGAACATGGCATCCCGAGTTACAACGATTTCAGGGAATTTTGCGAACTTCCTCGGTTAAAATCGTTTCGCGAATTAGCGAATGTTTTCAAAGATTCCGGAAGAGCTGCCGATGCATTCCAAGAAGCCTACGAGTAAGGGATTCACATTTGGCGCGTCTGTTTGTCGTTTCCTAGTTACAATTGCTCGAAAAAATTACTCAGGGGTCCTCGGAAGTGCTCTTGACATTGTTTTTTTTGTTCGTTTTGCAGGAATGTCGATGATATCGATTTATTTGTCGGTGGTATTGCGGAGAAGGCGGTTAGAGGTGGTGTTGTTGGGCCAACGTTTGCTTGCATCATTGGGATTCAGTTTCATCGGTTATTGTATGGTGATAGGCATTTTTTCACACATGGAAATCAACCTGGGAGCTTCACTGCTGGTATTTGTTTGGTTTTTATTATGTGGGATGTTTCGTTTGGTTTTTTTAATTTATATTTTTTTGTGTAATAGATGAGCGAGCTATGCTGAGTAAGCGCACTTTGGCTAGTGTTATGTGTGATAATATGAGTTTAGATTCAATTCAGTTGAATGCTTTTTTGGCACCGAATAGCACGTAGGTTCTTTTATTTTTTGTTTACATTCATTTTATTTAGTTAACTGTTTATTTATTTTGTAGAAATCGTGTTGTTTCTTGTGCTCAGCATCCGAAAATTGATTTTAACATATTCTTTTAACAATACACAATATAAATAAAAGTGATTTATCGTATTTGAATACGTATAAAAATAGTAGTTTTTATTTCATCAAACCCAGATCAACACAATAATTTGAAAATCATTTTTATTCATATTTCATCTATTCCAACCCGCCATTTTCCAACACACACATGCCATCTAACGGTGACCACCCGCAACTTTGACCATCCAAAGCGCTCTTACAAATCCCACCATCGCGATGACTTCTCGAGTAATGAACCGGCTCTGTTCCCGCAACTTGACCACCTCAGCCGCGGCTTTCAAGAGTGTTCCGAACGACGTGAAAGGCGTCAGCTCAAACATTTGGATCACGCGACAACTCAACGACCCGTATGTCAAGTGGGCGCGCATAAAGAACTACAGAGCGCGCAGTGCGTTCAAACTGCTCGAAATCGACGACAGATTCCGCATTTTAAAACCCGGCCAAACCGTCATCGAATGCGGCGCTGCACCGGGCGCCTGGACACAAGTCTGCGTCGAGAGAATAAACTCCGACGGCAGAGGTAAAACGAAACAAAACCGCAACCAAACACTATAATAAGTTTAATTTATTTTTTCCTAGACGCGAATAAATCTGTCGGACGAATCTTTGCATTCGATATCAATTACTTCGACCCGGTAAAAGGCGCCGAAGTGTTCGGTTTCATGGATTTAATGCGCGAAGAGACGAGAGAGAAAATCAAGAAATTGTTGGACAATAATAAGGCGAATTTGGTGCTCAGCGACATGGCGCCATCTATCGCCGGAATTCGGAACCTCGACAGTGAAGTCTCCAAGCAATTGTTTTATTCGGCTTTAGAATTAGCTCTGTCGACGTTGCGTGTTGGAGGGACGTTTGTAGCGAAGCTTTTAGGTGATGGTGAGGGGAAAAAATTGGAAAAGGACTTGCTGGAACATTTTGCAACCGTGAAATACGTAAAACCGGCCGCGAGTCGCAAAGAATCACCGGAAATTTATTTCCTCGCGCGCAAATTTCAAGGAAACAATAAATTAACGTGAGAAATAATTTATTTTTTCATTTGTTCGTAACAAAAAGTAGGAAAATACATTTTTTTCAATGGAAATTTCTATCCAACATCGAACGAATCAATTTTTTCGCTCGCCGGGGACTCGGAAAACCGTTTACGCTTCGAATCCGCTTCGGTTTCCGTCGAACATTTGCGTTTTTTCGAACTATCCTCGTTTTTAACGATCAATTCATCATCACTTTGATTCTGAATCGCCGCATTCCCAAATTTTTCTAAAAAAACGAAAAAAAATCAAAATTTCAAATTCCCGCGCACTAAAACCGATACATCGGCCATTTATAGTCGACATTTCTACCTAACAAAGCAAGATGCATCAAATTTTGAACATTATTGGCGAATTGTTCTTCGCAGACCTCCATTCCGTCCTCGTCCAGATCGGATTCTTCTTTTTCGATCGATTTAACACACTTGGCAATCATCTCTTCGAGATCTACATCCGGGTTAATCTGCAGCCTCGGCGAACGTTCCTCGGTCGCATAAAACGCTATCTGTAATTTCGCAATTCCGAATTCATCTGGACCTAGATCCAACACGACCAAATTCTCGTTTCCGTTCGTTTTAAACGTATTTTCGGCACTGATTTCCGCTGCGTAGGGCGAGTTTTTTATTTCAAGCGATTGAGAATCTCCTAAAATCGCATTTTCGATGACGTCTTCTGCTCGGGACTCCTCGGATCCCTCCATGCGCAGTTCGAAATCCGACGATTCCGATTCGCTTCCCGCTTCTACGCCGCATTCTTCGGGAGTTTCCGCCCATAATTCGTTTTCCTCTTCGGTTTCGGTGGATTGTTCGTCACCATCAGTCGACGACTCGTAATCGATGCTCCGGTGACCTGTTTAATCAAAAACCCAAGTAAATATTGTTAAATAACTGAGATAATTTGATTTTTTCTACGTAATAAGCGTCCTAAACATTCCTTGTATTCCTTTTCTATTTTGTATTCCTTGATGTCGTGTATAATATATTTTAAAAACCGCTCTTTCATTGACTGCCATGTCCTGTTGATAATCTATATTTGGATTTTTGAAAAATATATACCGTAAAGCTTCAAATAAACGCCGGGGCCGCAATTTGAAGCGTTGTGGTTAATTTGGTTAATTTCAGTGTTGTATCGAACGCGAACTAAGAACGGGAACTAGTTCACTTTTAGAAGTGAACAGAAAAAACGAACTTAGTTCACTTTTAACAATGAACTAAACTCTATTCCAAAAAGTAATTGAAATACTCCCATTGGTTGGTTGGTGCCCTAGTTCAGTTGTGTATTGAATATGATGCTGTTTTCAGATTCCGGTAGACTTGTGCGAAGATTTTCAATGCATTTATACTGGTGTTATGAATCTCCCAACCAATGGGAGTATTTCAATTACTTTTTGGAATAGAGTTTAGAACGAAGTTCACATTCACCATGTTTGATGATGAAAACGTCGCAAAAACGTAATTTTTTGCATTGGTTTTAAACGTATTGATGACGTTTTCATCATCAAAACATTCAATTTGATCACTTTTTACAACGAAAACGGCAAAATCAGCCGTATTCATCATTAAAAGCAATGAAAACGACTGCTTTACAAAAAAAAGTGTTTTTTCATCTGCATATTACAAAACATAGAAAAAACGTTTCAATTTTTTTAAAAAAAAATTGAAAAGTGAACTGAACTATTGGTTCAAGTTCGCGAACTAGAACTTAGTTCACTTTGAAAAAAAGAGAACTGAACGCGAATGTGAACTAGTTCACATGGTGATGAACGCGAACTTGAACTATAGTTCGCGATTTGATGAACTAGATACAACACTGGTTAATTTAATTGGATTAAATAAATACTTTTTTCGCTTCTAGTTTTTTCCAAAATGTATTCCCACTAATGGATTTAAATTCGTCTTCGTCAAGAACGGAATAAATCAGTTTGATGTCTTCGTCGGTTGAATACAATCGCGTCTGTTTTTTATTCAGACTGACTTCAGAAGCGCTTGGACTCGCACCGACTCCGACAGATTTTTTTTCCTTCCTGAAATTGAGGAGGAAAAAAATTTTATTTTTTTTAAATATTGAATTCTTTTGCCGACTTTTTTTCCCAATTTTTATAAATTTAAAAAGATCGTAAAAAACATTTACATTCGTTTGAAATAATCCGATTTTTCTTTCGGTAAGTTATACGAGTTGATGTTTTCGAAAATCTGCTTGTTGAACCGTTCTTTTAACGACTGCCAAGACCGATCTTTGCAAATCTGATCAAAAAGAAAATATTTAAAAAAAAAAAAATCAGTTTTGTGTCTAAAAAAAAAAATATTTACTTCTTCTTTCGCCATGATCTGCCACATGGAGCGCCCCTTCACCTTCGCAAGTCGAGAGTTGCGGTTTTCATACAAATAATTTAAAATAGCTAAGTCGTTGCAAAGCAAGTATTCTCTTCGTGTTCTCGCCAACTTTCTCTTCGATGGGCGAGTTACTTTTGGTGATTTTCTCGAAATATCGACATCCTCGAAGTCACTGATGTCGGATCCCACCACCTCTTTTACTCTGATTTTTCAAAGAAAAATTAAATTAAATTAAATTAAATGGCAATTCGGCTCCTACACGTAATCGGTCATTGGAATTTTCCTATTCTGCTCCACACAATCCCAAATCCACCTCGAAGAAATACAGTTGTCGGTTCTTACGAGGATTCCGGGTGGAACAAGCCTGGAATAAACGAAACAAATTGTCATTTTTGTGCATAAATTCGGTTTATTCTTTTACCTGATGGTGTCAGGAGTCGATTTAGACGTGATCGTTGCTCCGCCGTGCTTGTTTCATTTAAAAAGGCAAACAATTTAGACAAAATACGATTAAATTCATTATTTTAATTACTTCGACAACGGGTTTTAGTGTTTCTCTTTCGGCGCACGGTCGCATCGAGAAGAGCATCGGCTTTTCTCCATCGAAAAACAAATGCGGGCTGTGATGATACTCCTTCATTTCCGAGAAATAATTCCTTTGATTCACGGTTTGATCGGTGCCGAAGTGATCAAAAGAAAGTAAAATAAAAACTTCAAATTCCCCACCGCCATTATTATTGTCTACAACGCCATCTGACGAAGTGATCTTGAAAAAACTACGGAGTCGGTAGAATCACAACCATCTTTACGTTCATAACACATAATCACCATAAATCTGAGAAATACCTTCTCAATACTTAAATTATCAAATTATTCAAGTCATACGTGCAATAAAATCAATTTATTCAAATTACACCCGTTACAAAACATCTTTTGTAAATAAATGTGTACAGTCCTTCTAGGCTCCCGTAGAATCCCGCAAGTGAGAAGCAATGGAAGAGTCGCGACAACCGTAATCCTCGTGAGTATTCAGGCATTCTTTTTGGCATATTAATCACGAGATTCTGGTGTTGGTGTTAATCCACATACTATGAATTTTTTCGACAGAGAAAAATTCCAATCGGACCCGGAACTGCAGCATTTTATCGACACAGAGACGCAAAAACAACGTTTCCAGTATTTGGTGCACTCGTTGACGGAAGCCTGTTGGGACATGTGCATGGAGAAGCCCGGCACACGCCTCGACTCCCGCACGGAAAACTGCCTCATCAACTGCGTCGAACGATTTATCGACACAACAAACTACGTAGTTGGTCGCCTGGACAAAGCGCGACAATTTAACGACAAAGAATCGTCCTAATAAATAACATTCCCCCCGTTTATTTCCATTTCCGCGCATCCGACAACCGAAATTTCGACTTCCGACCGACAAAAATGATGAGAAAAATGTGGGCTTTAATAAAACGCCATCACCGCAAAGGAATCTTCACGTGCGCACTCGTCGGAGGCGGCTTCGCACTCGCCAAATTCGCCGTCGCCAAGCTCCAAGAACGACGACAAAACAACATGATTGAATATTTCGAACACTTTCGACGCGGCAAACACTACGAAAGCACCCAGCAAAGCTGCAACCAGACCATATTAACCCTAATCGACAACCTGCGCGCCTCCATCACCAATTTACTCGACTCGGACGGACTGCGCAGCGTGCTCAAAACGAACCCGAAGAACAAAATCCAACTGTGGGAAGAACTGAAAATCGTGGCCTTCACCCGCGCGGCCGTCGCCGCCTATTCCAACGCGCTTCTAGTCCTCTTACTACGCGTGCAGTTCAATATAATCGGCGGATACATGTATCTGAGTACGAAAAACGAGGCCAGAGTGGACGAGAGTTGCATGATGGGATCGAGCGAGTTGCAGGAGAAGTTCCTGCAGTGCGTCGAGCATTTTCTCGGCGCCGGGCTCGCCCGGTTCGTCGATGTGATGAAAACGATCGTGGAGGAGGTCGTGGGCGCCATTCCGTTGAAGGAAAAGCTGAAATTGGCCGACGTGGATGAGATTTTGAAGGCGATTGCGGCGGGTTTTGTTCCGGCGAGCAATTTGAGCGCGTTTGCGATCCCCGTGACTAATGTGAATTTAATGCCCGATGTTATCAGAGAGGATTTGATGCGGCTTTTGAATGAAACACGCGATATTTTAGACAGTGAGGAGTTTGTGGTGGTTTTGGGTCACGCCGTTGAGTTGTGTTTTGCGAATTTGTCCGATTTGGTGACGGATTTTTATCTGGAGATGGACGGTCGCGAGGGAACGGAGTTTAAGAATCCGCACGAAGTCGGCGCTCCGATGGCGAAATTGATTCCGGCTTTGAATAATTTTGTTTTTGTTCAGTGCAGCACAAAGCCGAAACATGTGCTCGAAAGTTTGCTGCAAGATGAAACGATTAAATTGTTCGGTGCGAATGTCTATGACGCTTTCAGTCAGCCGACTCGAGTTGTGTAAATTGTTCGATTTATTAAAGATCAAATTGTTTTATTTTTGTTTTTATGTGTGTTTGTTATATTTAGGAATGGGTTGTAATGATTTAATCGTATTAAAATCTCTGGAATAAAATTATATTTTCGGTTTTTTTGTTGTTTATCTTTTCGATTATTTTAATGGCGCCGCCATGTTTGTTTCATTATCATTATTTAGGAACAAACGTGGGAGTTCTTCATTGTTGATTTAACAGGAATATTGATGGTGAAATTTCTTTTGTTGAATTAATATTAAGTTAATAACGATTATAAATTTTAACGTGATTTTAAAAAATTGAAATTTTATCGGCGAATCGCTTTTATCGTCCGCCGTCAGAGGGGGTATGGGTGAACGACAAGCAGTTTGAGGGTTTGAGTAACCGTGGCCCGTTACAAAATTAGCCGTATTTCTTAGAAACAGGGCGAAATAAGCCCAATTCACGAACATTAGTCGAGTATTTAACCCGGTAGTAGCTATGACAAACTCCTCGTAAGTGTAATTCGAGCAATTAACTAAGAAACCATTAAAAAAAAAAAAAAAGTGCACAGCGCACGATTAACATGGCTACTTCCAATTCCGAAGAAGTTTTCAAGGATTTGAAGACTCGGTGTAAAGTAAGTGATCAACATTTGATTCCCAGGACAATGTTACGACGAAAAAAAGGTGCAATGAGCGTCGAATGGATGGCGCCACACCGACTGGTGTGAAATTACATTGGCCGACTAGACATCACAACTCTTTTTTCCACGTCTGTTTTCATTGTGTGTTCGCTGGAATTTCCACTCCGGTTACAAAACCGAACATTCCACCGCCGAAAAACATAATTAAATACATAGAAAATTAAATTTAACGTTTAAAAATGATTTTTTTCGCGTTGAAATTGATTTTTTTTTAATTTTTTCCATTTTTTTCCATTTTTTAGATGATTTTCGAGGCTGATCCCGAGCAGGTGAGTTGATTAGGTTTAATTCGGTTTAATCGATTGATTTAATTGAGTTTTTTGGTTTTAATTGTGTTTGGTTTGCAGTACCATACGGATTTTTCGCTGCGTCGTTATCTACGAGCGTTTGGTAATGCGGACGATGCTTTTAAATCGATTCTGAAAACCAACAAATGGAGGAGGGAATTCGGCGTGGCTTCCTTAAGCGAAGAGGACACCATTATCAAATCACACATAGAAAAAAAGAAGGCCGTGTTGTGCAGGCACAGAGATATGCACGGGAGGTTAATTAATGTTCAATTCGGCGAGAGGAATTAATCATTTATGGTTTTTTTTTTTTTTTTTTTTTTTTTAGACCAATTGTCTACATTCCCGCTAAGAATCACAATGTAAACGAAAGAGATATCGATGAACTTACACGATTTATAGTGTATATTTTGGTAATTAATGTCAAGAAATCACTTTTTTTGTGGAATAAAGGAAATTTTCGGCACAGAAATGCATTTTATTACACTTTTTAGGCACAAAAATGCTTTGCATTACACTTTTTAGGCGCAAAATGTCCTTTTTGAGTAAAAATGCCGAGTAGATGCTTTTTTCGTGTGAGAAATGCCGATTTTATGCCTTTTTAGACTGAAAAATGTCGATTATATGCCTTTTTTTGCTAAAAAGTGTCGATTATATGCTTTTTTTTGCTAAAAAATGTCGATTATATGGCTTTTTTGCTAAAAAATGTCGATTATATGGCTTTTTTTGCTAAAAAATGTCGATTATATGCCTTTTTTTGCTAAAAAGTGTCGATTATATGGCTTTTTTTGCTAAAAAATGTCGATTATATGGCTTTTTTGCTAAAAAATGTCGATTATATTCCTTTTTAGACTAAAAAATGCTGATTTTATGCCTTATTAGACTAAAAAATGTTGCAAATATTCCTTTTTGGACTAAAAAAAGATGATTAAATGCCTTTTTAGACTAAAAAACGCTGCTTAAATGCCTTTATAGACTAAAAAAATGATTACTTGCGTTATTAATTTATTTATTTGTTATTAGGAAGAAGCTTGTAAACGATGTCACGAAGAAATTATCGACAATCTTTGCATCGTTTTCGATTTGAAAGATTTTGGCGTGAACTGCATGGATTATCAATTTGTAAAAAACCTCATTTGGTTGCTCAGCAAACACTACCCCGAAAGGCTGGGCATTTGCCTTATTACAAATGCTCCCGCTCTCTTTTCCGGTTGTTGGAGCATCATTCGCGGCTGGTAAAACCCATAAAAACAAAAAATAAACCGGTTTTCTTTACATCTCCCCCCGTAAAAATCGCATTTAAAAAAATCTTTCTCCCGCAGGTTGAACGAAGTGACTGCAAACAAGGTGACGATAGTCAACAGCGAAGTGGAACTTTGTAATTATCTACATCCGGATATATTACCAGACGACACCTAATTGGAGAATCGTTAAAAAATTGATATTTTTTAGTTGGTTTTTCCATGTTTAACTTGATATTATTCCACTTTATTTGTGTAATTTCCTAGTGACTTTTTTCTTTCTACGCATGCCGTTTAAGAAGACAGACAAAAACCGAATCAAACAAAATGTGCGCAGCTGAATTAATTCCAACCAATTGTTTTTGTACATTTAATTTCTCGTATTGTTTTTTTTTTACATTCAAAATAGCGAAAGATTACATGAAATAAAATGATTTTTTTTGGTCGTTTAGATTGAAATGAATTTGAAATCTGATTGAAATCCGACGTGTAATTAAGAAAGCGAGTGGGAATTGGTGATTGAAGTGTTTCATTGACCCAGGGTGCGTGGAATAAAGGCCCCTATAGGAAGAAAGGGAAAGTAATGGCGTGATAAGGAGCGAGGCGTGACGTCATCCGGTGTGACGCGGCTTGTGTGGAGACCACGTGAGGTTTTGAGTATGTGTACTATGTAAAAGCTGGATGAACGGTATGAGATTGATCACATTTTGCTTGTTTGTGCTGGTGTTAAGTTCCATTGAGGGAAATTGTAACATTCTCCGGCCATGGGACTTAATGTGACCGCCAAATTGGGAATCGCCGGAACTGTGGGTGCTGTGCTGTTCGCGCTAGGGGCTGTGCTCTATGTCGTCTTTCCAGATATTATTGCTAGTAAAATAAAGGAGGTAAGCGGTGTTTTTTTTTGTTTTTTTACGTTTTTTTACATGTGTTTTGGTCGTTTTATGGTCGTTTTAGGTCGGAAGGATGAACAAAGGTCGACATGTGTCTTTTTGTGATTTTATTGATTATTTTTTAGGGTTTTTTTTTTAATTTTATTTATTTATAGTTTGATAAGTGAAAAAAATATTTATTTCTGGTGAGATTTTTTTTTGTTTTCGAGTGGGAATAATTGGTTGGGATTTTATGCAAATTTATTGTTTTTTTGATCTTTGAAAGTGAATTTATGGAAATTTTTTTTTTTTTTTTTTTTTTTTGATAATGGGGTCAAGGTGTGGATTTATTTGGTTCAAGTGAAATATTCGAAGGAGAAAGTGCAAATTTTTATAATAATTAATAATATATTAATTTATTTATCATTTTAAAAAAAAAATAGTCAAAAACAAATTTCAAAACGAAATTAGAGACGCATTTTTTTTTTTTTACTTAGAAACCGCAAAAGCAGAAACAAACCGTTAAAAAATGCAGGAAATTCGCACATGACAAATTTTGAATTCACTAGAAAGAAACCCAGGAAAAGACCTAATTCAAAAATAATTAAAAAAAAATTAAATAAATTAGAATAATTTTTTCTTAAAAGAAAAAAAAATTGGGGTCTTTGAATCGAACAAAAGCTAAAATGGGTCAAAAGTTTTATGTAGCAAAGAAGTAAACAGTTAAAAAGTGTGCACACACACAAATCCACAAATCCAAAACGATCAAAATGAATAATTAAAATCACTTATTGTGTAAGATAATAATTAATAACGATGATAATTGAGTTTATTGTTCAATAATTCCATTCTCAAAACAGACAATAATGTATAGTGGAAATCAGACGATTTGTGGGCTGATGCCAGCCACGACTATCTGAATAATTTCGAATTTTGTATTTCCGGATCGAAATCTTGCAAATGTTAATGTGAATCGGCTTTTTAATGTTTTCCTCGTTATGCAGTGATAAGAATCTTTCTTAATTGAATAAGAACCCAAACTTTGTTAAAAACCATCTGTTTCATTCATTGTAGCTTTTTCCATTGTGAAATTTCACTGGGACTTTGATATTTCGACCCGATTTCTTGTCTACATCTGCCATATCTCTTTGATAGAGGGTTGGGGTTTGTGTTGACATTGGGTATCTTGTCCTTACGTGTTCCAGTAGACTTTTGAATGGCGATGACGGTCGTGTAAACATAAATGTCCATTCACAAGTCTACTGGAATCAGTTTTGTTTTGACAGGAAATGGCCGGTTTTGTTTATTTTTGTAGAATATCTTCGTTTTGCACATTCTTTCGGTGGGGTGAGCGATAGGAATTGGAATTTAAGACGTATTTTCGTGCAGGAAATTGGTTGTTTGCTTTTAACTATCGAATTTAAGACGTTTGATCAATTTTAAGTGACAAATTGAAAAATGTGATAAGGTATCCAAGATCGGATTATAGATCCTGTTTCAAATGTAAAACGGACTTTGATGTTGTTTTTTTAGTCATGATTTTTGAACATCTTAATCAAATTACGGTTTTATCAGATTGCATGTTTAATAGTTGGACGTGAATATTCCAACTATTTTTATTTCGTGTTTTTTATTTTATTTTTTTTCCACGGTGTTTAATCGAGAGGAATCTTGAGTGGAGTAATTTTCCATTTTATTCTCTGAATAGAATACATTAAAAGTGAATTTAATCTAATTTAAGGAGACGTGCACTGAGCTTTTGATGATTTGATTGTGAGACTTCCTTTCAACAGCAAAATTCTTTCCTATAAGGAAAAGGAAAAGAAAAGTTCACACAATCGGCCGCCATTTTCTATTTATTTATCACCTTGCGTCAAAAATTAGAAAATAAAAAAAATAAAAATCCGATTTGAAAACATGTTTATCCGAGAAATCTAATTTAAAACTTCGATTTTTGTTTTTGTTTTTGCAGAATATGAAAATAGTAAACGGATCTCTATCATATAAAGCGTGGGAAAAAGCGCCCGTACCAATTTACATGGAGTACAATTTTTTCAATGTAACAAATGCCGCCGATTATCTAGCTAACCGTAGTAAACCAATTTTACAACAACTAGGACCATACACATTTAGGTGACGAATAAAAATTAATAAAAACACATCATCCTACTTCATTAAAACAATTTTTAAACATTAAAAATCAATTTTTTTTAGGGAATACCGTCAAAAAGTGAACATCACTTTCGACCCGGCCGAAGACACCGTCGCTTACGAGCAACTAAAATGGTTCGTTTTTGAACCAAATAGAAGCAAAGGAGCTCTGACAGATGTGCTTACGACATTAAATCTTCCTTTCACGGTAATATATAATTGTCGATGTCAGTGGTACGAGCAGGGCCTGGTCAGTGGCTGAATTTTGTGTTTTTGTAGGCCATGGCTGTGAATACTGAAGGAAAATTGTCACTGATGCAACAGATGATGTTGCCGAACATTATCAAAATGTATAAAGCCGAACCTTTTGTTACAAAAACGGTGGACGAGTTATTATTTAAAGGATACCAGGACCAATTGTTTATATTTTTAGCCAAACAAGCTAAGAAAGAGCTGTTGCCAAACGGGACGTTCGGTTTCCAATATGGCGTAAGTTTTGATTTTTGTGAGCGGGGGAAAATTTTTTTTTTTTAATTTTCATTGTTTTGCAGCAAAATTACACGTCTGATGGTATTTATAAGGTTTTCACGGGTGTAAATGACCCGGATAAATTCATGCAGATCTACAAATGGAACCATTCGACGTAAGAATTAAGAAACGGTTTGGCCGCCATTTTGTCTTTGTTTACTGAAATTGTTGTTTTTGTACGACAGGCACCTACCTTATTGGAGAAGTGAATATTGTAATCGGATTAATGGATCAGGTAATTGATTAATGTCATCTAAAAATCGATATCCTGCTTACGACGTTTTATAAATAGTTTTTAAATTTTGTTTGCGCTTGCCAACTTGCGCTCGCATATTTTGATATTCTTAACGAAATGACATAATTTCTATTTTGATTCAGATGGCAGCACGTTCAAGGCCCCAGTTAAGCGTGACAGTAAACTATACCTTTTTTCCACTGATCTATGCAGGTATATGTCAACAAAATGGCATTTTTCCATTTTATTTTTTATATTTTTATATTTATTTTAGGTCTTTGTACATTACATACGAACGAGATTCGATGGTGCAAGGGATTAAAACGATGAGATTCACGCCACCTTTTGAAGTGACGGCATCTCCCGATCTTAATGAGGATAATAAATGTTTTTGCCCGCTAGATAAAGATTGTTTAAAAGCGGGTGCTTTGGCTGTAAAAACATGTAAAAAAGGTACGAAAGATGATGGCACGCAAAATCTGTTTTGCAGGTGCATAAGTGCACTTATTAGCGGTGTGTACAAAAAAAATTGACCATTTTTAGGCACAGAATTAACCAATTTGTATATTTTGGTGAAAAAATGCACATTTAAATGCAAAAATTGATCAATAGAAAATATGTTGATGGAAAATGCATATTTAGATGCAATAAATGCCATTTAGACGCATAAAGTGATCAAAAATTCACGTTTAGATGCAAAAATGATATAAAAATGTATTTTTTGTACACTTAAAGGAGAATTATTAATTATATATATTCCAGCACTATAGAATGGCAGTGTATCGTTTGGATTTTTATAATTTTCAGACGCTCCTCTCGTGTTGACGAGTCCACACTTTTACCAGAGTGACGACAGGTATGCGGACGCAGTAATCGGCTTGAATAGAAACAGAACACTCCACGAAACAATTTTGGACATCGAACCGGTAATAAAAACGAATAAAACGAAATTAATTTCCATTCCAGATGTTTTTCAAAACTCAATTTTTATTCCAAATAGACAACTGGGGTAGTGCTTAACGCCCACAGACGATTACAACTCAACGTTCAAGTGAAGTCGCTCACACATATTCCGTAATTGAAACCATAAATTTATTCAAAATTTGAATTTTTATACAAAATTTTAAAAAATTTATCCAAATTTTGAATTTTTATCCAAAATTTAACAAAATTCATTCAAAATTGAAATTTTTATCAAAAATTTTAAAAAAATTTAAAAAATTCATTCAAAATTGGAATTTTTATCAAAAATTTAAAAAATTTATTCAAAATTGGAATTTTTATCAAAAATTTAAAAAAATTCGTTCAAAATTGGAATTTTTATAAAAAATTTTAAAAAATTTATTCAAAATTGAAATTTTTATCAAAAATTTAAAAAATTCATTCAAAATTGGAATTTTTATCAAAAATTTAAAAAAATTCGTTCAAAATTGGAATTTTTATAAAAAATTTTAAAAAATTTATTCAAAATTGAAATTTTTATCAAAAATTTTAAAAAAAATTTAAAAAATTTATTCAAAATTGGAATTTTTATCAAAAATTTAAAATAATTCATTCAAAATTGGAATTTTTATCCAAAATTTTAAAAAAATTCATTCAAAATTGAAATTTTTATCAAAAATTTTAAAAAATTCATTCAAAATTGGAATTTTTATCAAAAATTTTAAAAAAATTTAAAAAATTCATTCAAAATTGGAATTTTTATCAAAAATTGTAAAAAATTTATTCAAAATTTGAATTTTTATCTAAAATTTAAAAAAATTCATTACAGAAACTTCAAGAATTTCACCGACATGCTCTTCCCCATCCTCTGGGTCGACGAAGTAATTAATTAATACAAAATTCAAATCCAAACAAATATAAATTGATTTTATTTAAAAACATTTAGAATGCTGTCTGGCCAGAGAACCTTGCCGCGTCATTCAAAGAGCGCGTGTTTAAACCTCAACAAATCGGCAACGCCGCCATTTACGCCATTTTGGCTGTCGGAGCTTTCATTATCCTCGTCGTAGTAATCGTCACAATCCACACAATTCTCAAAAAGGTAAGATATTCATTTTCTTTTATAAAAAAATCTGTTCCGTGGTTCCGTTCTTCCTCTATCTCGCTCGTTCTGTTAGCTAATAAGTTGGTGGCGGTACTGCTTAATGCTTTGTTCTTGTCATCTCATTTTTCAGTCTCGATCTGGGCACCTTCAGTCTTCAGGTATGGAGCTTAAAGTTCCCCCAACACGGCAATAGATCTGCTCATTTTTTCATCAAAATGTGATATTATATAAAACCAAAACGAACGAATGTCAACAATTGTTTATTTAACATTTAGATAACATTTTTTTCTTTTTTAAGAATATCTTTATGAACACAAGTTGGTTTCACTTATTTAATCTTTAGGTTTATAAACTCATACAATGTACAGCATACGTGAATTTATATGTTTTTTTTTTAAATTTAATGTAAGTTGCTTTTTGTGTAATTGTGATTATTGTTGTTTTTTTTTTTGATAGTTGTTGAAATTTTTGTTTGTTTTTTAAGGGTAAGTTCATCTTTTATTACTGAATTTTTCCAGACTTTGTCCCTGCGATCTTTGTGTATAATTACGTCTAAAAATAATGGCTCGCTTGTATAAATTGAAATGTTTACAAACGTAATTTGCGTAAATAAAATTATCTACATTGCTGCAACCCTAAATGTCAAGTTTTCTGTAGGGTTATCGCTTTTAGGCTTAAAAATGGCATGAATTATAGAGTAAAACACTCTTAAAAGCATAATTTATGTATAAATTGCTTCCGGAATTGTTTATTTTTGTAAAAAAGAAAAAAAAAAAAACCTAAGTGTGAATTTTTAAAATTTTCAAGATTCCGCCATTGTGAATTTTACCGACGAGAGATGGCGCTACCGCACGGAAGTCACACAGTGTGTGCTAATTTTTTGTTTGTTTTGCTTTAACTTGGGACTGACGGTCCGAGGTTTCTCCCCGTGCTTTTTGGTGATTGATTCGGTGGTTTGGTGAATTGATTTACATTGTGTACAAGTAATTAACGCGTCATTGCTGCGAGTGACGAATTTGTGCATTTTCGAATGGTGTCGGTACGTTGTGTGGTGACGATGAAACTAACCTTAACTATTCTTTCCATTTTCCTCACAGGCAAAGTCGCAGACCGTATCCCGCAAAGTGAGCGACCGCCAACTGAACATGCAGGAAAAATCCACAAAGCCATTCCTCCAGAAACCGAACGAAAACATACAACGCAGCTAAAGCCCGAAACGAAACGAAACCTAACCTCATTTTATTATATCCCTCCAAAAAAATCACGTTTTTTGATAGAATTCTCATTGTAGTTGTTTAGTTTTAGCATGCCGTGTGTGTTTTAAGCCAAAGATAACGTTAATATTCCTAAAAAATTGTGTTGCCAAATGCCAAATTGTAAATAACACGAAATTATTAATTATTAATTAATTAGCACACACGCGCACAATGGACTTGGAAGATGATTATTTTCTGACCGATCAACACGAAAACCAAGTCCAATACCCTCAGAATTATAATTGCAATAATAATAATGTTGTTATTAATAATAATAATAATAATACGGATGCATCTTGCCAGTGTGATTTGATCTCGCGAGAAGAAAAATGTGATCACGATGAACAAGATGGCGGCGAGTCGATATTCGAAATCCTGCCTAACGAATTGCAATGCAAAATTCTGTCGTATCTGACGCCCCGCGAGCTGTGCTTTTCGGCCGCGAAAGTGTGCAGAAAGTGGCGCCAAATGGCGTACGAACCGACTTTGTGGCTCAAGTTGGATTTCGACAGCGAGATCCAACCGGAAGTGGTGGTTTCCATATTGGAACGAACTCGCCTGGTGCGCCGCTTGGAGCTGCGGCGATACGCGGACTTGTGGCAAATGTTGCCGAGCATTGTCAAGTGCGGCTGGTTGAGGAGTTTAGATTTAAGGTGGTGCGGGGGTGTTAGCACGGCTGTAATCTCATTGCTTGTAACTCATTGCCCGCTCGTGGAGGCGCTCAATCTCGAGGGTTGTAAAAGTGTTGATCATTCGGTTATTTGTCAAATTGTTGGATGGAAAAAATTGAAGACATTAAATTTGTCGCACTGTATGTTGCTGAGAAATGAGAGTGTTGTTTTAATTGCGGCCAAGTGCTGTCTGCTCGAGGAGTTCAACGTGGACGGGCTGGCCTCCATTTCCGATGGGTAGTCGAACATGTGTTTACAGCGATTAATGGCCGCGGCTCTCATTCCGAATCGCCGTTCTTCATTTGTTTCATTTGTTTAATGTTTAACAAATGTTGGTGAAAGCAGAAAAAATATCTTGCTGAATCGCAAGTTCGTCATTACAAAATTACAAAAAAAATCAATGATTTTAGACCAGAAATTCATATTTTAGATTAAAAATTAACATTATAAGACTAAAAATCAACATTATAAGACTAAAAATCGACATTAAAAGACTAAAAATTGACATTTTAGACTAAAAATTGACATTTTAGACTTAAAATTGACATTTTAGACTAAAAATCAACTTTATAAGATTAAAAATCGACATTAAAAGACTAAAAATTGACATTTTGGACTAAAAAATTGACATTTTAGACTAAAAATTGACATTTTACATTAAAAATCGACATTTTAGATTAAAAATTAACATTTTACATTAAAAATCAACATTTTAGACTAAAAATCGACATTATAGATCAATAGAACGTTGTGATGACTACTGTCTATCTAAAAAAGGTTGATTTTGGGGCTAAAAACATCGATTTTTTGGCTAAAACCATCGAATAATAGCTGCCGCTTTTAATCGTGGAAATACGGTAATTCATTTTTTTCGGGTTGATTTTAATTTATTTTTTTTACTAGGGCCATTTTGAGTTTGATCGAGGAGCGGAAGTCGAGTTTGAGGAAGTTGTATTTGGACGGAGACGAATTGACGGATGTTACGTACGGGAATTTGGTTGAGTGTTGCGGGTTGTCTGAATTGTGTATTCCCTATGCGGATTTGATGTCGGATATCGGACTGATGGCCATTAAAGTTGGTTTGGTCGTGTTGGATGCGATTTTTGGTTGATTTTGTTTGTTTGTTTGTTTGTTTTTTCGGTAGGAATTGAAGAATTTGCAGCATTTGACAGTGAAAAGGGGCAGCGAGTTGTCCGAAGCGAGTTTGAGGAGTTTGTTTGAGGGATCAAACATGAATAAGCTCACTTGTCTCGATCTTACGAGTTGTAGTAATTTTGATGATAAGGGCGTCGAAGCAATGACGAAATGGTAAAGTTATGTCAATTTTTGTGGCGGTTAAATTTAATTATTTGTTTTCTAGTTGTCCGGCTTTGAAGAGCGTTAGATTGGCTTGGTGTTGGGACATTACCGACCGGGGATTAGAAGCGATTGTTAGTAGTTGCCGGTAAATTTAAACAGTAAATTAATCAAATCAAATGAGATTTAAAGGAAAAAATTAAAATCAAGTGATTTTTAATGGAAAAAAGTTAAAATTAAGTGATTTTTAATGGAGAAAAATTAAAATTCAATGATTTTTAATGTAAAAAAATTAAAACCAAGTGATTTTTAATGGAGAAAAATTAAAATCAAGTGGTTTTTACTGTAAAAAAATTAAAATCAAGTGATTTTTAATGGAGAAAAATTAAAATCAAGTGATTTTTAATGGAAAAAAGTTAAAATCAAGTGATTTTTAATGGAAAAAAGTTAAAATTCAATGATTTTTACTGTAAAAATATTAAAATCGAATGATAAAAATATTTTTTCTGTTTTTTTTGTGTTTTAGAAACGTCGAAGTTGTCGATTTGGTCGGATTAGTGCGAATAACCGGCGCTTGTTTGATCAACATTCCACTTTGTTTGCCGAAATTAGTTTTTCTAGATCTTCAGCAGTGTTCAAGAGTAGAAAAGCATTAATTCCTAACGTAAACCTAATTAATCGTCGCGATTATTTCAGATCATCGACGACATTCTTGAAGATGTAGTCAGACAGAAACCCGACTTGAAGATCCTCGACTACTACGGTGAGGAGATCGAATGCGACAAACCCATATGTCAGTTCATCCAACTCCGAACGTGTTCCGTCGCTACCGAATGCTAAAAAATATAAAAATCTTGTTTTTCTTAGTCAACTAAACGAATTAAAAAACAAATCCAATTCATTTTAAACTCGAAAATTTAGCTTTTTTTTATTTCGCCCCAGTCCAAGCACAATATACACATCAAAGTGTCAAAATTACAATGAAAAATACAAAAAAAATATATAAAAATCGAATATTTATTAAGAAATTTCCCATTTTTCGCCTCAATCACACGGAATTAACTTATATATCGGTTACAGTCAAAAATAAAAAAAATAAAATAACCAAGTGGAATTTAACCACAAAAATACAAAAATAAAAGATCAATATCAATCGCACCTCTATTTCTATCGAATAAAAATGGATTGTATTTTTTTAATGGCAAAAAAATCAAAAAACTTCCATTTTTCAGCGTCACAAAGCCTCAATTTCCATGTCGTCGTCATCGATTTCATTATCATCATCATTTCCGTTCTCCGCATCACGATTTGCGACGTTCACGTTGATTTCCAGTTGCATTCGCACGTCGAGTACCATGAAACTTATCGTTATAAGCAGAGGTAGCCGCAGCCGAGATTCCCACGCGAACGAGAATAAAAACAAGATGGATTTGGATAAACTTTTGCTCAAATTGCTGTACATGATGCTGTCGGTCTGCATGTCAAAATGTGTCAAACTGCGGGAGGAAAAATGGGAGAATTTAATTAATTTCAATTTGTTTTGTTGTATTTTTTTCACTGCTTACAATCTAACGGCAGATTTGTGCAGTTTGGTTTTGAATTTACTCACGCCTTTCTGTCATTTTTGCGAGAAGTATAAGTGAAATATGTAAAATGTCTTCGGAACTTAAATAGGCTTAGTCTCCATCAAATGTGATGAAGGCAATTCCTAAGAGTTCAATTTTAATTCGCAAATGGTGTCAAATTCGATCGTGAATTACATCATGTTTTGACAGGAGCGGCGATGGTGGCATCTAGAGGCCGAGTCTGGTAGTTCTTTATTCATTTATTTCGAGATTTATTTCATCAAGTAGGTTTATTTGGTTGATTTTTTTTTTTGTTTTTAAGTTTATTCTGGGTGTTTTTTTTATTTATCAATTTTGTGTTTTTTTTTGTTTAGGTTTTTGGGAATAAGTTCTCAAAGTGATCCTGGATTGTAATGGCGGACGATGCCAGTGCGGGATTTTCGAATTTGAAATCAACGGAATAAATCTTCAAACCAAAACAACAAATCCTCAAACTAAAACAACAAATCGTTACTCTTTTAACAAAAATTCCTGTTTTTTAAAAAAAATAATAATAATTCCCCAAAAAATAAAAAAAAATAAACCGGAAACAGTCACATACTAGGCTTATTGAAGGATACAACTCCGGCGGCCATCTTGACAAAAACAACAAAAACGAAGAAGAACCGAAAATAAATCGTTTAAAACCGAAATAAAGACGAAAGTAAACTTCGATTTATTCAAAATAACCAGAAAATTAACAAAATTCTCTCGAAACATTTCAGATTTGCTAATATTTGAACGATTGGTCATTCTTAGAGGCAAAGATGAATGACCCTGAGCGAAGCAAAACATTGGAGTTTGTATTTGTGTAAGTGATCTGTGGTCGCATCACATCGCCTCGCCTCGCCTCGCATCCCTTTTGATGAATGGACTTCACCGGGGCTGAGCCAGCGGGTCAGGAATGTAGCTCAGCATGCAGTGAATTTTGGGGTGGAGCTGTAGGTAAGGAGAGGGTGTTGTTCCCTCACCTAACCCCCCTCTCTCTCCACGTGCAAGCAGCACATTGAACTTCACAAATTTTCACGTAATAAAAAAATTTACTAATAACTTGTTATCGTGAATGGAAGTCTGCAATTCTTCTTGTCGATTTGTGATTAATTTCTGTTTAAAATGTTGGGATATGGGAATTGAGTTGTTTTTCGTGCAGTTTTGTGATGGCGTGCTAGGTTTGCTCGTTTTAAGGTGGAAATGTCTGTTTTGTGTGTTTGGTTGTGAGGAATTGATTTTTTGTTGTGGGGAAATGAATTATTTATTACATTTAAATGAAAATGAGTGGAATTTTTTTTTGTTAAAGTTGGGAAGTGAGTTGAATTTTGTTCAAAAAATTGAGAATTGTGTTGAATTTTATGTAATAATGTGAAAGATAAGTTGAATTTTTTAATATTTTGTGTAAAAACGTTAGAAAAAAAGTTGAATTTTGTGTAAATACGTGAAAAATAAGTTGAATTTTTTAATATTTAGTGTAAAAACGTGAGAAAAAGGTTGAATTTTGTGTAAAAACGTGAAAAATAAGTTGAATTTTGTGTAAAAACGTGAAAAATAAGTTGAATTTTGTGTAAAAACGTGAAAAATAAGTTGAATTTTATGTAAAAACGTGAAAAATAAGTTGAATTTTGTGTAAAAACGTTAAAAATAAGTTGAATTTTGTGTAAAAACGTGAAAAATAAGTTGAATTTTGTGTAAAAACGTGAAAAATAAGTTGAATTTTGTGTAAAAACGTGAAAAATAAGTTGAATTTTATGTAAAAACGTGAAAAATAAGTTGAATTTTATGTAAAAACGTGAAAAATAAGTTGAATTTAGTACAATTTGATTTAAAAACATAAAAAATAAGTTGAATTTAGTAGAATTTGATTTAAAAATATGAGAAATTCGTTGAATTTAATACATTTAATGTAAACAAGTTAAATTTAATTTAAAAAGTTTGATAACAAGTTGAATCAAATGTAAATACCTGAACGAATAAAATGTTTTTAAAAAAATCATACCAAATTGTTTTTTAATTTATTTATTTATCACATGGAAGCGAAAATAAGCATTAAAGAGCGCCGGAAATGAATGGAAATATTCTGTAGCCATCTTCGAGCCAGGTGTAAATAAGCGCACAGTACAAATGCTAATCAACAGGATGCGCTGGCAGAGCAAAAATAGGATTCCGTGCACTTTCCTCTGATTCTTTTGTGCCATTCCAACATTTGTCCGCCAAACGAGTTCGAATTTCCACTGCTCGAGCAACAAGCAGGAAACTCAGTGGCTAAACCCAACTTCCATTTGATGCACAATGACGCTTCCGCTGTGTTGTGTGCAACTGCGTTTCGGATGTTTCATCTTTTTGTCAAAATCAAAATTGATGCAAATTCCACCATTTCTTCTTTTATTTCTTTTTTTTTTGTAAATTTGCATTTGCCAAATTCCAATCCCCTTCAAAAAAAAACAAAAAACATATATTTTCCCTCACGAAATCCTCCCAAAATAAAAAAAACTCATTATATATATTTTATTTCATTTCGAACGAATATTTCGTTTTTGGGTGGTTTATAAAAGGCGATTTGAGTATATTTATATTTTTAATAAAACGCGAACACGAGCATAGATTTTCTTGTTCAACATAAACAACATTCCAATACCTCGCCCTAGCCCTAACGAAAACTTCTCCATATCTACACACAAGGATATTATCGCCCGAAAGATAACTTTCCCGCTGCACAAACATCACTATACAACAGTCTGGCCAACTTCCGGAAATTATTTGCGTCGAATTTTGAATGGAAGCATGCATTTCATTCACATGAGCTCATAGAGATCTAGTAGTCATCACGTGAGTGTTTTGTTATTAGTTTTCCATTTATTTATGACATGTTGCGGCGAAAAAATGTGGAAATTTGAATAGAATGAATTAGACTGCACCCACTAAAAGGTGGGATATAAGTTGTGTTACGTTACTCGCGCGAGTGTGCACTTCCGGCCAGACTGAAAGGGAGGTGGCGAAAAACTCAAGGACCAACGGAAGTAGGGTCCGAAGAGCGAGCAGTGAAAAAGGCGCAGAAACGTCCCGTTGGCTCCATTCATAAAACGAAGAGGGCAGAGAACTGGCTTGTGGGGAATGCGTGGCATGCGAAAAATGTTCAATTAGTCTGCACAACTCTCGAGTCGAGTCGTTGTTTCTCACACTACTGGAGATGCGGGCGAGAGAGAGGGAGAAAGAAGGACTAAAGGGAAAGTTAAGCTCGGCCATAATTGTTTGTGAGTTTGTTTTTCTGCTTGTTTTGCTTGGTTATCTAACTTGATTTGCTTTTAATTAGCTTTTTAAGTGGGAAATTAATTTTTTTTTTATTTTTTTTTTGTTTTTGGTTTTGTTTTTAGAAAATTGTTTATGGTTTTGGTTGGAGAGTTTTTGTTTTATTTTTTTTTATTTTTTTTGGTTGAGATTTTTAGGATTTTATGAATAATTTATTAATTTCTGTTTTTGAAGTGTTTTGTGTGTTTTTTATTTGATGTTTTTTTTTTTTTTGAAAAAAGGTTTTTTGATTGTTTTTGTGGGAAAATTTTTGGGGGATTTTTGGAAATTTTAAATTTTATGAGAAATTTTTGGAAATTTTAAATTTTATGAGAAATTTTTGTGAAATTTTAAAAAATTTCACAATTTTCGAGTTATTTTTGTGAAATTAAGGGAAATTTTTTAATTTTTGTGAAATTTTAGGAAAAATTAAAATTCCCGAGGAATTTTCGTGAAATTAATCAAAATTTTTCAATTTTTGTGAAATTTTAGGAAAATTTAAAATTCCCAGAGGAATTTTGACGAAACTTTACGAAATTTGACTTCTTTTGACGATTTTTTCGAACAATTTCATCAAATTTTACAATTTTACAATTTATTTTTAAAACAAATCCAAAAAAATCCAAAAATCTAAAAAAAACCACCACAAATCACAATCAAATTTTCCTTTCACCACATTTCCAAAAAACAAATCCAAAAAAAAAAATAAAAAAAAATAAAAAAATAAAAAAAATAAATTCTTGTCGTTTTCCCAGTGTATGCGAATGGCGAACACAGCCTTCACTCGATGACGTACGTCGGAAGCACCGATTTATGAGCATGGACTCGACCCCCGCCTGCGTCAGAGAAACTTATACCCAGCCAAAAGTACAACTCGTCTCACACTACGTGCGATGCTTCGTCTCGGACTCGTATTCATTTTGTCCCACGGCACACCAGACCAGATCCGGCCTCCAATGGAATGTTGTTCCCAAACACGCCGACATTTTATGGATCGAATGCCCGATTAACCGTAAAACAAACTCAGGTACCATTTTTTTCTCCTTCCATCCATTTCTCACATTTATTTAATCACTTAATTGATTTCTCCGTCCAATTCCATTAATTAACAAACCATCAAGGTTTGTTATCATTCATTTATCACATTATTTAAAAAAAAATTTTAAAATTTTTTTGTGTTGCCGAATGACATGTCATGTGTTGAATTGCATCGGAATGAAAGTAAATGAAGGAAATAATTTACTGATTCATACTGGATCAAGTCCATGGATTGGGCATCGAAACATTAAAATCAAACTGATTAGATATTTAAAACACATTTTTAAACTTCTCAACACCAAGGTCCAAAAGTTTCTCAATGAACTGCGACAGTTCATTCATGCAAAAATAAATATCACGTGATTTAAAAAAAAAATTTAAAAATTAAAAAAAAATTAATAAATAATAACGATCGAAACCAAAACAAAAATTTCATTTATTTATTTATTTATTTATTTATTTATTTATTTATTTATTTATTTGTTTAAAATATTTGCTCAAGAATTTTGCTTTGGTTCACGTGCACGAAGTTTACATAACTCGTTTTCTTTCGTAGCCAAAGGTGATGTATCAAAAATCCACGGTTAATAGTGATTCCCACGATGTAAATTGTAAAAATCCCCCAAGCGGGGGTAGTTGGGTATGGGAGGGGTATCCCCCCATCCACCCCCGCCATTGTGAGATTCATCGGCGAAATAAAAACGTTGCCGGGGTCTCCCTCGGGGCGAGGACAGCGACATTCCACGCAGGGCGGCGATAGCCAATCGCCGAACCCCCGCAAACACGAGTAAAGCGTGGGAACGGAACGGAACGAGCGGGCAATGGGTGGGAGACTTGTAGAGTCACCTGTGATGTGAAAAGCAGGGGGTAAACTGCGTCTAGGACATTATTTCATTGCGTCTGTTCAAGGGATGAAGGCTTAGCACAAGGATATTTGATACATGTTCTCGGTGTGAGAATGTGATAATGTGATTTTTTTTTCTCTTCTTATCAGTTGACATTTTTAGATTATACGAGTTGAAATGCGCATTTTCTTTGGGGGAGTTGGACAGGTCATCAATTGTCTGATTTTAGTGAATAAAATAAGGTCTGGTATTCATTAAGTGGGTTGACGGACCGGTAAAAGAATTACAAGAAAGATTCCTGTGCGTGGCAGAGGTGGACGTACATTGAAACTAATTAAGCTTATCTCAGAAGGGCCTTAGACTTTAATCCACGTTGCGATGTTCCACGTTTTGTTGAGTCTGTCCTTGTGGCCCGACCCATCCAGATTTCCCGGTACTAAATTTGTATCCAGTCCAGCCCTGCATTGATGTCATTAAAATCACTTTGTTCCTCGTGCGCTGTTGTTGTCACTTGTCAATGGCAAAGGGGCCTCTATGACAGTTCAAGCTTCATGGCCCAAAAATGTGGGTCTACTTCTGGTGCGGGGAAAAGTTACCCGGAACGGTGACAAAATGTTGGTAACGGGTGGATTTGTTTTGCATGTTCTCGCAGTTCATTATACTTGACTTGATGTGAAGAAATGAGGCCTCAAAAAAGGGCCTTTGCTGTAGATTTATTCAGGTCTTTGGTGGTGTTGAAAAGTTTAGGCCGTTCAAATAGTTCAGCCGTTGTTCCGCTGACAGAACGGTACAAGAAATTCATATGACGAAGGAAAGCGGGTGAAATGTATTCTTTCTGAAAGTGTTTGAGTCACTATTGAATTGCCTTCAAACCTCGAAACTTTAGTTCTTGATTAATGAAAACAATCTTGGCAGTATTTGACGGAACGGTCTTTGGGAAAGATGTCTGCCAAGACGGGAAACCTTTAAATTTCGTTTGGGTTGATTCTTTCCAGTCTTTGGTGGTGTGTGGAGAGAGTTTAAAGTGGTGCTGTTCAGCAGTTCTAGGAGGGTTTTTTGTCCAAGAAAAGAATGTCTTGTGAAAGATTGTGGAAAATTATTGTGGTTGTTTTTTCAACCAAAGTTGGGCCTGGATAGACTTTAGACATTTTTTTGTCACATTGGGAGTACAGAATATCAATTGGACCCCCTATCATGTCAGGGAACTTTATGTGGAAACTGTTCCCATATATTTCTTACCCTCCACAACCACATTACCCAGAAGTCATAACTCAGAGAGAGACAAAAACACTTACTCTCTTAATTCAGTGTGCAATTGACTGAAGAGTCCCAAACTGTGAACCAAAATTGTATAATTGATTGAAATCTAATTCCATAATGGTTCCAATATCAACAAACATGATCCATTGGTTGAAATTCAATTTGGGTGGGCAACTTAGAATTTTTCCAACAAACCGGTATCGTATTTCTTCAATTAAGAGCCGCCCTCGAATAAGAGCCGCGACTGAGGGAGCAAAAATATCGTATTATTGCAACAATAAGGTATTTTTTTTGTATTTAACATTCCCGGTGGCCCGTGGCCACTGTGGCCTGTCCCGACTTCATTAATTGTGGCCCGGACACCCAGATTTCTCGGCAATAAATTTGTTCCTAGTCCAGCCCTGGCCGCGGCTTTTATTCAAAGGAATATGGTATATTGAAATTGTATTCATCACTGCGCACACACATCATTCAAAATGGCTCGTGATATGTTTGGAAAGACATTTGATCCTTTGTTTGTGTACTCACAAGTCAGTTTTGCCTGGCACTGCCAATTAAGGTGTAAATGAGCCATTGGTTGTCAAAAGTTTGATGGAGAACAAACTCAGGAGTTTCTTCTCAAGATAAGGAGAAATTATCTTGAGATAAAACAAGAAATGTGTGTTGCTGCGTGCTGATTTCACCAATAGAAAATCAGACGAGCGGAAATGAGTGTCAGTCACCTTATGTTGTGGGATGCACTTGTTTGCCTGCTCTCTAAAGGAAAGGAACAAGCTGAAAAATATTTCACCTGCGTCTGGAGACCCCAATTCAATTAACCTACAATCTTTTTTTAAGAAGTTAATTTTGAATTCGTCTGATCTTTAATTGCCCTATCAACACGCGGTGTAATTTTAGAAAGGGGATTTAGCAGCCCATTTATTTGCTTGGAGTTTCTAGATTAACTGGCAAATACTTGTATTCTGGCTGCAAAAATTATGCAGACATTTGGAGAAAATTTCAAACAATTTCCACAAAGATTTTCCTGTTCTTTTGTATAATACAATTAGAACTTCCTGCTTCTGTTTCCGTCAAGTTCAAATCCACATTTGTGGAAAAAAAGTGCATTTTTATAAAATTATTTATGAAATAAAAGAGGATTAAAGCACGAAGATCGGTCATGCAAGTGGAGGTGCATTCAAAAAGTTGTGTTTGAAGTGTTTTTTAGGTGTTTGTGTTTTTGTTTTTGTATTTGTTAACGAAAACACAAACATTTAAAACACTTGAAACAACTTTTTGAATGCGGCTATGAAGACTAGCATCTTGATGGGTTTGTCAGACTCATGTGACTGAATATTTTCTGGAGACAATCTGATGGGTTATTGAGGATCTTTTGACCAAGCCAGTGCTTAACCTTTGACTTCTAGGAGATTGCCCGATAAGTCGATTCACACCTGGATGAATCTTGAAGAATCCGTGCAGTCTTAAGAAAGTTTCTCACCAATTTCATTGTATTCTGTAATCAGTTGTTGGATTAGTATATTGGGGAATAAAGATTCTTGTGTGTGGTATGCTATATTGCAGGGTTTCCCAAACGGCGAGGCGTGCCTCACTGGTGGGGCGCGAGCTGATTATTGGTGGGGCGCACTCTTCATACATGCCTAAATAAAACACGCTTATTTTGCAAACTTTTGTAAATTTTTAAGCAAAATTATATAAAATTATATAAAATATTATACAAAGTGTTATGCGAAATTATATAAAAATTTCTTTTTTTTCTTTTTAGTAGTATATTTTTTAAAAATTTAATGCACTGATAGATGAAGTGGGGTGCAGAAGATTGCCTTGCTTAAAAAGTGCGGCGCGATGCTAAAAAGTTGTATTTAGTGTTGGACTTGTCGATAAAATTTTGCTATAGTTAGTGTAGCGAAGCTTTAGCTTGTTTACAAACAAATGTAACAAACGAAAAACCGAAATTGTAATTGCTGACAAAAATGGCAGTTTTGAATAAGAGCCGTGGTTCTTAATCGATAAACTACTGTATTCGATGTAAAATTCTTTGCAAAGAAATCAGGCCTTTCTTCTACTTTAAGCTTGAACTTCCTGTTTGGATTAGTCGGTTTAGATAGTTTGGTTCAATCGCTAGGTAAATAGTCTAAATACATATGGCAGGAAGACAGAGTGTCTTAATCATCTTCCTAGAAATTTGTATGCCTGGCAACAGCCCAGCATCCACACCCCAGATTGGAATAGGGCATAGTTAAAGTGTCTCTGCTTAAGTTAGCAGATTGAAGAGCAGACCTGTCTAGTACACAATTAGCTGATTGAAATAGCCACTGAAATAACATCCCAAACTTCCACAGCCAAAACTATTAAACCAAAAAGCCAATTTAAGTCGTCTAAAACAAAACCCAATTCAACACCATCTTATTATTAACAATAATTACTTTTAAATGAGCAAAACATGAAACAGGAAGTGCCCAAACTCATGAACCCTTCACTACACACACCAACACCATAACAATTAAGATATTGTCTTGTTGAATTGAATGATTCCTTCCATGTGGGTTACCAAGGAAGTTTGTCACTTTAATTAATGTACAGTAATCAACAACACTAAATAATGAAGAAAACTGTCACCCAACCTGATAAATGGAAGATTAATAAGGCGCCAAATCCGCCGACCCAAAAGCATGTAATCAGGGGCCTGGAACATTACATCTCCACGCCCTTCCCCTCTTCAAAAAATCTCAAAAGCCCCGGGTTAGGTGCTAATTAATACAGTATTAATCATTGCCTAAGTGGCTTGTTTGAATCTCAATAACAATATGATGATGGGAAAGGGAGAGAGAGAGAAAGAGATAGAGGGAGAGGAATTAGAAAAATAAAAAGGGCAGTTGGGAATTTGTGCAATTATTCACGTTTTTATTGAAACACTTAATAAACCTCGGCCTTTTCTCGCCTTATTTTCCCACACTTAACTCGCATTCCCCGAGCCGTGGGAATTAGCGAGACATATCCCGATCATTCCCACAACATCTCTTTGGATCTCAATATACTTTTTGCTCTTCTTGTTCCTGTGGGTGTGATTGAAATTTGTGGAACGACCTTCCTCTTTTTTTGTCTCACTTCCTCGCTCGATACTTGTGTTATTTTTTTGAGGTGGTTGGAGTGTGGTAGTTTGTGTCTGCGAAATGGACTTGTTTATTTATTCATCTCTTGAGATGCTAAAAATAACATCTTGGCGGAGGGTCGTGGATACTGAGGTGTTACTAGGAATTTCGCACTTTTTTGGGATGGAAAGGGAGAAGGAGACTCAAGCAGGGCGAGGTTGTTCACTCCAAACTGGCTGGAATGTAAATAAAAGAAAACGTCGGCGGGTTTCTACGTCATCTGCTTAGACGGATACTGGATGGTTACCGAATGTTAACGTCTGACGTTCGATAGATGAAGACTTTCTGTCTCGTGGCTGCAGAGGGTAAATACTCAAAAATGAAACACTTTAAAAGTGGACTTGCTCGTGATTGGCACACCACGTTTAAATTTTGTTTGTTACGTCATTTCTGTATGTGGTTATATCAGTATTTAGGAATTTTACAGATTTTTCTCAGCGTAAGTCGCCAGTGTCGGATGTACACACAGGTACCACGGTCCAGAGCTGGACTGGCTCGGCGGGTTATCGGGAATTACCTGGTGGCCCGTGACGTTTTGTTGTGGCCCGAACTATCCAGATTTCCCGGTACTAAATTTGTTCCCAGTCCAGCCCTGACCATGTCTTTGTGAAAGTTTTTTCGATAACTTTTATGACGTCTGGCGTAAGTTTGTCCGATAACGTCAAATACGTTCAATAACTTCTTATTCTACTGGAGTGTTCTCAATAAATAAATAAACAAGTAGGCTTAGGCTCCTACAATTATATGGGGCCTCCAAAGAAGATAATTATTTTGGCTGAGAATATATTTACGTTCAACTTTATTTAAGGAATAATTGTTTGTCCAGGTTGAATATTGTAGACGAGATAAAGCACATTCCAAACTCTTATTTATTCCAACTTGTAATAGAGTTGTTGTGCCTCATTCATTTCATTTTTTACGACCGTTTGTTCAATGGCTGGAGTTCATTCAAGTTCTTTTCGCAGAACTGCACGTGCATCGACAAAGATTAAACAGCGTCACCTTGTAGTCCACTTGGCCCCATTTCCTGTCAAGTGCACGCGACTCCTCCAAATCCAAAATCAAAACCTTAACCGACTGTGCAATTAATTATAAAAATCAGTTCCACGAGCCCGTAGACGGATGAATGAAGTGCAGTCTGTGAATCAAGTTGAATGGGTCAACATGCTAATGAATATATGCTCGACTACCGGGTTCAAGGTTGTCCAGGTGCTTTGTAATCAGTGCCAAATTGTACTAATTTCATTTAAATATTCATTCACCAATATTTAAATACTTGTTTACACTGGGTTATCCGATTGGGGTTCTAAGAAACCTCATAGGTACCTCACAGGTACCTCATAGGTACTTGTAACTCATTTCTTTTTACTCCTTTGGAGTGCGATTTAATAAATAAATAAAAGTTTGTTTTAATACGTTTGTTTGTAGAAACAGAAACCAAAGCTATACTCTGTTTCGGAAACTTTTGGTTAGACATATCACAAGCTCAAGGATACATATAACTGATCATGTGATCCGTCTCAACCAATAAGGAAGAACTCGTGTTCAAAATGGCCGTTTAATGGCTCGCTTAATATGCCTGAAATGCGTTATTAATAATGTACAAATCCCACACTGTTAGGCATGTTTTTGTCTTCTATTTTTGTTGTTTGAAGACACACCCAAAAACCATCACCAAAAATCGCAAAACGACTGGAATGGTTTATTAATCGGGATATGGTTTTTACAACCAAATTCAAAATGGCCTCCTCGAACGTAAGATCGACGGAAGTGTCACATACACTTACAGGTGAAGCATCCACCTTCCAAAGTGTGAGTAAATGTTTAAATTCGGGGGTCGCAACCACAATTTGTTGGTTAAATGAAAGAAATGGAGTTTGTATGCACACAAACTCGGCATAATTGGTATAAACCAAAACTTTGAACGCACCTAATCAAAAGGGTGTGAACACTCTCTTTATAAATTCTACCACTGTCCATTGCAGCGGTAGTACACGCTTTAGCCTACCACATATATACTCGAGTTGCACTCAAGAAGGGACCTCACAATCCGTACTCCCATTGGTCGAGCCAGTTTACTACTAACTCCAGACTACTAGAAGAAGTAGTTTTGTTTTTTATTTATTGTTGTGATTGTTATGACTAATTTAGTTTATGTTATTTTGATTTTATTTAATAAAAAATCTTATTTCCATCATTAAAATGAAGTTTTACACATTAAAAAATGTCAAACTCATGTTTGTTGTATTTATTGCTTACATCGTCTGGAAGTTTGAATTTTAGGCTGATGCCTAGGCAATAGATTACAATGTCTGTACATTGTAATGCAATTTTGGTGTTTGGGTCTACTTTTCCGGATCACTACATCAGTAAACTGGCTCGACCAATGGGAGTAGAGATTTTGAGGTCCCTTCTTGAGTGCAATTCAAGTATAGTGTCATTCAAACTCGATAATCTCTGGAATTTCAGGAGATGGCGCTACTATCCGTGTCACGTCAGTTCCGGTTCTACTAGCAGGTCGCGCGGTCAGGTTCGAAAAACTTCGAAAAACTTACCTTTGAAAAACCCGACTATTATTCGTTACTATAGTTTTATTACGGCTTTAAGTCGTTGTTCCCGAATGTAACAAAAGCGAAAACCTCGAATGGCACCTTCAACTGATATTTTCCATCTCCAATTTCAATTCTACTCTTATTTTTCCCCCCTCCAACTCGAAATGTCTGGCGACCTTTGAGCCGGATAACTCAGTTGCTCGCATCGGATCCGCCAAAGTTGAAATGTCCTCCTCGAGGCACAAGTTTGTTGAATGGCGGCGTCTTTTTCCTCTTTGTGTCCCCTGGAGGGCAGCGAAGGAAAAAAAGACCACCTTTCTCTCCGTGAACACGTTGTTGGATGCTGAGGAGGATGTCGTGCCCCAGGGGAATCATTTTAAAAACGCGCCATCTTGGATTCCGCAAATTCCTGCGGCCTGGCCAGTTCCGGGAGAGGGGCCCACCCAGCAGCAATGGCGGCCGACCGGCATCGAGGTAGGGCCCGAGCAATACGTGACACAAATGACGTAATTAGAATTAAAATGGTCGTTTTTGGAGATTCAAAATGAAGGGATTTGTGCCTGCAAAAGATGGCGGAGTTTGGTAATAGCGTGTGGCGCCGCCAGGTGACTCTGAATCAAGATGGCGGACTGGTTTCGCTTGTTTTAAGAAATGTGGAATTTTGATATTTTTATTGTGGATTAATAATTTTGGGATTTTATTTTGGTGTTAACGTTTGTTTTTTTTATTTTTATTTTATTTTTTTACGTTTTATTTATTTTGTTTATTTTTTTTAGAGTCGCACTCCCACGTAGTTAGTGGTGGGGGCGTTGACTTTTACAGTGTATTTAATCTTGAAGCGCCCACTTTACGTGCCGCGGCGGCTAGCCATGTGCTGCCGACAGTGACGCAAGTGATGACGTCAGTGGAATGCACGTCTGGCTGCCGTTCTCATCCCGTTTGTCTTGGGCGGTGAGTAGAGACAGCGATTTATTCGTCTGGTTTGGTGGGAAAATGTTATATAGGCCTGATTATTTCGGATGAAATTTCAATCTTTGGTTTAGAAATGTGCGTGTTGGGTTTAAGATCGAGTTTTTTTGTTTTTATTTATTTTTAATTTGGATTTTTATTTTGGGCCACCATTTTCTTTAAATAATTTAATATTATTTATTTGTTTGTTTGATTTTGATTTTTTTGTTGATTTTTTTTTTTTGGGAAGACGAAATTATTTGGATTTTTTTTCAAAGGATTGAAATAAATGTTGTTTGAAAGACAAATTTGTTTTGTTTTCAAAATATTTTTGTCTTTTTCATGTTTTTGACCTGTTGCTCTTCATTTTTTAATTTTTTTTTTAGTTTTAATAGTTTTCTCATTTGTTGGTAGAGGGCGACACGTGTCAGTTGTGTTATACATTCGGTTTCGGTATCATGGCGGCTGGTTGATCGCTCCTGCCATCTTGTGGCAAAACTTAAAAGCTTTGAAAGTGAATTTTTGTTTATAAATCATTCATCACGATTAAAAATGGCAAAAATCATGCAATTTCTTCATTTTGAGCCTCCAAAGCATAAATTCTAATATTTATCACACAAAATCAACACACTTAAATTAATAAAAATTTTATAATTCTAGATTCCATCTGTCCATCAACTTACACTCAAGTCCAGCAGACAAGGTAGGGAACTTAGACATCCACTAAAAACACTTTTATTTTCATCCAAACTTCTCCAGCAAATTGAAAACCGCTGCACAATGTTTGTTTTTTTCCTCTCCTCAAACTCATTAATAAAAATAACATTTCTAAAAATAATAAACCTAATAAATTTGAGTCATGCCTCATCCCAATTTACTCATTTTTTCAAACTATTTTTGAATTTGATTGAGTAGTGGAGTAAACCGACCTTGCTGCACTTTTTTCTCCCAAAACCAAGTGTCAAATGGACCAACTTCATTCAATTAATAAAGGGGTGCAAAGATTTAGTAATGAACTGTAATTAAGTGCGACACTGGCGCCTGGTGACGAATTGAGATATCAAAATCCAATCCCCTCCGACAAAAAAAAATAATTTAATTAAAAAAAATTTATTTTTAAATTATCCCGCTTCTGCTTAAGGAAAATATTGAATTAATTTTCAGATGTTTGATTTCATATGGTCAAGTGATTCCAGGGGGCGTTGAAGTTATTTTTCCGTTTCATGTTGATTAGAGGATTTTATAAATTAGTCAGAAATTTGCACGAAAGATTGGCCATTAAAAGCCACCATAAACAGGTGGTGAAACTTAACACACCGACAAAAGGGAAAGAGAAGCGGCTCCTTGGGGGTGCCAGCAAATCACACCCACTACGCATGGGCGGAGAGACCAAGTGTCCCTTTGGAGGAACTTCTTGTCGGCAAGTGATTTGGCTGCGACCCGTGAAATGAGTCGCAATTGGGTCGCACACCATTGACTTTGGAGACCACTACCTCATGGAGATTCTTGCTCGTGGGTCACAGACTCACATGTGCTACTGGAAGAAATGTCTTCACTTACTCAAGTTCTAAACCACAACCTAGATTAACTTAAAGAGGTTATTCAGTATATTAGAGCCCGTAGGGGGGTCCCCCAAAGTCCAATGGTTCTCTAGTTAGAAACAACCGATATTCGGTGATATCGGTATCGGCGATACTGCAAAATATCGATATCGATCAAAGTCGAATCGTAACGTTAACTTTAGAAACAGCCGATATTCGGTTGCCGATTATCGGTATCGGCGATACTGCAAAATAGCGATATCAGTCAAAGTCTTTTCGTAACGTTAACTTTGTTATGACGGAGTAGAACTAGGGCCGGTTTCTAAACCTAAACTCGCGTTGTGAAGGTGATTGTGTGACATCATTTAAATGTCAATTTGTCACAATATATCAGTGAGTTTTTGCACTACCTGGTGGATACAGCCGAAAACACTCTTTCTGCAGGTGAGCTTCAAGATGGACTGGGACGTTTTTTATGTCCACGGCTGTACATACTGTACTGTGTACAAAAATAAAAGGTCGATGTTTGGATAATCCAGGGGGTACGACAATCAGAATCTGCGTGTCGGAGATTCGAATCTTTCATAGGATTCGGATGGGATTCGGAAAGATTTAGATGATTATTCGAAAGCCCATGTCGGAGATTCAGTTGAATGTCGTATCCCTCTGGGGTAATTGGTCGTTCGCATAACCAACGTTCGGATAATCAACGCTCTACTGTAGAAAGGGTTAGACCTGGCTGCAATGTAAATAATAATCGGCAAACAAATCCACTATGCTTTGTGCATTTATGGATTTTATTCATGTACAGACCTCATGTTTGGGAGTGACCACGGTAGGGCCACATCTAAGTTCTCGGAGTCTCCTGTTAATGAGGGTTTCCAGTCAAACAGAGCATCAATTTCTGCAAGTGCATTTAACATTGCTATTATTAAGGTTATTGCACTCAAAAGAAAGTGATATGTGATTTAATTGTAAATATTGGTCTTATTTGGCTGGAATAATCGGTTAATGTTTGAACGTGCAGGCTAACTGGTTGCCCATGCCAATGGTTACTAAGAAAATTCTGGTATTGAGATGAGTTCTGTGACCTACCGTATTATAAATATTAAAAAGTACGGAGTAGTAGTTTGTATCAAATTAGTTCAGTAGATATATGATATCATTTTGTTTTTTTGAGAAATGTGCCCATTTATTGTTTACATTTGGCTGTGACCTGCAATTTGAGTGATTAGACAGAGATAGAAAAAATGGTAATAATATACAAATTGCATATTTAAAAATTGAAATATTGAATAAATTTAATGATAGGATGTTGCAATTTGTACTCATGCTGGGTAAATTCTAAGAATGTCACTTGGAATTGGTAAATGTTTATGTTTATAAAGTTGTTGGAGGAGGGATGTGTTTGAGATTTTGAGGCTGAGATAAGACTTTTGATGAATTATTGTGAAAGGAAGAGGCTTTTGCCTCCCACGCTTACCCTTTACCTCCAAGAAATGCATCCTAACAGTCACTGGTTCCCACGAAAAGTGAAAATTAACAAGATTTTTTAATTCCCCAATTGTGTGTTTTAATTTATCTGGAGTTAAACATCAAAGTACGGTCGAAACACTTTATAACGAATTGCGATATAACGAATTATCGATATAACGAATACCGTATTTTACCAAGTAAGAGCCACTTTCAGCCGCGGCTATTAATCGAGAACGGCTCTTATTTTAAATAGTGGCCGATATCCAATGTTACGTTCATTGAACGGCTATTATTCAAGGGTGGCTCTTATATCAAATTGCCTCTCTCGGTCGCGGCTATTATTCGAGGGAGGCTACAATTCGAGGGCGACTCTTAATCGGTAAAATACGGTATTTAAAACAGCTGGTTTGGTTGGCTGGCCATAGAACACCATGTTAAAAAATAACGAATTCTCGTTATAACGAATCGCATTTTGGGTCCCTTGCGATTCGTTATAAAGAGTTTCGACTGTATCAAATTTGGACACATCTTCTTCCACCCACCAAGTAAAAAGTTGATCTGTTGAAACTCATCATTAAATTTATGTGCAGTTGGAATCCTTCATCAATGTCAAATAATTTGATTCAAAAGAGAAAAAAAGATTCTGTGGTCAAAAATCTCTTCAACCCACTGTAGAGTGAAATGTTGATGAAATCCATTCACTCCTTCAAGATGTTAACTGTTATGTCCAAATCATTGCAGTTTGACTCTTTGAACTGACTTTTTTCTCCTCAGTTGTAAAACATGAGATGTATTGGCTTATTTTTTAGGTTAGAAAGATACAATTTTTATTTTTACTTTTTTTTTTTGCTGAGGTTTATAGTAATGACTAAACACAGAGATAGTTCTCAGAAGTTGATTATTCAAAAGTTGAGTTTTTTTGGCAAAACATGGTCATCTGAATCCCATGGGAAATGATTCAGTGGCTGCTGCTGTGTTGAGGATGGAAGATTGAAATTTGCCTTTTACATATATACAAAACTTGAGCTTCGCTTGCTGGATGAATATAAACAAACGCCCTCTTTTCAATACCCATTAAGCTTAAATTGCATTTAGTTTCCAATTTGATTGTAATAAAAAGTAAGAGCAAAAAAAGGAAAAAGCAACTATCTTAAACAGAAGTTTAGTGGGAACTACCAATTGACATTGTGTATACAAAACACAAAGCCGTTACTTTTTTCGTACTTCGACTAAAGTAACTTTTAAATGAATGCTTGTGTACACATACATACATACAAAGTTGGCCTAGATGCAATTGCTCAGGAAATATTTGGAGGGGAACAGACTTTTCTTCCACCCTGTATATCCGTATATCGGTCGACTCTATACGCACATACGTGAACGTTCGCCTAATGCCAGGGCTGGATTTACGTCTTAACACTTTTCAGCGTCCTGGGCTAATAAAAATCAGGCGCCACTTGCCCGGTGCCTTTCTGTGCCAATCGCACCCCTGTGCCCGGTGCCCCTGGACTGCAGCCCAGTTAGCCCAATGGTAAAGGTAGGCTTGCGTATAAGCAAAATAAGCAGTTGCTTAGGGGCCCAGACCCATCGGGGGCTTCTTTGTCGCGTATGTATTTATTATAAGTGTATTTTTTAGTCGATCAAAAGAGATTTTGCTAGAGGTGCCATTTGTCTAGGACCTCAGAAAATGCTAAAACCGCCTCTCGATGATCAATCTAAACGGAGAGTAGACGAAAGTCGAAAAACAAGCGAGCCGTCAAAGACAAAAATGTCGATTACAATAAAGATGTATCACTTCGATATGGATTATCTCCAAACAAAAACTGTCCTAGATTTGTGTGATAGTTTGTGAATTGCTCCAGAAATTGAATCTTTAACCCACTAAACCCACACTTGGCTTACAAATTGCATCTGTCCATGTCAACAAAGGCATCTCTTGTTAGTCCTATCTCATTCGTCCATAAACCCGGCGAGTATGGGTCCTTGCGAGGGCGTGTGACAAAAGTTAGCGCCGTAGTGGACCCCTTCGAACTCCTTTCACCCCCATATCAATCTGGGCTTGAATAACCCTCTCTCTCGAAGCAGCTGCAACGCCCTTGTCTTGTTCTGCTTATGAAATTTAAATATGATACTAGCGTGTGATTTATTCGACTTTTGGCTCGGAAAAAGAGCTTTTTGTCTGCAAAATGGCTCCTGGAATTGTGTAAACTAAAATTTGCGAGTAATTGTATATTTGGCAACCAAAAAACGCATCGTTGACATACTTTTGAGCTCTACTAGACAAATACTTTTTTTGTATTGTGCGAACAAATCGGATTCTTGAAAACCCGATTCTCATAATCCCTGTGTGGGATGGATTCTTTGGATTTCGACTCGATTTCAACGCGTTTTTCTGGTGGCCATTTTGAAATTGAATAGATTGGCGGTGGAAGTAGGGAAGTTTATTTAACGCGTTCAGAGTTAAAAATCGATTCTATAATCAAGTTTTTGTAATCGGATTTTGGTAATTTGGAATTGAACGCGCTTTATTTCTTACTTACTGTGTTTATTATTCTCTTTTATTGTAATTTATTGCTTTGTTGTTGTTTAATTCTCATTTTCCTTGTTATTTCTCTGATTTCTATTATATTTCCTATGTTCTACTATTCCCATGTTAAACCTAGACTAAGCCTTTTTTCTCTCTACTTCGTCTTCCAATTAGTTCGGATAATCGACGGTCGACTTTAATGCGTGTTTCTCAGGGTTGTAAAGTCGGTTTTAATCTGAAATTTGATTGCAATGAACCGTAAAAGGTGACTGTAATTCATATTTTTAATGCTTTTACGGGGTTTTTTTGAAAAATAAAACTGAAACTGAAACGTTTAAATGCAGTTTGAACTGGTCCGCCATCTGGGGATGCATTTCTTGTTATAATATATAGTTTTCCTCCCTTTTCCAACGTTTTTTTTTCCGGTTTTCTATGTTGGATTTTCTATTTCCCCTCCACTCCTCATTGGAAATATCAACTCAATTGCAACGCTCAATTAATCTTGACTCATGTTTTGTCGTCTGAAGGGGGATTTATTGATGAAGTTTATCTTCATTTTGGACCCAAGGTCATTTTTGCACTTTGATGTGTAAGCCTAGCGTTAAAAAATGGGGGTTAAGTATAAGTATGTATATAAAAAATTGTGAAGAAATGAAAAAATGTTATCTTGGTTTTGGAATATTTTTCCGAGCTTGATGAGAGGGCGCTGACCAAGTCCAGGGGCAGAGTTTGACGTCACATCAGTGACCCGTGGCAGAAGCAGTAGCCTAAAAACAAGAGGCTCATTGCTGGAACATTTTCTCTGGGATATAATAAAGCAATTGAGCAGTAGCTGAGTAATTAACTTTTTCGACAGGAAAATATGAAATGTGTTTTAGATGGGGAAACTTCAAGATGTTTGTTTTGTTTTAATTGGTGTTTGATTGTGTTTGATTATTTTTAGGAGTTGTTTTACTTTGGTTTTGAGTTGGTTTTATTTTGGTTTTATTTGTTGGTTTTGAGTTGGTTTTATTTTGGTTTTGAGTTGGTTTTATTTTGGTTTTGGTTTGGTTTTATTTTGGTTTTGGTTTGGTTTTATTTGTTGGTTTTGGTTGTTTTTTTCCTGTTTTTTGTGTTTTATTCTTGGTTTTTGTGTTTTATTCCTGGTTTTGGTGGTTTCTTTTTGGTTTTGAAGGTTTATTCCTGGTTTTGGTGTTTTATTTCTGATTTTTGTGTTTAATTCCTGGTTTTTGTGATTTATTCCTGGTTTTTGATTTGGTTTTATTTTGGTTTTGAGTTGGTTTTATTTGTTGGTTTTGAGTTGGTTTTGGTTGTTGGTTTTGAGTTGGTCTTGGTTGTTTTATTCCTGGTTTTTGTGTTTTATTTCTGGTTTTTAGTTGGTTTTGGTTGTTTTATTCCTGGTTTTTGTGTTTTATTTCTGGTTTTTAGTTAGTTTTGGTTGTTTTATTTCTGGTTTTTGTGTTTTATTGCTGGTTTTTGTGTTTTATTCCTGGTTTTTGTGTTTTATTCCTGGTTTTTGTGTTTTATTCCAGGTTTTTGTGTTTTATTCCTGGTTTTTGTGTTTTATTCCTGGTTTTGGTGGTTTCTTTTTGGTTTTGAAGGTTTATTCCTGGTTTTGGTGTTCTGTTCCTGTTTTAGTCTGTTTTATACTTGTTTTAGTTTCTCTTATTGTTTTATTCTTTTTTTAGATCTGTTTTGTTCTTGTTGTAGTCTGTTTTGTTCTTGTTGTAGTCTGTTTTATTCTTTTTTTAGATCTGTTTTGTTCTTGCTGTAGTCTGTTTTATTCTTTTTTTAGATCTGTTTTGTTCTTGCTGTAGTCTGTTTTATTATTTTATTCTATTTTTGGTTTGTTTTATTGTTTTATTCTTGTTTTAGTTTGTCTTATTCTCGTTTTAGTCTGTTTTATTCTTACTTTTAGTCTGTTTTATTGCTTTATTTCTGCTTTTCTTGAATGTCATTTTTCTAAACCAAAATGGCTATTCTAAACCATCCATCTTCCAAACGATACAAACTTATCAAACCAAACCAAAAAAATTTAAAAATGTCAATCAAACACAATTGTTTACAAAGAATTATCACGAAATGCACACCCTCCTTCAACGATAAACCAAAAGCATCCTTTTTTTTCTCCCTTCCACAAACTCTATACATTTTTCTCTCCTCCTACACTTGTTAGATGATCTCCGGCTGGCCATTTTAACCTTATCTTTTCCTCTCTTTAAAAAAAATATTTTATCTCTTTTTTTTGCATTTATTTTTATTATTATTTTTAATTCCAGTTGGTTTTAAGGGTTCACGTGTTCGCAATAATAGAGACATGGCGCCTGGGTTCTTGGGTTGGGGAAGTCCAGTGGCGCGAGACTTGTCTGTTTGTGGGTATTGCGTTGGTCAGTGCACACGCGGTGTGTACTGTGTGGGCGTCGAGTGTGCGAAGAGGGAATTTTGGGTGAGGAGTTCGAGTTTCGTTCCAGGGCTCTTTTATCTCTGTCTTGGCGAGATGAGCGTCCGTTTATTTGTGCAATAGCGCGTTGGAATGTTGTCCAGTGCTGGCTAAAGTTTGATAAGAATAAATGCAAATATAGTGAATCATTTTTCATTGGTGAAGGGAAAATGTAAACTTAATGAGATCGTAATAAAAAGTTATGGTGGGTTGTGTTTATGTTTTTCAAACGGTGTCGAAAATAGATGGAATTTTCGGGGTAAAAAGGAAGAAAATAAAATTTTAATAAAAAGAAAAAACAAGAAAATAAAATTTTAATACAATGAAAAAACAAGAAAATAAAATTTTAATACAATGAAAAAACCAGAAAATAAAATTTTAATACAATGAAAAAACCAGAAAATAAAATTTTAATACAATGAAAAAACCAGAAAATAAAATTTTAATTAAAAAAAAAACAATCAAGAAAATAAAATTTTAATAAAAAGAAAAAACAAGAAAATAAAATTTTAATAAAAAGAAAAAACCAGAAAATAAAATTTTAATTAAAAAAAAACAATCAAGAAAACAATAAAACAATAATGGAAATCGAGAAAACGCTTTTCACATGGTCATGAACACGAACTTGAACTCATTTACAATTTAGTGAACGAGATACAACACTGCCACTTTTAATAAGGGGTACGAAATATTATTTATTTATTTATTTATTTATTTATTTATTTACGGAAACACACTCCAATGGAGTATACGGCAATTTTACGCCCGCGCAGGTGTTTACACGTAGTTTACAATGCGCAAAACGCCCAAAATCTACTTCGTACAACTGGAATTTGGTTTTCTGAATACGTCTGTCTTTTCTGGAAAACTAGTTAGTTTACAAGATCAGTTTTCCAGAAAAGTGACATTCAGATTTTCAGTTTTCTAGATAACTCAGTACAATTTTTTTGGCCGGAACTGTACATGTAAACATGGTAAATAAAGAAAATCAAGAAAACAATTAATGTAGTGCAGCAAAGCTTCGCCAAACATACAAAATGGTCAAACCCAACCAACAACTATTCCCAAATTGCTCTCACAAACAAAAAAGTTGTAAACTTTAATTTCAAACTAATAAAAGCAAACGTTTTCTATTTAACCTTCTAATGAGTAAGTCAGACGCAAAACGCATCATTCTGCTGGAAAACCCCCCAAATTTCACTCGTTGAAAGCTGCTTTTCATCACAACACATAAATCAGGTTCACCTAAAAGGGGAAAGAAAGAAAGAAAGAAAGAAATTGCGAAAACAACACAAAAATCTACAAAATCTGCAAATAATTCCAACGAAATCCCACTTCGGTAATTAAGACGTAATTACAAGCGTTTACATGTCATGTTTCTGGTGAGAGAGAAAGAAAAGGCGGTTCTTTTGATGTGTGACCATATGGCGACTCGGAAACGGACTCAGTGGTCCCTCCAGCGAGGAAACATGACAAATTGGGAGGTGCCAGGTCCACGCCCCACTCGCGGGACGCGTGGCTTGCAAAATTTGCTCATTTTAAACCGTTTTTTTTTTTTTAATTTTTTGAAAAAAAAAATTAATTTTAGCGGTTTTCTGCGCAGATTACAAGTTTGATCGCCGCGCCTAAAGACATTTGACATTGATTTACATAGAAAATGAGTGGTATAAATAAAAGTTATTTAGGTCAAAGGTATGTGCATTTTTAATGCAACTTTTTCCTTTTATTTTATTTTTTTTTTTAGATTGAATTAATTTTATGGGTTATTTTTCTTTTTGTTTATTTTTGTTTTCGTTTCCTGTTTAAGTGTCTTAATTGACCGATGTATGAATAGAAGTATAAAAAAAATGCATAAAGTTGAAAATCTAATTGAAGTTTCACACCAAAAACTAGAAATTGATGTTTTTATGCAGAAATCTGCATTATTCTGCGTGATAAATCAAAGAAATTGATGTTTTGCACACTAATTATGCAGAAATCTGCATTATTCTGCCAAATTCCAACGTTTGTTCACTTTTTTCGAATGTAATCCACAAATATTTGGCCCAGTTTCAGCCTAACAACATCAACTTGCATAACAACATCACATGGCATCATCATCATTTTCTCCTTACAAATTTATACTCCTCCTCCATTAGCACCCAACTCATTCTCTCCATAAATTTGTCTCGTGTTGCAAGGATCCACACTTGTGTGTTCAGCTGGCACAAACAAGAATACGAGATGGTTTCTTATATATGTTGAGCATTGAAAGCGGAAACCTGTTACTCCATTTTTTTTCTTCTTCATTTTCTTCCTCTTTTCATTTTTATTTTCCAATTGGCTCGAGCCCATTTAAATTCTTCAACTTAAAAAAAAAAAATAATTTTTATAAAAAAATTTTTTATTTATTTAATTTTTTTTTATAAAAAATTTTTATTTATTTAATTTTTTTTTTAAAAAAAAAATTTTAATTTTATTTTAAGTTCGTAAAATGTGTGAAATAGAATCAGTTTAAAGCCACCTGCAACTCGAATGTCAGTAATTAAACCAATTATCCTTTTATGATGTAACTTAGTCAACTTGCACTTGTTAACTTGGTTATATGGCATTATTGGGTTGCTTCGTGGACCCCCTCTTCGCGGATTTTTATAAAAAACATGTGTTTTTGTCCAGTTTTTTCCTCCTTCCCAACTTGTAAAAGATGGCGCCTTGACAATGACTGAATAAGCAAACATGGAGGCGACTGACTGACCACTCACAAGTGGTTGTCGGGATGATAAATCGGCATCGTTGAATCACCCACATGACGATTGTTTTGCAGTTTCTTTGATTTCTAAACCATAAATAAATAAATAAATAAATTGAATTTTTCAGACAAAAATTAATACATTTTTTTTTCTCTTTTTATTTGACCTTAGATCAAACTCATTACCCTTCATCACGAAGATTAAAAACCCCCTTTAAATTCCCCCTCACAATTAAGTGAGGGAATTTTCTTTTTTGCTGGTGAATTTGATCTGCACAAACATGGCGAGGGATGAGATCACTTTCTGGAAAATTATGTGGATGTGCGAACGCACGTGGCATCAATCCCTGTAGCAAATGCCTAATTGCGAGACGGAATGAAGTGTCATCCAACGGACTGCCACCCAGGTCGCCCCCGCAGCTGCTAGGAGAGCCCAGCGAGGGGCGCTGGAGGAGCATGCATCTGGGATGAGATAGATGCTGGCGGTTTGCAATTCATCTCAAACATGTTGCACTTGACATGCAAGAAATAAAAATATGAAATGTATTGCAAGGAAGAAGGAAATGTGCATGTTTGATAACATTTCTCAATAGAAAAAGTTTTTTTTTTCTTAGGAACCCGTGTAGTGTTGGTTGGTCAATCTTTCAGGAATCCGTTTCGACGATTTCCCGGAATCCACAGATTTTTCGAAATTACTTAATTCCGAAGAAAAGGGGGAAGGAGGGACATGTGATTCCGAACACACTCACGCTTTACCGACGTGCTAAATAAAGTTCCTCCAGTACTTTAGATTTGTAAAATGTCATCCCAACATAGCGGACAATTCAAGGACCTTTGTGGTAGCATGGACCAAGGATAACGTGGACACGTATCCGTGTGTTATTTCCTATTGATTCGTTGTTCTGTGCGTTGATTGGATGACGGTGATGGTGTGTCCCACATTGCGTGCCAACTAAGCATGTTTGTTACCTGTTGTCATCCCAGAATACAGTGCGGCTATATATTGTGAAGCGCACTGAACATGTGGATACGTGTCCGTGTTATCCTTGGTTCATGGTGGTACTCCCTGGAGGAAAGACGAAAGAGTAAATGAACTATTTTCACTGAATACGTGTCAAAGATTTTAGTAGTTTGATTGGAAATTAAACGCCCGGACTGCGCTGGAAGCAGCGAGTGCGATCACGCAGTTTGAAATGAAAGTTCCAGGAGTTCGTTGTTTGTGCCGTAGAAAGAACGTCTCTAAAACTAGCTTTTTGGTTTTCCTAGTTTAAGTATAGGGTTGGGTCTTCAAGAAAGTCTTCCCACAGAACATTTTTTCTATTGCCCAGACCTTGGGACAATGCAGATATGTCAGGAGAAAACATCCAGCGGTAGACGGAGGAAAAAACCTTGGACTTAATGATCTCTATGGGTATTGGAAACATCTTTAGGATAATGTTTCACTGCTGAAGTGATAAATTGCCAATTGATTTGGTGTAGAAGAAATGTATGGTATGCATATTGAAAGTGCCCCTTGAGGAAGTCTGTCCCATAACCATTAGGTAAAAGGGATCAAGTCCGGCCCTGCATGACCGCAGTTGTTAATTAGATGGTATTAATCCTCGGGTAATTATAGAGTTTGGTTGGATATTGTTGGTACTTAATTTTAGGTTTTTTATGAAATCACCCTGGAAGCTGAGGTAAGTCAAGCAATAGGTAGGTATAGTAATTGATGCATTGTTCCGCACGCCCTTTTTTGCAGACGTTCATTGAACGCAACGAATAGGAAATGACTTTATTAATATCATTTGGAGTGTTTTTCAAGGGGAGTTTTCCACACCTGCGGGATTTAAGACAAAACTGGTTTTCACGATGATTTGACAGAAAGTTTTGAATTCTGAGATCATTGTGAAAGCTGATTTTGTTAATATTTCATTGCGGCTGACACGTCAGGTATCAATTCCAATAAATTAGTTGCATTTGCATACACCCAGGCGTCGAATGATCCATCGCTCGGAGTAGTCTGTTAAAACGTATAAATTATGTACCGTATTGTAGAAACGTGGACCACAAGAACGTGTTTCCTGTATCATTTACGTCGATCCACGAATCGAATGATCCATTGCTCAGAGTAGTGTGATAAAACGTATAAATTATGTACGCTATTGTAGAAGTTTGTGGCGAGAAACGCGGACCACAAGAACGTGTTTCTTGTATCGTTTACGTCGATCCACGAATCGAATGATCCATCGCTCGGAGTAGTGTGTTAAAACGTATAAATTATGTACCGTATTGTAGAAACGCGGACCACAAGAACGTGTTTCCTGTATCGTTTACGTCGATCCACGAATTGAATGATCCATCGCTCGGAGTAGTGTGATAAAACGTATAAATTATGTACGGTATTGTAGAAATTTGTGGCGAGAAACGCAGACCACAAGAACGTGTTTCCTGTATCGTTTACGTCGATCCACGAGTCGAATGATCTACCGCTCGAAGTAATTTGTCGAATCTTGCAAATCACGTACAGTATTGCAGGGCGATGATCCGTATCGATAACGTACCCAGAAACAAAGGCAAAGCAGATATTTATTTCCTGTTGCGGTTATATGGTTTGAAAAATCTATATGACACTCTCTGGTAAACCCGGATTTGATTAGTAATTTTTCCCACGGTGAATTGATGTTTTATGCTAATCAGATTCTTTATTTTGCTCGTCTGCACCTGTGTAATACTGTAATGATTATGTTGATTCTATAATTACAGGGAGAAGGTGTCCGGTGACGTTTGACAACGAGAATTTCTCAACCGCCCATGAGGTTTTGACATTTGGTTCAGCTGTAAAAACTTGGCAATAAAAATGATTTCAAAGCTATAATTTGGCTATTTTGTGGCCCAAATGAGATTATTGCATGCCAATTAATCTTTTTTAAAGATTTTTATTTATTTAAAATGCTCGTTTTTTCCATTTGATTAAAAAAGCAACTTTGGCATTGATTTAACCCTAAAAATATCCCACTTAATTTCCCTCCAACACCAAACATAAACACAAGAACCTAACTAGTAATTTTTTTTTACACACTTTTTATTTATTTATTTTCCTCGACATAAACAAAAAACGACGAGTTTAATCTTGATTAAATATTGGCGCGCGCCGGGCATTCGGCGGCCATTATGGCTGCGCCTGATGTCTCAATGCGATTAAGCCTAATCGAGCTGCCAATCGAAAGCAAAAGCTTAGTAAAACTCCATCCAACCCTTCCTCACGCTTGAAGGATTGGATCGAGTTGCATCGTACGCGCCGTGACCTCAGTGGAAGACGTGGGCGAGGGAATCCGAACCCTTCCCTGCACCCCGGCCTCGTTTTCGCCAAGCGAGGGAGAAATCATTTCTGTATATCACTTTTATTTATCTCCGCGCACCGGAAGTCACTCGCAGTCGTCCAAAAATGAGAAATTAGGCGAATCAAAGAAAGAAAACCATTCTTATAAACAAATTCATCTTTTAATAGAATAATTGTATATAAAAAAAAGATATATTAACATTCGCGGAGTGTTAAAATCGCAGATATAAACAAAATGGAAGCGAGAAATTGATAGAAATATGCCCAAATGTGACGCCATTTTTAAAAAAATAAAAATTATAAAATTGTGTAAAAATAAGGAAATAAAAAATCGACAAAAATTTTCATTGATAAAATTATAATTGTATTTATTTATCTCAAATTTAGCGTCTTTTTTGTCATATATATAAAATAAAATTTATTATAATAATCAATAATCAATAATAATAATAATAATATAAGTTCCTTTGAGTTCAAACGTAATAATTGCACCACGAATCCGATCCTGAATACAACAAACATTGAAACATGGACTGATTGCCGGCTCCCGAGTAGAAACCATAAGGAGAAGCCGATTGATGCGCTGCCAAGATATACGCGTGTGGGTTCGCGGCCCCCCCTTGGCGACGGCTCTGCGTCTCCTGCTTGACCGGCTGCAATTCGTGGAAACGGGTGTCCTCGTCTTCGTTATTATGATTGCTATAACTGTTGTCCTGACTATTGTCCACTTTATTAGCGTCCAAATGGGGGTCGCCACCAGCGCCCATGCAGAATCGGTTTGTCCACGCGGAAGGATAATTCGCCCCGTAGTGCGCGGGGCTGGCTGCCCCGGCGTGCACCGCGCTGGTCCCCGGCGGTAGATATTGGTCAAGCTCGTTGTCGTCTATGTTTTCCATCACTTCGGTGGTCAGTTGACCGACGTCCACGTGGCTGAAGTCGATCGGTTGAGCGGAATGGTCCGAATTGACCACTGAAAGAAGAAATTTTCGATTAAAAAATTAAAATAACGTTAATTTGTGTTAACTGACCAGTTGGTCGCGAGTTTTTCTCGGTGTCCTTGGCCTCGGCTTCCCCGGGTGTGGTCGGGGGTGTCGGTGGGGCACTCGTACTCGAGGCGCTCGTGCATTCGGCATTGGATGGAGGACGTTCGAAAGATTTGCCTTTTAAAGATCTGATACAAGGATATAAAAATCAGATATAAAAATAAATAAATAAATGAAATAAAAGCGAAAATTTAATTTTTTTTATTTTTTTTTTAAATATGAATATGAAGGCGATTTGTTCATTTGCCCGCCTAAATGACAACGTGCAACTCAGAACGCCCTAATTAGTGGGCGCACGAACGACAACTCGCGTGGCCTCACGGGCCCCCGGTGGAAGAACGTGAGCGGCATTTTTTGAGCCGCCATTTGTGTGCAAATCGGCGAATGCAACGACAATTAATTCGTTGGAGACGAGAAATGTGGAATAAAATGAATTTTTGTACCGGAACATGACAGCGGGACCGTGTTGGTGGGGTGTGGTCGGCTGGGGGTCGGTGGTCGATGCCCCTTTGAGTGGTTTCCGTCGTCGAGGTTGGTATTTATAATCGGGATGTTCCTTCTTGTGCACCGTACGCAGACGTTCGGCTTCTTCGATGAAAGGCTTCTTTTCGGCTTCGTTCAGTAATCTGATGGGAAAAAGAGTCGGTTAGTCATGATTTTTCTCATCTAAAGAGTCATCAGGTATGTCCGGATGAATAAATGATGAAGAAGTGGTGGGGAAATCCGTCAGCGAGTACAAAAGAGGCCGGTGACATAATTATTGAAATGTCATTGTGCCGCGAAATGGCGCGGGAGATTATTTCGCTTTTTTGCATTTTATTTATTATTGTCTGTTGATTGTGGGGATTGGGACATCTGGAGAGTGTTGTAAAATGAGGTGCCACTTGGTGGGGACAGAACCATGTGTTTTACAACAGTTTGGCAGTGGTTGACCTCATCAAACAGTGAAAAGATGGGGACAGGGATGAGGAATAAGATGATGGGTGTGAATGAACTCCATCTTTTCCATAAATGGATCGAGCAGCTGAATGTTTCTTGCTGGACATTTCGCTTGTAACGTGAGAATGACAGACTTCATTCATTAACTTTTTGATCTCTTGTGCGAGTTTATCGTGGTTTGGTTGGATTTAAACATGGACCTGCCATTTGTCGAATATTTATTTTCTTTTGTGTAAACATTTTTTTTTTTTAAATTGTGTAGATTTAATATTGTCAGAATTGAATTTCAAAATGGTGTGTCAACGGTTTGTTTTTTTGGGGACGTTTGTTTCAAGATGAAGGTTTGTCATGTGGTTAAAGAGGTGGATGTTGTGTGTGTGGTTGTTGGTGGATTGAGTTGTTTTTGTTGATGTGGTTGGAAATATGTTGTTTAAATGGAGGAGTTGTGGGGAGTGGGATGTTTCGTCATCACTCGTTAGAAATTTAAGATTTTTGGAAGATTTTGGAAAATTTACAGAATGTGCAAGAAAGTTTATGGAAGATTTTGGAAAATTTATGGAAGATTTTGGAAAATTTATGGAAGATTTTGGAAAATTTATGGAAGATTTTGGAAAAGTTATGGAAGATTTTGGAAAATTTACAGAAAGTTTAAGAAAATTTACAGAAAATTTAAGAAAGTTTACAGAAAATTTAAGAAAATTTACAGAAAATTTAAGAAAATTTACAGAAAATTTAAGAAAATTTACAGAAAATTTAAGAAAATTTACAGAAAATTTAAGAAAATTCAAGAAAATTCATAGAAAATTTAGGAAAATTCAAAAGAATTCAAGAAATTCAAAATAATTGAAGAAATTAAAAAAAAAAAGGTTGAAGAAAAATCAAGAAAAATAAAAAAAACCAAGGAAAAAAAATAAAAAAAATCAAGAAAAATCCAGTTAAAATCAAAAAACTTCAAGAAAAATAAAAAAAAACTTCAAGAAATCAAAAAAACTTCAAGAAATCAAAAAAACTTCAAGAAAAACTACTTAAAATCAAAAAACTTCAAGAAAAACTACTTGAAATCAAAAAACCTCAAGAAAATCCAAGAAAAACCAAACAATCCACCAAATTATCATCATAAAAATGAAATGTTCTCACTCACCTCCACAACTTTCCCAAAGTTTTACTCAACTCCGCATTATGCAGATGCGGGTACTGGTCAGCCAGTTTTCGCCTCGCCGCCTGTGCCCACACCATAAAAGCGTTCATAGGTCTCTTGACATGCGGTTTCCTCTTATCTCCACCGTTATTCTTCGTGGGCAGTGGCACCAGAGTCCAATCATACCCTTTGAGTACGCGCGTGACAGCTTCGCGGATGCAGGACGAGAAGCGCTCATCCCCACCTGCGCCTCCGTCCGACGAGTCCCCGTCGCTCTCGGGCCCCGAATCGAAACTCGCGGGTCTGTACCCGTTGTACGAAGCGGGAATCGAATCGTCCATCTGGGTACGCGAGCGAAGCGTGAATAAACCTCTTTGGACTCGCGCCTTGCTCATGTTGAGCGCTCGAACCCGCCCCTGTGCATCTACCAATGCGCATGCGTCGTTTTCAGGGGGTGCCCGCCCCAGCGGAAGGCGGCGCTAGGGAAATTCAAGGGAAATATTAATTGGGGAAAATGTTTTGGTTTGGATGGAATTTTGACGATTTTTTATTGATTTTTTTTTGTTTTGGTTTCTATATATAGTTTTGGGATATGTAAATGAGGAATGGAGGTTCGCAGGTTCGCTTCACCTGTGGTCTGGTGCTTTAGGCGGTTCTACACCTGTGTGATCAGTTGATCATTTGTCATTCACTCGGATATAGTCTGTAATCATCGAGCTATGGAGGCGGTTTGAATCATTCGAATTAGATGTTTAAATCGAAAGGTAAGAAACGTTTTGAAGGTGAGAAATGACGAAATGTCGAAACATCAGATTTTTCGAATTTAGATTTTCTTAAGTTTTCTTTAATTTTCTTATTTTCTTAAATATTTTTAAATTTTCTTGAATTATCTGAAATTTTCTTAAATATTTTTAAATTTTCTTGAATTTTCGGAAATTTTCGGAAATTTTCTTGAATTTTTTGATATTTTCTAAAGTTTTCTAAAGTTTTCTAAAGTTTTCTTAAATTTTCTAAAGTTTTCTGAAATTTTCTAAAGTTTTCTGAAATTTTTTGAAATTTTCTGAAGATTTCTGAAAATTTCTGAAAATTTCTTAAAAATTTCTTAAAATTTCTTAAAATTTCTTAAAAATTTCTTAAAATTTCTTAAAATTTCTTAAAATTTCTTAATATTTCTTAAAATTTTCTTAAATTTTCTTAAGTTTTCTTAAATTTTCTTAAATTTTTTAAAACTTTTTTAAATTTTCTTGAATTTTTTTAAATTTTCTTAAATTTTCTTACATTTTTTTTACATTTTCTTAAATTTTCCTAAATTTCAAATTTTTAAAATCTTGAAATCTCAAATTTTCCAAATATTGAAATTTCAAAATTTCAAAACATCAAATCAAATTGAAATTGTATTTAATTGCGCGTTGTCACGGCAACAAGATGCTGAGAAAATAACACAAACTCTATTTTTAAAATTTTTATTTTTACAATTAATTTTCTCAAATTTCTGCCCTCCCTTCTTGTGCGATGTCAAGTGGCATATTGGGAAATACTTGGCAGATAACATCACAGTTTCATATGACGTAATCACAAGAAACACTGACCAACATACCAGTAGCTGTATCCCTCTAGCGACAACTCGTGTGAGACAAGAAAGACATCTCTTACGATCACGTAGCGCAAGCGAAGCAACGACGTCATTCGTGTTTATCTGCTGTTCCAATGATAAACGACTTTCCCTTCTTTCCTCGAGTGTTCCGCGCCGTCTAGGCTTCTGTAGATGACATTTATGATAATAACATATCAGTTTTTAATCATAAATCACAAAAAAATCATACCACAATTTTTTAATTCATGCAAATTTTGATTTATTAAATTTTCATGCAATTTCTTTGTTGTTGTTTATTTTTATTTTATTTTTTCCTCTTAATTTGGCCATGGAATGCCATCATGTGGCTAGAATGGTGTCCACATGCCACGCATGCGCCTCCTCCCCAAGGGTGAGAGGAAGTTGTTGGTGGGTTCGGCAAGATCAAAGAAACCGAGAAAAGCGACACCCAACAGGTCTGTTTTTCACCATTAAACTATGCGAAAATAATAAAATTCCACAAAAAAAAAAAATGCATTTTTCCTAATAAACATAATGAAATTCACATGGCATTCCATAATTAACATAATCAGGACCAAACCCCACGAAATTAACCTCATTTTATGCCTAAATTCACCACAAACCACATTGTATGACTAAATGATTTAAATATAACCATCGAAATCAGTCAAGTTGTCAACAAGCTTGAATAAAGTCAACCCTTCATCCTCACCTTATCTCTGTACCTTAAAGGCTTGTTTGAGTGCATCCTACTCTGCCATCTGATCAGCAAGGGTGTGGAGACACAGGAGATCTTTCATCAACACTCATAACAGACTTTTGTTGCTTCTATGCTTGCAGGAATCATCGCAGAACACGAGTTGCACGCCATAACCAGTGTGGACAGAGACCTGATACAACCACACTCATCACTGCTCCTCCAAAAACACCAAAAATGATCAAACTTAAAAGGTAAAAAGGTTTATTTCATTATCAATTGCTCGTAATAAGAGTAGTTTAATTTTTAGCGAAGTCAAACGACGTCGGTTGCATCTACCGATGGTCATTAACGAATTATTTTTACGAATTCCAAAGTGCACAACGCACCAATCAAATAATTACACTATAATTCAAATACAAGCCATATTTCGTAATAATTCCAAACAAATAAACAAATAAACGACGTCCATGTGCGACGTCGGTTGCATCTACCGATGGTCATTAACGATTATTTTTATACAAATTCCAAAGTGCACAACGCACCAATCAAATAATTACACTATAATTCAAATACAAGCCGTATTTCGTAATAATTCCAAACAAATAAACAGGGTGTTCGAGTTTTTTTATTTACAAAATCAACGATTTTCCACACGCATTTATCACGAAGCAAATGCTAATTTGTCACTAGGTTTGTGAATGAAACACCTTTATGTTTATGTCAGTTTTAAATGTTGTTTTCTTTTCTTGTGAATGAATGGTGATGGTAATGATGATGCATTGCATTATACTATTATTGGCTTATGGCTGATTTTGTTGAGCAGTTGTAGCAGTTGGATGAATGAATATGAATGAAAACAACTACAGGGTTTTATTCGTGGGTGTAAAAGCCATTTGTTTATCACTATGGATTCATAAAGCATTCAAATGTTGTACAAAAGACTATTAAAAGGCATCCCCTACCATTTCCTACTAATTCAAGGACCATATCCAATGTTTATTTCAACAGATGTTGTGTAAATAAACAAACACACGTCTTATATAATCACTTATTTCATTTTTATTGTTTATTTTTGAGTTTCAGAGGTAAAAGCGAAAAGATATTGCAACATACAGGAGTGACCGTGACTCCGTGTCCACTGTGCGTTGACAAGCGTGGACTAATTGATGGTTTCCGCAGTTTAAGTTCATTTGTATCACGTATCTTTGGGTTTTTACCACATTTTTGCGTATTCTTTAACGTTAAGGGGTTTCAAAAATGATTAAAATCAAAAATATGTTGAAATTTGGTGTTTTGAAATGCATCGGGTTTCGCGACAAGCCGACAACGCATTTCGTAATACATTTTAACATGCTACAGGTTAGCAAATGATTAATATTAAAAAATGCGTTATTATTTGTCAAATGTATATTCAAATGAATTTTTTCAATTGTATTAAGCAAATAATACGAATAATGCGAAATGCTGCACTACATTTTGAAAAGCGATACAAAATGGCGCTGAATAAAATGGCGCTGAATCTTGCGACCTGTGCGGACGAATAATCGCTCAATATGCGATGAATATACAGCGTATGTTTGAAAATTGGTGATATTAAAGACGAATGTTAATGAGAAGTGTGCCCTGAATGGCCATTGGTGTTGGCAGAGCATGTTCGGTATGCAAACAGGTGCAAGTGCGTCGGCGCGCACCATAAAGCGGCCTGTGTAGTCGGTGCCAACATTGTCTCATGGAGCCGTGATCAGCAGCCCGCGCCGTGAGATGGATGGCGTTTGGCAAGGGGACTGAGGAGTGGAGAGGAGAGGAGAGGCATCCATTTGCTGTGCTATGATCGCGGTTGCGGGCCCTCCCCATCATCCCCTTCTCAGTTTGGTGCGCATGGCGACGAACAAAGAGTTCTCTCATCGTGGAGAACATTTGAGCTCAACTTCACAATTTGACAAGGTGTATCTTAATAGGACACACGTCGCTTGTGTGCATTTCGAGCAGAAATAAAAGTTGCTTCGTGATTTCACACATTAGTGGTGAGGCGAATAATTGGAATCGCAATTCACGAGTTGAATTTTTAATTTATTTTAGTCTGTGTTTTTTTTTTTTATTCTTAAAATACACGAGTGACAAGTATTTTTGGTGATGAAAATGCAACAAATTCGTGATTTGGTTTGAAATTTTGGTTTTTAGGGCCTTTTTAGACTGGAATTGGATCATTTGTTTTTATCTTTGGGGATAAAAATGAAGAAAATTGATTATTTGTATTGAAATTTTGGGTTTTGGTGCTTTTTTATGCTGAAATTGAATCAATTATTCCTATTTTTGGTGACATAAATGAAGAAAATTCGTGTTTTGCATCAAAATGATGAAGAAAATTCATGTTTTGCATCAAAATGATGAAGAAAATTCATGTTTTGCATCAAAATGATGAAGAAAATTCAAGTTTTGCATCAAAATGATGAAGAAAATTCATGTTTTGCATCAAAATGATGAAGAAAATTCAAGTTTTGCATCAAAATGATGAAGAAAATTCGTTTTGCATCAAAATGATGAAGAAAATTCGTGTTTTGCATCAAAATGATGAACAAAATTCAAGTTTTGCATCAAAATGATGAAGAAACTTCATGTTTTGCATCAAAATTTTCGTTTTTCCGCCGAAACTAGACCATTTATTTCTATTTTCGGTGCCAAAAACGCACGAAAAACACGATTCCCCTTAAAAAAAATCCCATTTTTTCCATGTTTCTAGTGAAATTAGATCACTTTTTCGCATTTAAACACCAAAATAGCCCCCTGTCAGTAATTTATACGAAACAAATGTAACATTTACTTTTATCTCATTTCCTATTTGTAGTTAGATTGATCTGCTGCCGACTTCCAACATCCCTCACTAAAGAAAGCCGCAACTAGTCTAAATCCTCGCGAATCCCATTAATCTAGCACTAAATCAACGCGAAGATTATTTCCCCTTCACAAACCTTCTTCCAGGAGTTCCAGGTACAAACCAACATCAATTTCGGCCCAAATTAGCTTCCAATTCTTTTCCAATCACTCAAAATCTTTTCATCGCCGCGGCCAAACCCCCGACACGCCGACACCGAAACAGAGCGCGATATAAATCCTGCAAACATCATTCACTCGGACAGATTTGCGCAGACTCGCGAGTGATTTACCTGTAAAAACAGAGCCATAAAACCCGCAACACAAGCGATCTGCTTGTGCCACACACTCGTCACGCTTGTCTGCACCCGTGACACATGCATTCAACTTGTGCCATTTTCTCCGCGAAACATTCGCGCATCAAATATGGTTAAAAACAGAGTTTAACTGCAACGGCCCATTGAGAAACCCGTCGACTCGTTCCCGATTCTTCGTCCCGCGTTGTAAAACGTCCAGATGGACTCGTGGAAGCGGGCTAGGACGCGATACGACCTAAACTCCACCCACGTCGTTAGGTATCTGCATTTTTTGTGTCGTCACGTTTGAAATGTCAATTAGATGTGCACATTCCAAAGGGGTGTGCTGAGTGGAAAGACAAAGAAGTGTCTAGCTGTGGGGTCCGTTTTGGGGCTCTTTTTTCTGGGTTTTTTGGGCTTCCGTTTGCGGAAGAAGGGTTAGAGGCACCTTAAATCAACTTGGGGGTAACATAAGTCTCCCTTCGTGTGTAAAACAGTGGTGCACAGTAATTTTGCGCACAAATTGCAATTAGATTCACATCCCGTTATTTATAAGCGGTTTTTTTGGGGGTTTTGGGTGGGGAAATATATGGGAGTTGGGAAATTTGTATGGTGGGAGAAATGTTTGACATTTTGGGGTTTTTTTTAGGTTTTTTTTTATAGGTTTTATTGGGTAATATCATGTTTGTTTGGGTTTTTTGGGGTTTAGTTCGTTGTTAGGATGGTTTAAAGGGTTTGAGAAGATGGAAAATGTGTGAATTTTGGTTTAGAATGAATTATTTGGGTTTAGAATGAATTATTTTCGTTTAAAATGAATTATTTGTGTTTAAAATGAATTATTTGGGTTTGGAATGAATTATTTTGGGTTTGGAATGAATTATTTTGGGTTTGGAATGAATTATTTTGGGTTTGGAATGAATTACGGTATTTTGGGTTTAAAATGAATTATTTTGGGTTTAGAATGGATTATTTTGGTTTAGAATGAATTATTTTGGTTTAGAATGAATTATTTTGTGTTTAAAATGAATTATTTTGTGTTTAAAATGAATTATTTGGGTTTAAAATGGATTATTTTCGTTTAAAATGGATTATTTTCGTTTAAAATGGATTATTTTCGTTTAAAATGGATTATTTTCGTTTAAAATGGATTATTTTCGTTTAAAATGGATTATTTTCGTTTAAAATGGATTATTTTCGTTTAAAATGGATTATTTTCGTTTAAAATGGATTATTTTCGTTTAAAATGGATTATTTTCGTTTAAAATGGATTATTTTCGTTTAAAATGGATTATTTGTGTTTAAAATGAGTTATTTGGGTTTTGAATGAATTATTTTGGGTTTGGAATGAATTATTTTGGGTTTGGAATGAATTATTTGGGTTTAAAATGGATTATTTGGGTTTAAAATGGATTATTTGGGTTTAGAATGAATTATTTGGATTTGGAATGAATTATTTGGGTTTGGAATGAATTATTTGGGTTTGGAATGAATTATTTGGGTTTGGAATGAATTATTTTGGGTGTGATTGGTTTGATTTTGTTTTGTTGTTGAGGATTTTTGGTAAGTTATGTGCGAGAAATGGTCTATTTTTGAGGGTATGACATCGAAATGGTGAAACGTTTTGAACCGTGACATCTTATTGCACATGTCTAGTTGTTGAACCACATGGGGTAATGGCGGCCTTTCTTTGACTGTTTCATACTGCAAACCAGTGATTTTTAATTTGATACTAAAACTGCTCACCGTGTTTATATTCTGCACCGCTCGTGCACGTGGTTGATGTCTCAAACAGCGCGTGTGGTCGCTATTTTATAAACCCAACATATGAAATTGTAATGTCGTTCGAGTAAACAAAACATAAATTAATTCCATAAATAAAAATTAAAAAATAAAATCAAATCGAAAAATCAAAAAAATTCAATAATATCAAAAAAAAATATTTAAAATATTCAAAATCAACAAAACACTCCATAAAAATTTAATAAATTTTATATAAAATTCTAAAAAAATTAAAAAAATTAAAAAAAAATTTAAAAAAATTTTAAAAAATTAAAAAAAATTAAAAAAAAAACACCAAAAAACCAAAAAATTACAAAATCCTCCACAAAAATTCAACAAATCTCACACAAACTCCAAAAAAAATATAAATTTTAATTTTATTTATAAATTCTCAAACTTCTTCCTTTTTTTCCAAACAGCCTCACATTTTTCGTCATGTGGCTTGTCTCTGTGGGCGGCGCCGCAATGAATCGGTGATCCCCGATTGGCTGCCCGGGTTCCTTGATGAGTCTCCTCTTTGTATTTTGAGGTGCCGCTTACTTTCCCCAACTCAACCTCTTAATCCAACACAACGATGGACTCCGACTCGCGCTTGGAAGTGTTGCACACGCGCAAGAAAATCCCCGAAACATCCACGCCATCCGCCGACCCCGCCGACCCCGATCCCGACCGACACTTGCAGGAAGCGGTCGGCAGACTACTCAAAGGCTACGATTGGACATTGGTACCCGTCACCACCAAACCAGCGAGCGGAGAAAAGCGAAAACCGCACGTCAAACGACCCATGAACGCCTTCATGGTCTGGGCGCAGGCCGCGAGACGAAAATTAGCCGACCAATACCCGCATCTCCACAACGCCGAATTGAGCAAAACGCTCGGAAAATTATGGCGGTGAGTTAATAATTTAAAAAAAAAATATTTTTATTTTTTCAAATTTTTTCGAATTTTTTCGAATTTTTCAACGCGAAAATCCGTCGATTTTTCCTTTTTCGTCAAAACCCCCGAAATCGGCTTCACTGCACGGCCGTCATCTTCATCACTCGCCGCGCAGCATCCGATCGCTTAATCGCGCTTAAATCCACTGACAGCGAATATATCTTCCCTTTTGTTTATGGCGTTTAGTCACCACCACTCATATCCTTATCGTGTGATAATTTTCCAACCGAGATTCGTGAGTTATGCCTCGAAATTTCCCTCCACACAATGACTCGGCTTCTGTACTTGGGTTTCTCTTTCTCGCAAAAACAGTCCACTCTTTGTTCTTCGACCATTAGGCCTACTTTAATCTTTTTTACATTTCCACCGATTTTTTAACATAAACAAGCCCATTTCAGCTCCCTGTCCGAGCGCGATCATTTATTTAATTAACTAATGTCCTATTTTATTGTTTTCGTCAGTGTTTTGAACGACGACGAGAAGAAACCGTTCATCGAAGAGGCGGAACGATTGCGCACGGTGCACAAGAAGGAGCACCCGGACTACAAGTATCAGCCGCGCCGACGGAAACCTCTCAAGGGTTCGTCGGCTTCGTGCGCGGGTTCGTCGACGGCGAAGATGGGATTGGAGCAGCAGCATCTGCAACAACAGCAGCAGCAGCAGCCGGATTTGTGCGAGACGTCGTCGGGCACGGATTCGCCGACTGCGAGGCTGCCGCCGTCGGATGGTTTACACGTTCACGGGCCGCCCACACCTCCACATACCCCGCAACAAGGAATGCTCAAGTCAAGGATCAACTCAATTCCGGTTTCCTCATCTCATGGTATTCAAAGTTTATGGAGGTTTTATTATCTGATAACGCGTTTATCCGGTTTAGGGACACATTAGTTTAGATTTGGGGCTTATGGGTCGAGTTTGGGGGCTTATTAGCTTATTATTGAGGGACTTATAGCCGGGGATGAGTTAGCGCGGGGCCCAAGGTCTTTAAAGGCTCCGAAATGGTCAAATACGGGTTAGAAAGTCGAAATGTACGTTTTTAATGTTGGGGGCCCAGGGTTTCTAGTAGATAGGAATTATTGTGGGGGGGCCCAGGCGTTTTTTACCAAATACAAATTATTGTGGGGGCCCAGGCGTTTTTTACCAAATACAAATTATTGTGGGGGCCCAGGCTGTTTACCAAATACAAATCATTGTGGGGGCCCAGACTTTTGACCAAATGTAAATTATTGTAGGGGGGCCCAGGCGTTTTTACAATATACTACGTATTATTGTGGGGGCCCAGGCTGTTTACCAAATACGTATTATTGTGGGGGCCCAGGCTGTTTACCAAATACAAATCATTGTGGGGGCCCAGGCGTTTTTTACCAAATACAAATTATTGTGGGGGCTCAGGCGTTTTTACAATATAATACGTATTATTGTGGGGGCCCAGGCTGTTTACCAAATACAAATCATTGTGGGGGCCCAGGCGTTTTTTACCAAATACAAATAATTGTGGGGGCCCGGGCGTTTTTTACCAAATACAAATTATTGTGGGGGCCCAGGCGTTTTTACAATATACTACGTATTATTGTGGGGGCCCAGGCTTTTTTTTTTACCAAATACAAATTATTGTGGGGGCCCAGCGTTTTTACAATATAATACGTATTATTGTGGGGGCCCAGGCTGTTTACCAAATACAAATCATTGTGGGGGCCCAGACTTTTGACCAAATGTAAATTATTGTAAGGGGGGCCCAGTCCCAGGCCTTACCAGAGTTTTGAGCAAATATAAATTGTGCGTACCCAAACTCAGAACCCCGAAAAAGCAACAAAAAAAGCAAAACAAAAACCCACAAATTGTACACAATTTACATAAATACACAGTCCCGTCGTCCAAGAATGTACAGACATCAATTTACGCGAAACTTCGCCCGTAATCTGATCCCACAAGCGAATATTAAAATTAAAACCTTGGCGACGCAGCTGTCAGAAACAGACGAGAAAAAAAGAGGAAAAAAAGAGGAAAAAATCTCGAGTTTACACTTTGGAAAGTTTATTCATTTGCAAACATTTATCTTTTGCTCGTCTACAGATCGGATGGATCCCTTCAGTCTGGATTGCGGTTACCCATTGATGGATGTCGGCGCTTGTAACGACCCGAACGGACACGCTTCCAAAACATCCTTCCTGACGACAAAAAACGTTTACATGTACCCCGCCTACGCACCTGATGCGCATCACCAGTGGGGCTCCACAGGCGCCTGGAAAGCGCCGGTCGCCTCGACCTCCGCTGTCGAGCCCGCATTCGGCTCCGGTCGCGCGCTATCCAGTCCCAGATCTTTCGCGTATGGATACCAAAGTGGAGGAAGATCGGCCGGCGCCGATCGCGACCCTAACGCCCACGCGTCCAGTGTCTATTACAGTGCCGACCCGAAATCACTGCTCGTGCAACAGGGGGCCAACCAGACGTCCTATATGACCACTTCCGGTCAACATTTGCCTTTCGCCAACCCCCAGGAACCTCAGTTTTGTTCTTACGGTAGTGGGCAGTCTGGTTTGAACTATTTTGTACCTCCGAGATGAAGGATTTGGGCGGGAAAGTGAATTTTTTAATATTAATTAAGGTACAAATATCGTCACCAGAGCGAGACATCAACACGAACTTGAAATTTTCGCTTTCTTTTGCATTTTACACATTGTATCGTATTTATAACCGTTCATAAAATGTAGTAATAACTTATTGTAGCTTGTAAAAACATTTATTGAATAAATTATTTGGTAAAAATAAGTTATTTCGTGATTTTTGGCAATCGATAGGTGGGAAACGTAACAATTAGATGCTCTGGAGCGCTTTAAGTGCTTGTGGCGGCCATCTGGTGGCTGAAAGAGGAGCGATAGCATCTCGATCATGTCTCGAGATTTCTTGCGAGACATCCCGACATATTTTCCTCTCTCTTTCCCGCCCCTCTGGGTCCCGTGAAGAAATGTTAGCAATGCCACGCTCAATAAAGCACGAGGCATGCGATGTTCCGTGTGCGGCCAGCAACTTGAAAAGAAATTTCACGTCGTTTACATGCGACTAACTTCTTAATTTATTAATTAACTTGTTTATTTCAGTTTAAGTCGTTCGATCGTTGCGTTGCGGGGAATTGCGGTGCAAAAATAGCACGATGGCATAGCTGGCTAATTAGGTGCTTGGTTCGGGCTCGCCGGTTTAACAGCGACGTCTGGAATGCGTTGAGCGAAGTGATGTGGACGAGGTATTTACGCAGACGTGACAGTGTTGTGATGTAGAATTTGGTTTTGTGTGAAAGAAAGCGTTATGGAAGCTGTAAACGTTCTTTCGGGCGTGTTCAACGATTTGGGTTTGGGAATTAGGTGATTTAGTTGGTTCGCGGGATTTTTTGAGGTTTGTGGGATGTGTAGGAGGTGATTTATTTTTTGTGTTATTGATTCATTTTTTTTTAGTTTTAGAGTTGCGCTTACTGTGAGGTAACATTGGTGTATGTTTTTGGAATTTAACGCCAGGCGAACGTCGAAATGAATTTATTGATACGTCTGGATTGTTAGGAGCGCTGTTACACGGTATGGGTAACTTACTTAATGGATTTTTATTTGATAAAAATGCATGTTTATGTCAAAAAATGCAAGTTTATGTCAAAAAATGCATGTTTTTGTCAAAAACATGCATGTTGGGGTCAAAAAATGCTTTTATTCACACGAATTTGCATTTTTTTCACTTGAAAATGCTTTTATTCACACGAATTTGCATTTTTTTCACTTGAAAATGCTTTTATTCACACGAATTTGCATTTTTTTCACTTAAAAATGCATTTTTTTTCAAGGAAATGCATTTTTTCTCAAGGAAAAGCATTTTTTCTCAAGGAAAAGCATTTTTTCTCAAGAAAATGCATACAATACAATAAACTCATTTGCCCGCCACTAGATGGGGTTAATTTAATAGTAAAAGAGTTTATCGGAGCCTCGGAGCTGAGCTTCTGTTTCTATTACGCTGCCAGCAGACCGAACCCGTTCTCTTGAACTGTATTTTATCGTGACGAGGAAATAAAATACAAAAATGAACACAAATGTTTCTATGGCTTAAAAAAGTGAAACTTAACCTTAATTCTCAGCAATCTTTTGCAACACACATCTTTTTTAAATCAAAAAATAAAAATACACAACTTTTTCACTTTCTCAAATAGTCTCACAGAGGGCGTGGTATCCCATAATATAATTAACAACAAACAGATCAGGAAGTGCCAAAACCCTTTACCTAATAAAAACAAGAAAAAACCAACTCACAAAAAGCAAAACTATTGGAATGTTGCTTTCTTTTCATGCATGTATATTTATTATTTATGCACTCAAACACCAGTGACACAAAAAGAAATCACAAGATGAGATAAACTAGTTTTGCCCAGTACATAGTAGCAAAACATTAGTTTTCCTGTTGTAATTACCATTTATATAACAAATCACTTTAAAAGGAAGTGAATTTCCATATTTTATAGCACACATTTAATCGATTAACAGATTTCAACATCAAAATGACCAACAGTTTGCAAAATAATCGCCTTTTCACTCCACTTCCTTGTGTGTATAAGTAAATAAACCAAATAGGAAAGAGACCGTGTTGTATATTAGCAAGGTCTTATAAAAATTGGTCATCTTTTAATAGGCTTTTAAGGACAAACGAAGATTATTCGGTTTAATAATCGTGTAAACACATGTATATGGTTATTTTATTTCATTTTTATTTTCATTTTTAATGTGCAGCTTGCGCCATTTCCTCAGCGAAGCATTTCATCGATGACATCATAGTACGTTGGTGCCACCTGTTGGGCATAATTTGACATAAATGGTGATTAGAAAAACGAGGTCAGGTCTTGCAGTCGGTTACAAGCGCTGGGGCAGTTTGCTGCTTCGGTTTTAGTGGAAACCTTTTATTAGTTTTATTTATTTTATTTATTTTATTTTTTTATTTTTTATTTTTTGATACAAATATTGATGATTCCCGTTGCGATCAACATGAACTCATCCCTGTGCGACTCCCTGTTGAATCTGTTAACAAGAGTCCCGCTTCTACACGCGTTAGCGGCTGTCGGATTACTGTGCATCGTATACGTGCTTTTCTTATGTACAATTAGTTTGTTCAAGGGAATTTATTCGTCGTTTTTGGGACAAATGTTAGGAAATAATGTCGATTTAACCAAGATGGGTCAATGGGCAGGTACGTATTTGATTTATTTAACGTTGAAAACGTATAAAAATGCAAATTTTGCGTTAAAATGACGTTTTAACGTGAATTTTGCATCTTTTAAAATTGTGAAATTTAAATTCTGGGGAATAAATAATTTTAACGATTTGCGCCACATTTTTACCCAGAATGCATCGAGTTTTAAAACGATAATTTTGGGGAATTTATCGGATAATTTGAATAAGTAAACCGAAATTTCAAAAAAACATGTTGAAAAATACAAATAAAAATTATGTTTCGCTGAAATAATCGTGTAAAAGCTCGAAATTATTCATCCTCGACCACTTTTCTCCCTTTTGGCATTCAATGCGCCACCTTTGATTTATATATTGTATCCGTTTCCGTGGCAACGTGACATGACACATTCCAGCATGACTGCATTATTCAAATTTAAAGTCGTTCAAAAAAAAAATCTATTAAAAATATAAATAAACTAATCACGTGATTGAAATAGAAAAATAAAAATCTCGTTTTTAGATTTTTGTTTTTAAATCGGAACTGATTTTTTTTGTGGAGTTTCGAATCCAAGATGGCGCCGCGCTGAAAGTTTACACTCTAACTGATGCTTGACCTGTTTCTTGTTTTTTGAACTGACCTAGTGGACCATTGAAGGATGAAGTCAATGGCCTTGGATTTTTTCACTCATTGCTTTGACAATTGGATGATTCCACAACAATAATCATAAGATGAAAAATTGAACAAAAACATGATAAAAATTGATTAATTTGAAAGATGATGCAACAAATCACTACTGAAATGATTGAATTATTTTAATTTTGTGTTATTTTCAACACCCTACAAAGAATATTTGAAATATCCCAAAAATTTGTGACCTTAAAAATGATTGGGATTAATTGTTCAGGTTTATGACATCATCATCATCCACTCTCTTTGCTGTTATGGCCCACTTGGCCTCTTTTAAATGGGTGCAACTGTCATTTAGGCTAAATAAAGACCCCCTTTTAAGACTCCATACCTGAATACCACAGGAATGTCCACTCATTGACCTAATTTTGATGAAAATTATTTGGATGAGGAAGCCATTTTGATTTAAAAATGAAATTATTCTCAATTTTTTTTTCTCTTTTCTAGTTGTGACTGGAGCTACAGATGGCATTGGAAAAGCATATGTGGAAGAGGTAGTATATATAATTTTAAATTTTATATATTTTATATATTTTATTTTTTTTAATTAAATTTTTTTGCAGTTGGCAAGAATGGGAATTAATATTGTTTTAATCAGCAGAAGTGCTGAGAAATTAAAAGATGTGGCAGATTCAATTGGTAATTAATGATTTGATTTTTGATTTTTTTATAATAATAAAAATTTTTATGCAAATTTTTTTTTTTAAGATGAAGAATTTGATGTGACAACAAAAACAATTGCTGTGGATTTCACAGGTGGCGCTGACATTTATAATTTGATTAGCGAGAATTTAGAAGGACTCGAAATAGGAATCTTAAGTAAACATTTTAATTTTATTCATTTATTCATTTATTTATTTATTTATTTACAAGGAAAATGATATCGAACGACTTTTTCTGGTTCATAATCTATAATTGATTTCTGAATTTCTTTTTGTTTGTTTTTCTAATTTATTTCTGAATTTGTTTTTGTTTGTTTATGTTGAGTTAATAATGTGGGCATGAGTTATCCGTATCCAGAAATTATAACCGAGCTGCCAAACGGCGATAAATTAGTTATGGATTTAATAAATTGCAACTGCATGTCGTGTACAATGGTAGGTTTTAACTGCAATGCTACGTTTATTCTTTACATGCCAGTTTGGTTGTTAAAATGATGAATTGTTTCAGATGTGTCGAATCGTTCTTCCTGGTATGGTTAAACGCAAAAAAGGAGTTATTGTCAATTTATCATCTGGCGCTAGTAATTTAGCAGTCCCACTGTTGAGTGTTTATTCAGCATCAAAGGTGAATTTATTTTGTTTTTTTTAAATTGTCAAACTATTTTTGTGTATTTATTTATTTATTTTTAAATTTAATTTTAGATTTTTGTTGATCGTTTGTCAGAGGCTCTCGCTTCTGAGTATCGTGATTCAGGTGTCGTTATTCAGGTAGGTATTTTTCTATTTATTTTGGGAAAAAGTTACTAAAATGTGACGGAATTTATTAATATTCGCGTAAAATTGATGAAAAAATGACGTAAATCGTCAGGATTTTGCGTAAAAATGACGTAAATTATCGTGGCTAGCGGGAAAATGACGTAAATCGTCAGGGTTTTACGTAAAAATGACGTAAATCGTCAGGGTTTTACGTAAAATGACGTAAATCGTCAGGGTTTTACGTAAAAATGACTTAGATCGTCAGGAATTTGCGTAAAAATGACGTAAATCGTCAGGAATTAGCGTAAAAATGACAAATCGTCAGAAATTTGCGTAAAAATGACGTAAATTACCGTGGCTAGCGTAGAAATGACGTAAATTACCGTGGCTAGCGTAGAAATGACGTAAATTACCGTGGCTAGCGTAGAAATGACGTAAATTGTCATGGCTAGCTTAAAAATTACGTAATCGTCAGGGGTTTGGATAAAAATGATGTATAAAATGTGTAAAACGTCACGATTTGTCGTAGTTTGCATGACGTAAATATGGCTAGTGACGTCGTAACTTTGAATTTAATTTCTGAAACAACGTTTTGGTGTTTTTGCAGAGTGTGGTGCCATTTTACGTGATGACAAAGATGTCGAAAATTCGCAAAAGTTCGTTTTTTGTGCCAACGCCGACAGACTACGTCCGTGCTCAGTTGAAAACCATCGGTTTGGAATTACGAACATACGGCGTCATTGCGCACAAATTACGCGGATTTTACACCGAGTTCGGCCTGCATCATTTGCATTTCTTACGGTCGTGGTTCTTAACGTTCCTCTATTATTCACACAAATCCGCGCGCGATTCTTATTTACAGAAGAAGAAAAAATTTTCTAAATCGCAATGATAGAAAATTGCAATTAAGAATTTTTTTGTTTGTTCTTTTTTGCTCATTATTTACCAAACATTTTATTTTAATCATTGGTCGAGATATATTTGTTTGAATTCGTTTGATCTTATTAGAGCCAGTCAAAAAAGATATTAAGGCCAAATGTGACAGTTTAACGTTAAAAATGATAAAAATCAGAACGAATTTTATCATTTTAAGATGGATTGTAACCCCTAGTTCACGCCAACTTTGAAACACATTGTTTTCTTATACGTTATTCGTATTTCTCATTTTTTTTACATAAAATTCGTCTTTTCGATTGTTTTTATTTTTAAATCGGTTCAAAATGACTTGATCTAAGGTTGTGTGGAGCCCAAACTAAAACACATTTTAGTGCAAGCTAGATAAAAGTATTTTTTAAACGTTAAGTCACATTATTTCACCTAGTGGCCAGGAAAACAATTAATCAAAGATGGCGGCCTTATTTTCCTTCTGTTAATCCGAAATCCTTAATGCTAGGAAATATTTCATGTCATGTACAAATATCTAGTTTAGTGTTTTACTGTTTTATTTATGCACTTGTAACCTTTTTAATCGGTGATCGGAAAATGTAATAGTTTCCATTTTTACCTTTTTGTTAGTTTGCAATTTTTAAAAAATTCACATTAAATCATTTCATTTGCAATTATAAAAAAAAAAAATGAAAATAATTTCATTTTATTCATTTTTCATCGCCAATTTAATTAATCCGTCACTTATCAACCTTCTAGCGAATTTCTGCGCCACGTTTTCGTGCTTCAAAACGTCATTTACACCTTTACACTCGTCGTATTTATGCAAAACAGCCACATCCGAAGGCATCAAATAACTGCGAAACTTCGGATCGTGCACGATCTTAAAATCGGACGCGATATGACGACTCAATCGGTTATTAATCAAACTAAAGCGAACGTCTGTTTCCAGTTTCTGCCACCAGGTCTTCTGCAAACTGATCAACGGCAGCTGAGCGTGCGGATCGTTCGCGTAGTCCAAACAAAACATTTTGGAATAAAACTGAAGATACGCTCGAGGTTTGGAATCACTTTCCTCAACGTCTCTCATGATATTCTGCAACTTCTCGTGAAAATACGGCATAAACAGTTGGCTAACGTTCAAAATGGCCACGTAATCGGCCACCAGGCGACTCCGGATGAGACAATCGTTGAAATAAATCGAATTTAAGATCGAGGCGGTCGAATGAAGCGTCACAGGAGGATTCCAATTGACAATATTGATCCTAGTCGATGATTTTCGTCCATATTGGTCCAAAAATCGCTTAACATTCGGCGCGAGAGCGTCGGAATACAAATAAAAATGCGTCGCGCCCACGAGACGATGAAATTCAATGAATTCGGCGATCTGCAACGAGTTCGTGAATGGTTTTTCGTTAATTAATGTACAAATTGCAATTTCCTTCGTGTTTTCGGCGTTTTTCGTCGTTTCCGTCGCTATAAATTCTCCATAGGTTTCGCCTCGGACGTCGACGGAAATTGTCACGCCGAATATTTTCGTCAGATTTCCTTCTGCGGTGCATTTAATGACGACCACGTGATTGGTGCCATCAGTGTCGAGGTAGTCGATGGTCGTTTCACCGGAAGTTGGTTCGGTGTCACGCTCGGACCATGGTATCCTCGGTTCATGCTCGGACCATATTAAACATTCTTTTTTCACGTCGGTAAACGACACGCCGACGCTCATTACGTCAATTCTGGATGGTTGGATGACGAAAGCGCCGTAGAAATATACGTTGCCGATTTGTCGCCATTGTGGGGGATTAATTGGCGTGCAGGTGTGTTTATTTATGCAGGTTTTGGCCGGGTCGACGTTGTTGTCGTCCGTGCCGAATGTGTCGAGTGCTTGGAGTACGGCGCGTAGACGGTTGTATTCGTGTTTGTAGAAGATGAAAAACGCAGTTCCAATAACTGCTGTCGCTATGAGAATTAATTGCTGATATTTCTTCATGTCTAAAAAATATAAAATGATGTTAGAAAGTGGAAAGTTTCACGTCTTGTTTGTGTTTGCGGCCATTTTAGTGAGTCGGTTCGCCGCTAGTCGAAGTTTGTCCGTTTCCAGTTTAGTTTTGGTTGGGAGTCGCGTCATGTTGGATTTGAAATGATAATGTTTTTAGTGCGCTTGCGTCGCGTGGCAATGGTTCAATAAATAGCATCAGTTGATGAAGTCTGAATTCGCCGGTTTTTAACCTGATGCAAATTGGAAAATGGAACTGAAAATGGACGACGGAATCATACCTTTAGGGATGTTTTTGGCTATAGTTGTTCGATGGGGTGTCTCACTCTATCCGCACTCAGGTTGGTCAATTTTTTGATGCAAATTGGTGATTTCTAAGGGTTTTTTTGGACATTTTTCAGGGCAAGGAAAACCGCCTATGTATGGTGATTATGAAGCGCAGCGACATTGGCAAGAAATAACGTGGAATTTATCTCCGAAGCAATGGTATATACGTTATCATAACTGTTAATGGCGTATTTTTTAATTTTTCATTAATTTATATTAATTTTTTCAATTGGTTGCAAATTTTTATTGATATTTTAAATTTATTTCACGTTTTTATTAACTTTGTAGGTTATTTTTAATTTTTTGCTGATTTTTATTAATTTTTTCGGGTTATTTTCAATTTTTATTGATTTTTCTTAACTTTTTTCAGTATTTTTCAATTTTTTTCAACTTTTTATTGATTTTTATTCAATTTTTTCGATTTCCAGGTACGTGAACTCGACCAAAAATGATCTCATGTACTGGGGATTGGATTACCCGCCGTTAACTGCATATCACAGCTATATATGTGGATTTATGTAATTCATAATTTAGAAAAGAGAATGGAGAAAATAGATTTTATGAGCTTCGATTTAGGGCCAGTAAAATCAACCCAGATTGGATCAAGTTATTCGCATCGAGAGGAACCGAGGACGAATCGCACAAACTATTTATGAGATTTTCTGGTAACCAAAATAACTGCAATAAAAAATATCGGCGATTAAATTTCATTTAATTGCAGTGTTTGCAGTTGATGTTTTGATATACATGACTGCTGTATTAGCATATTGGTTGATTGGTTTTAAAAATCTCAAACGCAAAGTAAATAAAACGGTTTTTGGAAATTAATTTGGAAATTAATTCAATTTCGTGTTTTTATTTAGAGTTGTGCGATTGCGGTGATGTTGCTGTACCCGGGTTTGATACTCATTGATCATGGACATTTTCAATATCCTTTTAATTTGGTTTATTAATTTTTTTTTAAAAAGTTTATTTAGGTATTTGAAGTTTTTTTTTTAACTATTTGTTTTATATACGTATAATTGCGTGAGTTTAGGACTGACGTTGTGGGCAATTGTGGCTTTGAAATCCGGGCGTGATTTGTTTGCGACCATTGCGTTTTGTTTCGCTTTGAATTATAAACAAATGGAATTGTATCACGCGCTTCCATTTTTCAGTTATCTGTTGGGATTGTGCGTTAAAATTCCTCCAGCTAAAGGGTAAGGAATAGTTTAAGAAAATCTAATTATTTACATGAAAAAAATGCAAAATTAATCTAAAAATTCAGTTCCGGGCTTTTTTTGTATGTGAAAAATGAATTTCTGTTGTTTTTGCATCTACAAAATGAATTTCTGCACAAAAAATTGCAGAAAAATGAATTTCTGCACATCAAAATGCATAAAAACGAATTTCTGCACAAAAAATTGCAGAAAAATGAATTTCTGCACATCAAAATGCAGAAAAATGAATTTCTGCACATCAAAATGCATAAAAATGAATTTCTGCACATCAAAATGCATAAAAATGAATTTCTGCACATCAAAATGCAGAAAAATGAATTTCTGCACATCAAAATGCATAAAAATGAATTTCTGCACATCAAAATGCAGAAAAATAAATTTCTGCACATCAAAATACATAAAAATGAATTTTTTGCATATAAAAGTGCATTACATTGAATAAAAATGAATTTTTTGCATATAAAAGTGCATTAAATTGAACAAAATGAATTCTTTGCACATAAAATTGCATCTAAAACGTGATATAATAAGTTATTCTAAAATTTGTTTGCAGGATTTTCCGGTTTTTGAAATTAGCAAGTTTGGTTCTGGCTGTGTTTCTTCTGTGTTGGTTTCCATTTCTACGCAGTTGGAGGTTACTCAACCGAGTCGTCCTCCGTTTGTTTCCATTAAACAGGGGATTATTTGAAGTAAAAACTTAAATAATAAAAAAAAATGACGATTTTTGAATTTATTTTAAATTATTTTCTTTAAAATTTCAGGATAAAGTTGCTAACGTTTGGTGCGTTTTGTCGTTAATCGTAAAGGTGAAAAACATCTTCACCGTATCGACACTGGCGCAAATAAGGTCTAAATCGATTTTTAAACAGATTAAATAAATAATGATAAACTTTTTTGTGATTTTATCAGTTTATACACAACTGCAATCGCCTGTTTTCCATCTGCTTATAATTTATTCGTACATCCCAGCATCCATCGGTTTAAACTCTCTTTGGTGCATAATTTCATCAATTATAAGCAATTTACTTGACTAATTTATTTTATTTTCGTATTTTATAGATCAATATATCGCTCTGCTTCTTTCTGTTTTCATATCAAGTCCATGAAAAGAGTATTTTGCTCGTTGCACTGTAAATAATTTACTTTTTCTGGGTTTTTGGGTGTCAAATTTCAAAACAAACGTTTGTTTTTATTTTTACAGTCCGGTTTGTTGTTTACTTCCAATGTATCCACTTGCCTGCACTTGGTTGTTGATCATTTCAGTGTTCAGGTAATTTAATTGAAGAAATTGGTTGCAATTATTTGACTTTTTATTGCTTTTCAGTATGTTTCCGTTGTTTGTGAAGGATGGATTAGTATTGCCTTATTTCGCCACTTCATTACTGTTTATTATATTGGCGGGGAATGCATTTCTCAAGCCTGAACTCATCCGGGAACCGAAAAATTCACAGCAGATGGATAGGACGAGTATAAGAATTTGGGTAAAAAGAAGTGGATTTTTTTTGGTTTTATTTGCATTTTAATTGAAATTTTTTATTTATTTTAGTTTTATCTATCATTGATGGGTGCTTTAGGTTTAAATATTTTACATCTGGCGGTTTCACCACCTGAAAAATATCCCGATATTCATACGATGTTGTGTTGTGTTTACAGTTTTGTTCATTTCGTTTTATTTTTGATCTATTTTCATTTTAAACAATTCACGAGCTCCGACGTGTGGCAAACGTTGCAATCAAAAAAGAGACGTTAAATGTGTAAATCAAATGTGCAACTATTTAAAAAATAAATTTATTGATCTAGATGTGTCAATTTGTCATGTTTGATGGCCAAAAATGAGCGAAATCCGCCATTTTTTACTCGTTATTTATCAGGTCGCCATGGTTACGACGGTTACTACGAGTTTTAATTTTCGCAGATAGAGCGCGCTGCGCCATAAATGACGTAATTTCTATCGGACAAATGTGATCGATAAAGTTCAAAATGGCACTGTTTCAGGTGAGTTGGAGTTTTGCAAGGTGCTTTTAAGGCTTTTTTAAAGTTCACAATTCGATTGAATGCGTCGAATAAGTCGATGTGGGTCCGGTTCGTCGGATAGGTGTGGAAAATAGTGATAATTGAATGCGTTATGATTACGTGACGACATTTGATCCAAATGCAAGGCTGCGAAACCTCGTTTGTTTTCTTCACATGACGTGATTGCACTGATGATCTAATAATGGAGGAGTGTTTTGTGTTTGAAATAACTAAAGACAGGACGTTCCCTATTGATTTTTCCAATCAAAAGTTGAAAAAAAATTAAATATTTGCTTCATAGATTTTTATCGTTTTTTATTAATGGAGATTTTGTGAATTTTGAAACAAAATGATAAAAACTGATAAAATTCTGTAAAGTTTGTTGATATTTTTAATGGTGAAATGGACGGAGTGGTTTGGAAATGCGAGAAGTGAACTGCAGCTTTCTAATTGCGATTGGCCAGCTGTGGTGAAATTCATTTTTTGTTGTTGAAGTTTTTGAAATTTTTGATGTTTTTTTGATGTTTTTTGATGTTTTTTGATGTTTTTTGATGTTTTTTTGATGTTTTTTGACGTTTTTTGTTGTATCTTGACGTTTTTTGGTGTTTTTTGATGTTTTTTGATGCAGTTGATTTTTTTTTTGGAATTATTTTATTTATTATATTTTTTTTATGATAAATTTTAGGTCCGAGTTTTATATGACTTCGAAGGACAAGCTGAAAGTGGAGAATTGACAATTTATACAAATGATATATTAAACGTGACGAGACAAGATATCGGAGAAGGATGGTGGGAAGGCACAAATGCTCAAGGAGTTGTGGGGTTATTCCCAGAAGCTTATGTAGAAGTAAATTTTTAATAATATTCTTCTTGTTTAGGGTTGTCAGGTTTTTTGGATAAACTATAGAGACGGAAAAGGGCCGGGGTAACCAAATACAAAGAAAAATTTAGTATATTATTCAAAAAATTCCCTTTTTCGAAAAAATCGAATTTTTATGAGAAAAATCGAATTTTTATGAAAAAAATCGAATTTTTATAAAAAAAAATCGAATTTTTACGCGAAAAAAATCGAATTAAAAGAAAAAAAATTGAATTTTTACGGAAAAAAACGAATTTTTACGTAAAAAAACAAATTTTTACGTAAAAAAACAAATTTTTACGCGAAAAAAATCGAATTTACGGAAAAAAAAAAATTTTACGTAAAAAATCGAATTTTTATGAAAAAATTGAATTTAAACATGAAATTATTTAATTTTTGCTTGAAATTGTTTAATTTTTTACTCAAAATCTTTCTTCAATCAATTCTTATTCAAAACCACAATCCACACACAAACCCAGACAATTCTACAACACCAATTGTGTTTATTTTCTCTAATAAAAACCAATGACTATCTCTAGACTTTGTCCAGTTCGGGGCCACCTTCAATGCCACCACCGCCGTTACCACCGGGAACCGACGACTCAAACTGCATCGCGCCGGGTGATTTTGAACACCACAGTGTGTCGTGTCCGTCATCACCTAACGCCAGTTTTCCGCACCCGGGTTACGACGGTGACGATTGGGACGATGACTGGGATGAAGACGACGACGACGATTCGAATCACCCGAGTCAAGTAAATAATTTCTATCAATAATTTTTGTAATAATAAATTAATAAATATCTTTTTCTTTAGAATAATCGACCAAACGCCAATAAAATCGCGACGAGTTTGGCCTTGCCCAAACACGACATGAAAAGCAGCAGTACGGGCGACGTGAGCGTCCTTGGCAGAGATGGCGGCAAGGGAGCCATGAAAAAGAATTTCAATCGGTAATTCACGGAAATATCGATTAATTATTCGATTTTTTATTTTATTTTTTTGTTTTTAGGTTTTCGACGTTCGTTAAATCCGGAGGCGAAGCATTTATTTTAGGACAATTAAAGATTTCCGTTCAGGAAGGCGAAAGAATTTTTATTATGGTAATTTATTTGTTTGTTTATTTATTTTGGGTCGATTAATTTTTTTGTTTGTTGAATTTAGGAAACCAGCGACGGCATCATGTGGGATCAAAACCCGAATCCGTTTTATTGTGTAATTGCATCACCAAAGAAAGAAAGCAAGTTAAAAGGATTAAAAAGTTTTATTGCCTATCAAATAACGCCAACGGTATGTATTTTTCAGTGGTTTGCGAGGGTGTGGCCAGTGGCAACTGAGACACATAGTCGAAATTATTTTATGTTTTAGGAATGAAAATGGAATTTTTGCACTTTTTTAATTTAAAAACGACGAGTTTGCGTATAAAAATTACAGTTGCGGGTCTAAAAAGGCAATTTTTAGACTTTTATTTGCACAAAATGGCATATTTAGACTTTTATTTGCACAAAATGGCATATTTAGACTTTTATTTGCATAAAATGGCATATTTAGACCCAAAAAGTGCATTTATTTGCATAAAATGGTATTGTTAGACCCAAAAAGTGCATTTATTTGTACAAAATGGCATTTTTTGACTCAAAAAGTACATTTATTTGCATAAAATGGTATTTTTAGACTCAAAAGGTGCATTTATTTGCATAAAATTGCATTTTTAGACCTAATGATGCATTTATTTGCATAAAATAACGTTTTTAGACATACAAAGTACATTTAGTTGCATAAATTGGCATTTTTAGGCCTAAAAAATGCAATTATTTGCCTAAAATAAAGTTTATATACCTAAAACGTACATTTGTTTGCATAAAACAGCATTTTTAGACCTAAAAAGTACATTTATTTACATTTTTAGACGTAAAAAGTACATTTATTTGCATTTTTAGACCTAAAAAGTACATTTATTTGCATTTTTAGACCTAAAAAGTACATTTATTTGCATTTTTACACCTAAAGAATGCAATTATTTGCATTTTTACACCTAAAGAATGCAATTATTTGCATAAAATAACGTTTTTAGACCTAAAAACTGCCATTTTCATTGGTCATTTTCATTTTGGGCGCGTAAAGTTAGTCTCGGTCTCACAAAATCCCCCAGTCCTACCTCGGTATTCTTTCCAAATTAAAATCTTAATGAAATAACTGTAATTCTCCAGTTTAACAACATTCAAGTGAGTCGTCGCTACAAACACTTTGATTGGCTGCATCAGCGATTAGAAGACAAATTTACTTTGATTCCAGTTCCGCCGTTGCCCGATAAACAAATATCTGGTAAAGGAAAAGCCGTTTGCGTCCCTTATTCGCCCGCCGTAAACAAATGCAATTTCAGGGAGATATGAGGAACAATTCATTGAGCACCGCATGATTCAATTGCAGTCGTGGGTCAATAGAATAACACGTCACCCCGTATTATCCAGAAGCGAAGTATTTAAACACTTTTTAGTGTGCACCGACGAAAAAGTAGGAAAATCGCGATCGATTTTACAGCTTTTTTGGTGGATTTTGATTTTTATAATTTTTAATTTTGTTTGCAGAAATGGAAAGCTGGCAAAAGGCGAGCTGAGAAGGACGAATTGGTCGGTGCGTCTTTCTTCATGGCAATTCAGACTCCTGAAGCGCCGTTGGATTCGACTTCCATGTATTTTTAGCGATTTTATGTGTTTTTTTTTTGTGTTTTTATTTTTTTATTTTTTTTTTTAGGGAGCAAGAGACCGAACATTTCTCCAAGTTTATTAAAACGATGGACGATGCAGTGAAGCAGTTGCAGACCACTGTTTTTGACCAAATGAAGAAACATACCGGACGTAAATGATGGAGAATGTTTAATTTTTGGTCGGAATGTGGAGAAATGTTGATGGGGTTTTTTGTTGTTTTGTTTTTAGCATATAAACGGGAGTATCAGAAAGTTGGAAGTGCTTTTCGAGCGTTAGGAGTTGCGTTTGAAGCGGATCCTCGTCGTTGTGAGTTGGTTTGTTAGTGTGGGAGATGAGTTTTTGTGCTAAAATTCATTTTTATATTTAAAAAGATGGGTTTTCGATTGTTTTAGCTCGAAAATTACATTTAAAAATGATAATCCAATTGTTTTTGCTTGAAAATCCAATTAAAAATGATTTTTCAATTGTTTTTACTGTAAAATTTAACTTTAAAAATGGTTTTTCGATTGTTTTTACTGGAAAATTCAATTTAAAACATGAACTTTTACATGTTTCTGCTTGAAAATTCAATTTTTGTGTTTAAAGAAATGAATTTTCAATTGTTTTAGCTCGAAAATTTCATTTAAAAATGAATTTTCAATTGTTTTAGCTCGAAAATTTCATTTAAAAATGAGTTTCCAATTGTTTTTGCTTGAAAATTCAATTTAAAATGATTTTTCAATTGTTTTTACTGGAAAATTTAACATAAAAAAATGATTTTTCGATTGTTTATACTGGAAAATTCAATTTAAAACATAGACTTTTACATGTTTCTGCTTGAAAATTCAATTTTTGTGTTTAAAGAAATGAATTTTCAATTGTTTTATCTCGAAAATTTCATTTAAAAATGAGTTTTCAATTGGTTTTAGCTCGAAAATTTCATTTAAAAATGAGTTTCCAATTGTTTTTGCTTGAAAATTCAATTTTTATGTTTAAAGAAACGAATTTTCAATTGTTTTAGCTCGAAAATTTCATTTAAAAATGAGTTTCCAATTGTTTTTGCTTGAAAATTCAATTAAAAATGATTTTTCAATTGTTTTTACTGTAAAATTTAACTTTAAAAATGGTTTTTCGATTGTTTTTACTGGAAAATTCAATTTAAAACATGAACTTTTACATGTTTCTGCTTGAAAATTCAATTTTTGTGTTTAAAGAAATGAATTTTCAATTGTTTTAGCTCGAAAATTTCATTTAAAAATGAATTTTCAATTGTTTTAGCTCGAAAATTTCATTTAAAAATGAGTTTCCAATTGTTTTTGCTTGAAAATTCAATTTAAAATGATTTTTCAATTGTTTTTACTGGAAAATTTAACATAAAAAAATGATTTTTCGATTGTTTATACTGGAAAATTCAATTTAAAACATAGACTTTTACATGTTTCTGCTTGAAAATTCAATTTTTGTGTTTAAAGAAATGAATTTTCAATTGTTTTATCTCGAAAATTTCATTTAAAAATGAGTTTTCAATTGGTTTTAGCTCGAAAATTTCATTTAAAAATGAGTTTCCAATTGTTTTTGCTTGAAAATTCAATTTTTATGTTTAAAGAAACGAATTTTCAATTGTTTTAGCTCGAAAATTTCATTTAAAAATGAGTTTTCAATTGTTTTTGCTTGAAAATTCAATTAAAAATGATTTTTCAATTGTTTTTACTGGAAAATTTAACATATAAAAGTGATTTTTCGATTGTTTTTACTGGAAAATTCAATTTAAAACATGGACTATTACATGTTTTTGCTTGAAAATTCAATTTTTATGTTTAAAGAAATGAATTTTCAATTGTTTTAGCTCGAAAATTTCATTTAAAAATGAGTTTCCAATTGTTTTTGCTCGAAAATTCAATTCTCTTTCCGACCTCCAGACTCCCAAGACTTGACCAAAGCAATCAAACACACCGGCGACACTTACGACGACATCGGAAAACTCTTTGAGGACCAACCAAAATACGACCTAGAAGTCGTCGCCGACGTTTTGCACGAATACAAAGGCATTCTATCTGCATTCCCAGAAATCCTCACAGTACAAAAGGTATATCCCACCCACAACTCGAAAATCCCAACCATAAACTCACAATCGTCCATCAAAAGGGAGCTCTTCAGAAGAAAAGAGAGTACGAAAAACTGAAACAAGAGGGCCGGATGGACGTGAACCAAGTGGAAGAAGTTTGCAAACGAACGGACGTCGTTTGCTACGCCGCAATGGCCGAACTCAGTCATTTCCAATGCGAACGTGTAACGGATTTCAAAGAGATGATGCAAACGTACCTTAAACAACAAATGGAGTTTTATCAAAAGGTAAATTCGATTTTTTTATTTTAGAATTCTGAAATTTGAGCGAAAAAACAAATGTTTGATCGATTTTTGTAGATAGTCAACAAACTACAGGATTCGCTGGCTATGTACAGCGCGTGAGTGATTTCTCCTTTGACTGATTATCAAATATTTATTGAATTAGTTAAAGGGAGAAATTGTTTAGTTAGCGGTACCGGTACTTGTCGAGCGGTGAATGAGGCTTGAATGAGAACGGAGCGTAAATTAGGATTAAATAATAAAATAAGCGTTTAAAATGTTGATTTAAAGAGGTAAATGAATTAATCGAATTAATTTAATGTTGATTTCCTTTTGGAAAGACGGAAATTTGTGTGACGTACAATCATGGCGGTGATTGCAATATTCAAATTAATGTGTCGGCGGTTACATTTATTTCCTCCATTTTTGTTTATGCTTTGTTTTTTTTTTCTTTCTTATATATTAATTATGCGAAGCAATTTTTTTTGTGTTTTTTTTCACTATTTATGAAAATTTGAAGGATAAAGTGAGTTCAAGGATCCTGATTTTGAGGTATGGTTAGGCTTAACTAATTCCAGTAGAGTTGTGAATACTATTTTATGGCTACTCATACGTGGATTGTGTTTACAACTGTACTGGAAGTGATAAGGTGGTTAAAAAGTGTTGATTTTGATATTTTTTCTTTTTGGTTTTGTAGAAAACTAAATGTAGAAGGTTAGATTGGGGGATGATTGTGAAATTGAAATGATAAATGTCAGGAAATAAGGTCAACTTCGTGTCGGGCCTATTTTGATAATTTGAGGTTAAATAAAAACAAAACAAAGGATGTTTTTTTTTAGAGTTTTTCCTCTGATAATTTGACTGACATGAATGGTAATGAATTTATGCTCCAATTTGGGAGCAGGAAAAAATTAAATTACATTTTTTTTTATGTTTTGTTTTTATTTTTTAGTGAATTTTTATAATTTCACTGTTTTTGTGCCAAAAATAATTTTTATTTTTATTTTTATTTGACTGCTGGTAAGTTAATGGAAATATTTAGTATCATAGTGTGTATATTATATGTATTATATATTATATACATATATATATATATATTAATATGAGGTGTTATTTGTTGTTAGATGAATATGAATGCATAATTAACTCGTAAAATGAAATTTTATTGGAAATATACGATGTAAACACCAAACAGGATCCTTGAATTTATGATTTTGATTTTTTTGTTTTGTTTTATTGATAAGAATTATTATCAATTAAAACAATATAAATGTAAAAAAAAAAATTGTGTGGTTGAAGGATTTTTTTTTTCATTTTCTATATAATTGAAAAATTGAAGACCATTGCTGACATTTCAGCTGTTAACACTTTTTGAATAAATTCAATTATTTTTTATTTTCGATGTTTTTGTTTTTATTTTTATTTATTTATTTATTTATTCGTTTATTTTTTCATATTTTTATTCTGCATGTGGCGCCATCTTTATGAATGAGTGGAGTCTAGCGAGAGTTTTGTGGATTTAAACAAAGATGGCGTCTTTCAGGGCTAAGTTTTTTAGTGTTAAATTAAACGTATTTAGAGTTATTATTGATATTTAATAGTTTATAGAGCAAAAAAATAGTTGTAAGTGGCAGTTTTAGAATTTTTGCTGTTAATATTTAGATATTAATATATTTAGTTTGGAGATGGCGAATTTTTTCAACAATTTTTGGCCTTTGTTGATTTAAACACACCTGCTAACTTTGATTTCAAGTCGAACTAATTAATGCAAGATCTGTGCAATCAATGTACAATGCTTCCATTTAAAGATTTGTTATTTTTTTAAATTCACTTTTGAGTCCCAGGGAACAAATGGTAAAATCTTTCATAGGACCAAATCGTTTTCTAGATTCAGCGCTCAATTTCTTTAATTCTAGAATCTAGAGTCTAGAGTTATATTTAAGTGTGAATCTATAATGTGTGGGATATAATATTTATTATAGGGCATTCTATATATATACATACAAATGAAGATAGACGTTAAGAATTTATTTTTCTAAGAAACGAGCTCATAAAGGCGCTTCGGAAAAAAGCCATTTTTTAATTTCGCTTCTTATCCGTTTGATTTTTCAAATCTTTGTTATTTTCATCTTTGTTATTGTTAATCAATGTTATGTCTATAAAAAATGTTTAGAAGTTGTTGGAAATAGTATAAATTAATTTATAAATCGGAAAAATTGAAATTCGACATGTTTCATATTCCAGTGTGGTTGTGAATGGAAATACTATTCACAAGTGTGCTGGAATGCAGGCTAGGGTTAAAAATTGTATATCTATTATATATATGTATTTTGGCTGTAATTTTCAATTTATTATGAAAGAATTGTGAACAAATTTTGAGTTCGTGATGTGATAGGTTTTCTGTGGGATTTTCAATTTTCTTAGCCAGTTATTAACAGGAAGATATGATCAGATCTAAGTAGGAAGTTGGAAGTAATTTGTTCTCTGATATGAATGTGTATATAAAACGTAAAGTCTACGATATAAAATGTGATATTGAACCTATTGGTGGTTTGTTTTGATTCAATTATTTCTCACCAGATTGCGGTATTTCTGGGATTTGTAAAAACTGGAAACAGAGTAGTCACAATAAAACATTTTTTATTTCTTTATAACATTGGAACAAATTAATACAAACAACGTGTTTATTTGAAAATATCCCTCCATTTCATACAAACATTACAAATTTTAGTTTTTTTTCCTATTCTGGGTCCAAAATTCCAAAAATGGCAGTTTAGAGTTTAATTAATGTTTTTTTGGATGGAAAAAATGGAAAAAAAATGTTTCTTTTTTAAAATATAGACACATTAATTATCTTTGTCTGAAATAAAAATAAAAAATGGTTAAAAATCGTGTATACAATAATAAATCTAAATAATTGCCACCTGTAAGCCTATAAAACAATCAACCAAAAACGAAATATTAAAAAAAATGGGAAAAAATTTCAAAATATTCTTTCCCTGGCAGGTATAATTTGTTTTCAAAACAAATTGCAACTAAATAAATTAGAAAAAAAATAAAGTCCGACTCTTATTTCACAGATTTTCCGTTTTTAAATGTTCCACGTTTTCCGTTTCGCAACGAAATCCATTCACGTTTTCCTAAAGGGGTTTGCACTTGGTGATTTATTTATTTTAGTTGTTTATTTTATATTTTTGAATAAAAACGGGATTGTCAATTGCTGGAAACTCCAGACTTTAAAAACTAACGTTTATTCGACCAAAATCGTTTCCATAAACTAGGTTTTTTCGTGTCGCCTTGTTTGATGACGTCATTCGACACTGGAGCAGCATGGGTCTTGCTCGTGGCTTGATCCAACGTGGGCGCCACTTCCTCCGCCCGTCTAAGTAAATCCAACACATTCGCGTCCATTTTCGCCAACATTTTGCACTTAGTCAGCGTTAAATTATGAGTATGTCGGTCGTTTCGATTGCAGTCAAGTCTCCGACCTTCGTCGCGAGTTAAATCCGGATTTTCAACAAAAGCTTGCGCCAACTGGCGGCTGATTTGTTTACGAATCGTCTTTTTCATCGACATTCTTTTCTCGATGTGCTTGAGCTCCCTCTCGGCCGCCAATAAATTAGCCGAGTTATCCGTGCGATGTTTGTTGGCCTCGGTAGGGGGTCGGTACAGACTTCCACCAAATACTTCTTGTACGTGAGGAATGCAACGATCCTGTTGACGATTTGCCATATTTTTTTCCAACCCAAGTTTCCGTTTAATCCTGCCGGTAAAAATAAAAATAAAAATCGTCAGTTTCAATGTCATTTTCCTACATCAATTCTCTTTCCAGACGACTAGTGCTATTAAAATGACAACAATCGCTCCATACACAACTCAAATGGGAAACACACAATTGGTGAGTTACAGTTTTCATTATAAATAGATTTTGGGGGCCCCCCCGAACACAAAATTAACAAAATCCTAGGGCCCTCAGTGGGGCCCCCGAACACAAAATCAGTCAAATATTGTGACGTAACTAACTCCAATGAAGCATTGACAAGGGGCCCTCAACGGGGCCCTTTTATTTCAGGTAAAAATCAATATTTGCGTTGGGGCCCCCGGAAATGGCGGCAAAAATGTGAATTTATCCTTGAAAAATTTTTTTTGACGTGGGGGCCACTGGGTCATTTTTTTGTGGGGCCCAAATCCGCCCCTTTTCGAGATAATAGTGAACCGTGGGAGACAATTTTCTCGCGCATGCTCCGTGACTCGCTTTGTTAGATAATTCCGATACTCGAGAAGGTGCATACTGCATAGCATAACCAATCAAACAGGAAGTTCAGTAGTCCAAAAATCTCACGACTCATCAATTAAACATGTGTATAAATTAAATGTAAATTTAAAAATACATTAAATTCGTCATTTTCACGCATTTAAACTTGAGAAAATTTGATTTTGAAACCTGTTACTCAGCCCTGGTGTCGAATTCCAAAAGTCAACAAACATCATGGTGGCGACAGAAGACAGATTCGATTAAAGTTTGACGATGCGAGCGTGGATTTAATCACGTAAAATGTTCGCAGAATTGAAAATTGATGTGTCTGAGCGTGCACGGGTCTCCACCCAACACGTCGCGGTCTCGTGGGAGCCCGACGCCGCCCAATTCGCCCCAAAATGCCGAGCCCCGAACTATTCAGCTTTTCCTCGCGATGCTACGCAATGCCACGACATGCCAGACAAAATCGATATTTTTCCACACATTTAACGGGTTCAATGGACTCCGCGAGAAAATTCAACAATGCCAAACGACAACAAACCAAACACGACGATTAATTCCGTTTTCCAACGTCAGGGTTAGATTTTTTAGACCCAATAAATGGTCACTTGGAAAAAGAAAAAAAAAAGAGACAGTAAATGCATTCCTCTAATCAAATGCCTTTGGCCTGTAATTTTTTCCTTCTACCGGTTTGTTTTATCGAAAATTCCGAACCTTAACGTTAGATAAATCAATTTAAACGTTAAATTTGTGGAAATAAATCGAGAAAATGAATTTTTTAGACGAGTTTTGGTGTTTTTTGAGGATATTTGATGATTTTTTGGTGGTAAATGTTTGAAAAACGTTGTTTTAACGTTAAATTTGTATCTATAAATCGAAAGAATGAATTTTTTGGGTTTTTTAAAAAGAAATTTTTGATGATAAGTCCTTGCAAAACGTTATTTTAACGTTTTTCTAACGTTATTTGAGTGTTTAATCTTATCTCTAATTGGTTTAACGTTAAAATTGTATTTATAAAACGAAAAAATGAATTTTTTTTGCTACTTTTTAGTGAAAATTTGGTTTTTTGGATTAATTTTTGGTGCTAAAAGGATGTAAAACATTATTCTAACGTTATTTGTGCGTTGGTCTTACCTGTGAATGGTTTATGGTTGGCATGATGGTAAATATGATGTTTTTCAATGGGTAATTCCAAATAAAAGACCCAGCCCTGAGGCTGGAGGTATGAATTGCATGCACCTTCAATGCTGCGTTCACCTGTCCAAGTGCTGCTTGCACCGCCGAGAGGGTTCCTCTAACTTGGAATGGTCGATTTTGTGAATTTAAAGGGTGGCATGCACAGCTGACTGCATTAAATGGGTTCAGCATTCGCATGATGAATCTATAAATACATTTTATTTTATTTATTTCATTTTTTGTTTTGTTTTTTAAGAAAAAAAATTTAAATTTTTCTAAATTTTTTGAAAAAAATTTTTTTAAGATTTTTTTTTATTTATTTTTAAATTTTTTTTTTTATTTTAAAAATGACTTTGAAAAGTCAGCGAGGTTGAAAATGTCTCAGGGAAGGGTTCAAAACGCGTAAATAGAAATAAACAACAATTTTTTGTTTTCAGTTCAATTAGGCTGAAATTCTCAACGTTTATTCGACACAATTCACACAATTTGGTTTTTTTTGTGACAATTTTCAACATGCAATGCAAAGATAAGTCGAAAATGGGAAAAATAAAGATTAATATAAACACGAAAATGACAGAAATCATTAAAAATGTGACGATATTTCATCAAATTAAGACAAAAATCATCAAAAAGATGACGAAACTTGATCAAATCAACACAAAATTCATCAAAAATGACGAAACTGCGTCGAATAAACACAAAAATAATCAAAAAATGAAGAAATTGCAACAAAAAATGATAAAATTGCATCAAACGAACACAAAATCAATCAAAATCGGACGAAATTGCATCAAATGAACACAAAATCCATCAAAAAATGACGAAACTGAGTCGAATAAACACAAAAATAATCAAAAAATGAAGAAATTGCAACAAAAAATGATGAAATTGCATCAAACGAACACAAAATCAATCAAAACCGAACGAAATTGCATCAAATGAACCTAAAATTCATCAAAAACCGACAAAATTTCATCAAATGCAAGTCCAAAAAAAAAAAAGAAAAAAAAAAAAACTTAGTGAAAAATCTAACGGCCCAAATTGCAATTTCTTATTCTTGAATCATGTCCCTGACTCCAAGGTCAGACTTTTATAGAAAGGCAAGCAACCTTCTTCCTTCGGGGCGAGGTGAAAGTGCCAAAGAACCACCACGCCCTCGATTTCCAACATCAAATCAAAAGCGGGGGTGTGGGTCCTCCAAACCGACCCACATTTCAATTCCAATCAATTCTCCATCACTCAATTCATTTATTTCCCCAAAAAGATCAAAAAATACAAAAATAAATACAAAAAATACAAAAAAATACAAAAAATCACTTCGGATTCAATTTCTTCATTTTCTTCTTTCTATGCCTCGCCACATCCTGCAAATTCAAAAAAAACACACCAAATAAACAAAAAATATCAAATAAAATAGGTCACGCATCACTTTAACATAAAGGGTCGTCGAGTTTGTGTGAGAAAGAATGAAGAATCCAAAGCCAGTCCGTAAATGACGTCATAATTTATCATTTTCCAAAATGGCCGGTTCCACACTTCATTTCATACCTTAATTGTGTCGTTCCAAGTCGTGTAGTGGTAATCAGGTTGCAACGATGACATTTGTTGAGTATACAAGTGATGACGAGCCGCGAAAAGTGTCGTGGTGAAATTAATTTGTTCTCTCATCATCGCATTCAGAGCCAAAATGGCGGGATTAGTCACCGCTAATGCTGCAAGTCGATTAAACTGTTGAAATGACGTCATTAAGCGAGTTGCTTTTTAATCAAATGCTTACCGTCGAGTGTTCCTTGCTTTATCAACAGGTTTGTCAACGTCGAGGGGGTCCTGAAGGGCTCGAGTTCGACGCCGAAAAACGGGATCGTCAAAGACAAGTTGGGATTTTGTTCCGAAACGTTGTCGGTTTGTGTCGCGATGGAATTTCGAGCTTTTTCGGGTTTCGGCCGACGGACTTTGGGTTTTTCGTCGATCTTTCGGCTCGGCGGTGATGGAGATTGAGGACTCGGGGTTCGGTGGCGATTTTCGAACGGTTGTGGCGATTCTGAGACGGAAAAATGGACGTTTTGGAGCAAATTTTCACTGTTTTCGCTGTTTTCTTGTTCCGATTGGCTTTCGGTGTCGGTGTCGAGCTCCGATTCGGTGGGTAATGGTGTTAATGTAGAGGAATCGTGGGAATTTGATGTTTTAGCTGTGATTATGGCGCTCGTGGTTTGAATAATTGATGTGTAGGTTTCCACTTCCTCGTTGGCGTCGATTTCTGTGCATTTTTCAACGGATTTCTCCTTCTCGCTGATTAATTCGGGTAATTCGTCGACGAAATGCAAATCTTCAATCAAAATTGACGAATTGTTATCGTTTTTTGATATATTTTCGTCGGATTCGTCATCGTCAATTAAAGCTGAAACAAATGGATATATTAAATTTCGATAAATTAACACCAGATGGCGCACGGCGACGGATAAGAAAATTAAATTTATTACCAGGTGTTTGATTGGCATCGAATTGGTCGTTTTTAGACGAGTTTTTATTCTTATCCGAGTCGGAAAAACTGATGTCGGATTCGCTGTCTAATAAATGCGATTTCTGGGGTTGCGATTTTAAATATTTCTGCTCAAAATGGCTGAGTCGTTCGAGCGCGGTCGGCGGTTTCGAATTATCTTGATCCGGCGTGCACTTTGGCACTCGTTTGCGTTCAATTTCTCGTTCTATTACGAGCGATGATAAGTCTGAAATTTCACTCCGGCTGTTTTCGCTTTTGTTTCCGTTTTCGTCGAGATCGGGCCGGGTTTTAGAGGTTTTGCTGCTCAGTTGACTCAAATAGGCCTAAAAAAATATCAAAATAATCAATTTTTTCGTCAAATTAGTGCAATCGGCTCACTTTTATTTCATCGTTTTCGTTTTCCGCCGTTTGTTTGCTTTTTACGACCATTTTTTCAACCGGAAGTCGATCGAAAGTGGGTGACTCGGCGGTTTTTTCGACGTAGAAAACATCTTTTTCGTCGGAAAATTTGACACTTTTTTGATTTCCCGATCGCTTTACTTGCGCAGTTGCTTTGTCCAAAAGCCTTTTCAATCTGTCACCCATTTTTTCCTCGTTTTTAGTAAAAAATCACATAAAATGTAAACAAACTCCGCCTCCATTTTGTTGCGTGACGTCACTGATTGTCATTTCCACGATCCCACCCGAGCGAGTCCGAACATGAACGATTCCGTGCTCTCGGCGTGGTGGATCGTGATTGGTCGCCGCGCTTAGACCAATCAACGGGCACCATCTGGACATTTTCACGTGTGTTCTTATAACGTGCTGCTTGAAGTTACACGTTGAGTCTTTCGGTCGTAGTTTGAATTGGAGGTTTTTCCGCAGTTCCACAAGCACGAAACAAAATGAGGGCTGTAACCGCAGGTTTCTGCTTACTTCTCGCAACTTTAATCCAAGCCAAAACCTACTTCAGAGAGGACTTTGATGGTAATTTGAAAAAAAATGCCGGTGTAAAAAAAAAAAAATTTGAATTTCGGTCTCGAAAAGATGAAAAAATGCGAAAAAAAGACGAAAAACAATTTTTTTTAACAAATTAAATTAAATTTTAATTTGTTTTAGATTCGTGGGAATCAAGATGGATAGCCTCGACACACAAAGGAAGTGAAGCTGGCAAATTTGTATTAAGTCATGGAAAATTCTACGGCGACGCCGATAAAGATAAAGGTACGAAAATCAATGAAAATCGACGGAAATTGATGAAAAATTGATGAATTTTGGTTAAATTTGATGTTTATTTTGTGTGTTTTTGTATTTTAGGCATCCAGACGTCGCAAGATGCAAGGTTTTATGCACTTTCTTCGAAATTCGAGCCATTTTCTAACGATGGGAAGACATTGGTGATTCAGTTTACCGTTAAACACGAGCAGAACATCGACTGTGGCGGTGGATATGCGAAAATCTTCGATTGTAGTTTGGATCAAGCAGATATGCACGGAGATTCAGCTTATCAGATTATGTTTGGTACGATTTTTGGGTTGAAATTTTGAATTTTGAATTTTTTAAATGAATTTTTTTGATTTTTTTGAAGGTCCGGATATTTGTGGACCCGGTACTAAGAAAGTACACGTTATTTTCAACTATAAGGGCAAGAATTTATTGATTAATAAGGATATTAGGTGCAAGGTAAATGGAAATTGATGTTTTTGATGTTTTTTTTGTGATTTTTATTTATTTTTTGCGATTTTTTTGCGTTTAGGATGATGAGTTTACACATTTGTACACCCTGGTGGTGAAACCCGACAACACGTATGTGGTTAAAATCGATAACGAGAAAGTCGAGAGCGGGGAATTGGAAAACGATTGGAGTTTCCTTGAACCGAAGAAAATTAAAGATCCAAGTGCGAGTAAACCCGAAGATTGGGACGATAGAGCGAAGATCGACGATCCAACCGATACCAAACCCGACGTACGAATTAGTGGCATGAAATAATTTGAAATAAAATTAATTTTTTTTTTTTTTTTTTTTTTCAGGATTGGGAGAAACCAGAACACATTCCAGATCCGGATGCAGTGAAACCGGAAGATTGGGACGACGAAATGGACGGCGAATGGGAACCGCCGATGATCGACAACCCCGATTACAAGGGCGATTGGAAACCCAAACAAATTGATAATCCGTTATATAAAGGCGCTTGGGTGCACCCAGAGATCGATAATCCAGATTATATAGCAGAAGCGAACCTTTACCGGTATAAGGAGTTTTGCGTGATCGGGTTCGACCTGTGGCAGGTGAAAATTACAAAAAAAAATTAATTTTTCGTGTAAAAAATAAAATTTTCATGAAAAAACTGAAATTTTAGTGAAAAAACTGAAATTTTAGTGAAAAAACTGAAATTTTAGTGAAAAAAACTGAAATTTTCATGGAAAAACTGAAATTTTAGTGAAAAAACTGAAATTTTAGTGAAAAAACTGAAATTTTAGTGAAAAAAACTGAAATTTTCATGGAAAAACTGATATTTTTAGTAAAAAAAAAATGAAATTTTTATGGAAAAACTGAAATTTTCATGAAAAAACTGAAATTTTAGTGAAAACTTGAAATTTTTAATGAAAAAATTTAATTTTTCATGAAAAAACTGAAATTTTAGTGAAAAATTGACATTTTAGTGAAAGATTGACATTTTTTGATGTTTTTAGGTGAAATCGGGAACCATATTTGATAATATTCTTATAACCGACGACGAGGATGCTGCGAAGCAAATTGGAGAGGAGACCTGGGGGGTCACGAAGGTCGCGGAGAAGAAAATGAAGGATAAAATAGACGAGGAAGAGAGAAAGAAACGCGACGAGGAGGAAAAGGCGAAGAAAAGCGAATCGAAGGACGACGAGGAGGAGGAGGAAGATGAAGAAGATGAAAAGGACGATAAATCTGAGGAAAAGGATGAGGAGAAGTCTGAGGAAAAACATGATCATGAACACGACGAATTCTAAATTAATTTAAAAAAAAATAAAAGGAAAAAAATTTAAATTTAAAACAAAAAATAGAATTTAAGTAGAGTTTAAAGGAGAATTTTGTGATGTCAAACAATGTGGATTTTTTTTTTCTCTCAGTTTTTTCAAGAAAAATTGTTTATTTTTTTTTATACGTTGATTTGTAGTTGAATTTAATTGTACAGTTCGGGTGTGCACCATCTTGTTTTCATTCCTCATTTTGTTTGGTGACAGAAAAAAAATAAAAACTACAAACTTTGTATTTAAAATGAAGCCGTGTGTGAAATAAAATCAATTTTACTCCGATTTATCGAGCTGGAACTGCGCTGCAGTTAATTTATATCGTTTTATTTTAAACATTTTGACGTTTACAAATCTAGGCTTATTTTATACGACATCAGTTACGCCCGCCGCCACCAGCTGCCGCGCTAGCCAATCAAGACCGTCGTGCAGACCGATGCCGCTCTGCGCATCTGCCGCTTGAATGTGCCAACTTCGACCGCAACATAACTTGTATAAGGTGAGTTTATCGGCGATATCTTCGATCGTGAGGCATCCGGTTAAGTCCTAGGGTTCGAAATGGGTTTTTTAGTCGTTTGGGTATGTAAATTTGAAGTGGTTACTTGTTTGTTCGCGAATATAAGTAATGCGGCGTCTTTTAGCTCTTTTTCGGACATGAGTTTGGCGAGTTCGTTGTGCGCTTCGGAGAGACGTTCGCGGTTGCTGCTGTCCAACACGAAGATAATGGCTGAAAACGGAGGTAAAGATTGTTAAAAATTAGACTTTTCCTTGTGTTTTACCTTGGGTGTTGAGGTAATAATGTTTCCATAGGGGTCGCAATTTTGGTTGACCGCCGACGTCCCAAATGGTGAATTTTAGGTTTTTGTATTCGACGGTTTCGACGTTGAAACCTTGAAAAAGCGGGTTGGAAATTGGAAATTGTGGAATTTTATTTAGGGGTTTTAAATTTGCCTATTGTTGGTAGTGTTTGCATGAATTCGTTTTGTTTGAGTTTGAAGAGAATGCTGGTTTTTCCGGCGCTGTCCAGTCCCAAGGTGACGATTCGCATTTCGATTTTGGGCCCGATGTGCACACGGTTGTCCTGGCGATTGATTCGGTTTATTTAGATTTATTTTTGGGATTTTATTTGGGGTTTGGGGAGATTTTGTACTTTGGTAAATGTGATTGGGATGCTGGAGTCCAGTTGGAGTTGTTCTGGTAGTTCGGAAAATTGTTGTTGTTGTTTTTCGACGCTTTCTAGAAGGGTTTTGATTTCACGGCCGGCGAGGAGAACGTGGGCATCGTCCTGAAATAAGGTGAACGAGTGAGTTTTGGTGGTAAGGAGTTTTTATTTTGGGTATTCAGTATGGGTGGGCGACTAAATTTTGACGGAAACATACCGATTTTTTTAAAGGAAGAAATTTGAGTTTTTTAATGAAAAATTAGATTTTTACGTGAAAATTACTTTTTTTACGTGAAGAATTCTTTTTAACGTGCAAACTTTGTTTGTTTTTTTCGTGTAAAACTCGAATTTTCACAAAATTGTCCACATTTTACACGAAAAATTTTTTTTTTACACGAAAAATTCCTTTTTTTACATGAAAAATTCGTTTTTTACACGAAAAATTCGTTTTTTTTACACGAAAAATTCGTTTTTTACACGAAAAATTCGTTTTTTTACACGAAAAATTCCTTTTTTACACGAAAAACTCGATTTTTTACACGAAATATTTAATTTTTTTAATGAAAAATTAGATTACATAAAGAAAAATTCGATTTGTTTTTTACAACAAAATTCAATTTTTTCTCCAAAAAAAAGTCAATTTTCATAAAAAAAAGAATTTTTCTTTTGGCATTCCACCCAAAATTTAAACGTGACTTTAACCTGCTGCACTGCTCTTTCGCACTGCATAGAAACCACAGCCACTTGTGACAGCAACGTAGTCATATCCTCCTGTTGCTGTCGGAGCGAACACAGCCGTTCCCTCACGAACGTATCAACAACCGTGAAAGCGGCAATCTCCTGCCTGTTCAAATTCTCGTGCAATTCCTTAAAATAATTGCGAACCCTTTGCCGAGCCTCATCCGCGGACCCGTTAACCCGCTGCGAATGACTACCCCCGTCGTTTATCACTTGGTTAAAGCCCTCGATTTGTTGAATCAAAAAATTCAACTTCCGAATCGATTCGTTCACTTCGTCCGAAAACTTCTTCATGTGCTGCACGGCATTCCCGACGGACGAACGCACTTTTTCCGCTTCTGTTTCCAGTAAACCGTGCTGCAATTCGAGTGGAATTTGATTAATTTTTGTTTAAGTTTTGAGTGAAATTTTACTTTGTGTCGCGTGTGGCGGCCGTAGTCCTTGCAGATGAAGCACATGAGTGGGGAACCTTGACACTCTTCTTCTAGACATGCAAATTCGACGCAGTGGGACTGGTGGTTGATGCATTTGGGCGTTTCTTTGGGTTTTTCAGACAGGGGCACTCGTTTGTGCTTGGCTAATGTTTTGGTTGCGTGGATTTTCTGCGCGCAGTCTAGGCACAGGTTTGTGCTGCAGACTATGCAGTAAACAACCGCGAGGTGGTCCTCGTTTTCGTCGCAAGTGACTGAAAACTGAAAAGGAAATATCAATGTTTGAATTTAAAGTTGTTGGTTTTTTGTGATTTATTAATTTCTGGGTTTTTTGTTTATTGTCTTTATTATATTTATTGTGTTGTTTATTATGTTATATTTCGATAAATTTGAATAAAAGCTAAAATTTTTTTGGGATTTTCATCGATTTTAGAGAAATTTTTGGTGAATTTCATCAATTTTTGAGAATTTTTTGGTGAATTTCATCAATTTTAGAGAATTTTTTGGTGAATTTCATCAATTTTAGAGAATTTTTTGGTGAATTTTATCGATTTTAGAGAATTTTTTGGTAAATTTCATCAATTTTAGAGAATTTTTTGATAAATTTCATCAATTTTAGAGAATTTTTTGGTGAATTTCATCAATTTTAGAGAATTTTGGTGAATTTCATCAATTTTAGAGAATTTTTGGTGAATTTCATCAATTTTAGAGAATTTTTTGGTGATTTTCATCAAAATTCGGCAATTTTCCGATGAATTTCAACAAAATTCGGCATTTTTCCGTTGAATTTCAACAAAATTTGACAATTTTCCGATGAATTTCAACAAAATTTGACAATTATCCGATGAATTTCAACAAAATTTGACAATTTTCCGATGAATTTCAACAAAATTTAACAATTTTCCGATGAATTTCAACAAAATGTGGCATTTTTTCGAAAAATTTCTTTACTCAATTTTAGTGATCACACAACAATTCCTGTTTAATTGCTTCATTACTTCATGTTCTCTTTCCAGAAACTCCGCAGTCAAATAGAGCGGCCTATCCTGACAGTGCTGAAGTCTCTCCAGGAGCTCCAACAGAGCGAAATTCTTCTTCAATCCCCACACACCCGAATCACCGATCGGAGTCGGTTGGCGATCAAACGGACACAAAATCGAATGACTATGCAAAGGAAGACGCAAAAGACAACTGTGGCACAGCGTGTGACCACACAACAACAACCGGGGAACCTTGTCGCCATGGAGACCGAACACATCTTCGCAAACACGGCATTCGAGCACCTGAAACGATCGCCATGTAAATTCATCACAAAAATTGATTTTTCTCTTTTCATTCTCAATTCAAATTTCTTACGTTGGCCTTGGATGTTTTCATTGGGCTGCGATTAAACGTGTAGAAATAATTGCCTAGTATAGCATCGCCACCCGAAGCCATCACAATTATCCGATCACAATTAGATGCAGGAAATTACTGGAAGAGAGAGATTTTCCTGCGCATCCCGGCAACAAAACTGAGGCCATTTGTTATTTTCGACCGCGGCGACAACTGGTGGCGGTTCCCGGAAACTTGCACGAATCGATTTTTCGATTTTAAATGGAGAAATTATGTTTAAATCGTTTTCAAGGTAAATTATATCGATAAAATAATTAAAGATTATATTATTTTTATAACTTTTATTGAATTTGTTTGATTTTTATTTATTTTTCAGGTCAGTTCATCATGAACCGCCATTTTTTGAAAATGATGTTTCGCGCGGAGTGATCAAAAACGAAAGAAAAGTGGAATAAGATTTTTAGAGGAAAGCACATAAGCGATATAAGGTTGTAAAGAATTCAATCCCCGTTGGCTCGATGGTTTGCATGCCTGCCTGGCAGTCACGGGGGCCCGGGTTCGGTTCTTCGTGAAGCAGGTGATGATAAGACTCAGTCCAGCAGAGCAGTCATAGGCTTGCCGCCCTCTTTGCATCCGAGACCGAACTGCGGGCATGTGCTGCCACAGAGCTCAGGCTGGTAGTGAAATCCAGGCCTGGTCGTGTAACACTGGTTTGACGTTGTGTGTCAGCACATACCACTATAGGTGGACTAAGGCAATAGCGAACCGCTAACTAGTATTTGAGTATATGAGTATTTGAGTATACTCAAATACTAGTGGGCTGTTACCTGGTGGTTTAGTCTACCTATTTTGGTGTGAGTTTTTTTTCATTTGTTGGAATAATTTTTTCTTTAGCGGAATTTCGGTTTTTCTTTATTTTTCTTTTAATTTGTCGTTTGGTAAACACTGCAGGGAAGTATTACTCTTTTTGGGGCAACACTTGACGAATCTGGATGGAAATTGTCTTTAGACGGATCGTTTTTAGTTCAGGGCTTGTTGTGGGAAGTTTTACGGACCGGAACGCCATTTCAAAATTTAAAAACAGTAATTCGTACAATTAGAAAGTCACAAGAAGAAAATTATCACAGACCGGAACAATATTTTGCATAATTTCACGAAGCGGAACATCGTTCCGCTTTAGTCACAGAAATGCATTAGTTAGGCAGGTAAACATACTTTTTAGATGTAAAAATTAGGCAAAAAAAAATGCGGAGAATCAAATATAAAAATGAACTTACCACAGTAAGTCTCCTACCTAACATACGAACCATCGGGTTTCGAAATTTCAAAGATGCGAACGTAGTGTAACTTTGTACTGTTTGTTCCCGCTTTAAGCCGCATGCCAGTATAGTTTGAGTTTTACCAGCATGCTGATAAACCCCATTTTTACCGGCATGAGTGAAAATTATTTTCAATGAGAATAAAAAAATTAAAAAAATTTCAATTGTGGTGTAGTGTCTAGTGATGTTTCAAAGGAATAGTCAGCAAAAATCAGATTAAAAAAAATATTATTTCACATGAAAATAATGATTTTTTACAAATGGTTTTACAAAAAGACTTATCTTAGGGTTGGAAGGGTTAATACAGTGTTTTTAGATGCCAAAAATGTGGGAAATTGGTCTAAATTTCTGTAAATTTACCCAAATTTTTATAATAACCTTTAGAATATCAAGAAAACTCAAATTTTTGACCCAAATTAGTCGGCTATGATGCTGTGGAAGACGGGGTTACCCTACCCTTTGATTGTTTTCTTGCTCCATCTCTCGCATATATATTAAATCTTTGCAGTTTTTCATTGACTCCTCGCTTAGCTGAGCGGTTGTGTGTTGCCTCTCAGTTGCGGGGACCCGGGTTCGGTTCCATAGTGGAGCCAGTGAGAACAAACTTGTGTTATGCGGAAAGTTCTCACGAGCGTATCCGTTGGCCATTGTGCGTTCTAGTGCACCGCGCTCTTCGCTTTGTCGGTCCAAATCCGGGGTTTGTCATATACCATCAAAAATAACACACAGTGATCCTGAATTTACTGCAGGGTTCCTTCACTGGCTATTGGATTAGTGTACTTGCCTCTTAGCTGGTGGGGACTTGGACTGTTGCTCTGCGGTGCTGGAGTGGCCGTAAGCACACAGCTCCCATCGCATTCGGAGCACGTCCTTGCACATTTACAAGTACATACCAAAACAAATCAAACTTTACAAACCTTTTGTTCTTTGCAACTTTGTTTCCTTCATATTTTTCCTCAAAGTGGCAACTGTCAAGGTACAATTATTTTTTTATTGAAGATAGGTGACACCTGGTGGGATATTTAGAAAATATTGGATGTAGTATGCAACATGACCTTGAGAATTACTTTCTGTCATCATCATAACTAAATCATAAGAAATTTGGGTGGAGAATTTCTTACCGATGATTTATTTTACGTTTTATCCAGATAGGAAGAAATTTAGGAGGCTAAAGGGACAGTTGCCCCAAGTGTTCCAATTCTAAAAGGCCTCCTGGTACAAGTACAAATTACATGTTTTTGTCTAAAAATGCATTTTTTGCTTGAGAATGTTGTGATTTCATTTCTGGATATCCATGGTCCTATCGAAGCCATAATCCGGCCCTGGCAAGAACACATTTAAACGCTACTAAATAGAAATATATTCAATCCCCGTTGGCTTGATGGTGTGCGTGCCTACCTGAGAGTCACGGGGACCCAGGTTCGGTTCCCCGCAAAGCCGGAGTTATTACTCGAGCTCTGGAGGAAGCCTTTAGAGCCCGAGTGGCTTTTTAGGTGCGTTCTCTCTTTGCACTCAGGGACCGAACCGCGGATATGTGTAGAGAAAGCACCGGCCTGGAGGTACCGGGTTAAAAGCCTGGTACCTGGTTTTGAAATCCGGGCGGTAGAGTGAAGGCACATTCCAGGTGATACATTGGTGGCTTAAAGCGGTGGTGTACACGGCTTTAAGCCACCAGTTTTTGAATCTATACTCCGTCTGACCTTAAGAATAGAGAAAACTCCAGCCTTATTACTCCGAACTGTGGAGTGTGTGATCGCGGTCACACTATTCACACAAAGAATTCCATTAAAAACAACAACGAAGTGTTTAATAAAACCTGGTGTATTGTTCTACTTTTAGGTATCACTACACCAGTGGAAAGGTCTTGACCAATAGGAGTTTTCTCTATTCTTAAGGTCAGACAGAGTATAGAAATAAGTATAAGATCATGAACGTTAAAGTGACTTTGCGATCCAATTGTTGAATCGAGTTGTGGGATATTGATTGGCGAATGGAGTTGTTGGTCTCACGGATCTAGATCCGTGAACTGAGATCAGTGTTCACATCAATAACGGATCTACATCCGCAATATTGGATGCGATCTAAAACCTTGGTGTGAAATGAAGTTGGAGTTTGAGTTGTTTCGTTTTTTCAACCAGAAATTTGAGTGGAACTTAAAGATTGTTAATTTTATAGATGTAAGTCGAGACATATATGAAGTATTTATAGTTTTTAATCGACGCCCCTATAGCTGCGAGGTTTATGTGTTGCCTCGCAGTTGGGGGGTCCCGGGTTCGGTTCCAGCGAAGCCAGCGAGATGAAACTCGTGCTTTGTGGAAGTCCATTCGTGGATAACCGGAGAGCCGGTTGTGCTCTAAGGCACCGCGCTCTTCGCTCTTTGCAGCAATGCGGCCGACCCGGGTTGGGATACCATCAATCAAACACTAAAACTGATAAACTAATAAAACTTCAAAGATCGCCAGTGTTTGCCAGTGCCAGCTGAATGGATTGTGTGTACTTGCCATTCAGTTGGCGGTGACCTGGCACCGGCTTCAGCGTTGTTGGAGTAATCGAGGCACATTGCTCCCTTCGCACTCATGGAGCCGGGAAAAAGCAATCTCTCAAATCTCCTAACAAGTACACAAAAAAAAAAAAAAAAAAAACTTTTGATTAATTTTATAATAAATCAGACTTTGGCTTTGGTTTGCATGCTGTCTGGTCACACTTTAATTGTTTTATTCTTTCATTGGTTATGCTACAAGGTCAGTGGGAAGTTATGGTACCGGTACCTCTGGTAAGGATTGGGATGGTAGGTGATAGTATGAACAGGGTAAAAGGGGGAAAAGATGTCTCTGCACACTTCATTCAAATGCTGGAATTTGAACTGCCAAGATAATTCACCGGAAAACTTTCTCGGGACAACCAGGACAAACAGGCCCACCTTTACCATTGGGCTAACTGGGCTGCAGCCCAGGGGCGCCGAGCACAAGGGGCCGCCGGGCAAGGGGCTCGATGGGCACAGAAAAGTGCTGGGCAAGGGACACCTGAGTTTTATTAGCCCAGGGCGCTGAGAAGTGTAAAGACGGCCCTGGGGACAAACCATCAAAAATCGGGCTGTCCTGATACGCGCAAGTGGATGTAAATTGAATGGAAGCAAGTGCATCGGAGAAGACGTGAAAGTCGATTAAGTACCGGGAGTTCGAGGAACACATAATCGAGCCAATACAACGAGGGTGATAAATTCTGCTTCCATCGTCGAACATGCTACAGAAAGCAGTTGCTTGGGCTCCTCTGTGGGCAACACTGGACCCTCAAGCTTTAGGTTTTTGGGGGCCAAAAAATTGTTTGCTTATAGCACCATTTTGTCTTTGGCAGTTATGCTCTTATGTTTTTTAAGAAGAATTGACCAAAACTAAATTCACTTAATGCATTTTGATTATCTGAAATAAAAAGATGGTTGTTGATTTATTTCAGCCCCTAAACAAAGTAAATTCTGACCCTTGAAATCGTGTTTTTAGCTCATTTCACATCATTTTCAGTACTAAGTGTCGTTAGTCTATTACGTATCGTTACTACAACAATTTGACGATATTCCGATCAAAGTTTTTAATTTTTGCACGCACGGGTGTTTACATGCAGTTTTAAATGCCCAAAATCTACCTCGTACAACTGGAATTTAGTTTTCCGAACAAGTCTGTCTTTTCTGGAAAACTGTTTCCTTTACGTGACCAGTTTTCCAGAAAAGTAAAATTCACATTTTCAGTTATCCAGATAACTGGGTACATGTAAACAAGGTAATTAATAACACTATCAAATTTTTTAGTTTCTAGCTAAGTTTTCAGGACATTTGATTGATAAAAGGCATCACACAACTGTCCACTAATGTTGCCCAAATGCTGTTAAATACTATTTTTCTTGTTTTTAAGAGTTAGTAGAAGATATAGGAAATAACTTATAATGTTTTTTTGGTTATTTTTTAGAACTGCAGTGTTTTGAGAAATAAATTGCATTTTTTTTTAATTTAAAGTTTATTTTATTTTATTTATTTAGTTTGTAATTGGCGGGAATGGCTGACGGATGCCTCATTCGGCGATCTAGCTCGAGATCCAGAGCAATATCCAGGAGTAATATTCGTAGTAAATCAATAGAAATTTTAGTTTAGAATTTTCACGTGTATTAATTGGGACTGCATAACACTTTTGTAAACCAGTTGCCAAAACATTTATGTAATATATTTCGTTGTGAAAATTGATTTGCAACACTAGTCTTGCGGAATCGTCCGAGATGGCGCCACCGTTGATGACGCAATATTTTCACCTCGACCTCGAGCCTTCCAAACTGAATTTATTTTTGCCGTTTCTTATTTATTAATTTGACTCATTAAATACAAATAATTCAAATCAGTGTAATCGATACAATTAGCATCCGACGCATTTTGATCCGATGAGGCAAGAACATGATCCTATGACGTCATGTATATTTTGCTGAATGGTGTGATGTCCGGTTTCCCTAGACGCTTGTGCAAGATTCATAAAAACCATGATATAGCACTTATTTACCAATTCACACTCGTGTATTAAAATGAAAACAGCTTTTTGCATCCAACACAGGTATACAAAACCAAAAAAATCCGAACAAAATAAATCAATTAACTTTTCGCGATCAATTCCCATCCATTTCCACAAAACCAAAACGCAAAAACAACAAAATTCCAAACAAAAACCCAACAACTAACCAATCATCTTATTTTACAGGCTTATCTCAACATGACAGCGCATAAAAAACACATCTGACAAGAAAATCCTGCAAAAATCAACATAAAACAAGAAAAAAGATGGCGGAATGCATCGATGCATTCGAGGCGATGGAAAAATCAGAAAAAGGTTTGTATAAATAGAAAAATCAAAGGAAAAATACTTTAAAAAAATATTATTTGGACTTGAAAAACTGAATTTCGAGATGCGGTTGTGCAGTACTCATTTTAATTGGGTTGATGTGAACTGACCTCGATCTCAATTTTCTATAGGGGCGAAAAGGAAAAAGAAAATATTTTATTTAACCGTGCGAACCTTTGTTTTCTAGTTACAATCCATGAAGAACAGGATGGATCAAACACGTTTGTTCGTATACACATCGGTGAGTGTGTTTGAAATGAGAAAAACACGTAAAAAACACAATTTTAGGTGTTTTTTTCGATTTAATTCGGGTTTAATGGCGCCTGGAAGTGTCGAAATGACCATTTATATCCATTTTGTGCTATCCTATCGGACCACGTGGTTGTTATCGAGTTTATTATTACAAAACTGAATCATTAAAAAAAATTGTAACAACATTGGCACGTTTCCAGTACGGTACACATTGAAAGTAGTTTTCTTTCACCCCTGAAAGTCACAGTGAGCTGATCACGAGTTTGACTCATCTCAGGTGTGTTTTTAACACACATACATATATTTATATGTTTTGAAAAATTATCTGTGTGTGCCCGACACCGCTCAAGTTGCGATAAAAGTGATAAAAAGTGGAAAGATTGCACGCAACGTTTATTATCGTCGAATCAAATGAGGAGAAATTCGATATTTTGCGTCGCTAAGGTAGGCAAGTTGCTCGTTGTGTTGTTACTTATTTATTTTCTTGAGTTTTGTGCTGTTGGATCAATTTTTTTATTTTTTTGTTTTGTTTTTTTGGTTTGGTGGTGACTGCAGAGTTCATGAACTAGGAAAAATGAGAGGATGTTTGGGAATGAGACGTTACAATTTGTTTATTCATTTTTTTTGTTAAATCTACGCTTGGTGAATTGTGTAAAATGGTATTTTTTAAAGGGAGGGGGGATTGTGAGGAAAATTGGGTTTAAAATGTCTAAAAATGATGAAATGTGATATTTCTTTTAGGTAAATTCGGTATAAATGATTAAAAACGATAAAATATTACGTTTTTATAATGCAATCTTGGTGTTATAATGTGTAAAAATAATATAATACGACATTTTTCGAAGTAATTTCGTATTAAATGTGTAAAAATTATAAAATATTACATTTTTACAATATAAATTGGGTGTAAACGTGAAAAATTCTAAAATATTACATTTTTACAGTATAAATTGGGTGTAAATGTGAAAAATTATAAAATATTACATTTTTCCAATGCGATTTCGGCTTAAAAGCATAAAAATAACGACATTTTTCGAGTTAATTTCAAATTTACTAATTATTCCTTTAAAATAACCTTTCTTTTGTGTTATTTTCAATGGAACCATTGATTTTTTTAAACAAAATTCTTGGCATTTCTTGCATGGATGAATTCCATCCAATAATAAAAAGCAATTTTTTAAATTAAAAAAAAATTAATAAATTACACAAAAAAGGTGGGAAAAGAAATGAATATTCCAAATTTTTCATCCGAAAAATGAAAAATGTAAAATTCGGCAAGAAATGTGTAATAATCTCTTTAATTTGGTTAAATATAGACGTTGTGACCTTGCTAATATAAGCGGTGAGTCATTGAAGGATTCGAAAGCATTGCAGACACTTGATGAAGCGGTATTGTCTCTGAAAACGTAATTCGCCGCGAATCCCACAGAACAATGCCCTTTTTCGCAATTATTTTTCACGTCTTTGCACTAACGATGTTTCTCCTTGAGAGGGCGAGCAGTGTGCTTTGAACTCAAAACTTCTCTTTAATTTTCTTTTATCATTCTACGATCAAATTACGCGAATTAATATGAGCTCAGCTGATGCAGAATGGTAAAACAAGCGAAGGATAAACACGACAATTATGGTTTAGGTATTTTTTATTTGCATTTTTTGATGCTTTTTAGGTTTTTGGACGGTTTTGGTTTGGGTTTTTTTTATTTAAATTTTTTTTGTAGTTTTTATTTGAATTTTTTGTTGTTTCTAATTTTTTTGGGGGTTTTTGTTTCGGTTTTTTGGTGTTTTAAATTTTTTTTGGAGGTTTTATTTGCATTTTTTGTTGTTTTTTAATTTTTTGGGGGGTTTTTATTTGCATTTTTTGTTGTTTTTAATTTTTTTGGGGTTTTTATTTGCATTTTTTGTTGTTTTTAATTATTTTTGGGGATTTTTGTTTACGTTTTTTGGTGTTTTTAATTTTTTTTGGAGGTTTTATTTGCATTTTTTGTTGTTTTTAATTTTTTGGAGGTTTTTATTTGCATTTTTTGTTGTTTTTAATTATTTTTGGGGGTTTTTGTTCGGTTTTTTTGGTGTTTTTATTTTTTTAAGCGTTTTTATTTGCATTTTTTGTTGTTTTTAATTTTTTGGGGGATTTTTATTTGCATTTTTTGTCGTTTTTAATTATTTTTGGGTTTTTGTTGGCAGAACCTGACGGTGAAATGAACGAATCAACAGATGTTAAGGTGGAGGAATCGGGCTGCGAGAATGCAGCATGTGGAAGCGAAGTTGAGAATGAATTTAGTTCAAATACCCAAACTGATGTTGTCGTTTCGTTGCCCTCGACAGGAGGTAAACAGCTGTTGCGAATTTTTGTGAATGAAAAATAATTTTTTGTAATTAAAAATTTTTATTTTTCCTTTTAAAAATAGGACAATCGTACACGGCGACTTACCAGAATAATTCGTGCGTGTTGTTACCTTGGGGCGCGAGGAAAGAAAAAGTACAGTTTCCTTCGAGTGTTATTAATGTCGATACTGACGTTAAGTCCGGAGAATTCATCATGCGGACGTTGTTTGCTGAGTTTGTCATTCAAACGGAGAAAAAAGTCGATCTCGTAATGTCGGAATCGGTAATTCCCAAGTTTTTTTGCCTTCATTTTTAATTTTTACAACTTTTTTTCCTTTTTTCTAAATTATTCAATTTTTTTTTCAATAATTTAATTTTTTTCAATTTTTTTTTTAATTTTTTAATTTTCTTTTGATTTTCTTCACAGGAAAAACCGCTGTCCAAGTCGTTGCAACGCGGGGAGGACATGGTGTTTGACCAACTGTTGAGTGCGTTGGGTTCGGGCGCGGAACACTGTTTACCGTCGTTGTTGCGGATTTTATTCTCGTGGTACGAGAAACAAATGGTCGACTTGAACACTTCGATGGAGCAGAAGCAAAAGAATGAAAACAAAAGCAAAAAGTAAATTAATTTTTAAACAATAATTCCAATTTAAATAAATTTTTTTTCTTTTTTTTTTAGCGAACCGATCGAAAGGAGTGAAAAGGATCATTTAACCGAAAGAAGAGATGTAAATAACCGAGTGATTCCTCACAAACAAATCCTTTTTAATCGCCGTAATTCCTCCATTTGCAGTTAGCGGTTGAATTTGTTTTTTGTTTGGTGTTAATCGAGGTGTTAAAACAGTTAACGGTTCATCCCGGACACGAAGATTTAGTTAATTACATTGAAAATTTGGCTTTTCGACACTTCAAATTCAGAGAAGGGTGACGCAATCGATTAGGAATTTAATACTGAACGAATATTTGATGTATTTGTGTTTTTTAGATCGCAGAGTGGAAAAAACGCGGCCAATAATCACATCGTGTCCGATTTATACGCCGAAGTTATCGGCGTTTTAGCACAGTCGAGGTTGCATTCTGTCAAGAAAAAATTCATGGGCGAATTGAAGGAATTGAGAAGTAAAGAACCTAGTCCAGCCGTCACGCAAAGTATTATTAGTTTATTGATGGGAATGAAGTTTTTTCGAATAAAAGTAAGGATTTACAATAAAGCTTCAAATTGACGCCGGGTTCTGATAGGCGCCGGGGCCCGTTTAAACGCCACGGTCCCCAAAATTCACTAATTTTTACTGAAAATTCGCCATTTTTTGAACAAAAATTGCCATTTTTTGAACAAAAATTGCCATTTTTTGAACAAAAATTGCCATTTTTTGAACAAAAATTGCCATTTTTTGAACAAAAATTGCCATTTTTTGAACAAAAATCGCCATTTTTTGAACAAAAATCCGAAAAATCGCCATTTTTTGAACAAAAATCCGAAAAATCGCCATTTTTTTGAACAAAAATCCGAAAAATCGTTATTTTTTGAACAAAAATCCGAAAAATCGCCATTTTTTGAACAAAAATCGCCATTTTTCGAATATCTTCCTGGCCCAAATAATCGCCGGGGTTCAAATAAACGCTCGGGCTACAATTTGAAGCTTTACTGTATATAAACAAAATCGATTTGTTACGACATAATTTCGATTTTTAGATGGTGCCGATCGAGGAATTTGAGGCATCGTTCCAGTTTATGCAAGAATGCGCGCAGTTTTTCCTCGAAGTGAAGGATAAAGACATCAAACATGCGCTGGCAGGTCTTTTCGTCGAGATTTTAGTACCTGTGGCGGCAGTGAGTGATTAATTGGTCGATTTGTTTGATTTTGTTTAATTTTGTTTAATTTTTAGATTGTGAAAAACGAGGTGAACGTTCCCGTGTTGAAGAATTTCGTTGAGATGTTGTATTCGCACACGTTGGACATGGCCACGAAGAAAAAACACTGTTTGGTGAGATTAAATAACAGTTTTTAATGGTGAAATAAATAAATTAATTATTGCTCATCAATTTTTCAGGCTTTGTTTCCATTGGTCACGTGTTTACTGTGCGTCAGTCAGAAGACTTTTTTCCTACAAAACTGGCACTATTTTCTCGCAATGTGTCTCTCTCACTTGAAGAATAAAGATCCGAAAATGTCGCGAGTCGCTTTGGAATCGTTATATCGATTACTATGGTAATCGATTTTAGATTTTTTCTTTTTTTATCGATTTTATTTCGATTTTTTTCGTTTTTTTTCGATTTTTTTACGATTTTTTTTCGATTTTTTTCGATTTTTTCCGATTTTTTCCGATTTTTTTTAATTTTTGGTTTGTTTCAGGGTTTACATGATACGTATTAAGTGCGAGAGCAACACGGCCACACAAAGCCGGTTGCAAAGCATAGTGAATTCGCTGTTTCCTAAAGGATCGAAGGCGGTTGTACCGAGGGATACGCCGCTGAACATCTTTGTCAAGATTATCCAATTTATCGCTCAAGAACGGTTGGATTTCGCCATGAAAGAGATTGTTTTCGATTTATTGAGTGTTGGAAGACCGGTTAAAATTATTTTAACGCCGGAAGTAATGAAATTTATTTATATCTTGTATTTTTTTAATGATTTGTTTATTTTTTTAAACAGAGAATGAGTATTGGTCTGCGAGCTTTTTTGGTTGTGGCCGATAGTCTTCAGCAGAAAGAAGGAGATCCGCCGATGCCTCGGACAATTGGTGTTTTACCCTCAGGAAATACTTTGCGCATTAAGAAAACTTTTATAAATAAGGTGGGAGGTGAAGGTGGTTTGATTTTGATTTTGTTTGATTTTGTTGTTGTTGTTTTTCTTAGATGTTGACCGAAGATGCGGCAAAGAGTATTGGCATATCATCGTATTATCCTCACGTTAGGAAGTCTTTTAATGATATTTTAAAGGCGTTAGATGTTCAATTCGGTCGGCCGTTGATGATGACAAATGTACAAAATGTAAACAAGGAATTGGATGATATGATTACGTGAGTTTAGTTGATTTTAATTGCAATTATCGATGTTTTGGTCGATTTTAATTGCAATAATCGATTTTTTTGTCGTTTTTAATTACAATAATCGATGTTTTGTCGTTTTTAATTGCAATAATATTTGTTTTTGTTGATTTTAATTATATTTATCGATGTTTTGGTCGTTTTTTATTGCAATAATCAATTATTTTTGTCGTTTTTAATTGCAATAATCGATGTTTGTCATATTTAACGACAATAATCGATGTTTTTGTCATTTTTAACGACAATAATCGATGTTTTTGTCATTTTTAACGACAATAATCGATGTTTTTGTCATTTTTAACGACAATAATCGATGTTTTTGTCAATTTCTACTGCAAAAAATTACATTTTTCTTTCAATTTTTCAAGTGGTGAAAGGAAACCAAAGATCGATCTCTTTCGTACCTGCGTCGCTGCCATTCCACGTTTAATTCCAGACGGAATGAACCAGTCAGATTTGGTGGACCTTCTCGCTCGTCTAACCGTCCACGGCGACGAGGAATTACGAGGACTCGCATTCCAATCCCTTCAGAACCTAATTGTCGATTTCCCCGACTGGCGGGAAGACGTCGTATACGGTAAACAAATCAAACATCACCCACAACTCCCAAACCAACCCCACATTTCTTCTCCACCCACAGGCTTCGTCCAATTCATCGTCAAAGAAGTGAACGACACATTCATCCAGCTGCTCGACAACGACCTCCGAATGTTGCTCCAACTCCTCACCACCTGGAGAAACGCGATCAACAACTCGAACCAGACGAAAAAGGATTACCTCGACGTCAACACTTCGCTTAACCAACGAAACGAGCGACTCGCCAACGTCCTGCACTGCGTCGAGGGCTTTTCTTTGGTCATGTTGTGCAACAGCCGACTCCCGCCGCGACGACTCGCCGTCCACGTGTTGAAAGAAATCAAATTACTCGACAAATCTCTCAACTGTTGCAAAGTAAACGCTTTTTATTGATGAAATGTGACGTTTTGATTGAGTTTTTGTCATTTTTAACGACAATAATCGATGTTTTTGTCATTTTTAACGACAATAATCGATGTTTTTGTCATTTTTAACGACAATAATCGATGTTTTTGTCATTTTTAACGACAATAATCGATGTTTTTGTCATTTTTAACGACAATAATCGATGTTTTTGTCATTTTTAACGACAATAATCGATGTTTTTGTCATTTTTAACGACAATAATCGATGTTTTTGTGTGAAATAGGAGGAAGAGCAGCCGATAATCGACACTTTGGACAAAGAAAGCCCGGCGGTTGTGGATAAAATCTTGCATTTGTTACCGGCGGCCGAGAAGTCGGCGTTTTTATCGGCCGCTTGCATCGATCTCCAGTGGCTGACCGACCGGACGTCGTCGGTGTGGGTCGGCGGGTACCACGAGACGACGAGTGATTCGACGAATAAGGTGCACGCGTCGCAGAATTTGTCTTCGGGGTGCGACGTTTGGTCCGTTTGTTTGTCGGGGTTTTTGGAACGGATTTCGAGCTCGTCGGCGTTCTCGCATTCGTGGCCCATTTTGTATACGAGATTGTCGTCGTTGTTTACGGTTATAGATCCAAAGTAAGTGCGAGGTTGTGGTGGTTTTGGAGTGGTTTTAATGTTGTTATTTTTTGTGTTTTTTAGTCCTATTAATGATAATAGAGCTTCTTTGTTGAGAAGTGCGACGACTATTAAGAAACCGATCAACGAACGAGACGCTTATTTGAGTTTGTGGAAAAATTATGTTCTTTTTGGTTGCCAGGTTATTCCGCCTCACGTAAATCCGATCGTGCGATGTGCATCTCCAGATTTAAGTCTTAGGTGAATTAATTTGGGCTTTTTGTTTATAATTTTTTTTTTCTTTTGTGATTAATTTCACGAAATATTGGGAAATTTTAATGAAAAATTGAGAAATCGGAATGAAAAATTGAGAAATTTTATGGAAATTTTCTGAAATATTTGGAAAATTTCAGAAAAATTTGGAAATTTCGATATATTTTGGTTAAAAATTGTTTAAATTGTTTACAAATTATTTTTTTGTGATAAATTTCACGAAATATTTTGAAATTTTAATGAAAATTTGAGAAATTATAATGAAATGGGAAATTTTAATGAAAAATTGAGAAATCGTAATAAAAAATTGAGAAATCGTAACAAAAAATTGAGAAATCGTAATGAAAAATTGAGAAATTTTGTGGAAATTTTCTGAAATATTTGGAAAATTTTATGAAAAATTTTGAAATTTCGATATATTTTGGTTAAAAATTGTTTAAATTGTTTACAAATTATTTTTTTGTGATAAATTTCACGAAATATTTGGAAATTTTAATGAAAAATTGAGAAATTATAATGAAATGGGAAATTTTAATGAAAAATTGAGAAATTTTAATGAAAAATTGAGAAATTTTAATGAAAAATTGAGAAATTTTAATGAAAAATTGAGAAATTTTAATGAAAAATTGAGAAATTTTAATGAAAAATTGAGAAATTTTAATGAAAAATTGAGAAATTTTAATGAAAAATTGAGAAATTTTAATGAAAAATTGAGAAATTATAATGAAATGGGAAATTTTAATGAAAAATTGAGAAATCATAATGAAATGAGAAATTTTAATGAAAAATTGAGAAATCGTAACGAAAAATTTTGAAATTTCGATATTTTTTGGTTAAAAATTGTTAAAAATGTTTGTTTTTAATTTAATTCTAGTTCTTCACCGGATAGTATTAATTCAGATCGGTATACCGATGGTAGATCATTGAGCACGATTCACATTTCACCCACTGCATTTTACAAATTGATAGTTCCTTTATTACGGAGTGACGTATCGGATATTCGCGACTCGGTCGTTAACGGGTTGGGAAGAATAAATAGTGACGCTATTAAGTGAGTCGTGATTTTTTAAACATTTTTAAACATTTTTAAACATTTTTTAATGTTTACTTTTATTTGTAGAGATGTAATGGAGGAATTGTTGTCTTACATGAGGGAAGCGATTGATCGGAAACAAGAAAACATGAGACGAAGACGGCGTCGTGATGCGTTGAGGGTTCAGTTGGTCAAAGTGTTTGAAATGATTGCGAAAGAAGGCACTTTTGGCCGCAGTTCGAGCGTTTTGGACGGGTCTAGTTTGCATCCGACTTTTCTCGAGTATATCGACGGTGCGAGACAGTATTTGGAAAGCGAAAACGAAAAGGATGTACCGATCGTGCAGGAAATCAAGAGTCATTTCTGCGGATTTATTTGCGAACTTATTAATAGTTTTTCACGTATGAACAAACATTTTTTGATCGATTTTTTTTTTATTTTTGATGTTTTTGGTTTAATTTTTATTTTTAAAAATTTAATTTTGATGTTTTTGGTTTAATTTTTATTTTTAAAAATTTAATTTTGATGTTTTTGGTTTAATTTTTATTTTTAAAAATTTAATTTTGATGTTTTTGGTTTAATTTTTATTTTTTAAAATTTAATTTTGATGTTTTTGGTTTAATTTTGATGTTTTTGGTTTAATTTTGATGTTTTTGGTTTAATTTTGATGTTTTTGGTTTAATTTTGATGTTTTTGGTTTAATTTTGATGTTTTTGGTTTAATTTTGATGTTTTTGGTTTAATTTTGATGTTTTTGGTTTAATTTTGATGTTTTTGGTTTAATTTTTATTTTCTAAAATTTAATTTTGATGTTTTTGATTTTGTTTTTGATGTTTTTGGTTTAATTTTTATTTTTAAAAATTTAATTTTGATGTTTTTGGTTTAATTTTTATTTTTAAAAATTTAATTTTGATGTTTTTGGTTTAATTTTTATTTTTAAAAATTTAATTTTGATGTTTTTGGTTTAATTTTTACTTTTAAAAATTTAATTTTGATGTTTTTAGTTTAATTTTTATTTTTAAAAATTTAATTTTGATGTTTTTGGTTTAATTTTTATTTTTTAAAATTTAATTTTGATGTTTTTGATTTTGTTTTTGATGTTTTTGGTTTAATTTTTATTTTTAAAAATTTAATTTTGATGTTTTTGATTTTGTTTTAGTGGAATCTCGGTCTACTTTGCTCTCGAGGACTTTGAGGCAAAATTTGTTTTATTTGTTCGCGAGTTGGAGCGGGAAATTTGGCGTTCCGTTTGGTTTTTCCGAGAAAAAGTAATAAAAAAAAGAATAATAATTGTAAAAATGAATTTTTTTCTCATTGAAATTTAAATTCTTAATTTTTTTTTTTTAAAAAATAAGATGTTTCAAAGGCGATCTGTGCACGGAATTCGAAATGCAGTCGTTGCTCGCGATGTCGACAGTATTATGCTGCGGTCCCGTGTTCGACACCAAAGGGCTTTTAGAAGACGGAAATATTTATCAGTGGTTAGATATTTTGTTAGGGACACACGACGAGAAGGTATAATATTCGTTTTGAAGGAAATTTTGAATATCTTGTAAAAAAAATATATATTTATATTTTTATTTCAAATTTTAAACTTTTTGTACAAAATTTTTATTTATTTATTTTTATAATCGAAATTTTTAATCTGACCTTCAAAAAAATTCCATTAACAGCATGTGAAGTTTATGTTCTTGATTTATTTTCTTTCTTTTTCTGCCCGAAATTTTTATTTTTCTTCTTCCTCTTCCTGTCAACTGTGCCAGATTAAATTGAAGGTAAGCAGTTAAATTGCAAATAATTAGAGAAATTGTGTTTTAAATGTTAGAGTAACGACTAGACAAGATATTATGATAGTTTATTATTACTATTACAATTGTTTTTAATTAAATTGATCGTTTTTTTCGATTTTTAATCGCCAGATTTATCAATTGGCTCAAGAAACCATCGTATTATTACTGGAATTCAATCCCGACATGAACAGTTTGTTGGATTGGGTCGTCGATCGATGTTACACCGGAACGAACGAGATCGCTGACGGTTGTTTCAGCGCGTTGGCAACGATTTTCAGCGCCAGGTTTGCGACAATTTTTGTGTTTGTTTTAACTTCCGCCGTTGCTGGTGGCATCTAGCGGCGACCTAAACTAAAATGGATGCCAAATTGCCCGTTGAAATCTAAAAATTCGTTCTGTTTAGCCGGAAAAAGGCTTCGATAAACTCTGAAAGTAGTCCTAATTTGTAGAGAAATTAATTCTCTACCCAACTATCTTGTTTTTGCATTTTCGGCTGTTAGTTAAAAAAAAATGGCGATTTGAAGTAACAGTTTCAAAACTTTTACTCAAATAGCGGATATTTTTTATACATTTATTTACTTGTTTGTATTTTTAATCGTTTTGTGCGATTTTTTTATAGGGAATATCCTTGCGATCATTACACCGCGATTATAAATGTTACGTTGATGAATACGGGATGTCCGAGAGCGAATATCCACGAAACGGCGCTTCAACTTCTTCAGGTTTTGGATAAACGTTTTTTCGGAAATCCTGTGCAGATGGACACCGATCTCGAAAATAGTAAATTTAAAAAAATTGGAAATAAAACGATGATTATTTTAATATATTTTTATTTATAGGTGAGCAGGAATTAAACACGACGCCCAAACAGGAAAGCACTTTGGATATTCTGTTATCCGCAACGTATTCGAGGTCACAGATGTCGCTTTCGAAGCAATTGGCTAATTTACATCCCGAATTAACTATGCCGATGTTTTCAGGTCGATTAGATTGGTCTAGAAATGAAAAATTTTAATACAATTTCTGATTTTTTGAAAAATAGAAATTACTCATCGGTTTCAAACGGCTCGGCATCCGGTTCGCCAAGTTTTACTTCATTATCTTTTGCCTTGGTTGTACAACATGGAATTGGTGGATCCAAACATTCCTCCCGTTAATCCATTGTCTCAGTTTCTGACGAAAATGCAAGAGTATTATACAACCGATGCACCGAAACAACAACCTCGTCGCGAAGGTTGGGGGTCCGCTGAAGCGACGGAAATGGTTTTAAATAATCTTTTTTACATTACTGCTAAAGTATGGAATTTTATTTGTTGGTTTTATTTTGAATTTGTTGTTGATTAATTTATTTTTGTTTGTTTTTTAAAGTGGGGCGATGATCACGCGAAGGAAATTGAGGAACTGTGGGCCGCTCTGTGTTCGTGTTGGCCCAATAATTTGAAAGTGATCATTCGTTACCTTTTTATTGTATCGGGAATGGCTCCAAATGAACTATTGAATTATGTAAGGATTGGATTCAGTATTATTTATTAATCCTTTCTTCAATTTTGTGCTTTCTTTTTGATTTTTGTTCAATTTTTCTTGATTTTTGTCAATTGTTTTATTTTTGTTTATTTTTTCTTGATTTTTGTTCAATTTTTCTTGATTTTTGTTTAATTTTTCTTAATTTTTCTCAAATTTTTCTATTTTTTCACGATTTTTCTTTGTTTTATTCATTTTTTTCACGATTTTTCTTTGTTTTATTCATTTTTTTCTCGATTTTTCTTCCATTTTTCATTTTCTTCATCATATTTCTTAATTTTTCTTCAATTACTCAATTTTTTCCCTCATTTTTTCTGATTCTTTTTCCAGGCCAAAAGAGTGGTAATGTACTTGGGTCGCGCACGGCCCGAACGACTAGTAGACGAAATGATGAACGAATTACAAACCGTGGAAACATTAAATTGCCTTATCGAGCGCACCGAAACCCCGCCATTCTTCCGAGTAACCAGCATCCGCAAGACCTCGAGTCACTCTGACGCGGCATCGAACGGAACCCAAGCGGACGCAACATCTCGCTCCGATCTCGGCGTCGAAAAGGGCACAATTCACACTAAACGCCACAGTGGTGAAGATCCACTCTCCAAAGACGGGTAAAATAAAGCAAAAATTAAATTAAAAAAATTATCAATTTTTTTTTACAATTATTTTGAATGCAGGGGCAGCAAAAGTGGTTCGTTGCGCAGCACTTCGAGCGTTTCGAGCAGCAGCAGTTGCAAAACCGACCAAATCGACGCTAAACTCGTGGCTGCGCTGAGTGGAAACGAAACCGCTTTACTTCCCGAGCTGTCGGTCGAAGATGACAATTTTCTCATGTTGCGACGACAAGGCGAAGATAAATCTGATACTCCACTACCTCATCCGTTACCGATGCCCGAATACGGCGGTTATTTTGCGCCTCTCACCGAGTTTTTACCCGACAGTTCTCAACCTATCAGCGGCTTTCACAGGTACAAACGACGCATTTCTGCATTTTTTTGCGCTTAAAATGACCATTTTACGCCGATAGTGAACATTTGTGCACAAAAAGTCGAATTAATTGCCTAAAAATGCATTTTTACACGCAAAACGTCGAATTAATTGCTTAAAAATGCATTTTTACACGCAAAAAGTCGAATTAATTGCCAAAAAATGCATTTTTACACTAAAAAAAATCGAATTAATTGCCTAAAAATGCATTTTTACACGCAAAACGTCGAATTAATTGTCTAAAAATGCATTTTTACACGCAAAAAGTCGAATTAATTGCCAAAAAATGCATTTTTACACTAAAAAAATCGAATTAATTCCCTAAAAATGCATTTTTACACGCAAAAATTCGAATTAAGTGCTTAGAAATGCACAAAAATTCGAATTAAGTGCTTAGAAATGCACAAAAATTCAAATTAACTGCCTAAAAATGCACAAAAATTCGATTAAAGTGCCTAAAACTGCGTTATTTGCAGTCATGTGGGTGTTTTTGCATATAAAAATGCATTTATATGCTTAAAAAATGCATTTTAATTGACTAAGACGCTATTTAATTGTAATTTTCAGGTGCAATCTCGCTGTAATGCTTCTCACGGACTTTGTTTTGGACGGTGTTGACATCGATTGGTCCATTCACATCCCACTGATGCTTCACATAATTTTTTTGGGCTTGGACCACACTCGTCCGCTGGTTTACGAGCACTGCAAGAAGCTTTTGCTCAACCTCCTCATCGTGCTGACGAACCACAACGACCACTTGTCCATCGCTAAAATATTGTTGAATAACAAAACCGAACAATTGGGTTACGGTGTGAGTCCTCCTGGAATAATATGCGAGAAGCATAATTTCACCGGTAGAGGAAAAAGTATTTAATTTGAATAAATGAGGAGCGAAACTAAGGATGGAATGATTATTTTGCAGAGCCGGGCTTTGATTTACTCAACATATCTCACCTCAGCACGTCGTCTTGCAGCATCACGAATGAGGCTGCGGGCAATGCAGCGCCACCTAGTCTTATTGTTCCCGAAGAATCATCATCACAAGTTAATTTAAGCACATCGAATTCAAGCACAATGCGAACTGAGGATCTAGTTAAATCTCTTATCGACTTCATTGCGTCAAAGTAAATTGCAATTTATTCATTTTGTTTGCTGTTTTTTGTTGTTTCGTTGAGTTTTAGTTGATTTTTGTTGCTTTTAATTGATTTTTGGTTGATTTTTGTTGATTTTTGTTGATTTTTGGTTGATTTTTGTTGATTTTTGTTGATTTTAATTGATTTTAATTGATTTTAGTTAAGTTTTGGTTGATTTTTGTTGCTCTTTGGTTGAGTTTTGTTGATTTTTGTTGCTTTTTGGTTGATTTTTGTTGATTTTAATTGATTTTAGTTGAGTTTTGGTTAATTTTTGTTGTTTTTTGTTGATTTTTTTTATTTTTTGTTGATTTTTTGTTAGATTTTTGTTTATTTTTTTATTTTTTTTATTTTTTGTTGATTTTTTGTTGATTTTTTGTTGATTTTTTGTTGATTTTTTGTTGATTTTTTGTTGATTTTTTTGTTGATTTTTTTGTTGATTTTTGTAGGAAATCTCATTCATTGTGGAGTTACGAAGACATCACGGCTCGAATGTGGAGCATTCGAAGTGCCGAGCAGCTGGAGACGTTTCTGCGCCATATTACACAAGTTTTTAAGGAATCTCAGCCTCACGCGCACATCGAGGAACGCTGGGCGCAGATCGCTCTGCAGTTGGCGTTGTCGTGTTCATCTCGTCATTACGCCGGACGATCGCTTCAAGTTTTTCGCGCTTTGCGAGTTCCTATTTCCACCAGGATGTTGTCGGACATCCTGTCACGATTGGTCGAGACGGTAGCCGAGCAAGGCGAAGATATGCAGGTTCGAATCGAACCAACGCAATCAGTTGTTATGCTCTAATCTTAAACGATCCATTTGTGCTCGCAAAAATACATTGGAGAACTAAAAGCTTTACTTTAACACTTAAGAATTGAATTTTGCACACAAAAATTGATTTTTACACATGTAAAAGGGGTTTTTACACACGAAAAAGGAGTTTTTACACACGAAAAAGGGGTTTTTACACACGAAAAAGGAGTTTTTACACGTGTAATTTGGTTTTTACACGTGTAATTTGGTTTTTACACGTGTAATTTGGTTTTTACACGTGTAATTTGGTTTTTACACGTGTAATTTGGTTTTTACACGTGTAATTTGGTTTTTACACGTGTAATTTGGTTTTTACACGTGTAATTTGGTTTTTACACGTGTAATTTGGTTTTTACACGTGTAATTTGGTTTTTACACGTGTAATTTGGTTTTTACACGTGTAATTTGGTTTTTACACGTGTAATTTGGTTTTTACACGTGTAATTTGGTTTTTACACGTGTAATTTGGTTTTTACACGTGTAATTTGGTTTTTACACGTGTAATTTGGTTTTTACACGTGTAATTTGGTTTTTACACGTGTAATTTGGTTTTTACACGTGTAATTTGGTTTTTACACGTGAAAAGTGGTTTTTACACACGAAAAAGGGGTTTTTACACATAAAATTTGATTTTTACACATGAAAAAGAGGTTTTTACACACGAAAAGGGGTTTTTACACATGTAATTTGATTTTTACACATGAAAAAGAGGTTTTTACACACGAAAAAGAGGTTTTTACATATGAAAAAGGGGTTTTTACACACGAAAAAGAGGTTTTTACATATGGAAAAGGGGTTTTTACACACGAAAAAGGGGTTTTTACACATGAAAACTGATTTTTGCACATGAAAATTGATTTTTTTTACACACGAAAAAGGGGTTTTTATACATGTAATTTGATTTTTACACATGAAAATTGATTTTTACACATGAAAATTGATTTTTACACATGAAAACTGATTTTTACACATGAAAATTGGATTATTTATATGTGAATTTTGTTTTGTTGTAGGGTTACGTGACCGAAATCATGTTGACATTAGAAGCAGCGGTCGATTCACTCGATTCCGACTTCCGTCCTATGGACTTCGTCAAAGAACTGTTTAAATCGACTCCTAATTTGAATAAGGACAACCGCAAAAGTGCACCGGTAATTCCCATCAGCCAATCCTACCACGGACAGACGCCTCAACCTGGTCACACTCGCAGCACCAGCTACTCGGTTTCGTATTGCCTTCGTCGTGCGACTGGCTCACCCACTGCAGACATCAAAGGTGACATCTCAAACCAAAACAAATCCATTAATCAACATTCAAAACCAAATCTAGATTTCCCTGCAGTGAATTCAGATGTGCGGGCAAGGAGCAGCACCGACGCAGACGCGCGCGTCAAATCCACCAATTTGTCGCGTTCACGCAGCGCGCAGTCGTTGAAAATGATGGCCGATCAAAGTGTGCAGGACGACAAGATGACCATTATATCGCAGCTGTTCTGGATCGCTGTCTCTCTGCTCGAATCCGACTACGAATACGAGTTTTTGTTGGCCACGCGCCTTCTAGAGAAGGTTTGAGGCACCAATTTGGTTTGTTTTGGCTTATTTCGCTTAATTTTTTTTATTTTTTTTTAGATACTTAAGAAGTTTCCGCTCGAGAGACCGGACTGCCACGAGAAGGTGGAAAAGTTTCAGCAGCAGTTGAAGTGGAATAATTTTCCGGGAGTTCACGCGCTCTTGTTGAAGGGGCTCACGTCGCCCGTGACTTTCGAGCCCACTTTACATTTGCTGTCTAAGTTTATCATTTTGATGGATATGCCCGTCATCGATCCGACGCAATCCATCGGTTTTCCGATGAATGTCATTGCGTTGTTGCCTTATATGCTGCAAAATTACGAGGATCCCAATCAATTGTGCATTCACAGTGCAGAATGCATCGCTCAGGTGCTTAAAAAGTGTTTTTATCGGTTTTTTGGGCTCAAATTAACCGTTATTGCACATAACGGTGCATAAAATGTATTTTTGCATCTAAAAATTTATTTTTGTGCATAAAATGTCCATTTATGCATTTAAAAATGCATTTTTGTGCATAAAATGTCCATTTTTGTGCATAAAATGTCCATTTTTGTGCATAAAATGTCCATTTTTGTGCATAAAATGTCCATTTTTGTGCATAAAATGTCCATTTTTGTGCATAAAATGTCCATTTTTGTGCATAAAATGTCCATTTTTGTGCATAAAATGTCCATTTTTGTGCATAAAATGTCCATTTTTGTGCATAAAATGTCCATTTTTGTGCATAAAATGTCCATTTTTGTGCATAAAATGTCCATTTTTGTGCATAAAATGTCCATTTTTGTGCATAAAATGTCCATTTTTGTGCATAAAATGTCCATTTTTGTGCATAAAATGTCCATTTTTGTGCATAAAATGTCCACTTTTGCATTTAAAAATACATTTTTGTGCATAAAATGTCCATTTTTGCATTTAAAAGTGCATTTTTGTGCGCAAAATGTCTATTTTCCCCCTCACAACATTTTTTCCGCATAAATAATTTATTTTTAAATTCTATTTTAGATTTGCCTTGAAAAATCGAAGAAATTAGAAAACCTAGCAACAGTCATGACCCTATACAGTCGTCGAACCTTCAGCAAAGAAAGTTTCCAATGGACGAAATGCGTCGTCAAATATTTATACGACACCTACGCTCACTTGAGTGTCAACATGATGATCTTTCTAGTCGAAGTAACCACATAATAACCCATCCCTTCGTATCCAACACTTAAACCCGAATTTTCATTCCCCAGGTGCTGGAAAAAGGGCCCTCGAACGTCCAACAAGCAGTCCTAAGCATCGTGCACTGCATGCTGCATTACCAGGACGTCAGCATGGCCTCCGTGCAGTCCGTCAACGGCGATTTACTGCGAGCGATCGCCAAATACATCGAGGGCCCCTATTGGAAGGAGGCGCTCAAGATCCTCAAGCTGATGGTGACGCGCTGCTCTTCGTTGGCCGCGCCGCCGTTGCCGACACATTTCGGCGAAACGATGAGCATAGCGTCGCACACGTCGTTCGCCGAGGCCGAAATATGTTTTAAGAAGGAACTGCCGGGTCGCACGATGGAATTTTCGTTCGATGTCAATCAATTGCAGATGATTGGCAGCAATTATCTGCAACAAATGGCGAGTAAGGAGGAGAATCGGCGAGAAACGGGCGAGAGCGGGAAGAATTCGTCTTCGCCGCACAGGAGTTCGTCGTTTACGCAGTCCGATAGTGGAATAACGTCCGGTTGGAAGCGCCCTTGGATTTCACAGGTGAATTAAATTGGCGGGAAATTTGAATTTTTGTTTATTGATTTTTTTTTTTTTTTTTTTTTAAAGGCGAGAACGAGGGAATGTTTGGTGAATTTGTTGACCAGTTGCGGTCAGAGAGTCGGCCTGCCGAAAAGTCCTTCCGTAAGAGGAATAATTTTCGTTTGTTTTCAGAAAATGTGGTCAAAAAGGGTTAAAATTTGTTTAAAATTGTAAATTCTGTGAGTTTTTCTGTTGTTTTTCCGCGCACGGCGACGTAAAATGCATGAAATTGTCGTTTTTTTTATTAATTATTAATAATTAACACGATTTGATTAACGATTAATTGTAATTCTTGTTTTGTTTTTGATTTTTTTTCTTTTCTTTTTAACCAAAACTTGTTTTTATTTATTGTTTTCTTTATTTTTTATTTTCCATATTGTGTGCGTGCTCAATGTAACAGGATACAGTGATAAACAAGGTAATTTAGGATAAGGCTGAAAATTAATTGATTAAGTTCTATGTAATTAGAAATTTGGTGTTAACGTGTAGGCACACACATTGTATAACACTTTGAATGCATGTTTTGTTGATTACTAACTGGTTTTTGCAGGAAAAAAGATTTTTTTGGAACACGAACTCACTGAATTTACACTGGCAAAGCACTTTTTTCGACTTTTTTTCATTTTTATCGTTGAATTTTAATTTTTTAACATCACTTTGTTGCAATTTTAGATTTAATTCACTTTATTTCACCAAGAATTTGTCATTAATTGTTTTTTTAAAATTTTTTTTAGGTTATCTTCAGTCAAACGAGCGATTTCGCCGAAAGACAGTCGAGTATGTGTTCGAGCACCGAAGAGGTTTCCGTGGTTATTAACGAGAAGTCTGCGGATAATAATTTGGATGACAATAGTGGACCTGTTGTCAAAGTGTTTGATTTCTTGGAGTACGAATTAGAGAGTTTGGAGGTAAATTTAGAATAATTAAAATTTTGTATAATTTTTTTATATTTTTTTTTAATTTTTGTATTTTTAGAGCGAGACTATGGATATGTTTACGTGGGTTATGCGGCGCCCGTCGTTGACGAATCTGGAAGGGGGAGAACAGTGCTCGTTGCAGAGCAGCGCTCTGACGGGAAGCGTTGTGAATTTGAATTCGCAGAGGGAGGAATCGTCGGATGATGAAGTGGGCAGCACGTCGCCCGTGGATGACGGACAACCGGATATAAGCTCCACTCTAGTTTATCCGTCGGGATTTCTCGAGCGTCGGCGGAGGCAGTCGAGTCCTACATCGGGATCTTCGTAATTAACGTTATTTTGATTTGTTTTTAGTTTATTTTGAAGAATAAGTTGCACGTATCGCCGAAAAAATGTATTTTCGGAGGGAAAAAATTGGGTTTTTTTGGCGTTATAAGTGAATGTGTACATCAAAATATCAAAATTTTGTAAAAATATTTATTTTACGCAAAGAAAACAATTATATGGTTGAAAAATGCAGATTTTAGCGTAAAAAGCAGTATTTTATATGAAAATTGTTTTTTTTCATGAAAATTCAGTTTTTTTGCATGAAAATTCAGTTTTTTTGCATGAAAATTCAGTTTTTTTGCATGAAAATTCAGTTTTTTTGCATGAAAATTCAGTTTTTTTGCATGAAAATTCAGTTTTTTTGCATGAAAATTCAGTTTTTTTGCATGAAAATTCAGTTTTTTTGCATGAAAATTCAGTTTTTTTGCATGAAAATTCAGTTTTTTTGCATAAAAATTAAGATTTTTTACGTCAAAATGCAGTTTTTTGAGTCAAAATGCAGTTTTTTTAGTCAAAATGCAGTTTTTTAAGTCAAAATGCAGTTTTTTGAGTCAAAATGCAGTTTTATTGCGTAGGAATAGTTGTTTTTTTTTGCACAGAAATGCAGTTTTATGCGTAAAAATGCTTTTTTTTGCATAGAAATGCAGTTTTTTTGCTTAGAAATGCATTTTTTTTGCTTAGAAATATAGTTTTTGGCATAAAAATACAAATTATTTATTTATTAATTATTTTCAGACACAGTATTTGTAGCGATCAAGATTTGGGCGATCTGACTCCTAGTAACACTTCGCCAAGTTTTGCCTTGCTTATGGCGCCCTACGCAACCGTTCCTGGAGACGAGCTGGAGGAAACGTGGCAGAGTCACGTTAACGTAGTGATGAGTGACACGTCCGCGTTCGGGGCGGCCAAAACATACCGCATTTTTGCTCGTTTATTTAGGGTAAAAATCGGAATTCGTTGACAAGATTTGATGTGGTTTAAAATTGATTTTTAATGAATTTAGGAAATAAGGCGCAAGTTCATCGGATTGACTCAGGATTGCTGCCATTTTCTGGGCATGTCCGAAACGTTGAAGACCGTCACTCCGCAATTCTCAGCCATGTTAGAGACGCTGAATAACCAAGTGGACTGTCCCTTCGTTTTTGTGGACGGGGAAACTTTGCAGAATCTTCGATTGTTAGATAAACACAAGTTCTGCATTTTAGAACTTCAGGAGCATTTGGAAACCTACTACGACAAGAGGGACCATACTGTTGAAGTATATATTTATTTATTTACAAGATTATATTTACTTCTAAAGTTGCATTTTTGCATCTAAAGATGTATTTTTGCATCTAAAGATGTATTTTTGCATCTAAAGATGTATTTTTGCATCTAAAGATGTATTTTTGCATCTGAAATCTCATTTTTGCATCTGAAATCTCATTTTTGCATTTGAAATCTCATTTTTGCGTCTGAAATCTCATTTTTGCATCTGAAATCTCATTTTTGCATCTGAAATCTCATTTTTGCATTTGAAATCTCATTTTTGCATTTGAAATCTCATTTTTGCATCTGAAAGTGCAATTTTGCATCTAATAATGGCAATTTTGCATCTAATAATGTCAATTTTGCATCTAATAATGGCAATTTTGCATCTAATAATGGCAATTTTGCATCTAATAATGGCAATTTTGCATCTAATAATGGCAATTTTGCATCTAATAATGGCAATTTTGCATCTAATAATGGCAATTTTGCATCTAAAATGGGATTTTTGAATCTAAAAACGATATTTTTGTAACAAAATGCATATTTTAATTTTAGATGTATTTTGACTCCTAAAAATGTAGATGTGATTATTAAATTTTGATTTTTAGTGTCTCGAAAACATCAAGTCGGCTGTGAAATTGCAGTCGTTGCAAGAAGAGTACGCAAACGACGAACAATTGGTCGAGATGTGTCGTAGTTTGTACAAACTGCATTTCCAGTTACTTTTATTATTTGAAAGTTACTGTAAACTGATCGACCTATTGGCAAACAACATTAAACATGCTCAGGTATAAAAAAAAACACTTTAATTTCCATTCAATTTATTGATTTTGTCAATAAATAAACAATTGCAGGTGAACGATTTGTCTTGCGAAGTGACTGCGGTTCGACGTGAACTCGTGCACAGTATTTCCGAAAATGAAAGATCACGTGACACAAGTTACCTGCAAACCGAACCGGCCGCGAGTTTAACGGAAGCCGAATTCGCTCTACGCGATCTAATCATGCTGAAGCAGTGGAACCTTGCGATCCAATGTCTAAGGCTTAACAAGTAATGATTAAATTTTTTAAAAGAAATGCAAATTATACGAATTTTAATTGACAGAATTCATTGGTCCACTGATCTCAATGGAAATAACGAAGATGAAGAAATTGATTTCATTTTAACCATTTATTGTCGTCACATGACGGACCGCATGACCGGTAAAATCGATTAAATTGATTAAATAAAACAAAAAATTGATTAAATTGATTAAATTGATCACACAAAACTCCAAAAAATCGATTAAATTGATTAAAATGATCATATAAAACCCCAAAAAATCGATTAAATTGATGAAAAAAAATCAAAAATCGATTAAATTGACGAAAAAAACAAAAATCGATTACCAAATTGATCATAAAAAATCGAGTAAATCGATTAAATTGATTAAATTGATCATAAAAAATGGAGTAAATCGATTAAATCGTCTCAAAAAACCAAAAAATCGGTTAAATCAATTAAATCTATCACACAAACTCGGAAAATCAATTAAAATAATTTTCTCTGCAGGGATCGTCGTGATAACGAAACCGGAACACGGAAGAAGCGAATTGTGCAGTCGTTTAATGGACGTCAACATCCAATTATCGTCGTGCGTGCATCAGATGGAACGGCTCACGAAATCCGAACGTGAGCGGCTCGATTGCAGCATTCGTAAAACCGAATGCTGACTTTATTATTATTGTTATTATTATTTTTTGGTGTTTTCGTCGTATATAATTATAATCAAAAAAACTGTTGTCATTTTCACTTAACAGACGACGTTTGCTCAAAACGACAGTCCGTTCTATAACATTTTCTATCCAATAACTATCAAAAAACAAAGAAAACGTTACGAGATAATTTTTCTTTTATTGTAAATGTTGATGCGATTATTATTTACATTTGTAGAAAACTTTAATAATTATGTAAAATTAAAAATTATTTCTCAATTTCTCAATTATCCTGATTCAACATGGCGTCGATTTTCTTATACTGAAGCTTCAGATCGTTCTCTTTCTCAACCAGATTGTCGATAATACTTTGAAATCGTTGCTAAACCAAAAACAAATAATTAATAACGAATAATTAATCAAATACGCGCAAAAACGAACCTTGAGCGCCTGGTTTTCGATGCTGCAAATGTCGGATTCCTGAGTCTGTCGCCGCGCTTGCACGTCGTGAAGCTGTTGTTGTATTTCGTCGCGTTTTTCGAGCAGTGCGTCTTGGTCCTGCATTCCGAGCGGTTGCTTGACCAGTCCGGCGTCCTTTAGGGCGGTTATTATGTGGTCCTGGTTGCTGGTGGACTGGAATTCGTCTTTGACTCGTTCGGTGGAGCGTTGGAGGATTTCTTTGGTGATTTGGCGCATGTATTCGCGCTTGGATTCCTGCAGAGCGGTGCCGGACGATAAACGACTCGAGTCGTCGTCGCCGGAGTCCATGATGTTGACGTCGTGTTCGTCGTCCGAGCTGGAGAGTTCTTCGCCGAAGATGTCGTGTTCGGCGACGTCGAGGCTTTGGGAGTTGGAGAGGAGGAAGCCGCTCGCGGTGGGACTGGCCGCGCTGCTCGCTTGGCCTTCGCCGGTTAGGAGTTTCTTGGTGGAGTCGTCTTCGTCGGTTATGACGTCCCAGCGGACACTCACGGCTTCGTTGTCGACGCGGAATAGTCGTTTCACTTCTTTCTCGATTTCAGGTGCGTCCACGTATTTTTTTTTTAGGGTTTTGCGGAAACGACGTTTTCGCACGTTTTTTAACGGACGTGTTACTGCAATTAAGGAGTTTGTATCGTTAGGATTTCATGAAAAATTGTAGACATTTCATAAAAATGTCAGAACTTTTATGAAAAATTCAGAAATTTCATGAAAAATTGAAGAAATTTCATAAAAAATTCAGAAATTTCATGAAAAATTCAGAAATTTCATGAAAAATTGAAGAAATTTCATAAAAAATTCAGAAATTTCATGGAAAATTGAAGAAATTTCATAAAAAATTCAGAAATTACATGAAAAATTGTAGAAATTTCATGTAATATAGACAATTTATATATAAAATTGACAAATTGCATATAAAATTGACAAATTGCACATAAAATTGACAAATTCCATATAAAATTGACAATTTACATATAAAATTGACAATTTACATATAAAATTGACAATTTACATATAAAATTGACAATTTACATATAAAATTGACAATTTACATATAAAATTGACAATTTACATATAAAATTGACAATTTACATATAAAATTGACAATTTACATATAAAATTGACAATTTACATATAAAATTGACAATTAGTATGTAAAATTCACAAAACTTCATGAAAAATTCACAAATTTCATCATTTTTTTTTATCAAATACTTCCGTGCGGATGTAAAAACTTCTTCTCCGTTTTTCCTTCGTCTTTTTTCTTCGGCGATTCTTCTTCTTCAGTCGTCTGACTGTCATCCTCCTCCTTACACCACAGAATCTATTTAAAAAAAAAATAAACAAAATTAAACCAAACAAAATAAATCAAACTATCAATTTATAATTACTTGACAGACATCTGCCGTTTTATAAAACGTCTTTTTGTCGATCGTTTTCAGCGACTCGCAAACACACGGCAAATCCTGAAGCTGTCACGTATCACACCATTAACAATCATCAACATTATTCGCTAATTTCTCCTTCTATTTCACCTTGGCCGAAAACACCCAATTGTCCAATCGTACTATTCCGTGTCTCATGTCGTTCTCCACTTGAATAGTCAACCGATCTTTGATATTCATAACTCCAGAGCGCAAAGTTCTTCGCAGTTCTTGCGCTGGTTCCTGAAAACAACAATTTTTTAAAAATATCGTCCAATTTTCCACGATCGATCGACTCACCGTGGGTAATCGCAGTATAAATTGACTTTCCAACTCCACCGGGATGTCATCTTTCAGTTTATTTAACGTCAGAATATCTTTATCTTTCATGGCAGACATCCCGACGAATTTTCACTGAGAATAAACAACAACTACGCAACCGCCATCTCGTGCGAAACACAACAAACTAAAAAAAAAAAATCTTTAACACTCACATCAAATACACCAAACTATATTTCCCGAAAGAAAATTTTTTTTCCCTACATAAATACTTTTAAAATACACTTTTTTTAAAATTTACAAAAAAACAGTTTCGACTTTTTGACTCCGCCACACTTGGCGCTGATTCAGATCCCCGCATTAAAACCAACGTGCAGAACCGATATCTCTATGGAAGGAAGAAGCTGATATTTCGTCCAATTCAACCACAAAATGGTAAACCGATCAAACAAAACCAAACAATCTTTATTCAATCGTCCAATTTCACACATTCCAGGCGAAATACATCATACAAATCGTAGTCGTCGGAACCCAGGTCGTGGCGCGGGCCTTCACTCGAGCGCTTCGACAGGAATTCATCAGTAAAATCAAATTCCGCATTAAATAACTCAAAAACAAACGACTAAAACCAAATGCAAACATTAACAGACAGTCAAGCCGCAGCAGCTCAAGCTGGCGGGGGCGAAAAGGGCGCCCAAAGAGCCGCAGCGAACGCCAAATTGGGAATGACAATAGAAGTAAAAAACTCGGCTTACGTAATAATTTTTATAAATAAAAATCCTTTGATTACATAAAGGAAGCACGGAAGATCCTCAACGTGAATGAAAACCTCGACGAAGCCGAAATAAAGACAAAATACGACCATTTATTCACCGCCAACGACAAATCGCGAGGCGGCTCCTTCTACTTGCAATCGAAGGTAAAAAACAAACGAAATTCTCGACGATTTTGATGAGAAAAAAGGGGAAATACATTTAAAACTATGGAAACTAATGTCTGGTTTTGACGCTAGGTTTCTCTCATTTGTTGCTTTGCTAGATAACACCACCTCGCGCAAGGTTTCGACTCGGGAAAGCGACAAAAGTGGATTTTTTAAGTCGTTCGCGAGTGTTTGGAGCTTTAAATGCGATTCATTCACGTTCCTTCAGTGACTTAACGTTTGAAAATGCATTTTCACGAGCGAATCGTGACCGGTGCGTTAAAGAAATGCCGAATTTACGACCGGTCGTGCCGATTCCGAGTCGATTTCTGAAGAGAGCGGCCGTGTTGGTGCCGTTGTGTCGCCACAAGGAGGAGAATTGCGTTTTATTTACGCTGCGCTCGGCGAAATTGGGAAGTCACGCCGGTCAGGTTTCGTTTCCTGGAGGAATGGAGGAATCGCACGACGCGACGCTCGTGAAAACGGCTTTGCGAGAGACGGAGGAGGAATTGGGTGTCAAGTTGGATAGTGTCGACGTGTGGGGCAATTTGCCGACGGTTTTGAGCGTCACTAAAGTGGCGGTTCTGCCGGTGATTGCCCACGTCGGCGCACTAGAGCTGGGGCGGATGAAACCGAGCGACGAGGTGGAAATTGTTTTCGTGCAGAGTTTGAAATCGTTGTGCGATCCGAGGAATTTGTCGACGCAATTGTTTTTGAATCGCTTCCCGATGCCGGTTTTTAATGTCGAGCATCGAATTTGGGGCTTGACTGCGTTGATTTTGCATCGATTTTTGAATTTGTTGCTGCCGGGGGTGTACGAGAATGAAATACCGTTCATGAAACCGTTTTTTGGTGCTGGCGGGAAGGGAAGTTGAGGGGAAATTTTGAATTTTTTGGGTGGAAAATGATGGTTTTTGTGTAGTTAGGGTTAAGAGATTGTGTTTTTGGATTTTTGGGTTATTTTTGGGGGGAGAAAGAGTCGGGAGTTGTGTGAAAGAGGTTTTATTTGGTTTTGGGCGAGTTTGTCTTGGTCGCCATTACTGTTGTGCCGGTTGCCGGGGTTTGTTATTGCCGCCATTTTTGTTTTGGGCGGGTGAGTGCCTCATTGGTTACAGCTGTAGATTTGGATTTTAAAATGGAGAAAGTCGAAATTGTTTTATAAATGAGGAAAAATGTGAAAACGAGCGGTTAAATTGTTAATTTCGATGTTTTCGAGTGGTTTATGGTGGGAATGAATTCGGGTTTTCAAAATGGCGGCGTGTTTTTTAAATTTTGGTGAATAAAATGGCGATTTTTGGTGGTTTTTTGGAAAAAACAAAATATAGAAATTTTTTTAATTTTTAAAGGGAGATATTTTGAATTGAATATATTTTTATAGATTAGTTTTTCCCATAATTTGTAGGTTTTTCGTGCTAAAGAAAGAATTGACCAGGAATTACAAGAAAGATCGAGGCAAAAGAAACAGACGAATCAAGTTGGTTAAACTCGGGGGAAAAAATGAGTAAAAAAAAAATATTTTGATTAATAATAACCAGTTTAACAGCTTTTAGAGCTAAATTATTATTATTATTACGAAAATTCTTCTATTTTTTTGTTATTATACAAATATATTTAAAAAATTATAAAAAAAAAAAAAATTTGAATTTTTCGAACCTTGAAAATTCAATATTGTAATTTCAAGTCCATAAATCTTTAATTTAAATCACGTTTCACTTTTTTTGTTTTTTAAATTATATTTTTAGAAAAATTGAAAGAAAATTGAAAATTTTTCGGTTTTTATTTTTATTTTCAAAGAAAAAAAATTTTTTTTGAATGAATGCATTAAATATTAAATTTATTCATAATTCAGTGCCAATTGCGCGCGGTTTTAATTTCAACACGTTTGCACAAGTTGAATTTGTGTATATAGTCTCAAATACAATACATAGGTGATAGTATACAGCATAGTACTAGTACTAGGCCAATCACGGTTCAAGTGTGTTGTCACTACGAGGTGTGGCATCTCTTATTGGACTGTCTGCATTCCAGACATGGCGGATACTATGAAGAATTTAAATACCACGTGAACTCAATTTTGAAAACGCAGCGTAAAAAAAAAGTCGATTTAAAAAAAAAATTTATTCATTCACTCCAAAAAACACATTTATTTCGCGCTTTTATGTAAATTCCTCGAAACTAGCGTAGAAATCGTTCGGAGACGACATTTCTTGCGTGCCCAACATCCAATTTCTCCCAACTGATTCACTACGGGATCGTGCACAGCTGGCAAAGCGAGTGTTTGTCGTGTGTTTCCCGCGCCTTGCAGACGAACCAGTTTGTACATGCGCGGGAAAAATTCTCCTTCCGCTCTAAAACCAAGTTCCACATGTTTTGATCGATTCGCGCCGAATCCAAGCCCGAAATGACCACTATTAGTGACCAATAGTACACCACAAGTGATATTTACTTAAAAAAAATAGGATTTAGTGGCGGTGCGGGCGAAATATCAATTCGAATCCGATTACCCTTGGCCGTCCTCAAAAGGCATCGGAATACCGGCAGCATTTCCCGCCAAACGAAACCAGCGTGTGAATCAAACGAGTCATTCCCATTAGATTTAATCGAGTCGAAAAATCATCAATAGCGAGTGCCATTAATTAGGATTGCGCAGCGGAGGATGGAAAAACGCAAGTCGTTTCACGAATTTCGGCGGCACGAAGAGGAAGTCGTGGGGAGCCTATGTAGGTAAGTGTGGCTTGGCGTGGCGCGGCTACGGGGCCGCGGCATGGCATGGCGTGCTTTTGTGAATGCGCGCTCATACTACGTTCACATTCCACCGGTTTTGAGCGCCAAATCAATGTGGAAATGCAAACTGATAAGTCATCACACGTGCACAGTATTTGTGCGCGTGATTTGGGTGGGTTTTCGGGGGCGTTTGCATGGTTTTTCGCGAGGAAAAGTGCGATCCGGCACTTGGGGATGGGCACCATGCCGCTCAAAGCATGGCGGGGGAAGCGGCATGGCTGCAAATCGTGGCGATGGTTTTTCGCTTTTATTTCGGGGTTTGCGCCGTTTTTCGGCTGGTTTTTGCTGTTTTCGGGTGGGATGGAGGTGGGGATTTGTTTTTTTGGTGGTTTTGGGGGGTTGCGAGGTTTTTTTTTGTGTTTTTCGGTGGAAATGGGCGGCGATCAGCTGGGTCGGTTGGGCAACATGGAAACAGCCGGCATTGAACATGGCCACGATAATCGCGTGTTTTTCAAACCAGATTTGTCGTGTTGTTGGTGCGTTGCGGGGTTGCGAATCGTTCGAAATGATGTTAAATGGGATGTTATGTCTGCTCGGTTTAGATTTTCCACAAGTTTTGCATTTTTTAAAAAAAAAAATTAAAATTTCTAAAAAAAAATTAATGGAAATTCTTATTTTTTAATTGGAAAAATAATAAATTTCAACGTGTTTGAAAATCGGATGTTTTTTTGTGTGCATTTTTCGATTTTCGTTGGGTTTTATTGCGTCGAAATTTCGGCGTCATAAAAGCAGCTGAAAGTCGTTGTGAACGTCTCGCCTTTGTCTGGTCACATGCACCAGAGGATCTTACATCAAGTTGCATCACCGCTCCGCACTCGCACATCGGCAATATTTTGCCGGCGACTCGTTTTGAATCGATGAGCAAGTTATCAGACGAATCGAGCTTGTTCGGCACGTTGAATGTCCGTTCGCAGTCGGCTAGAAGCGGTCATTAGTCGAGTTAATTTGATTGTCACTAGTGGCGCACATCTCCTTTTCGGGAGGCGTGAAAGCAGCTGGAAGAGCAGCGGGCAAACAGCCAACAGCCAACTCACAAAGAATCGCTCGCTCGGCTGATGTGTACTACAACAGATGGCTGCCTGGCTATTTTTAAACTACTGGGGATTATCTTTTAAATACGGTTTTTTCGAACGTTAGCGCTGTTTAAAGTGGCCCGGATGTTCGGGAAATTAGGCGGGGATGTTTCTTTGTAATTTTTTGGATTTTTTTGTTTAAAATGGTGGAAAATTTGTGTTTTTTTAGGGTTTTTTTTAGTGTGGTGGAATCGAGTTAATGGGTTTTTGTTGTGCAGGTTATTTATAGATGTTAAAGTTGAGGTGTTTGAATGGGGAGATGTTTATTTTTTTATTTATTTGGATATAATTTGCGGTTGGTTGTGATTTTATTTTTAGAGTTGGATATAAATAAATATCGATCAATTGAAAGGTTTTTTTTATTTTTTTATTTCTTTATTTTTTTCTTTTTCTTTGTTTTTCTTCGTTGAGTAATTTAAGTTGTTTGAATTAAAAAGGAAAAGAAAATGTTTTTTTGTTGGTTGTTTTTATTTTAGAATGAAAAAAAATAATAGTAATAATAAAGGAAAATGAAGGTAATTTTAGTAATTTTCGTCTTAAATTAGTGTAAAATGGAGGTAAATTTAGCTGTTTTATGCCCAATTGTGGGGGGAGAGCATTTTTAAGCCGTTTTAGGCTTAAATTAAAGGAAATTGAGCCATTTTAGGCTTAGATTAAAGGAAATTGAGCCATTTTAGGCTCAAATTAAAGAAAATTGAGCCATTTTAGACACAAATTAAAGCAAATTTATCCATTTTACGCGTGAATTTAAAGAAATTTAGACATTTCAAGCATAAATTTAACGAAATTTAGTCATTTTAGGCACAAATTAGACGAAATTAAACAATAATAGGCAAAAAATAAATGAAATTTACCCATTTTACGCATTATAAAAGTAAATTCTACCTAATTAGTTTAATTTTTGGACTTAAATTGTATTTACCAAATAAAAATTTCAATGTTTACATTTTTTGTTGTTGTTTTAAATGAAAAAGAAATGAAAATTAATTTCTCCAAATTAATTTCAGATTAAGCAATAGACCAGTTTCACCCAAGTCTCAGATGGAGCAAGAAAAAAGAATCCGGCGAGAAATCGCAAACAGCAACGAACGAAGACGAATGCAGAGCATCAATGCCGGATTCCATTCTCTGAGGGCGTTGCTACCGCATCACGACGGCGAGAAACTCAGCAAGGTAAGCCCGAGCCCAATGCCCAAACGGCCGCCTCGCTTTATTTTTAGCCGGGGTGCCGGGGAGAGGCCCGACTTCGTCTTTTGGCGCCATTCCAACCAGACACTCGCTATTCTACTATTCAGTCGATAATTCGATCCAGCTGATGTCACCGTCGTCATGGAAACGCCCGAGAAACGGGGCAATGGGAGCATTGGGTGTGTCTGGGCGGTGTCTGACTCCGATCGAAGAGGAACACCCGAGTTTTGCATTTTCCGCTATAACGTGTCTGACTTTTTTTCATTTTTTTCAAAATGGCAGGTGGTGAAGGTATTTTTTTTTTTTGGATTTTTTTTGTTGTGTTGATGATGTGTCCAGGTGATTCTCGTTGCACTAGGGGTTGGAACATTCCGTTAGATATTTTTTTTGGTTTTGAATTTAAATTTTTACGTAATTGACTGTTGTCTCTTTCCAGCTGTTGTTGTTGTTGTTGGGTTTTAATAGTTTTGAGCGAGTTTGACAGGTTTTAGACGAGCAAGATTGTGTCTTAGTAAGCTTTTAAGAAGTAATTTTGATTAATATCTTGGAAAACTTAAGCGGTAAATGACAATGCTAATGTTTTCGGGTATTGGGGGGTTCTTTCTGCATATTGTATTGATTTGGTTTGATTAATTGTGGTTTCTGTCGAACTTTGTGTATGGGAAAAATCCAAAAGCTTGGTGCGAAGATGGTATAAAACAGTGGTCCGTATCCGGACTGCGGAAGGTCGAAACTTGGACCGCGGAGACGTTTTAGCGAGGTTTTTCCCCTGGTTTCTTTGGTTTTTCGGTGTTTTTTTCTTGTTTTTCCTGTTTTTTAGGTTTTATAGGTATTTTTTGGGTTGTGTGTTTATTGGGGGGTTTATTTGGTTTTTAAGTATTTTTTTTGGTTTTCTTAGGTTTTTAAGTATTTTTTTCTGGACCTCGATAAAAATTTTCAATAGTATCCGGACCTTACTTAAAATTACTTGCCGACCCCTGGTATAAGAGTTGTCGTCGTTTGTTGGTGTGTTTGCAGTATCGGTCTGTGGTGAGAGAAGTAAGAAATGTGTCGGTTGCGTACTTGCGTCGTCGATACATTCTTGATGGGAAATGTTTCCCGTCGTGGCATTGTGAGGTTGCTAGTGAGTTTGCGGTTAGATTAAGGTTTGCCAAAAATCGGAGTTGGCACCAGTCGTTGTTTCCGTTGCTGGCGCTGGTTTACATTTCCGCCAAAAAGGATTGAACTTTTAGGACGAAATAAATAAATAAATATTAGGCCTAATCGGAAAACAGATTTTCTTTAGTTTCTCAGACGGAAGTGATGCAAAACGCGAGATATTTTTGAAAAAGCGATTCATAATCCACGTTTGGGGTCGATTCTTTGGATTTCCACTTGTTTATTTGTCGGTCGTTTTGAAATTCAATAGATCGGAGGGGTAAACTTTTTGCAAAGGGTTACGTGAATCTGAATAATTTATTTTCAGGAAATGAGTATGGTAATACATTCATTTCCTGACGCGAAGATTTATGACAATTGCATTAAATCCGCAAGTCAGAACTGCGCAAGATTTACCAGAATCAGATCATTGAAAGTCAAAAAGCTTTCGATAATCAAGGTTTTATAATCGGTTTTTCACAATTTGCTTGTAACTCATAATTATAAGGAACAATTGGCAATCGCAAACTCACTAATGTCAATCTGAGATGTTTATTTAGCTTATTCGCCGAAATATCGTGAGTAACGCATTGGGACACACAAACTACGTTAGTTTTGGTTTAGTTTTGGTTTCGACGGCAATTTGTTTGATTTTAAGCGGTAATCGGTTATTTTGATGATTTTTAAATGTGACCGTTAGAGAGTTTAGTGGCCAGATAGACGAGTCGGGGCAGGGGGGCTGTGAATGGACTCAGCTTGGCCTCCATTCATCGCAACGTGCACCATTGAGGAATCGCGAGGCAGGAAGTGAGTGTCTAATGACTCGGTGCAGCTGCCACGTGAGCTGGGGAGAAGTTAAGCCTTTCTTCTACCGTTGGTTAATGGCTGATGGCGGAATGTGGAGGAATTTTCGGAATTTTGACGTTTATATTCAAATTTTGAGGGGTTTTAAGGGGGAAATGTTCGTAGAGGGTTTTGTTTTAGGGTTAGATTGGTGGGAAAGTGGGTTTTTGTGTTTTATTCGTTGGGATTGGGGTGTTTTTGGTGAAGGGAATGTCGGTTTCGAATAGGGTCAGATGATTTTGAATTTTTTTTTTTTTTTGGTTGGTTGTTGGGGGGGGGTTGCGAGTTCATTCATGAAGCGTTTCTATTTGGAGCAGGGTGCAGTGGAAAGTTTGCGAGTCAAATTGCACAATTTTGAGTTTTTGACCTTGACTCAGCTGAGTGCAAATTTTATTTTATTTTTTTATTTATTTTTTTAAAATTTGTGCATCGGAATTTAAATTTTTTTTTGTTTTTTTTTTTGTGAAGGAGTTCATTAAATTCACGTGGATTTTACCGGTTTTGGCGCACAGGTGTGCAAATAATTCGAAACTTGTGGGAATAAAGAGAGGAAAGATGTTTTTGTTTACTTTTTTTGTTTTTGTTGACATTTTGGAGGGAAAAAATGTGTGGAAAAAAAGATGGTGATTGGTTGTGGCGTGAGGAATTGTTTAACCAGCGATTTCTTGATATATTTAAATGGAGGGGCGAAGAAGGGCGCGCAAGGACACATTCCTGTAATACGAGCCTCGAGCGCATTTTTGTCGGCACAAAGCGAAAATATTTTTGAAATGATGTGAGAAAAAATGATTTTTCGCTTTTTTTCATTTATTTTTTCATTTTTAAATTATTTTTTAATTAATTTTTTATTTTTATTTTTAATTTGTGGATTTTTTTTGTTTTTGTTTTTAAATTAGGCTGCCATTTTGCAACAAACCACAGAATACATTTATCAGCTGGAGCAGGAAAAGACGAGGCTTTTGGCTCAAAATTGTCATTTGAAGAGGCTTGTTAATCAACAAAATCACGACAGCGATGGCGGAAGTAGCGTGGATTCGCCATTACCGAAGAGGAAGAAAATTGAATTGCCGGGTATATATATATATTTTTTTTTTTTAAATATTTTTTATTTATTTATTTATTTATTTTTTTTTTTAGTTGTTGAAGCGGTGGATGAAGGGATTGGGAGCATGAGTCCACCTGGCGGCGAGGAAAGTGGCAGCGACGAGTTGAAGAAGGAAATGTTGGATTTGAGGGGCCAGTTGGACCGGGAAAGAAGGTTACGATTGGTTTTGGAGGAACAGGCACGCAATATGGAGGCTCAATTGTATCCGGAAAGAATCCGAGAAATTGCTCAGCAAGTTCATCTCGAATTTAAAAGTCATTCGCCCATTCATCCCGAGGTAATTTTGCATTTTTGATGCATTTTTAGTGAATTTTTGTTGATTTTTGATGCATTTTGTTGATTTTTTATGCATTTTTGTTGATTTTTTATTCATTTTGTTGATTTTTTGTTGATTTTTTATTCATTTTGTTAACTTTTTATGCATTTTTGTTGATTTTTGATGAATTTTTGTTGGTTTTTGAGGCATTTTGGTGAATTTTTGCTGAGTCTTGAGGCATTTTTGTTGGTTTTTGTTAATTTTTTTTTGTTTTTGATTTTTTTAGTTGTACACGGAATCGGTGGAGAGCGAAGAAGTTGCGGAACCAGTCGTGGAGAAGAATTCTCAGGCGAGGGAACCAGGTGTGGCTGGTTCGGTTGATGTTTCTACTGTGAATTCCGAGCCGAAGTCCGTTGAGAAATTCGAACCGGTGCAAGCAAACGATGCAAACACACAAAAGTAATTGGATATTTGTGTAAAAGTAGATTTAGCTTTGCTTTTAGATTTGTAAACTTGATCTGAAAAGATTTTTTTTTAAAATGTTATTTGATAGAAAAAAATAATTTTTTTTCTCTCTTTTTAATGCAAATTTCAAGTTTTATCCATTTTTCAATGCAAATTTCAAGTTTTATCCATTTTCAATGCAAATTTTAAGTTTTAACCATTTTTTTAATGCAAATTTCACGTTTTATCACGTTTTTTCAATGCAAATTTCAATTTTTATCCATTTTTTCAATGCAAATTTCAAATTTTATTCATTTTTCAATGCAAATTTTAAGTTTTAACCATTTTTTTAATGCAAATTTCACGTTTTATTACGTTTTTTCAATGCAAATTTCAAGTTTTATCCATTTTTTCAATGCAAATTTCATGATTTTTTGTATTTTATTTTATTTTCAATACAAATTTCATGTTTTTTTTTGCAAATTTTTTGTATTTTATTTTATTTTCAATACAAATTTCATGTTTTTTTTTGCAAATTTCATGTTTTTTTTCCAATTTTCAATGCAAATTTTATGTTTTTTTTAAATTTGCAATGCAAATTTCATGTTTTTTCCCATTTTGCAATGCAGATTTCTTGATTTTTCTATTTATTTCAATACAAAAAATTATTATTTTTGAATTTATAAACTAAAATTATTTTTCTTATTTTAATTTGCAGACTGTACGTGGCGAGCACATCGAGACAAAACTTGGAAACAATCGTTGAAGCAATCCGTCACCTCGAGGGCGACCATTTATTTCAAGACGACCCAGTGCCATCAACAACATGTACGGCACGAGTGATCCGAGAAGTGAAAAGCGAAGACATAAAACAACAACTCCCCATAAATTCGAGGCGGAGAGACTCAACGACAGAACCACCCTTCGCCTACAGGCGGCAAGTGATCCAAGTTCCACCCGTCAGACCCGGGGTCATCGTATCCACACATTCGTAATAAGACTCCATCAACAACAACAAAAGTCATAGACTAAAAAAAAAAATCAATCCTGTCATTCCTGTGCAGGCGAGGACTAGAAAACGACACGAGATGTCGCTTTGATTGAGTATCATCCACTTTTAATTTCATTTTATCATTTCGACGTGCGGTCATCCAACACTAAGTGCGCGCTGACCGTTCGATTTTGCATTTATTCATTTATATCCATTTTTTTAAAACAAAAAAAGACTTAAGTTATTTTTTAAACAACAAAAAAAGTTCGTTCAAGCAGCTTTTTTGGTGTTTCGAAGAAGAAGAAGAAAAAAAAAACACGAAAATCGAACGTTTTTAATTTTACGTTTTTTTGCTCGTATTTTACCAAAGGGTTTTGTGTACAGTGAGATAATTAGTTAAAATGTTAATAATTAACAACAATAATGGGCTCTTTTAGCTTTTGATACTGTGGACACGTTGTTTGGGTGAGTCAACATTGAACAATAGCAAAAATGGATGATTGTGGCCATGTTGGGTTTGGTGCGAGAAATTGTTGACATTTTTCTCCGCCAGGGTGAATGAATACGTACATTATTGTAAATTATATAAAAATTAATTGAATTTTAATTTTTTAATGTGCAATTTGTTGATTTGCATAAAGAAAGATGGCGTATACGATGATTTTTGAGTTTTCTATTCGTGTTCGGACAGGTGAGCCATAATCATCCAAAATTTTTAAATTTTTTCGTTGATTAATGTGCGATATTTTATCATTTCTTGATTTCTTTCCTTCCCAGAGGTCTTTTATGTACAAACTCGGACCTTGTCTTTGTTTTTCTGGCAGTAAAGTGAGTAAATCGCTAGAAAAAAAGAAATTTTTCTACTGGTAGTTAATACGGTTAGATGTTTACACAGTATAGTTAAAGACTTTACAAGAGTTTGTCGTATTTCATAATAACTTTGTACACAATCTGTATATGTGAAAAATTACCAAATGTACACGGATTTCATCAGTTTAGGTCGATTTTTATCCCAAAAAAACATAACCGGTCTCCAATTTGATGTTTTTAATGCTCAGAGAATATTTGATTTTGTTTTTATTGTGGGGGGAAATTAAATGACTAAGAAAAATGTTTTTTCGAAATTTTTTTTTTTTTTTTTTACAGATATTTAGATTTTATTCCAAATATATTAAGAATAAAAAATACTACATGGTTATAAAGGTAAAGCTTTGTTATTTTTATTATTTTTTTCTCTTTTTTCTGTTGTTGATATCTCGTAAACGGTTAGTCTCAGGTGTTTTCTGTCTATTTTATTTTGTTTTTATTTTCTCCTAACCAAAACTCTGAATAAAAATATCGATCGAATCAAATTCCAAACGAATAATAAAAAAAAAATGAAAATTTAATTTCTTTTTGAGCATAAAATTTCGTTTTTCAGTGAACGTTAGTGAAGTAATGTCGACGTTTCGCTGGAATTAAGAAAAAATTTTGTTTGTATTTTGACGCCATTTTTGCACAAAAGTTCGCGATTCCGACACCAGGAAATTCAAAATTCCGGCGCCATTTTATTTTTTCTTACCTAGTCAATTTGGTACTGACGGAAAGCTCGTTGCGAGTGAGCGCGGCAGTTTCCTCGTCGTTCACCACGTATTCCTCGCGATGAACGTGCACGAGTAAGTTGGACAAAGATATATCCAAGTCCTTAAACGCGTTTAGTAGGAAGACGGCGAGAATCACAGTGAGGAATCCACAAACACTTCCCAAGATGTCGAAAAGACTCAAGAAAAGCCACTCCTTGTATAATATGGTGGAAGCCAATATGACGAATGTTGTGAATAACACGTAGTAGATTGGCGTAACGACGCTCGTGTTGTAGACATCGAGCGCTTTGTTGAGGTAATTGGTCTGCACGACGATGAAGAAGACCAAACTGAAGAGACAAATCCATGTGAGCCAATTGTTGAACTCGTTGCGGCCGCTCATCGTTTCTTTGATGGCGATGCCGATGCCTTTGCAGCCCATCACGCTCAGGGAGCCCAGGAGAGAGCAGATCAGAGTGTAGACTAAGATATTCGTTTGTCCGCACTTGGGTTCGAAGTAACATACCAGAATGAGGGAGATCACGACGACTAGAAGCGAGTATACGATGAATCCTTTGAAAAAATTATTGTATTTTTATTTTTTGTTTTGGTTTGAGTAGCCGGATTAAGACTTTGGGGGCATTTGATTGGGAAATAAATTCATTTTGGGTTAAAAAAAATTTTAGTGTAAAACAATGCATTTTCAGACAAAAAAAATGCATTTTCAGACAAAAAAAATGCATTTTCAGACACAAAAAAGGCATTTTCAGTCAAAAAATGCATTTTCAGACACAAAAAAGGCATTTTCAGACACACAAAAGGCATTTTCAGTCAAAAACTATACAATTTCAGTCAAAAAATGCATTTTCAGACACAAAAAAGGCATTTTCAGACACACAAAAGGCATTTTCAGACACAAAAAAGGCATTTTCAGTCAAAAACAATACAATTTCAGTCAAAAAATGCATTTTCAGACACAAAAAAGGCATTTTCAGTCAAAAACAATACAATTTCAGTCAAAAAATGCATTTTCAGACACAAAAAAGGCATTTTCAGACACACAAAAGGCATTTTCAGTCAAAAACAATACAATTTCAGTCAAAAAATGCATTTTCAGACACAAAAAAGGCATTTTCAGTCAAAGACTATACAATTTCAGTCAAAAAATGCATTTTCAGACACAAAAAAGGCATTTTCAGACACACAAAAGGCATTTTCAGACAAAAAAAATACAATTTTAGTCAAAAAATGCATTTTCAGATGTAAAAAAAAGGCATTTTCAGACCAAAAAAATGCATTTATGGACAAAAACATACATTTTCAGACATAAAAATGCATTTATGGACAAAAACATACATTTTCAGACATAAAAATGCATTTATGGTCAAAAACATGCACTTTTACCGTATTACCTCACATAAAGCGGCATGCAGCTGGGCATGGGTTTACCAGCTTTTCAAAATCGGTTACAAAAAATTTATACCGGCATGCCGATGTAAAACGAAACATGCCGGTATAGATGAAAAAATTTTTTTTTTTAGTTTTTTATTTAAAAAGAATATTGACAATACAAACACATCATTCTCCCACAGTAACCACATCCATTATTGTAATCACTCGAAAGTTGGATGAATTGTAAACAACTACACCTTACGGTGCTGTTTTTATATGGTTTGAGACTAAAAACGTCCTTCAGACGCACCTTAAACTGACCGTTATTACGGTAATTCGAAATACCCGTGAAAAAAAAATTTGTACTCACTTACACCGGCATGCCGTTATAAACGAGGTTTATCGGCATGCCGGTATAACTCGAATTATACCGGCATGCGGCTTAATGTGAGGTAATACGGTATCTGAAAAATTCATTTTGTGCGTATTCAAAGGGTTCCCTTTCGAATCGTGGGGTTCCGGGGCCTTTACCCGCTTAATCCGGCCCTGTAAATCGCACCTGGGTCTTGAATTTTAAACAATAATTCTTCCATGCTCGCCACGTTTTCATTTTTCGGCGAATGTATCACGATAACCGTCGATCCGACCACGCACAACACGCAACCGAGTTTGCCCAGCAAATTTAATTTCTCGTTTAACAACCGGGAAGACAAAATAGCACTTCAAAAAAAATAATCAAATTTTAAAAATCGTATAAACTTATAAATTTCCTATTAATCGTACCTAACCAACACACTCAACGCCCCTAATGGCGTTACTAACGACGCAGGTGCGAAGGCGTATGCGGCGAAATTGGCCAATTCTCCAATACCCACTGCAACAAGAAATCAGTATGAATCATTTAATTTCGTCACTTTTTCTCAATTATTTACTTGATAAAAACCCCAACCACCACAGCCAATCTCGCAGATATCCGTGGCCTCCTTTTCCTATTAAAAATAATTAATTTTTTAAAATATTTTTCGTTTTTTTCGAGTTTTTCGTGATTTTTTTGTCACCCGCTCTGGTGTTTCCATGTTTTAAAAGTCGAATCAATCCTTTCTTTTTTACGATGAAGCTTCCACCGATGAAAAGACTCGAACTAATAGCTAGAACGAGTCCTATGTAAAAATCGGATTTGTTTAGCACGTCGGTGAGGTCGGTAGATGGACGGCAGTCGGTCCCGTTGGAAGAGATCAATTGGTTTGCCATAAGATGATGACAGACGATGACGATCGTTAACTGTGGAGTGAATAACGAGTTGGATGTTGTTTTGGTTTTTTTTTGGGTTTGTTTACCTGAAATTGGTGGCGATCTTCATTTGGGGGAAGAATGGTGTTTTATCTGCTGGTTTTTGCTTATCATTGACGCATGACAGTTGCGTGTTTTTGTACTCGAGAAAAAATAAAAAATCATCGGTGAGTAAAACGGATTTTGGGATAGATTATTATTATAGTCGTCATATATGACCGGTTCGGTTGCGTCTAGATTTTTGGATCGAGTAGGGTGGTAGGAAATGGTGGGATTTTTTTTAAGAAAACGGAACTTGTTGGGGAAATGTGGAAATATTTAATTTTAACAGAATTAAATTGTGAGATTTGGATTAAATTTTGTTTTATTGGTTTTTATTTTATGTTTTTAAGTTGAATATTTTAAATATTTTGAAGTTTTTTTTAAGAATTTGTCTCGTTTTCGTGCCAGCCGAGTGCAACCGTTGAGCAACGATCTAAATCGAAAATTTGAGATATTTAATAAACGGAAAACAACATAAATATAAATAAAAGCGATTGACATTAAATTTTACCCAAATTTTCTAAAAATAATATTTTATTCCGCGTGACTTATTTTTTTTCCATCGCAATTCGCTGTCAAGATTTGTTCTACGTCTTGTCAATAAAATGGCGACCACTCGTGGAATAACCTTACTATCAAAGCGATATAAATTTATTAGTTCTAGTCTCGCAATTAATAATAATCTGATCGGAAAATGCCATTTCCATTCCGCAATTCTTGTTATAAGTTCCCAACAGTACTCCAAACATAGAAATCTCCCACATCTAGGTAACTTAACGATTTACAACGACCACACGTGAATTTCATCATTTTTTCTCTTTTTCCTCAACAGGCCGCTTTTTCCACACAACAACTCCAACCACAGCCAAGAAAGAATACTACGACATTTTAGGAGTTTCAAAAAACGCATCTCTAAAAGAAATTAAAAAATCTTACTTCGAAGTAAAAAAAAAAAACAATTAATTAAAAAAATTCGATATTTTTTATTCATTTATTGATTCTGAAAATAGTTAGCTAAGAAATATCATCCAGACACGAATAGAGGCGACCCGAATGCCGCGAAAAAATTTCAAGAAGTATCCGAAGCTTACGAGGTGCAGAATGAATGAAAAAGTGAAATTGATGGCGGGATTTTGAATCGTTTTTGTTTCGCAGGTTTTAAGCGACGCCGGGAAACGAAAGCAATTCGACCAATGGGGCACCGCGGAGAATTTTGGTGCGGGCGCCGGTGCGGGTTCGGGGCCGACTGGGGGCCATGGATTTGCCGGCAATTGGGATTTCCAGTCGAACATCGACCCCGAAGAGCTTTTCCGAAGGATATTTGGCGAAGCGGGATTTAAATCCGGGAATTTTTCGAAATTCGAAGATTTCGCCGAGTCCGCATTCGGGTTCGGCGAAGCTCAAGAAGTAAGAAAATTGTGAAAAGATAATTTAAAAACACTATTAAGACAAATTCAGGGCCGGCGCGAGCGTTTAGAGCGCCGTTATTGGGCCGATTTCGTCAGGATCCTTGAAAAGGCCAACGACGAGGGTGAAAAAAAGCAAAAATCGTCCGAAAAATCGCAAAAATCGTCCGAAAAATCGCAAAAATCTTTCCAAAAACCCAAAAGGAAGCAAAGAAAGGTCATTTTTGGCAGACCCCACGAAGCAAACATTAAAATTTGAATAAAAAATTGATGAAAATTGAAAAATTTCATGTGTTAAAAAAATTAATTTGTCTTATTTTTCTTATTTAATTTTTAGGCCGTTATGAACTTGACGTTTCAACAAGCCGCGCGGGGCGTGAACAAAGATATTACGGTCAACGTGGTGGACAACTGTCCGAAATGCGGAGGCAGCAAACGCGAGCCGGGCACTGGAACCATTCGCTGCCCGTATTGCAACGGCACCGGGATGGAGTCGATCAGCACCGGCCCGTTCGTGATGCGAACTACGTGTCGACATTGCTTCGGGACGCGCGAGTACATCAGATATCCGTGCATGGAGTGCGAAGGGAAGGGGAAAACGGTTCAGCGGAAAACGGTCACCGTTCCTGTACCCTCGGGTTGGTTTTTGCTGTTTTTGGCGCGGTTTTTGGTTTTGTTTTGATGGTTTTTGTTTTGTTTTGTTTTAGGGGTCGAGGACGGACAGACGGTGCGGATGCCGGTGGGGAAGAAGGAGATTTTTGTGACGTTTCGCGTTGCGCCGAGCGATTATTTCCGTCGGGACGGAGCGGATGTGCACACGGATGCGTTGATTAGTTTGGGACAAGCGACGTTAGGCGGGTCTGTGAGGATTCAGGGGATTTATGAGGATTTACATATTCAGGTTTTGTTTTGTTTGTTTGGTTTGGTTTTTTTATTTTATTTTTTTGGTTCGTTTAGATACCGTCGAGCACGTCTTCTCATACGAAGATCCGATTAACCGGAAAGGGGCTGAGACGTATTAATTCGTACGGTTACGGCGATCATTACGTTCATGTTAAAATTAAAGTTCCAAAGTGAGTTTTGGTGGGCTGTTCTAGGGAATTTTACAATTATTTTGATTATTTGGCACAAAAATTGCATTTTTCAATAGAAAACAAAACATTTATAGCATAAAAATTGTTGATTCTGCATGAAATAAGCCTAGAAATGTAATTTTTTGTGTAAAAATTGTCATTTTTACATGAAATAAGCCTAGAAATGTAATTTTTGTGTAAAAATTGTCATTTTTACATGAAATAAGCCTAGAAATGTAATTTTTTGTGTAAAAATTGTCATTTTTACATGAAATAAGCACGAAAATGTCAATTGGTGCCTAAAATTTGTCATTTCTACGCTAAATAAGCAAAAGAAATGTCATTTTTATGTACAAATTGTCAATTCTGCATGAAATAAGCAGGAAAATATAATTTTTTTTACCATTCCTATTAGCTAATTGTTTTTCTCTCTTAATTTGTAGTAAACTTTCTGCACAACAGAAGGCTTTAATTACAGCGTATGCGGAATTGGAGACCGATGTAGGCGGTACTGTCAACGGAATAACAAAATCCACCGATGGTAAAACATTTTCTAAATTGGGTTTTGTAAAAAAAGAAGAAAAAGAATTTTTCCGTTTGACGGAAAAAGTAAGCTAAGGAAGCTGGTGGCTCTATACTTGATCTTTCTGTATTCAATAGGGAAATCTGATAAGTATGCTGGGAATGAAACAAATCAAGATGGAGACACTAGCATCCTTGGTTGGATTAAAAAAGCGATATTTGGTTAGAATTATGTAGTAAGCATTCAAAAATGATAAATTATATAATTTTATTTAGTGTTTTTAAGTGTTTTTGAGTTTTTTTCTCTATTTTTCGTTTGTTTTTTTGTTTTTAGATCGAAATATCGCGATTGACGAGAACGAGATTATAGAAAATATACGAGAAGTGCTGAAGGAAAGCGAGACGAAGAAGAACTCGTCCGACGACGATCCACCGAAAACTAAGCGTGATAAGATGTGAAATTTGTAGATTTTTGTCTTTAATTAAAAAGTACGCAAATAGTCGCTTTAATTTTTGTGTTGAGCATTTATTTACATCAACGTTTAAAAGTTTACACGTTTAAGAGTACTACGAACGTGGGAAGACCTGGCAAAATGTTTTGTGGGATTAAAAAGAAGGATTTGGATGTAAATAAGCGGCACGAGTGGCCGGAACAAAATCTGGTAGCGGTGGGATTCGAACCCACGCCTCCGGGGAGACAGATGCCTAAAACCTGCGCCTTAGACCACTCGGCCACGCTACCAACTGGTTAAGTTTGTGCTTAAATCTAAAGTTAGAGCTACAAGAATTATTTTATGACAAAAGTTAAGGATAAAAATGTCATTGGTTTTTGATTTCGAGAAGTTTCTCGCGATAAACGGCGAAGATTATTGAGATTTTTTGGTTTGCCGGTAAAAATGGCGATTTAAAGATGGCGGAGTACATCGTCCACGCGCCATTAAATGGCCACTTTGAAATCGAGTTGATCGGCGCTCGTCGCTGAGAAAATCGCAAGTTTACGTTATGAAGCAACTTTATTTGGAGATTTTTGAATGGGGACAAGGGTTGAGTGTCCCACTCGAAACGTTCGTGGTTTTATTTGTTCTGAGGTATCTGAAAAAGAGTTTGAAAATCGTATTGGTCAAAGCGAAGAAAAATGAACCGAGTTTCAGTGTGCCCAGCTCCATATTAGAGAAATACGAAATCGTTTTTCACGAGGATAAACGGGAGTTATCCATAGAAGTGAGATGAAATTTGATGAAATTTTTTTTTCGCATGTTAAAATTATTCATTTTATTGATTTTTTTGTATTTATAGATGAAAAATTGCATTTTGCCGGCGATATGCGTCGAAGAGAATTTTTACATCACCGGGTTGTGCGCCGTTTTACGAAGGATTTTGAAACATAATACGGAAAACGACGTGACTGCGATCAGTCAAAAGCTTCTGGGGTTCAGAGGTGGTTGTTTGACAGCTTGTGCCGAAGTAATTTAAATTTTATTTAAAAAAAGTAATTAATATTTAAAAAAAATTATTTTGATTGTATTAGGTGTCGTTGTGGACGAGATTTTGCGAAATCGATTTGTTAATAACGACTAAACAACTCTTATGTAATCCGAGGTGGTTTTTGAGCTTTTTTAAATGGAATTTTTGTTAAAAAATATTGTTTTTAAATATTTTAGTGCCAGGAATTTGCATTTGCCGTCGGATTTGTTGCGATTGGAGCAGCATTTGGCCACACCGGTGCGGACTCACAACATTTACAAACGGCGCCAACATTTGGCCAAGGAAATGAAAAAAATGAAAAAAAATCGGACGAACGGGTCGGAAAAATTCCCAAATTTACCGTTGTGGTTGCGGGAGGAATCAAAACTCACGTGTTTGAAACTGACCGAAAACGGAGACGAGACGGTCGAGAATTTAATCCGGCAGTTGTCGTTGAACGAGAATTTGGACGAAAATGGCGCCGCTTCAAACATGTTTCGAAACGATTATTTACCGCAACTGACACATATTTATGCCGAAGGAACCGACATGACTTTAGCCGACATCATATTTTATCCATGTATTCATCACATTCTTGTAAAACACCATTTACTCATTTATTTCGACTTATTTTGATTTTTTTGAGTTATTTCGACTTACAATATTTCGAGTTATGTCGATTTATTTTGAGTTATTTCGATTTATTTTGTCTTATTTCGAGTTATGTCGATTTATTTTGAGTTATTTCGATTTATTTTGTCTTATTTCGAGTTATGTCGATTTATTTCGATTTATTTCAACTTATTTCGATTTATTTCAACTTATTTCGATTTATTTTAACTTATTTCGATTTATTTCAACTTATTTCGATTTATTTCAACTTATTTTGATTTATTTCGATTAATTCACGATTCAAAATTGATTTTCTTTGCAGGTTTCGTCTGAAAATAATTTCGACCGACTGAAATCAGAAATCCCGTTGATTTTGCGATGGTACAACCTAATGAAATTCGACACGAACATAACATCCGCAATGACCGATTTGAACATGAGAACGGATTTATTATCCGATTTTTTAATCCACGACGACTTCACCTTCATAAATTACGCGCAAAGCTCGGAGAGCCTGCAAGATAACCGCGACAAAAACGCGACGCAAGACACGCACCGTTCCTCTTTCACTCGCCAAACGGAAATCGACGAAATTTTGGAGAAAATTGAAGTAAAACAACAACAACAACAACAACAAAAAATGAAAAACTTAAACCAAAAATTTCCCATCTCTAGCGATCGAACATCGAAGTCATATCGTCGTCGCACCCGCACAAAAACGTCGCATTGGACTGGACCGCCCTACCCGACGTCGTGCATCCGAGTTACGGCGAATTACCCAACTCTCGCATCCTCCGCAAATGCCAGCAAGTGGAAAACCTAGTCAGCACTATTTTAGAAATCGCTCACCAGGGAAACGTCATCGTCGACTTCTGCTCGGGAGGAGTAAATAAATCACGCTTCTTTCATTTATCTGTTCAATTTAACAACATTTATCTATTCCAGGGTCATCTAGGCATTGTTTTAGCTTATTTACTTCCTCGTTGCCGTATCATAATGATCGATAATAAAGAGGAATCGGCCGCTCGAGCGTACAACAGAGTGAAAGCGTTAGGCCTAACAAATGCAGCGCTATATCAGGCAAACAAAATGATTCATTTTAATAGTTTAGATGGTGATTTTTAATTATTTTAATTTTATATTCTTTTAGAGTAATTTGGATTATTTTTCCGGACATTTCGATATCGGAACTTCACTTCACGCATGCGGAGTAGCGACGGATTTGGTAATTCAGCGCTGCTTGGATGAGCGCGCGGCATTTGTCGTCTGCCCGTGTTGCTACGGCGCTGTGAAGGATAACCACATAATAACGTATCCAAGAAGCGATAAATTCAACGCCGCCGGAATTTCCTATCAAGATTATCTCGTGTTGAGTCATTCCGCCGATCAAACGCACATAAACGACCCGAAAACCAAGCAGGGTTTGTGTTTATTCGCATTTTGTGTAATCTGGAACGTTGTTTGAACGTCGTTTTGGTCTTTATTTGCAGGGAAAAAGTGCATGGAGCTAATAGACACGGACAGATTAGTACAGACGACGAAATACGGCTATAAAAGTACTTTGTGTACGCTGATACCGAGTACGTGTACACCGAAGAATAATTTGTTAATCGGGTTACCGCAATTTTGTAAAATGTAACTCGTAAATTGCACGAAACCGGCAGGCGATTAGTACTCGTATTGTGTGTTTTAAAGGAGAAAAATAAAATTTTAACGATTATTTGTCGGTTGAAATGTGTCGAATTTCGGTGTTAAAAGTGGCGCTATGTTTTGGTCACAACTTGTCTACCATACTCGAATGTGCAGACTTCCTGTCGCCACGATGACATCATTTCGTATCTCTCCGCCGCATTAAACTATTTTATATTCCATTGCCAACACTATTAATCTGCATTTTATTCGTTCGGAACGAAACGAAACACAAAATGCTATCTATTTATTGAATAAAATGGTCAATTCCTCGCTGAAAAACGATAAATCTCGCTGAATGGCGGAAGGATCCAAAACACCCTTTCGAAGTGATACGGCCCCTACCATCGAGTTTGGTTGCTCGCTAACAATGTTTGATAATAGTTTGAATGCAGAAAAGTGTTTCCGAATCAAAACGGACGGGAGAATTAACTAGGAAAATACGAGCGTGGTAAGTCAGATCGTCATCGGTGCATCACGAACGACGCGCAAAGCCATTTTGACGCGACCTCGATACGTATGGAGGTCTCGATGGCCCATATCCACGTTTAAACATCGTTTAGGCCTAAATGCTCGGTGCACTGTTCTAATCGCATCCACTCGTATATCGGCCGCGATATCTTATCTCAACGTATCTCCCGGATTATGAAATATCGCGGATTCGATACGAACGAAATTATGGATTCGCGAAACATTTGAATTTTGAAATTTTTTCGATTTTTTTGAGAAAAGTATTTTTTTGTGCTCGAGTTTGAGGTAATAGAAAAATCGGGGGGAGATAAAATTCCACATTTTTGTCGTTTTATTTTGCTTGTTTTTGCTTTTTAAATGAGTTTTATTTATATTTTTTTATTTTATTTATTCAGGTCGCCGCTCCAGGATATCCTGTTGAAATAGTGATCTTTGGTTACCAAATATGACATCGCTCAACAGTTTGTTCTCGTTCACGAGCCCCGCCGTGAAGAAACTGCTGGGATGGAAACAAGGCGACGAGGAGGAGAAATGGGCCGAGAAAGCCGTCGATTCGTTGGTGAAGAAGCTGAAGAAGAAGAAAGGCGCTATTGAGGAACTTGAGAAAGCGTTGAGTTGCCCGGGACAACCGAGCAAATGTGTCACAATTCCTAGAAGTTTGGACGGGCGTTTGCAGGTTCATATTTGGTGATTTTACGATGGAAAAAATTGGATTTTTATTTTTTTTTTTTTTTTAGGTGTCACATAGGAAGGGTTTACCGCACGTGATTTACTGTCGAGTGTGGCGATGGCCTGACTTGCAATCTCATCACGAGTTGAAGCCGTTGGAGTGTTGCGAGTACCCGTTTTCGGCGAAGCAGAAAGAAGTTTGCATCAACCCTTATCATTATAAAAGGGTCGAGTCACCTGGTAAATTTGTTTGTGTTTTAGAAATTTGGGGAAAATGTGGGGGATAAAAGCGTTTTCTTTCTCTTCGACCCTCAAATTGTCTTGATTTTAATCAGCTCAGCAGAGGGGGGTAATAAAATCGTTGACCTTTGACCTGTTTTGCACCTCTTTGTTTGACTGAAAAATCACATTTTTACCGGTTTGATGGTGGAATGTTGGAAAACAATTTTGGTTTTTATGTTTTTCTGCTTTAAAATTGAAAAAATCATCGTTTGTCTTTAAAAATTGTCGTTTTAATTGTTTTCTTCTTTAAAAATAATCGTTTTTATTGGTTTCTTACTTAAAAATCATCGTTTTTATTGGTTTCTTACTTAAAAATCATCGTTTTAATTGTTTTCTTTGTTTAAAATCATTGTTTTTATTGTTTTCTTACTTAAAAATCATCGTTTTAATTGTTTTCTTTGTTTAAAATCATCGTTTTTATTGTTTTCTTACTTAAAAATCATCGTTTTTATTGTTTTCTTACTTAAAAATCATTGTTTTTACTGTTTTCTTACTTAAAAATTATCGTTTTTATTGTTTTTTTATTTAAAAATTGTTACTTTTACAGTTTTATTTACTCAAATATTGAAAAAAATGTTATTTTTATTGAATAAGTGCAATAATTACCATTTCTATTTATTAATTAATTATTTTTTTGTATATTTGAATTAGTTTTACCACCTGTATTAGTGCCAAGACACAGCGAATTCGCACCTGGGCATTCCCTCTTGCCTTTTCAACAACTTCCGGAACCAGCAATGCCAATCAACGTCAGTTTCAACACCCAGGGGTTCCCCACAGTCAGCAGTTCCATCAACAACCCTGGCTCGCCGCTCGGTTCGCCAGCAAGTTTGGGATCCGTTCAGTCACCACCGAATAATCTCAACGCATCCGCACCCAGTAGTCCTTACGGCTTGCCAGGTTCGATCAAATCAACCCACCTCGCGCCCAAATCGCCCAAATCACAACGTATTTATTGACTTTATTCAGCAGAAACGCCGCCACCTGCCTACAGTCCCGACGACACGCAGTCGCAAGGTGATAATAGTCAACAGACACCAATGGAGACTAATCAGATTCCTGCAGGTGGGCACACTAAAACTGGTACAAAACAATGCGCTTTTCATGCTTGTTTCGGGTTTATTAATATTTATTCGTTGATTTTTGTGTTTTAACAGTCGATGTAGCACCGATAACATATCAGGAACCGCCATTTTGGTGCTCGATAGCCTACTACGAACTAAATAGTAGGGTAGGAGAGGTGTTTCACGCGCAGAGTCACAGTATTATCGTGGATGGCTTCACGGATCCGTCGAATAACTCGGATAGGTTTTGTCTAGGTCTTTTGTCGAACGTTAATCGCAATTCCACCATCGAAAATACACGTCGGCATATTGGAAAAGGTGATTTTTATTGTTTTTATCTTGGAAATCGTTGTTTTTACTGTTTTCTTCTTTAAAAATCGTCGTTTTTCTTGTTTTATTTCTTTAAAAACGTCGTTTTTCTTGTTTTATCTCTTACAAATCGTTGTTTTTACTGTTTTCTTCTTTAAAAATTGTCGTTTTTCTTGTTTGATTTCTTTAAAATCGTCGTTTTTTTGTTTTATTTCTTAAAAATCGTCGTTTTTCTTGTTTTATTTCTTACAAATCGTCGTTTTTCTTGTTTTATCTCTTACAAATCGTTGTTTTTCTTGTTTTATCTCTTACAAATCGTTGTTTTTACTGTTTTCTTCTTTAAAAATTGTCGTTTTTCTTGTTTGATTTCTTTAAAATCGTCGTTTTTTTGTTTTATTTCTTAAAAATCGTCGTTTTTCTTGTTTTATTTCTTACAAATCGTCGTTTTTCTTGTTTTATCTCTTACAAATCGTTGTTTTTACTGTTTATTTATTATTTAATGCATAGTTCACGGTTCCTTTCTGATTTTTAAGACTGGACAATTGGTAGCCTATGCGAAATTAACATATTTTCGCACATTTAAGTGAAAATTCGAAGTTTTTTCGTTTTTTTTTCGTGCGGAAATGACAATTAACGCGTAATAATTGATTTTTTTTAACTCGTTTTTTTTTTAACCAGGTGTTCATTTATATTACGTCGGGGGCGAAGTTTTCGCCGAATGTTTAAGCGACAGCGCCATTTTCGTCCAGAGTCGTAACTGCAATCATTATCACAGTTTTCATCCCACAACCGTGTGTAAAATACCATCCGGCTGCAGTCTGAAGATCTTTAACAATCAAGAGTTCGCGCAACTGCTCAGCCAGTCCGTCAATCACGGATTCGAAGCCGTTTACGAATTAACGAAAATGTGCACCATCAGGTATCGAATTTTGCATTTATTTGCTTTATTTCTTTACTTATTTCGCTGTTTTTTCGCAGGATGAGCTTCGTGAAAGGCTGGGGCGCCGAATATCACAGGCAGGACGTGACGAGTACGCCATGTTGGATCGAAATTCACTTACACGGACCCCTCCAATGGCTGGATAAAGTGTTGACGCAAATGGGATCTCCTCACAACCCTATTTCATCAGTTTCATGATGCGAGAACGTTGGAATAAAAACTTTAAAATGTAGTTTTAGATTTTTGTATCGCCGGAAACGAAGAAGTCTTGAAATTCCACTGCTCAGTGCAACAACGAAAATGACATTATTATTATTATCATTATTGTTATATTACAAGATTTTATGTATGCAAAAATGTTTGGAGCTTTTGGTTCTTGAAAAATCATGTTGGATTTGATTGATTTTTTTTATTTTTGTTTCAAGGATCAATAAATTTGTGTTTTTTCTTTTTTTTATTAATTTTTTTTTGTTGTGCGCAAGTTTTAACTATCACATAATTTATAGGATACCTATTTGTACACACATTGTATGAAATTTTACTGCTGGTCACATGTAAAGTATAAAAAAATGTTTTATTACTATTATATCATTTTGTTAAATGAATTTTAATTAAAAATATGCAATGTTTGATACATAATATGTAGTTTTAGATTGTGTGAAATGTAATAATGATCAAAATTCATATCAATAATTCTCGATTTGTCATGTGGAAATTTGAAATTATGCAAAAAAAAAAAATATCAAATTTGAGCTGAAGTTTTAATTATTATCGCTGTATTATTGTTTTTATTTTTCAAAATGGAGGACCGATTTGCATGAAAACATGGACACTGCAATTTCTTTTTGGTTCATGTTTTTATTTGTGACGAATTTGTTGAAAGACTTTGTGATTTTGTGGTGCAATATTAGTTGACATTCTGCCTTGTTTATTTACAAAATGGCACCGTTTTGTGTTTATTACTATTTTTTTTTATAATAAATGTTTAAATTTCCGTGTAGTTTGATTTAAATTTTAATTTGTTTTAAACTAAAGCGCCGTTGTGATTTTCTCTAGTAGCGCCAACTGGTGGCAATACATTTGATCAGCGAGGCAGAAAGAGCGATCTCAACCCCCACGATAAGCTCTTTTTGCTCGCATTTCGCATAATCATTCGAAGTTCCGGCATGTGTGCATTGATTACTAGCAATTCGGATCTGCAGAAGAAACTGTGAGTGTCTCAACCATTTATTTATATTTGCACCGCGAGGCGGTCAAAATCTATTTTCGGCCAACATTTATTTATACATATTTTGATATTCGCACAATCTTAAACCTCAAAATCCACGCGGAGTTCCCACTGGAGGGAAAAACAGGTGGTTTGCTGCTAAATGTCACTTTAAACTCTTGTTTTTGTGATTTATTTATCGCCATTTGCATAATGGCGCGAAGATTGATTCGCGCGATCTGTCGCGTGATTGTGGAGTCAAAAATTCAAAATATCCCCAAAAAAATTAAAAAAAATATTTAAATATTTAAATTAAACATGTCGAAATAACGTAAACACGTGTTTAACGATAAGATGTTGACGATAAAAATGTTTTTTTTTTGTTAAAGTACAATTTTTGTTTGTAAAAATTCGTTGGCGCTTCCCACTGAGCATTTAATTTGTTTAATTTAACGTTATCAAGTTCGTCGACGAGAGCGCCATAAATTAAAAACAATTCGGAGAATATTTGCAAACATTTTGGGGTCGTTTGATGAGTTTGATGTGTTAATTCGAGGCGGGCGAATCGGGGCTCGAGTGAATTGGAACTGCCGCCATTCCGGCATCGCCATCGCGGAGAAAGAGTGGCAAAAATCAATATTGTTGCGTTGAAGATCCAAGATGGTGGCTGCGGCCTAAAAGTGTTTCATTTGCGTGTCCGTCACGCTCGGTTAGCCTTGAGTGAATGGGTGACATTTATTGTGATGATAAAATGTCGTTTCGCAATTATTCCATATCGGATGAGGTAAAAACGGAATTATTTTTATTTGTTTTTTAAACAATTTATTTCTATTTTTATTATTTCCTCCTTATTTTTTTTCTTATTTCCGGTTTTCACGCTTTGCGAGTTTTGTTCGGTGTGTTTTGCTTTGTTTTAAATCTCGTTTTTATCTGGAAATTTCGCAGATAAAAGCAGAAGTGGGTTGTAAAACAAAAACTGAAAATGTAATCTAAAAAAAAAAATATTTATACAAAATGCGATGATGTCATAGGGAGCAATTGAATAATTTTCCTTTAAATTTTCATAAATTAACGATAAAAAAAATAAAATTCATAAATTAGTTAAACTAATTGAAAGAAAACAAGTTTTCCTCGATCGGGTTACATGAACTAACCCAAATGGAAGGACACTATTGATCCATTCCAGTCGCCATGGCAATCGCCATCAGAACACCATGACATCATTACATTTCTAAAAACAAAAAGAAAAATCGAACTTTCCCCAACAAAAAATGCATAAATTACCTCAAAATTAAATCAAAAAACACAAAATTTCGCAATTCAGGCCCCCGACCCGCGAAAAATCGCACGAAACGTGACAAAAACCCCAAAATGACGTCACAACTCATCAATTTTTCTATTCCTTAAGCAGATAATGGAGACGGAAAACGAAGTGCTCAACGCAACAGTTCGCCGCGGCAAATACCGGTCGAATCTTCCGTTACCACGGGGCAGCAACATCTCCAAATTCGGCTACCAGGAGGCCCCGAAACCGCCCATCCAACTGCCGAGCATCGAACAAAATTTGGGCGAACGCAAAATGTGTTTATCGTCGGTCGACGTCGGCGAACGAGTGTGCGTTTCCGGCACAAAGCTCGGCGTGCTGAGGTTCTACGGGAACACGTCGTTCGCGAGCGGCTGGTGGTGCGGCATCGAGCTGGACGACGCGATCGGCAAAAACAGCGGCGAGATCGACGGCGTCACGTACTTCAAATGCCGCGAAAACCACGGGATTTTCGCGCCCCCGAGCAAGGTGGAGCTGCTGATGGACGTCGGGGTCGTCGGCGAGAGCGGCGACAGCAATCCGGCGGCGGAAAACGCGAAGATCGGGCCGGAAGCGGCCGAGAAAGCGACGAGGAAGTTGATGGCGCCCAAAGTGTATCCGAAGTCTCTGCCGCCCGTCTCGCGGATCGTCAACACCAGTTTTGTGGTGGACGCCAATAGCACGCAGGTGCTGAATTCGAGCGGGAATGTTAGAAACGCCACTTTCGACAAGTCGCCGGAAGTGGCGGCGAAGAATTGCACGTTTTCGAAGGTTTCCGACGATGTTTCGTACGTTCTGCCGGAAATCGACGAGGGGGCCGCGAACAAAACGATGACGCTGCTGGCGGAGGAGTCGAGCGACGACGTGAAGATGGCGGAGGAGGCGAGCGACTTCGGACTGTGCGACGCGAGGGTGGACAAAGACGATTTCGAGAGCTTCGACTGCGACGACAGTTTAGGGATTTTGACGCCCAGTCAGATGGTGGACTCGATGTTCGGCGACTCGCTGCTCAAGACGCCGTCGTTTGAGGACGTGCTCGAGCTGAACGACGAAATGGCCGAATTGGAGGCGTCCGGCGAACCCGGGGGCCCGGAAACCATCATCGCCGTCACGTCAACACCCGTCACGGACAAGGAAACGGCGGTGGCCAAACTGCCGGACATTTGGGCCGGGATGTCGCCCAAACTGCCCGACATTTGGGCCGAGAAGACGCCCATGATGCGCGCGGACGAATCGTTCTTCTATTTTACGCCGTCGGCCGCCAAGCCCGACCTGGCGAATGTGAGTCCGATAGTGAGCTGCAGGAACCGCGGCGACAGGGAGGCGCTGCAACTGAGCCTGGTGGCGGAAAACCTGTCGAAGGAGGTGCTGAACGAGTCGCTGAACGAGTCGCTGAACGGGCTGATGGAGAAGATGGGCAACAACCTGTGCGAGGCGCTCGAGAAGAAGGATCGGCCGATGTCGGCGCTGACGATGTCGGTGACGAGCATCGACACGGGCTACCAGGGCGACGCGGAGGGCGAGGTGCAGAGCGGGGCGCCGTCGGCCGCCAACACGCCGATCGAGGAGGGCAAGTTCGGCGTGGACGAGAAGGATTTGCTGCTGATGATCACGTGCGACGGGCACAACTTTCTGCGCCATCCGAGGACCGATGTGGGCAGCGATTCGGACTTTTGCAGCGACATGGGCACGAGCTGGACCGAGAGCGAGGTGGAGAGCGAGGAGAAGGGACGCGGGAGGGCGGCGAGGGTCATCGATGGGACCTTGTACTATAACGACGTGAACAACGAGGTGAATAATAATAATAATCACGTGGCGTGTAATATCGTGATTCCCGCGAGAGAGGAAGCGCCGGACGCCAGGAGCAGCGACAGTTCGACGTTGGAGGAGACGCTGACGGAGAAGTTTGTTGCGGCGGAGGCGCCGGAAGTGGGTTTTGTCGCCGCAGCTGGCGAGGCACGTGACGGTACGTTGAAGAGCGAGGGAGAGGCGATGGAGTGTCAAGGAGAGGATTCGCTCGGCGCCAAGGACCCGGTGCCGGATAAGAAGAAGTCGGGGGCGAGGAACAGGAAGAGGAACGAGGCGGAGACGCCCACGAAGAAGTTTAAGACGCCCAAGAAGAACGTGATGTCGAAAATCAAGGCCATGATCGAGGCGACGACGTGCAAGAGCGGGGAGGCGGGCGATGTGGAGGTGGAGGGCGAGCCGGTGGTGAAGAATAGGACGGAGAGGGACGCGGGAGGAGTGAAGCGGGTGGCGCGCACGCCGAGGAAGAGTAGTCGGTGGGAGGCGGTGATGTCGAAGATTGCGGCGGGGCAGGCGGAGGAGAAGGCGAAGGGGAAGGCGAAGAAGGAGGTGAGGAGTCGGGTTAATACGAATTTGGCTGCGGCGAAGGCGAAGGGCACGTGCGAGCGGATACCCAAGTTCGTGAAAAGGTAATTGCTCGATACTTCCGGTTTTTAATTTGGGACGATTGGGACGTGGGGCCCATTAAAAATAAATTTAATTGGGTGAAATGCGGGCATATTTGGGGCCCTATTTGAGAAAAGAGTAAATTTTTGTGTTTGGGGGCCCCTAGTTGGGCGCAAACAGGAAGTTGTTTGAGTTTGGGGACCCTATTTTGTTAATGAGTTAATTTTTTTGAGTTGGGGCCTCTAGTTTTGTTGTAAACGGTAAATTGTATGAGTTTGGGGCCCCTAGTTTGCTGCAGAACAGTAAATTAATGGGTTTGGGGCCCCTAGTTTGTCAATGAGTTAATTACTTTTTATCTTGGGGCCCCTAGTTTTGTTGCAAACAGTAAATTATATGGGTTTGGGGCCCCTAGTTTGCTGCAGAACAGTAAATTATATGAGTTTGGGGCCCCTAGTTTGGGAAGAGTTTTTTTTTTAGGTTTGGGGCCCCTAGTTTGCTGCAGAACAGTAAATTCTATGGGTTTGGGGCTCCTAGTTTGGCAAAAAAGTTTTTTTTTTATGTTGGGGTCTTTAGTTTGGCGAAAAGAGTATTAAAAAAAAGGGTTAAGTTTGGGGGGGCCCGTTTTAATCTTTTAGTGATCTAGTTCTCGTTATCCGAGAAATTAATGTAATCGGTTTAGGGCAAATTGAATGAAAATGTAGGTGAATGCGGTTGTTTTGGATGAGCCACACCCCTGCGTAGAAAGCATGGAATAACCTTGACTGCGTGCATTTATTTATTTATTTTATTTATTAGTATTACACAATTTTTTTTTTAGTAAAAAATACATATATTTTCAGGGATTCAACACTCTCGGAATTGAGCGAAAATGTGAGCGAAGTGGGTGATAATTTCCAATCGAACGGGAGTTCCCGCAGCGATGTGAGCAGCGGCAAAAGGAAACCACCGAGTAAGTTGTGGCCGAAAAAGTGCGAAGTTGATGATGAAGTTGATGATGAATACAAATGCGGTTGCTGTTTGGCGTGTCGAGTGTCGCGTGTCTTTGAATATCGTGTTGTGTTTTGTTTAGGAAATTCTCGGATTACGACCACTGAACGAGCGCTCTCGCCTAGTCAGTTAAGCGACATTTCCACTATGTCAGCTGCTTCGCATCTCTCATCCCTGTCGCAAACATCTCATCACAAAGCTTCCGTCTCATTATTCAGTGAGTCGTTTGCTTCGTCTTAATTGCTCTCGTGTTGTTTAATTTTTGAAATTTTTTTTTTTTTTTTTTTGGATTATTTTTTTTTTTTTTTGGATTTAATTTATTTATTTCATGCAGAGAAAAATAGGAAAGGTAAGTCCAAGGGCAGTTGGTGGTGGTGCGTGTGCCAAATGTAGTCCATATATGTTTAGTTTTGTGTTTTGAAGATTTAATTTTATTTTTTTGGAATTTTTGTTTAATTTAATTTTTTTTGGATTTTTTTAGATTCTCGTGTTACAAGTCAGTTAGAAAAACAGTTGAATCTGTCAGACCGTCCAAAATCCAATATTTCGGCAGCTGTTTTGAAGAATAATCGAAAAAATGTCGCCAATACGCCGCTCAAGAAGCCGCCGCCTGGCGGTGTTTTGGGTAAGATTTCCGGAAAGGTTTTTAGTTTTTATTTAAGTAAAAAATTGAATTAATTAGAAATTAAATTTTTATTTTTTATTGAATTGAAAAATAAAGAATTAAATTTTTTAATTAAAATTCAAATTATTAAATAAAAATTAAATTAACGTTTAATTTTTATCAAAATAAAAATTAAATTTATTTCTGTTGGTGGAATTAGAAAGTTTAGGCTTAGATGGATTTTAGATAGAGAAATTAATTTATTTTTTGTTGATTTTTTTTAATTGTGGGAAAGTAAAGGTCACAAGAGTTTATGGAATGATGTAATTTGATAGCATTTAGTACTAGGATTTCATGTTTTTTTTTTAATATTTTTATTTGATTTTAATTGATTTGGTCTTGTTTGTGTAATTAAAATGTTTCTATTGAGTGCACACGTTTTAAGGTGAATAATGGACCTTTTTGAGCAAAGCAAATGGTAATGACTCAGCTTGTCAGTTTTGATTGAAGGAAAACAAATGTCTGGGCTTTATGTTGCATTGACAATGCATCAGGAAGTGAAGAATGCTTTTATTTTGTTATTGTTTATAGATTGGTGTTTTTTTTCTTGTGTTGTGTATGGAAAAATGGATTTTTTGGTATTTTTTGTTTGTTTGTGCATGCGGCTTTTAAGCTTGGTTGGTAAACTTATGGAGCATGCATTGTTTGGTCAAGGCAGAATGCAGAAAATTGATGTTATGCGTGGTTTTGTGAACTGTAATCTGTGAGGTCGGATAGAAATGTTGAGAGCGGAACTGATAATCTTTGTGCTTATGGTTTATGTTTATCTTTATAGTGGTTTGTTTGGAAATTGGTTTGCACAAGGGCACCCGGGGCCCCGATTTATACGGAGTGTGGTAGTTTATATAAATTTATGGAAAATTGTGGAATTTTGGTGAAATGTATGAAAAAGTTGTCGAATTTTGTTGAGATTTATCAAAATTTCGCAAAAATGTCTCAAATTTCGCAAAAAATTTCTCAATTTTCGCAAAAATTTCTCAAATTTCGCAAAAATTTCTCAAATTTCGCAAAAATTTCTCAAATTTCGCAAAAAAAATTTAATTTTCGCAAAATATTTCTCAAAATTTTTTCTAATTTCGCAAAAATTTCTCAAATTTTGCTAAAATAATTTATTCAGGCCGAGCGAGCCTTAAAAAAGGTCCTTTACAAATGTCCCAATTGACCGCACTGATTCCTAACATTACGATCCCGAAATTGAAATGCAGATTTAATTTGAACGTAACCCTTCAACCCCGCATGGAATGCAGATGGCCGCTTAATGAAGCAGTCAATTTAAATCTTCGCCTAACGTTTAAGTCTCTTATCGCCGGATGGCTTTGGAATTGCATGCTCTTTTTGTTTATTTTTTCCTGGCAGCGGCTAAGACGGCGCAGTCATCTTTGGCTAATGGCGGTTCTTCGCGAACGACAATCGCGTCACCTAAAACTGCAACATTGGCACCGAAAAGAGCAAATAGTGCTACAATATCTCGCTTGGCCACCGCGAGCAGAGTTTCCTTACCGCAACAGCGGTCAAATAAATCTGTACCTGCTGCCACTCAAGGCGCTAAAGGTCAGTACCAAGTAAAGAAAAAATATTTCAAATTTAGGTTAGGCTTATTTTTTTTTTTTATTTTTTAATTTTAATTTTTTTTTTTTAAATTCTAATTTTGTTCAAAGTGTTTTTGACAGAGATGCGCGCTTTGTGTCGAGTTTTATTTGAGTTGAGTCGCAATGGCATTGAACTGTGTTCACCCACTCGTACATCAAGTCCAATTTGAAAGTTTGACGACTGACTTCGGCTATTTTGGAGAGATGGGTCACGCTTTTATCTCGTTGGCTTCCTTTGGTGGATGAAAAAAATGGTGGATAATTCTAGTCTCGTGTCTGGGTGACTGATGGATCCTTTTTTGTGTTTGGATCCTTGGGTTTTGGGTTTTGCGTGCGGTTCAAAAACCTGGATGTGTGAGGAGTTGATAACTGTAATTTTTAAGAAATGGAGCTGGAGTTTTTTTTGCTTTTAAATGAGTGGCTTGTGTAAGTTGTAACCTGGGTTGTGCGATGGTGGTTTCCTGTATGGAGGACACTAGGATGAATTTTATTTTGTTTTTTTGGATTTTTTTTATGGGAAAGGTTGAACCTATGCTTCCAGCATCTCGGCCGCTTTCAAGTCTCGGTCTTCAGATCAGAAGGTCCCGCGACGAGATCTCGCACGAGACCTATACACAAAACCACTCCAACACACCAGAATTGTAATCGAACTCCAGACATCGTGGTCGATTACCAACATTGTCAAAGGTGATGCTTTGACACAGAACTACTTTTCCACGCAGTAGAACACAGTACAAAGTTAGGCGTAAACAGGCTAAATAGATCAACGTTGGAGTGGTTTTGAGTATAGACGCGCTATCAGGCGGGCTTTTGAAAGAAACCGACAATTTTTAGGGTAAAAAAAATTTACAACGGGCTTTCATAGTACAAAGGAACGTAAAGTGAACGTTAAAGGTCTTAGCCGTTACGAGAAACAATAAAAAACGTTACAACTCATAACGTTTTTACGTTTTTATGTTTTTTATTAAATCTCGTAATAATGAAATCTTGTTTGGCCGAAACCGAGTTCCTGAGACTAAAAAAACTCGGATCTTAGAGACCGAGATTACGAGACGAGCGCGATCTGGAAGTATACTGGCTGGACTGGCCCGTGGCCATTGTGGCCTGTCCCGACTTCATTAATTGTGGCCCGGACACCCAGATTTCCCGGCAATAAATTTGTTCCCAGTCCAGCCCTGGTTGAGCCGATGTTAGCGTTGAAATGCCATCAACATCGGCCTAGTTAGCGGAGTTAGGAAGAACAAACGGAGAAGACGCTTCTTCTTTTCTGTTTTGCTCAACCGAAGCTTGTTTCCATAAAGCTTAAGATAATAAGTATAGATAAATATAGTGTAGAAAGGGTGTAGTGAATTAGTTTGTAGGTCAAACGTGATTAATCCTTTGATACTACTTAGTAAATGAAAGCAGAATCGCATTAGAATGATGGAATATGGGCGTGTGGGATGCTGTCAGCGGCTCTCTCCCAATCTCGTCTTATCTGGCGAGAGATTTTTATTTTTAGAAGCGGATTGCCGCCTTCCCTTAAAACATTTTTAAAGCGAGTTATTGCGCTGCATCTGCTTCCCTTTTGTCATCTGGCCGAGAGTGATTTCTGCTGTTAAGTGGCTCCGCGAGAAATAAACATTAGTTTGTTTTGCCGCAGTGCACGACAACAAAGGAAGTCGCATCTATTATTGTGCGGGGTCGGGGTCGGGTCGTTTGTTGGAGTAGGCCTAATAGGAAATCGAGGAGGTTTATTTTTTGTTTTGTTTTATTTCAAGGGTGGAGATTAAATATTTTCGGTGCAATGTTGTTTTGCAACCTGTTAATTGAAGAAATGTCGGTTATTTAGGTCATGGTTGATTGAGGTCCAGATGGTCAGCTGTATTAATGGACTAAATGGCCGAATGGGTGTTTATTGTGGATCCTGGGCGTCTGTGGTGGAGACTTTGAATATTTTGTTGCACACGTGAGTAGATTTCGAGGGCATTATCCGGGTTTGATCTGTTTTGCATATTTGCTCACAATGAGATGGGAACTAGTTGGCCTTAATTACATTGCATGACTAAAAAGGTGAAGAAAGTTTGTGTTTAAAGTGTTGGTGGAAGGTAAATGCGGGTAATTTGAAGGATACTGACATTGAAACAGGTGCGAAAAGGTAATTCAAGTGTCAAAACAAAGATGGCGTGTGCGTGGGCATAATTGGATGGAAATTTCGCAACAGCTGCGAGCGGAAGTGTGCGAAAGACCTTGGTTTCTACGGACCCCTATTTCGGTTAATCGGTTTACCGAAAATAAAGTTTTTAAGTTTAGTGTGGTGTGAATTATGAATTGATGGAGATAACGACGACTTGTTGTCTTACTGTCCTTGTCCTTCTCCTTACCGGGATATATTTTTCGTTTTAAAAATTTAATGTAAAAATTCGATGTAAGTCGGCGGGCTTTCCCGAAGCTCTGCATTGCGAAGTGTGTTGAAATTGATCAATGGGCATCATCCTGCGGTTAAATTTAACACTGGCCGTGAGATTTTTAACTGGGTTGATAAAAATATGCGGTAGAATAGCCTCGCTGGTCGTTGATCATGTTCCTTCACCTCGCCACAGACAGGTGTCGGCCAAATTTGGAACGATTTAATGATTAAAAACCCGCCTTTAATTCGGCGAAAAAGGAAACGGTTATTCGACCGCATCGCAGTGTGGAAGATGGAGTAGAAAGCACGGGGATTTAGTGCGTTTACTACGGGGATATAACGTTTAAATTTTGAGCGAACGAAACGAGTTGTTTGAACCCGCCATTAAGCGTATGTTTGCTTTGCGCATCATCCTGCTGCGAGGCGTACGGATGATGAGGCGTGACGTCACTTAATATCGCGCCGACCGGTTTGGTGCTATTCGCACGAGCGGCGGGCGATGTTTTGCAGCTTTTGTGTGTAGGGGTTGGTCGAAAGCCCCTCTTTTTAAGGCTCGTTGGCTTCACCCCAGCGTCTCATTGATCCATTTTGGTGAGCCACAGCGCAGGAGGTTGTATTCGGTTAAGATTTTAGTCGTTTAAGCGATGTTATTTGATGTGTATTATCTTTTTTTCCCGTCCTGGGGCAGCTGTTTGCTTTGATCCGGGCAGTTCGGGTTACACGATGAGCTTCATGCGTCGTGACAAGGAGCGGCGGAGATCGAATTCGCTTCAGATTTCGAAAAATGCCGCGGCGGATTCGATGGATTCGACCCCCAAACACACCCCGGCACCGTCACTCGTCGATTTGTCGAGAGACGAGCAAAAGAATCGGTCCAAGAGGTGGACATCCGGATCTTTTGCAAAGTTGTTCAGGCTGTGTGGAAGTAATTTGTCGAAAGGTGAGTGAGTTGTGAAGATTATGCAATTTGATGCCATTAAGTCGAGGTTTGAAGTAAATTCGTCCTTGACGAAAATAAAATGCGGATTTGGGCCGCGAAATTAATGGGTTTTTGGGAATAATTTTGTTTAAAATTTAAAAAAAAAAATTTATTTTTATTTTGTATTTGGATTATGTGGGTTTATTGCACGTGCCAACGTTTTAATGTTTTGCACCACTTGGAAATGAACTCTTAGCGTCGTTGCCCCCCTAAAGTGAGTCTAGATAACATAGGTGACCTGGCAGTTTGAGTAGGAAGTCGAGGTTGGCTAAAAGTGTGGATTTGTTTGTTGGCAAATTGACAGAACCGAGCTTAAAATGCGGAGTTTTCGTGGGGGTTGGTGTTCAGAAGTGAGCACTCAACTCTGAATTAGTGAATAAAATTCCCCGCTGCTTATATTTATTTATTAAAACGTCGGGACGTTGTAGAACAGGAAGTTGATGGAGCGTTTAGGGTCTAGCTTAGTGGTTGCACCGCTGCTAATGGAGGACACGACCTAACCTCGAATTTACAAGTTGAGGGGCCCCAAAAATTAAAAGCTGGTGAATTTATTAAATATTTATGTGCGGAGGACGTGTGGCAATACTAGTTCTGCTTGGTTCGTTTGGCAAGTGGATTTGAGGTGGTTTTTAGTGATGAAATAATGAGGATTGTTTATTTTTAATTGATGTTTGATAAGATTTGTGCTTGGATTGGTCGGTTTGGAAGTCGGTGGTTGGTTGGAGGAGGATTTTGATAAGATTTTGTTTGATTTTTGTTTGTTTTTGTCTGTTTTAGCCGAACAAAATCGAGTGCGGAACTTGAAGACGGCGCCGGTGATCAAATCGGGACATCATCAGCCGGATTTGTTGAATTTATCGCCCGTTAACACACGAGAAAGTGAAGAGATTAAGCGTTTGGAGACGGTTTGCGAGGCGCATGCCAAAGAAATTAGCAGGTTAAGGACCTTGTTGCAACAACGGACGATGGGGTTCGAAGCGTTTACTGTTTTTGCGAAATATATGGTTGAAGATGTAGGTTTTTTTTTGGGTTTTTTTGATTTGTTTTGATTTGTTTTTGTTTGTTTTTAGTTGGATTCGTTCGCACATCCGTCGATGGTGAAGGAAATGAGCGAGATGAGACGGTCGTTGGGTGTTTGTAAAGTCGATTTGGGTAATTTGTTGTTGATTGAATTATAAATAGAAATGTTTTGAATTTGGGGTTTTAATTTTAGATCGTGCTATTTTGGAGAAGTCGGATCTCGTCGTGGAGCATCGGAGCGAATTGGATAAGTTGAAACGAGGACACGAGAATGACGTGGCGACGTTGAAGGAAATGATTGTCAGGAATTATGAAGAGGAGATACAGAAATGTAGAGATTTTGAAGAGATTTATTTGTAATTTTTGATGAATTTCGATGGGATTTTGACGATTTTTTTTCGTTTTTCGTAGTGCGAGATGAGTTTACGGAGACTAAAATGATTTTAAATGAAAAGCACGAAGCTGAGGTATTTATTATTTGTTTTTGTTGATTGTTTTTATTTAATTTTATATATTTTTTAGATATTTGAACGTCGGGAAATGGATGAACAATTATTTAAGGATAAATGGGGCGAGCATTTGCAGGATTTTCGGGCGCAACACAGTTTGCAAATTAATAGTAAAGTTTTTTTAATTACGTTGTTGGAATTATTTTTGATTAAATGGATTAATTAATTTAATAGCGATAGAAACTGAGTACGATTTGAAGGTTGAGGAGTTGACCAAAGAATTCAACGGCATTAATTACAATTTGGAGCAGCAGTTGCAGGCAATGGTTTCCAAGTGCAGCGATTTGAATCGCCAGAAAAGGGAATACGAAGACGCTCTTCTTAAAGACAATAATTCGAAATTACAAGTAAAAATTATTAATTTTTTTTTTTTTTTTTAAATTATTATTATTAATTTTTTTTTTTTTTGTAGATTGTTGCTGGGACTATATCGGATTTGCAAAAAGAAATCGAAAGTTTGAAAGCTGTGATAGAATTGCGGAATTGCGAAATCCACGAATTGAGGGCCGTGAGCAACAAAGTGACAACGTTGGAGGAGGAGTTGTATCTTAGCGAGGAAAGGATTAAATTGTTGTCCACCAAAGCGGAAGATCTGCAGGCGCAAGTCGATTTAAAAAACAATAAAGAAAGGTGGAAATTGAGGATTTTAAATTGTTTTTGGATTTTAATTTTGTTTTTTTTGTTTGTTTTAGACAATTATCCAACGAGCAACAATTACTAAAGGGATGGTTCGAGAAGGAAACGAAGATGAACAAGAGATTATCGATGGAGAACGAACAACTTCAATGGAAACTAGCGAAGAGCATGGAAGCGACGTCGTTAACGGCACTCTTTGGTGATTTATCTTGATTTTTTGGGCTTTTATATTGATTTTTTTGGGCTTTTATATTGGTTGTTTGATTTTAGATTAATTTTTTGGTTTTTGGTTTTGATTTTTGAGCTTTTATTTTGATTTTTGAGCTTTTATTTTGATTTTTGAGCTTTTATTTTGATTTTTGAGCTTTTATTTTGATTTTTGAGCTTTTATTTTGATTTTTGAGCTTTTATTTTGATTTTTGAGCTTTTATTTTGATTTTTGAGCTTTTATTTTGATTTTTGAGCTTTTATTTTGATTTTTGAGCTTTTATTTTGATTTTTGAGCTTTTATTTTGATTTTTGAGCTTTTATTTTGATTTTTGAGCTTTTATTTTGATTTTTGAGCTTTTATTTTGATTTTTGAGCTTTTATTTTGTTTTTTGAGCTTTTATTTTGATTTTTGAGCTTTTATTTTGATTATTTTGTGCTTTTTTATCATGATTTATTTTGATTTTTATTGCTTAGAAAATTCCCAAGATCAAGCGAATGAAATCCCAAACGCTTTCATGACGACCAGCACGCCGTTATTGCGAGGCGCGAGCGACGGCGAAGCGCACAAAAACGCTTCGTGCAAACGCTCTCTGCCGTTCAACTCGAACAAAACCATTCCTAGTCAACGATCCCCGCTAGCCAATCGGGAGGAGCGAGCTCGACATCATCGTCAACGATTTTCCATCTCGGAAAACGACGCCGCGATGAAAGTACGAGACGTGTCCCCCGCCTCTCGCTACCGGCGCGCGCAGTCCCTCTCCTGGACCGTCGGACTCCACGACTTCAACGCCGACGCCGACCCAAAACAGGACTCCGAGGACGAGCCGAGCGCTATCCATCACAGCACGTCGAACGAAGAACAAAACACCGACAACACGCTGATGGCAAACGGGAAAACGAACGGGGAAACCGAAAAAAGCGAGAAAAAGGAATTCCTCGGCGGAAAGACGGCGGAATTGGAGGCGGCGACCGCGGCTAGTCAAGTAGTGATACAACGCGCTTGTCTGGAGAGGCGGAACAGCGTTTCGCCCGATGCCCGGGTGCCATCTTTGATCACGGTGCAATACGGACACGAACAGAGCTCGGCGCGGTCGAAGAGAGAGCGGCGGAACAGTCTGGGGAACCTGAAGCACGCGGAGGAAGCCGCCTTCACGTCCCGGTCGTGCAGAAGTTTGAGCACGCCGCACGATCTGCAGGCGAAGAAGAAATCGCCGCGAAACTCGCCCGTCAAGACGAAGGCGGAGATGGCGGCCAGGGTGAAAGCGAGGGCACAAGATGGCGGGAGGAAGGAGGAAGGAAAAATGGAGGAATCTCAGGAAAGTGTGAATTTACAGTCGATGACCGACTCGGAGGAGTTCAGTGCGCCGTTGACGGTGAGTTTGAACTCGTGCGATAGTTCGCCGCCGCCGGAAGCGAACGATTTGATCGATCAGTCGTCGAGAAGCGAGGATTCGTCGCCGAGAGCTTCGCCGCAGTTTGGGTCGAGTTTGCGGGAGGAGTCGCTCGGGGTTTACACTATGTCGCCGCGCATGGGCGCTGGGGAGTCGATGATAATGGAGGACGTGCCGAAGCAGAGCCGGAGCGAGGAAATGGCGGCCAGCGAATTGATGCTGCGGCGCACGTTTCCCGAGTATTATGCGGCCGCTAAGGAGTCGTCGTCGTTCGAAGATGACAAAGGTACTCCCGAGTCCGGAAGTTTGGGCGTTTTGCCGACGGATTCGACTAATATTGATCTCAGTTGGTCCGAAGATGAGGATGAAATCCCGTCGGAATCCGAAGTTTAAATATTTTTGTTCTGATTTTTTTTTTTCTGATTTTTTTTGTTGTTTGTTGTTGTTTTTTGTGTTTTTTTTTTCTACAAAAGGAAATTTGAAACAAAAAAATGTGGAATTTTTCTTATAAAGTGGGAATTTCTAAGCCATTTGTATACAAATTGATCGAATATCTCGTGAAAATTCGTTATATAGGCCTATATTTTTTATATTTTAGTTTGCTCTCCCATAGATGATTTGTGTCGAGCGATTCGATTGGTTGGAGAGGGTTTTGAAGTCGGTTGTGATTGGCTAGTCCATTTTTGAATGCTGTAGATGGGTTTTAAGAAAGAAAAGGTCCATAACATTTTACAGTAGACACTTAAAAGAGAAAAACTTAAATTGTAAATTGAAAAATATCAGTATTATGTGAATAAGGATTTTACGGTGGGGATTTTTGACAGATCAAGAGATTTAAATGTGATTTTTGTTAATTTTTTTTTTGTGAACTCGTTTATTTTACTAAATTGTACGTAGTGTACATTTATTTTTGTTTTTGCTAATTTTAGGTTGTATATTGTAAAAGGGCTCGTTATTGTTATTATTTTTTTGTTTATTTTAAATACAAATTGTTTGGAATCATGAAAAGGGGAATCGTTGCAAGAAACATTTTAGTGTAAATATTTAAGTTAACGGCACTCATTTTAGTTTTATCAGGTTCTAACGTTAAAAAAAATTGTTATTAAAATGAGATGTAGGTGAATATTTAAATGAAAAAAAAATACTAATATATATTTGCAATTGTACATTGGAAAATATATTAAAAAAACGTTTAAAAGCGATGAAATTGCAACTATTTTTTATTTGTTTACAATGATAAAGATGATTTTTAGAAATTTATACACCTTATATGGCAAAATATCGGCAAGATTCACGTGAAATAATACTGGAAAAAGGTCTTTTTGACATGATTTTTCTTTTTTTAAATGGTATCGACTGATAGATTGATCCGGAAGGAAGTGTCGTGGTTCTGCAAAAGCGATTGAATCAATTCGACGAATTTCCCTCGAATGTTGTTGAATTCCATTATGTCTTTGGGCTTCTCGGAGAGCCAGAATTTGTCGAATTCGTAGAAAAGGTAGCCTGGAAAAAGGTGAGCAATGAGTGATATTGGTCGTTCAGTTACTTGTAAATGCTCTAATAGAACGCGGGAGTTCGATTGACAAAACCTAGATTTTTTTAAATCAATTTGGACCCGTGTTTGGGCATCCCGCTGTTTATTAGAGCCATTTACGATAGTTATTTACAGTAGAATTGATGAAAATGAGAAATTTCGGGTTTTCCTCGAACCGAGTTGTAAATATGTACTTTGAGAGCACCGGACATAAGTAACTGGTGAGCCACACTGGTTAGATTGATGCCGACGATGGCGAAAGAGTAGCCGTACTTCGGGTGATGGGAATGTGAAACGACGTGGCGTGCGGCGCCGTTGTATTCGGTCGCGAAATACAGGAGATTCTCCAATCCGAGCATTCCCATCCCGCGGAAATCGGTCTTTGGATCGTCGCCTTGGAAACCGATGTCGCCCCACTGCTTGGTAATGCGTGATGTGAGCGGAGTGTCGGGTTCCAATAATTCCCATAGCTATTTAACGAAATTTAATAATAATAATTAATTTTTTTTTAATTTTAAATTCGTTTTTTGTTACGTGTAATAATTTAGTTTCGTGGGACGGATTTTCGGAGGTGAAGGGAATTTTTCGTATATTTTCTACTTCATAAATAAGTTGCCGGTAGCCGAGGATTTGGTGAAAACAGAGGTCCATGGAGCGTAGGAATCTGGAAATTAATTAATTTAGTGTTTAGTTATAGATTTTTTTTTTGTTTGGGGTTTTTTTACTGCATGTGGAGGCGGCAATCGATTTTTTTAATTAATGTGATGCCGGCAACGGCGTTTTGGACCAAGTAATCGGCCTCTTTGCCGTGGAATTTGCCTTCGTCCGATAGTTTGTTGAGGTGGTTCACAAGGTCGACGATTGCTGGTGTTCGTGATTTCATCAAACTGTCTTCTGCAATGATAAAATTTATAAAATTAATTGATTGATTTTTATTACTATTATTTTTTTATTTTTTTTACCGATTCGTAGGGATCGTGCAGCGCCGAATACATTTCCGTAGCAGATGCGTTGCAGTTGTGTGAGACGTGTTGTTTTGCGAAGGAACCATTTGTAAAGTGGGCGCACTAACCAAAGGAAATAACCCCAAACGATGCTCACTATGACTTGCATTTTTCCTTGATTAGAAAGAGATCGGTTATGAAATACGTTTCATTATGCGTGATTACCATTTATTCGTATATCGGATTGTGTGTTTTATACGAAATGCGGATGTTTTCTCTTCGTTGATGTCGGTTTTGGAGTGATGTGTACTTTGAGAGCCGCCATTTTGGTAGGAACTCTAAAATGCGACTTGGCGAGAAAAGAAGATATGAAATTCTAGAAAGTGTAGAAAATAAAAATAAAGATACTACATAAAAAGATATTTTTTGAATTGTTTTAGTTTATTTTAAAAATTTAGATAAATGATCGTAGAAAGATGTATTCTTATTTAAACATTTTTCATTTCATATTTTTCGTTTCGCATTTTTAATAAACCCGATAGGAGGCTAACATTCGGTGTAAAATATTCGTATTTTTTAAAATACGAAAAACAATTTTGAAAATAATCAAACTGAGCAAACAAAATAAATCCAGCAATAAATCTACAAAATAGAAAACCGTAAAAAAATTTACGACCAAATGCGAATTCAGCACCAAATACGAGTGGTTAAGATGTCGTCATTCTAAACAACAAGCATGGCGGGCAACTTTGGGGAAATGACAATAATGGGAATTTTTAACTTGATTTTAGTCTGCTTTATTTTAAACGGATTTTTCAAAAGCGTCGTCGCAACAGACGGACACGGTCAAGGTAAGTGAACGTTCGAAACAAACCGCAAACCAACCCCAAGTGCGCAAAAAACCAAAAAAAAGCAAATTTTAGTCTGCTATTAATTGAACTGCATTTCGCGAGTTACTGAGACGAGTACGAGACAAAAATTCGAGTTTCCAACGTTTAATAAGAATCAATACACTCGCACACTTTTAATACGTGTCACAATTCGTATCTTGGAGGTCGCAAACTCGTTTGCTTGACCTGGTCGAGTCCTAAAGTACCTGTTTGTTGTTGGTGACCTAACATCAATCGCCATCGTTTTTATTTATTTCTTTCTTTTTAGCACCTCGTAAAGCCTTTTCTCGACCATCATAAAATGTTTTATAATTTCGTCCGAGGAAATAGCGAGGAATTAATTCGAAAAATTGATAAATTGCTCACAAATAAAAAAATAAAAATTTTTATCAATTTTTTTTTTTTTTTTTTTCTTTTTTAATAAATTTACTAAAATATATTTTTTTCAGCTTTCATTCAAACTGATAATGAGTTGAGATATCTAATAGATGGAGTTTCAATTCATCTCCATGAGGTAAATACACAAAATTAAAAAATTAAAAAAATATTTTTTTTTAAAATTTTTTATTTTTTAAAAATTTTTTTAATTTTTATTTTTAGAACTTAATAAACGGTGCCTCTTCAGTAAGGTAAGTTATTTTCGTCGATTTTTACCCATTTTTTAATGAATTTTTTAAAAAAAAAAAAAACAAAAAAAACAACTAACAAACTAATCAAAGATGGCGGAGTCATAATTTATTTATTTCTTTTATTGAATTTAATAGAACGAGACGTTAAATCAATTTTAAAATAAAACACTAACGTTTATTCGATTAAAATGTTGTTTTTTCTGACGTATTCTTATCAGCCGAAAAAAAATCAATAGATTTTTGTGTGTATATTCCGCTGCTAAGCATTCTCTAATTTTTATTTTCCTGTTTATATTATTAACCGCTTTCGGCCCGACGGACCTTTGTTATCTTTTTCTAAACGAAAATCATTACATTGTATTAAAATACCAACAAAAAAGTTACAAAATAAAAAGAAATATCTCCAATTTTTTACTTTTTAAGGTTAACAGATGTAGATGATGATAACCTGCACACATATGCAAGTCCCATTAGATTTCAACCTGCAGAATTAGATTTTAAAGATCAGTGAGTAATAAATGCAGAATTTAATTCTCCATTTATTTATTCATATTTTATTTATATTTATTTATTTTCCAGTCCGGTCGGCGTGCCGTTAATCGAACAAGTCGTAGTCATAAACCCAAGTAGTGATACGCGAATTCACATGTTATCCATATCAGGAAGTACAACGGAATTTCATTGCTCCTTTTTCGTCGATAAGGTTTGAAAACACATTTTCAACTCATTGTATTCAAACATTTTCACCATCTGTACATTATATTTTATTTTTAACCTCGTTTTTAACGAGTTAATCCAGTTAACAACATATATTGGCTTAAGATTGGCCCAATATTGGTCCAATTTTATGTTGAAAGTTTATTATCTTGGCCCGATACCAATATTGACCCAATATATAATGTTACCTGGGAATATTTATTTATTACTATATTTATTTTGTTTGCAGACAATTCCACCAGGTGGCAACACGACATTTGATGTCGTTTTTCTGGGCAGACAAGAAGGAATTGTAGAAAATACTTTATTTATTCACACATCTCTAGGCTCCTTTAAATATCAGGTTGGAATTGAATGGTTTTTTTAGTTTTATTTTGATTTTAATTTAATTTTTTTTCAGGTTAAAGCGAAAGGCATTCCAAATCCGTACCGGCTGCGACCATTTCTCGGCGTTAAAATGCCGCTAAATTCTAGTTATTCTCCCGTAATACACATGCACAACCCCTATCGTTCAACTTTACAAGTATTTTTTCATTTTATATTTTCCGTTTTATATTTTTTTAATATTTTTTTTTCGATTTAAGGTAACGGAAATGTATTCAAGTGCAGGGGATCTTCACTTGGAGTTACCCACTGGGGAAATGGATGCATCTAACGATGCATGGGTACGAATTAATAATAAAAAATTAGAAATTAAATCGAAATTATATATATTTTTTTTATTTCGTAGGAAATTCCGCCGTTTGAAACGAGGCCCGTAATGAAGGCGAATTTTATTGGTCGGGTGGAGAATAATCACACGGCTTACATTCGGATTAAAACTAATAGCAGTAATAATGATAATCTTATTTTACCCGTCGAAGTCGAAGTTTCGTCTCGTAAGAATTGGAAATTGAGCGAATTTTATGGATTTAATTAATTAATTTTATTTATTTAGTTCATGGTATTTATTCGTTGACTGAAGTGTTGGATTTTGGCGTGTTGCGAAGCGAAGATAAAGTTAAAACGTTGTCATTGAATCTCATTAATTACGGGCAGAAACACGTTCATATTCAAAATGTTATTGTTGCGCCGGCGAACGAGGCGGTGTCGGTGGTTTTTCAACCCGTTAAAGTTCCCCCCGACAATTTACATCCAACGCAAGTGGCCGCAGTTACCTTCAACCGTATTTAATTGATGACGTTTTGGTTTGGAAAATTATTAAAATGTTTTTTATTTTTTAAATAGCCGCTAAAGTATCGCAAATGAAGCAACATTCGGGGAAAATTGTCGTTAAGTCGAAAAATACTCAATTTAAATTAACCATACCTTACCAAGTTACTATGTTACAAGGGTAATTTAATTTTATATTTTTAATTATCTAATTTTAATTTTTTTTAATTTTTTTTAATTTATAGATCTCTAAAATACGACAGGAGTGTAACGAAGTTTTATTTAGGACAAACGGCGTTACAACCGAGGAATTTAACTATAACGAATTTGTTTAATATTTCTGTAATTATTCACAATGTTGCTTTATCTAAAGACGTGCAATCAGTTTTCAAGGTTGGATTTACGGTTACGTAATTTTATTTTAAGGTTTTTTTAATGTTTTATTATTATTTTTATAGATCCCGCATTTTCAACAAGTAATTTTAGCACCGGGTGAAACCGTAACGGTGATGGAACTTGAAATCCAGAAAGACAACGCTGTTAGTGTCACTTCTTTTCTACGTTTGTTTACCAATATTTCCTTTTTTGATATACCTATAGTTTGTTACGATGGAAAACTCAAAAAAGTAATTAATTATTCATATTTTTGAGGGAATTTTATAATTTATTTATTTAATTTTTGCAGATTGTTGTGCCATCGATGAATAAAGACCAGATCGAATTTGGATCTTTAAGTGTCGGCGAGCAGAGAGAACTATTTATTGTATTTGCGAACGAAAATCCAGTCGACGTAAAATTGATTGATTTATTTTCAATTAAAAGAAAATTATAATTTTTTTGATTGTAGGTGGAAATGACAACATGGACGTCGAATTTCACTATGTCTAGTGTGGATTTGGTCGGCATTGAAAAGGGAAATATAACGGAAGCAGCAGCGAAGCTCAATTTTATAAATTTGTCTAATAGCGTATGTGAATTAATTGATGGGAAAAGAATGATTTAATTTGATTTGATGATTTAATTACTTCAGACTACGATATTGCCCAATCATTACATCGTTTTTCGAATGACGGTCACGGCTCCGGACATTCAAGGCATTTATTTCGGAGAATTGGCTTTCACCACGTCGTTCGAAGTAATTTTGATTTATTTTATTTAAAATCGTAATTAATTCGATTATTATTTAATTTTTTTTATTTTTTTAGACAATTAAAGTTCCGTTTTATTTTTGGAGTGTTTCTGGCAATTTGAATGCCGATTTAATTGTCTTTGATAATGCATTTCCGGGTAAAATATCGTGGAAGACACTGCAGATTCATAGCACGTTTTTACAGCCGATGACCGTCACTTCGGTCGATGCATTTCCTCAGGATTCGCGCTTCACTTTTGAGCCTTTTAAAACCGATAGTTCTATTTTAAAACCCGACGCGAGGAGCACTGTTGGCAAATTGTTCTTCGATCCCACGAAGGAATGCAGCCCCAATTGCTATGCCGGAATGCCAATCAACTCGCCAAGTAAAAAAAAGTTTCAAAAAAATTAAAAAATGTTTAAAATAATTAAAAAATGTCAAAAATCGACAAATTGTACTTAATTAATCAATTTTCTTGTTTCAGTGGGACAAAAATGGTTGGTTGGAATGTCCATCCCCCCAGCAATCAGCGAAATCGACACGGAATTACACAACACGTTGAGAAACAGATGGAAGGAGTTTTCCGAGTCGGGACAACACAGGTTATTTCAATTCATTCATTAAATCAAATTCTAACTTAAAAAAATTTAATTTTTTCATTTCCAGCCTGAATATAACCTTCAAATTGAATACGAACGAAGTTCGGGGCTTTTCCTTGAACGCTCGCGTGAAATTCCAGTGGCCGAGCGTCGTAAACAAAAACAAAATCAAGTTCCCGTTGACTCAGATCGGAAACGAAACCGTACGCGATTTTTTTCTAGAAAACCCGTCGACCTTACCTGTGATAGCTCAGGTGCTTATCCTGTCAATGTACTCTAATCCTCAGAAAATGCTGGATGCGCTGCAATTAAAGTAACCAAAACCCACGAGTTTTATTCATTTATTCCCATTTTAATCGATTATTTTTGCGCAGATTCTTCGAGGGCGCCCCGAACGGCAGCGTCGTGTTCGGCGACAGAGACACGTTCACGTTGCAGGACACGGAACAGTTCAACAAGAAGTCGGATAATCCGATCCCCGCGTACAGGAGGAGCATCGAGGACAAGTTTCGGGTGCAACCGCTCGAAAGTTCCATCGCCATGTTGCTTTCTCCGGGCATGCGCGTGCGAATTCGGGTGGGGTTTGCACCCAAGAACGAATTAGTGCAATCGTCGGTTATTTTAATACGGTATTTTTGACTTTAACAGAATAGTTTTGAATTTTAACGGATTAATTTGTTTGTTTTTACTTTTTAGGAATAACTTGACCGTGTTAGACACGGTCGTGATCCAGGGGCAAGGCGCTTACGGCCAGTTTAAATTCGGGAATAAGAAACCGGGTGCAATGTCGCCGTTGTTTTTCGAAATGACGGAAAAGCATCTCAAGGATTGCGGAAGTGAGTTTGCGCCGCGAGTTTGACGGATTAATTTGAGTTTTGATTGGTTTTTAATCGATTTTTCGGCAGGAGTCGTCAGGACTAAGACGTTGCCGCCGAATTTCACCGTGAAACGAACGTTCATCGCGAGAAACACGGGCGAGTTGCCGCTTTTTATCAAATATTTCGCGATCAACGGCAGTCCGTGCGAGGGATACGGCTTCAAAGTGATGGCGTGCAACGGCTTCGAGTTGCCGCCCAACGCCAGCAGAAAGATCGACATTGCGTACGTTTTAATTAGTATTTTAATTTTTTTTTATGTATATTTGTACATTTGACAGATTTACGCCCGATTTTACGATGTCTAAAATCCAGAGAACGCTCAACATCTTCACGAGTCTAACGCCGAGCGGATTAATATTAAATTATTCACTCATAGCGACAATTCCGTCGGGTCTGATGACGCAATGCGCCAGCGCTTTGCCGCGGCCCGAGTGGGAGCCGCTGCTGTACTACTCGTCGTACACTCTGATGATGTTTCTCTTGTTGTCCGTGCTCGTGGCGGCGTACTTCGAGTCGGAGCGCATCTTCAAGTACCGCTTCATCAGCATGACGACGTCGGTGGTGCCGAGCAGCGAGAACGTGTACGAGAAAAGTAAAGTTTTCGATTTGAAAAACATGGTGTTTCGCGACGCCGAATTCCGCAGCACGTATCCGCCGAACGAGACGAACAGCGGGTCCGCGAGCGAGAAACGAGCGAAATCGACGAGTTCGGCGTCGTCGAACGCGAGCAGCGTGTGCAGCAACCTCCTGAACATGTCGCCAGGGCTGTTCAAGCGCAAGAAAGCGAATAATAATTGGTCACATTCGTCGAAGCAATTGTTCGACCGCGCATTGTTGCGAGAGAAAGACGCATGCAACAATAACATTGGAAAAAGCTTTAATTTTGAATCGGAAAACGGCACGTGCAAAGTTCAAAACAAGAAAACGGGCAAACGGGGGACGATAATGAACGAAAACTCGCCGGCCGTGTGCAGGCATGACAACAAGGGTTCGTGCGACGGAGGCAGGAGGATGTGGACGAGTTGCAACGATGCGGGCAGCCAGGCCGAGTCGAACGAGAAGGAGAAGGAGAAGGAGAGGCCCGCGAATGGCAGTGGCAACAGCGAGAACAAGTCAAAGGTCAAGTCTAATCTGAGGTCGAGGACACCGACTAAATGTGAAGCGAGTTCCGATAATAAATCAAACATCACCCGCCACAAATCGCTCGATTTAACCGAAGATTCGTCATCGACGACCACGGAGAGTTCGGCCGCCGAGTTGGATTTAATAGAAAAGGTGAAGTCACTTTTTATTTGGTTTTATTTGTATTTATTTGTATTTTTGGTTTGCAGCATAGTGATAATTCGGCGCTCGTTAAAAGTAATAGGTTTAAAAATGCGAGGATGAAGTCAAAGACGCCCGATACGAATTTAATAGAGAGGACGACGAAGAAGGCGGAGTCGATGGAGAACCACGACGACGAAGGCGATTTCGAATTGAGTACGAAGAATAAGTCGCATAGGAAAGTTAAGGTCGATCACTCGAAGTCGTTCGGCGGCGATATTTTAAGACCAAAGTAGTTTGTTATATGTTTTTTGTTGTTAACAAATGGGTTTTTAATTTTGGTTTTTGTTTTGTTTTAGTACGTTAGAGTTGCCTTATAAATTGAAGTCGCCGAGCGAGGAAAAGACACCGAAAAATACAAACGGAAAAGTTAAAAAAATTCTAGTAAATAAAACCAAAGGTAAAAATAGAGACGACGAAGGAGAAAATTGATTTATACGTTTATTTCAATATTTTTTATTGATTTTTATGCTTATTTCAATATTTTTTATTGATTTTTATGCTTATTTCAATGTTTTTGAGTGATTTTTTTGTTTATTTCAATATTTTTGATTGATTTACACGTTTATTTCAATATTTTTGATTGATTTACACGTTTATTTCAATATTTTTGATTGATTTAGACGTTTATTTCAATATTTTGGATTGATTTACACGTTTATTTCAATATTTTTGATTGATTTTTATGCTTATTTCAATATTTTTTATTGATTTTTATGCTTATTTCAATGTTTTTGAGTGAATTTTTTTGTTTATTTCAATATTTTGGATTGATTTACACGTTTATTTCAATATTTTTGATTGATTTAGACGTTTATTTCAGTATTTTTGATTGATTTACACGTTTATTTCAATATTTTGGATTGATTTACACGTTTATTTCAATATTTTTGATTGATTTAGACGTTTATTTCAGTATTTTTGATTGATTTACACGTTTATTTCAATATTTTTGATTGATTTACACGTTTATTTCAATATTTTTGATTGATTTACACGTTTATTTCAGTATTTTTGATTGATTTACACGTTTATTTCAATATTTTTGATTGATTTACACGTTTATTTCAGTATTTTTGATTGATTTACACGTTTATTTCAATATTTTTGATTGATTTACACGTTTATTTCAATATTTTTGATTGATTTACACGTTTATTTCAATATTTTGGATTGATTTACACGTTTATTTCAATATTTTTGATGATTTTTATATTTATTTCGATTTTTGTTGAAGGTCCGCTGCACGTTTTGGCCTCCGAAAGCAACATCAAGGGCCGAACGACGCACTTAAACGACTGGGATCAGCCAAAACAAACAAGTAATAGTGGTACGACTTAATTACGCGTTGATTTTGTTGAAAATTAATCGATTTGATTTTGTCTTTTCAAGACGAAGCGTTCACCGAGCTCGCCAAACAGACGGAAATCTTTGCGCAGAAGATTCGGAGACCTTCGAGCGACCGGCCGACGAGTTACAGCGAAATCGTGAGCGACGGGTTGCCCAAACATCAAAACGTGATGACGAAAACGATGCCGGCTTCGACCGTGATCGCACCGGAAGGCGAGAGAAAGGAGTTGAAACACCCGGGCACGATCGGTCAGCGTTTATCGCACAACAAATCGGCTTCCCCGGTGGGAAACCACTCGTGGGGTGCCACGATGCTCAGTCCTGCGACGCCACACACGCCCGTCTCGCCAAACTCGCTCTTTTTCCCGTCGGACCTCCTTCAAGACGCGGACGCACAATCCAGGGGCCCCGAGACCGCCGGCAAAGAAATGCCCGGCGGAGACGCGTACCCCGTGTTCGGAGCGCGTCGCAATTCGTATCTCAACTCGTTGTGGGACCCCGAGAGCAAGTGGCAGCTCAATCAGAATGCCCAAAGAGGTGATATGATTGAAATTGATTGATTTGCTTGAGTTGGACGTTATTAATTGATTTTTTTGTCGACAGAGGGCGAAGGGTGGAGTAATTTCGGGGTGAATTTGCTGGATTACGACGGGGTGTGGAATAATAGCTACAATCTCGAGTCGAACGCGTGGTCTTCGAAGGATTTGTTTGGTTATTCGGCTTTGGTAATTTGGGATTGGTTGGAAAAGATTGATTTTTTATTTGAGTTTTAATTTTTTGTTTTTTTTGTTGTTTTAGGGGAATAAAAATGCGGGAGATGACAACAAAGTGTTTGAGTCGCCGTTATATTGGCCGTCGTGGGCCAATTCGAGTGCAAATGCAGCTGAATGTACTTCAGAAGGCGCGTCTGGCTTCGACGAACCTTCGGCCCAAGTTAAAGAACCCGAGACGAAATCCGACGTTAAAGTAAAATTATTTTGGGAATTGTTTTAGATTTTTTTGGTTGATTTTTTGTTTTTGTTGATGTTTTTTGTTGTTTTTTGATTTTCTTTTGTTGATTTTTGTTGATTTTGGATTTTCTTTTGTTGATTTTTGTTGATTTTGGATTTTTTGTGTTGATTTTGTTAATTTTTTTTAATCTTTTAAATTTTTGTTGATTTTGAGTTTTTTGTTGTTAATTTTTGATTTTTTCGAATTTTTTGTTGATTTTTTGATTTTGTCGATTTTTTTGGTGGATTTTTTTTAATTTTTGATTTCTTTTCAGGACACGTGTCCGGAATTTGATCCGTTTCGAACGCCCCACGACATCTGGAGCCCGTCGCACCCGCTGACCAACAGCAAGGAAAATGACAGCAACCAAAGTTGGGCTTTTAGTCTGTTTTCTAACAAAAGTTCTTCAAACTAAATCGCAGTAACGTAATGTCATCCAAGTCTCTTAAGGTGCGGTATTGAAACAAAAAGACCCTCGTTATATTTTCGTTTTAAATTAATTTAAAAATAAATTAAATTAAATTAAATTAAGTTATATATGTAGAAAAATAAGTAATATATTATAAACCACATTGTTCTTCCTCCCCCCCGTTTGTCATTAACGCCTTATATATATTTGTTTTTGTTTTTTAGTTCGTTTTATCTGTTACTCGTTGAGTTTTCTTATCAATTTTTGAGATGAGGATGACATTTTTTTTCCTTTTTTTTTTTAATTTATTTTTTTTTAATGTAAAAATTGGCACGTTTGTAGCCTCACTCCGAATACTTAATTATTATACTTAAAAATGAAGTTATACTTTTATTTTGTACTTATTAGATTTTTATTTCTAACGAAAAATGCACTCATTTCGTATTGTACCAACTTAGGTAGCTGCACGATTCCGATCTGAACTTCTTGGCATTTGGAAATATGGTCTCAAAAATCTTTAAGTGTTATCACCTCAACTGTTTTCGTGTTTTGACAAGCTAAGACTTGGTTCCAGCAAACGTTCTCTGAATTTGTAAGAATGAATTAAAAAATGAAAATTGAAAAACAAACAAAAACGAAAAAAGAAAAGGAGAAATTCCGGGTCCAATGTAACACAAAAAAAAATTATTTATTTTAGTTTTTAAATTAATTCATTAATATTAATATCAAAAAATAACAATTCAATTAATTAATATCATAATTCGGTGCTATTTCGATCCTTTTCTACTTAATTTCTCGTCTTCGCTCGATTTCTTTTCTTCAAACTCTTCAACTAGCGCTTTTCCCGTGCTTTTCGCCGTCCGCTTGGCGAGGCTCTTCACTCCGACCGTGTTCAAATTGTAAGCGGTCATCGCGATGTTTCCCACGGTCCGAACGGCGTTGTCCGTCACGTCCCCGACCGCGCAACCATACCTAAAAACAAAAAAATTAATTAATCAACTTAATTTCTTACATTTTTTAACATTACAAACCTATAATTAACAGTTTGAACAGTTTCATTCGCTAAACTAAACGCCAAAAGTCGAGCTGCGCTTTCCAAACTGATATAAACCGTAAGAAAACCTTAAAAAAAACACACATTTAACCACTTTTCAACACCAAAAACTCCTTTAAATAAAACCTCTTAAACCACCAGCTGCAACTTCCAAAACATCGTCCACTTTTCCACTAACAATTCTCGGATCTTCACCCAACGCTTTCGACAACAAATGCGATCCGTGACGACGTAAATGTGGCGCCACGTAACGCCCGAGCGCCATCGTGGCATCCGCAACTTTATGCACTAAAAAAAAACAACAACAAAATTAAATTTTTCAATTTCAGATTTTTTTTTTTTACTAATTTACCCACGAAACTGCTGACGGACACAGCAGCGCCTGTAAAACTGCGCGCGTAATGCAACCCTTTCTGTACTCGCGGATCCACATCGGCCGGACGACTATTCCGGTTAATTTTCTCCCTTAAATTACTCGCACCGCGATGGACCAATTTCGACGTAACATTTGCGCCGTAATTCACCCCTTTCGCTAACAATTCCGCACCAGCGACGATCCCACCCGATATCTTTTCGCTCAACCGCTTTCCTTCCGCCGAAACGTCTTCGCTCGTTATTAAACTTCCTTCGTGCCTCACCGCCGTCAATTCGCACAAAATGTTCTCCAAAATGAGGCGCTCGTCGGCCGCCACGCTGTCCGGTATGAGCAAGCCAACCGCGGCTCCTAAAACGAAGAGAAAAACACGAAAAATGAGTAAAAATTATCGGTATAAAAGCCCGAACTACCTGGTTGTCTCGCACTAGTGTCCGGAAACATATAGGCGCCATAATTCGTCTGTAGAACGGGCGAACGACCGGGAATTAACGGATAAATCCACGCGCCGACCTCGAGCCACCCGGACGGCGCCTGGCCGCCACTCTCGCTTCGGTTAAGGAACGTGTAGACAGTGAGCGGTGTCGGGTACGACGGCGCGCTCACATAACCTTCGGGAGACACGAAAAACAGCTGAACTTCGTCCAAATGGAATATGATTTCGGCGTCGGGCGGAATTTCCGTCACCACCGGTAACTCGGCGCCAGAAAGTTGTGCTGCCATCGCCGAAACTTTGTCCCGTAATGAACTGGCACCGGCGACACCGGAATTTGCATGTGCGCGCTCATTGGACGCATTTGCATGCGAGTAGGACCAAAGAGGACTCGTCGCTTCGTCATACGACGGCGGAAGATCTGACGGCGGCGGCGGTTGCAAGGTGCGCAGTAGGATGAGTCGTTCTAGGATTTGTGTTCGAGTTTGTCGCATCTTGGCTTGGGCTTCCCGGGCTTTTTCCCAGCTAGGGACGGGTCTTTCGGGGAATGACAGCGCCTGGTCGATTAATCGTAGCGCTCTTTCGTAGAGCAAGAGCGCGCCTTTGGCTTCGCCTTCTTCCTCCATGCTGATGGCGCTCGACACGTAGAGGTAGGCTTCGTCGTGGAACTGTCTGAAGGATTCTAAATCGTTGTCAGCTCGCATGGTGCTTGTGGATTGTGAGTCCGGTACGTGGGTTTTCGATTCCGCCATTTGTGGAGATGTTTTGGTGGTTTGTTTCGGGGTGGGATTGAGTCACGTTTGATGGTGGAAGATGAGTTGCAGGTTTGGTTCGCGACCGGTTAGGTTTTTATGTTTATTTATTTATTTATTTATTTATTTATGGCTTTTATGATGGTGGAAATGGTATTTTAGGTTGATAATCATTAGGAAAAATTCGATTTTTATCGAAGTTTTGTGTTTTTATTGACGATCCTGTATAAAACTTCTTTTTATTTTGTATCTAGGATTTTTTTTTACTCGACCGGTCGCTAGATTAGTTGGAATGGGCACCGCCGCGGCGTTGTTAGTGTTTACAATTTTATTATCACGTTTACAGCTGACTAATCCGAAGAGAAATGACAGTAACTGCAGGGAAATGATCTCCTAGAAGATAAATTTTAATTGCAAACCCTAAATACGTGCACGATGTGCCGTTGGAGGAATTTAAACGAGTGTTTGCGGTACTGGCGAGTATGGATTCGGCCGGTTATTATGGGCACCTACACGGTCATATTTATCATCGTACTGCCGCTGTGTATAATCAAATTGAGTACGAGTGGAGCTCAGGCGAAGGACCAGGCAGCTTTTGTCGGAGGACTCTTCGTGCTGATGACACTTCCCATTGCGCTGTGGGAGATTAGCCAGCACCTTGTCCACTACACCAAACCGTATTTACAGAAACACGTGATACGTATATTGTGGATGGTTCCGATTTATGCGCTTAATGCCGTGAGAAATTTGGATTTTTGTGCGGAAATTTGGATTTGTCGTTGATTTTTTGTTTGTTTGTTTGTTTTTGACAGTGGCTGGCGCTGTTGTTTCCGGAAGGCGCGATTTATATGGACACGGTTCGGGAATGCTACGAAGCTTATGTGATTTATAATTTCATGATTTATTTATTGAATTTTCTTAATTCCAATTTGGATTTGGAAGAAGTGCTGGAGAATAAGCAACAAATCGCGCATTTTTTCCCGATGTGTTGTGTGCCATCTTGGAAAAACGGGAGGTAGATTTGAGATGAGAAATGTTTTGTTTTTATTTTTTATTTTTTTATTTTTTTTATTTAGGGAATTAATTCAGCGTTGTAAACATGGGATTTTACAGTACACCGTCGTCAGGCCTGTTGTGACTGTTATTGCGTTGTAAGATATTTTTTTAAATATAAATTTTTTTTAAAAAATTTAAAATAAATATTGTTTGAAAATTTAGAATTTGCGAACTGGCGGGTGTCTACGAAGAGAACCAATTCACGGGCAAAAATGCCTACACTTACATAGTTTGCATCAATAATTTCTCTCAATTCGTAAGTAAAAATAAATAAATAAATAAATTTAATTAAATTTAATTTTTTTTTTAGATTTCTATGTATTGTTTAGTGCTTTTCTACAAAGCCACTCGCGAAGAACTTCAACCGATGCGACCAATCGCCAAATTCCTGTGCATAAAAGCCGTCATTTTCTTCTCATTCTTGTAAAATTAATCAATTCACATGAAACTATCGATTCATTTAATTTTTATTTATTTATTCATTTTTTTCAGTCAAGGATTTATCATTGCCATTCTCGTTGCGACCGGTGCCATCAAAGAGGCGTTCACAGCCGACGACAGACAGGCGAAAATCATAGCAAATAGCTTACAAGATTTTTTAATCTGCATTGAAATGTTTTTGGCCGCCATTGCCCACATATACGCTTTCTCATACCGGCCTTACGTGGACCCGGAAGCGGACCAGGTGCCGTGTTGCGACTCGTTCTGGTCCATGTGGGACGTTTCCGACGTCCACCGCGACATAAAAGACCACATCAGGGTCGTCGGTAAACAAATCGAGTTGGACAAATTGATTTAGTTGATTAAAAAAAGCAAAATTTCAGGTTCCACCGTCAAAAGACAAGTGACGAGGATCAGGACGAACGAAACGATGCAGGACGAGCGCACGAGACTCATCAACTCCGGTGCGCATCGCTCGTTGGAACAACCCGGGTGCGCGAGTCATTATCAGGCCGTGACGGCAGAATGTTGCGAAGAGAGTGAGTCTAGTGATAAGTCCGGGAACATAGTCTCCATTTAATCGATTTAGAATGACGCGATTGGTGTTTTACTGTTTTTACGACGCTCGGATATCGATCTCGATTATTTTTCACGCAGAAACGTATTTACAAAAGCTTATTCTACCGTTATTGTGATACAAATGTGGCTGCATTTGGCTTTGATCGTCACGCATTGACCGCTTTTCACCGCCATCGGTTTATCCAGCACGACGCAAGCTTGTCGCCAATAACAACCGTGATTTCAAGTGTCTAAAATATCGCTTCCGTATCGGAGATTGGACCGGAACTGCTGTGATTTGGTGGTGCATCGATTCGCGGAGGAAATTGTGATGTGATTTGTTACGAATACGAAGCAAAAAAAAATTATAATAATTGTATAAATATATTTGAAATATAAAAATAATTTTTAAAAATTTAAAAAAGTTTTCATTAAAATCTTTCTGGCGATGATCATCCAAGTGCAGGTGCTAAATTAAACTAAATTAACAATTAAGTTTTTATTAGTTATTTCAGTTCGTGACACCGCCACCAGATGGCGGAACGAACTGGTAGCGGTGTCACGAACTAAAATATCGCAACCTGACGGCGCTGCTAAAAAGAAGTTTGAATGAATTTTTCAAGAGAAAAACTTGGTTTATCGCAAATATCTCAACAACTGTATGAGTTAGGCATATGCATGTGATATTTAATCGCTTTTTTAGATCATTTCCGATCGACTGAGCTCATTTCTGGCAGTTTTTCAATTTTTGACCGATTTTGGCCATTTCTCCATAGGTTAGCCTTTGGGTTTTTGTCAAAATTGGCAAAAATTAAAAAAGTCCCAGAAATGAGCTCAATCGATCGGAAATGAGCTAGAAAAGCGATTAAACATCACATGCATATGCCTATCTGTTACGGTTGCAGAGATATGGTCGGAAAACGGAATTTTTCAAGAGAAAAAGTGGTCGGAATACTTGGTTTATTGCAGATATCTCAACAACTGTAGGAGTTAGGCGTATGCATGTGATATTTAATCCATTTTTTAGCTCATTTTCGATCTTCTGAGCTCATTTCTGGCACTTTTTCAATTTTGGACCGATTTTGGCCATTTCTCCATAGGTTAGCCTTTGGGTTTTTGTCAAAATTGGCAAAAATTAAAAAAGTCCCAGAAATGAGCTCAATCGATCGGAAATGAGCTAGAAAAGCGATTAAACATCACATGCATATGCCTATCTGTTACGGTTGCAGAGATATGGTCGGAAAACGGAATTTTTCAAGAGAAAAAGTGGTCGGAATACTTGGTTTATTGCAGATATCTCAACAACTGTAGGAGTTAGGCGTATGCATGTGATATTTAATCCATTTTTTAGCTCATTTTCGATCTTCTGAGCTCATTTCTGGCACTTTTTCAATTTTGGACCGATTTTGGCCATTTCTCCATAGGTTAGCCTTTGGGTTTTTGTCAAAATTGGCAAAAATTAAAAAAGTCCCAGAAATGAGCTCAATCGATCGGAAATGAGCTAGAAAAGCGATTAAACATCACATGCATATGCCTATCTGTTACGGTTGCAGAGATATGGTCGGAAAACGGAATTTTTCAAGAGAAAAAGTGGTCGGAATACTTGGTTTATTGCAGATATCTCAACAACTGTAGGAGTTAGGCGTATGCATGTGATATTTAATCCATTTTTTAGCTCATTTTCGATCTTCTGAGCTCATTTCTGGCACTTTTTCAATTTTGGACCGATTTTGGCCATTTCTCCATAGGTTAGCCTTTGGGTTTTTGTCAAAATTGGCAAAAATTGAAAAAGTTCCAGAAATGAGCTCAATCGATCAGAAATGAGCTAAAAAATCGATTAAATATCACATGCATATGCCTAACTCATACAGTTGTTGAGATATCTGCAAAAAACCAATTTGGAAAAAAAGCAAAGGCCACTATAGAGTGAAATGGATATTGACCATGGTGGCTGCGTGGTTAGGGTTGGCGATTACTGAATTGTGTTAACGGGCTCGAATCCACAATTAGTTTTACGTTTTATTATTAATTTTTTTCAGTCTAAAAAAGAATAATCTAGTTTGTAATCATTGATCATTACTCTTCGGCGTAGCCGAGTGGTTAGAGTGCGTGGTTTGAGTGGTTTGGGTACGGGTTCAAATCTGCCACTAGCTTTTCTTTTGAAAATTTATTTTTTCAAGTTTAAAAATGGCAATTTCAACTTTATAAGGCTCAAACTAACCGCCTCTGCTAAAAAGCACCGGTGGGAGCCGGTGGGAGGATAACCATTGCGCGCGGCTTCTGCCGGCGCGCCGCGGGTTCGCCTCCCCGAGTCGCTCTCCACGTTGGTCAACTTTTTTTCAGTGTTTTTTTTTTTTTATTTTGCGAAATCGGGAAGGTTTTCATAGGTTTTATAGGTTCTTTTAGGTTTTTCTAGTCTCGTTTTTTTTTGAGGTTTTTTGAGGTTTTTTGAGGTTTTTTGAGGTTTTTTGAGGTTTTTTGAGGTTTTCTAGTCTACCGTCTTCCCTCGAACATAGCGTCATGACGTTGTGTTCGAATACAACGACACCTGACGTTGTATTCGAATACAACGTCATGACGTTGTATTCAAGTTTTTTCATGCAACTTTCTGAAAAATCAGAAAGTATCATGTAATTTGGCAAAATAAAATTGATTAAAAATTTCAATTTCAAAATTTGTATCCAATTCGTTTTAATACGTATCAAATTTGTTTTCGAGGGAAGACGGTAGTCTCTTTTTGAGGTTTCTTTGAGGTTTTTCTAGTCTCGTCTTTTTTTGAGGTTTTTTGAGGTTTTTCTAGTCTAGTCTCTTTTTGAGGTTTTTTGAGGTTTTTCTAGTCTACTCTTTTAGTTTTTTTTGAGGTTTTTCTAGTCTAGTCTTTTCAAGTTTATTCGCATTTCATCTATAAGTATAAGTTATAAGAAACTTATAGCATAACGGCTATTGTAGCTGTGTGGTATCTTCTTCAAGTGTTGTGGCGGTGGACTCTGGGCTAGCGTGTTCGAATCTGTGATGTGAATTATTATTTTTTTTAATTTTTTTTTTAATTTTTAATTTTTAAATTTTAAATTTTTTTTTAAAATCTCTAGATTGGTCCGGATTCGAACCCGAACACATGTCCGTCGTTAAGTTTCAAAATACTAGACATCTAACCTCGAAGCTACTGCTTCTTGTTGTTATCTTTATGTCTAATTGCCTTCTTATAGAGTTAAGAGAGAAAATTAGTAGAAAAGAATAACTCAAATTAGAACTGAATAAAATCAGCTGAATTTTTTTTACTTAAATTTATCCATCTCTGGATTTGAACACAGACACATGTTCTTTATGTATCATTATTTATCACGTCTCCAACACCAGCCATCATACCTCGGAGCCACCACTCCTTCTTATCCATCTACTGCTTAATTCTCTTACTTACAGATTGCGCACTGACGTAATTGATTGAAAACCAAGAGATAAAAAATGTTTAAAAATAATTTTCTTCGTCATCTGAATTGCTCTGGATTCGAACTAGAGACTTTGAATGCACGTGTCTACTCAAGATAATACTGGAAACGCATCGCAAGAGCCACCGCTCCCCACTCTAACTCATTCCTTAACTCCTGTACTTAAGCAAGGAAAGAAAACTAAAAAGAAAAGAAAAATTCTAAACATCAACTCAGGATTCGAACACGCTACATCTAACTCTGAAAGCCAAAGCTAAACCCAATGAACAACGAACCCCACAGTCAGAGTGGCGTAAAAATGAGTATTTTAACCTTAGAAACTATAAATGCTGTCATACATCCCAATGTTTGCAACATTTACCGTTTAAGCCAATTTTTATATATTGAAATCTGGTCGTAAATATGAGGTTTGAATAAGAATAAAAAAAATTTAAAAATAAAAATGAAATTATTTTATATATTTTTTTATTTGTCTATTTTTGTTTCCCCCTTTAGACACGAGTTGGTTTTATGTCTATTTTACACTTTTGCTATTGTCACTACCGTGATCTTCAAATATTTTAATGGAAGTGATAAAACCAACGCCGTTGGAGGCTCTGCAAGAATATCTGCCTCGGTCATCACCATCAGGTTTGGCTTCGGTGATCAAAAGAGACAGAGCCATTTTCCATTTGTCGCACACGTGAATTCTCTTTTTGAACTTCAATGTAATCACCCGCAGCCCAAACATGTTCGTAGTCACAAACATTGTTTAACAAGGAGAAGATTTCAATTCTATTTTTTGAAAGACAAGGGCGCTAGGGATGCTAAAATTAAACACAAGCCGCAACATAAAAATATAACGACGCTCCAAGTAGAGGATTTCGTATATTGATAGCGATGGCGGCACAGAATAATATTATTCTGTGATGGCGGGACAACGAGAAACATGCACGCGAGTTTCTTCATTAATGTAATCTCGGCTGAACGAAGTGAAGCGGAGCGAAGCGGAGCGAACGAGTGAAAGCCGATAGCATTCACTCGTGTAATTGGAGGTTTAACAGGAGATGGCGCTACTAGTCGGGTTACGTCAGTCTTAAAAGCTATATCCTGGAAAAAAGGAAGTGAAGGAAAAAATGGAGTCAACAACAGCACCGAGTTGACGGTAAGCGTATTTACGATATTTCTTAATTATAAGCGTTAGAGTGTAACTAAAAGTTATTAGCTGGAGGTAAATGGAGACCAAATGAATTAGTTGTGACAAGGGAGGATGTGGTGGGTCCTGTTAAACCTCCAATTACACGAGTGAATGCTATCGGCTTTCACTCGTTCGCTCCGCTTCGCTCCGCTTCACTTCGTTCAGCCGAGATTACATTCACTCTTTGTAATCTCCGGCTAAACAGGAGACTTGAAAGGTAACTTTTTTCCATAGGATAAAAATAAAAATGTTTTGGAAAAAACAAGTTTAACAATTTTTCAGTTTAATCATTTTTTATTTTATGAATTTATTTTGGAATCGGTCTGTTTAGGACTGATTCTTGAAAAGCATTGTGGTTGACAATAGTTTTGTTGTAGAACCTCGCGAATGTTTGTTCGGAGGTCCAACCGGCAACACCTAATATTTGTTGCACCGGAATAACACTGGCGGCTGCACTGGTGGCCGCAGCTCGCGTCGAATGAGCACCGAACTCTTGACGGTAAACCGTATGGTGACCCGCACGAGAATCTTGTGCATAGTTTTGGAGTTGAAAATTACAGCGTCGGTTGACACTGTCATTTCCGAGGTTTTCAATTGTTGCAGTGAGCTTACTCTAGCTGCAGTAGTTAAGCAAGCAGAATAAGTGTCTTTTCTTGTAGACATATCCAATCTAAGTTGTCGTGTGGCCAGAGTTTGCGCAATTCGTTGAGAGCCAAACCCACATCCCATGTTGCCACGTACCGTGGCAGACTAGGTCGTAAATTAGTAACTCCTTTTAGAGTGCGAACTACTATTAGTTGTTAGACAACAACGAATACATTATTGTATGTGTTACATTCCATTTCTTCGCTTTCTCTTTGGCAAACGATTTCGATATGGACTTCGATCGTAATTCGATGGACTATTCCAGATAAATAATATGGGTTTGTGAAAATAATCCTATTTATGTAAAAAGTTTTACTTTGTAATCAGGTATATCCTTATTTTTTATAAGTATGAAAATAAATATATTTATTTATTAACCTGTTTACTTAATCGAAATTATACGTGGCTAGTTCAGATTCATATTTCAGAATGCAATGATTTTTTTGATCTTATTTCGAATTCTTTCGAAATTGCGATTTCTTGTAATCGCGTTCTTTGTTGTTATCCAACACATGCTTTCTTTTCAGAATAGACAGTATCTGCCGTATTTTCTAGGTGGGCATGATTATGTCCCAGTCGGCTTAATTTTCAGCCTCCGATGATAAGTTTTAAAAAGTCTTACCGAGTGGTAAAATTAACTTTTTTACGATAAATTTCATTTCTTGCAAAATAAATTTAGATTCAGATCTCGGTTACAGATGATGTTAATGAAAAATCTCTCATTTATCTTAAATATTTCAAGGGATCCCTTACGTATGGTGATTCGATAGAATTTCCACTTGTGGCGACGCAAATTTATCAATTGATCTTAATGTATCGTTATTCAAGTATGAACGACATAAAATGTTTTATTTAAATAAAACTTTATAAAAACCAAGTGTTTTCCAATCTTATTGAAAAGTAATGCAAATAAAGTATTCGTTTGAATTCTTATTAACTGCGCTTAATAATCAGGGATTTAAAAGGTCATCTGGTTTATTCATATTCGTAATATCTATTAAATAGTCGAAATGTTTGACGTGTTGTTCTTACAACAAACTAGAGAAAAAGCAAGTGCTTTAACTTGGTAATATATTATACTTTCAAGTGTAAAAGGTGATGGTCTGGATTGACCTAACTTCTAAAATATTCCAATTTTATTTTAAAAAGGGACTTTTAATATTGAAATGTTCTTTTGAACGATCTGCTACTACATACAATTAGTGTGCAGATGGCTTCAAAAAAGTTCTTGAACTGAATAAATACTTATAGTTCTGGTAAATATGTTTACCATTTTGTAAAATCAGAATAAAATAAATTGATTCATTTACCAATTTGATATGTATTCTATTTATTTTGAGAATGAAGAGTAAACTTTATTCCTTTTTCCCGTACTGAAATGATTCGATTTTTGCAATTCGCAAAGTTTACCTATTTGCCTTTAAGAATTTTAGCATTAAAGTGAATGCAACTTTCTTTCTTGTAATTGACAGCACAAGAATAAAGCGGAATATTTTTAGACATTATAGATAAATTTCTGTTCCTATTTATTTCAATCGAAACTTTTTCCAGTAAATTTGTCTAAACCAATCTCATTCACTTTCGTAAATGCGTACAAGAGAACTGTGACACTCTGATTCGATATAAGTTATAAATCGAAATAAACAAAGATTGTGATTAAAACAATCTGAATTCACGATTGAAAAATTGTTAATAACAATTAGGAAGCACGCTAAATCGTTGGATTCTTGGCGCTTCTGGTTTCTAGGCAAAGCAGCTGTAAAATGTTTTCATCGGATTAGAACATTCGAGCGATAATCCTTGCCTTGTTGGATTTTACTATTTTAAAATCACGGTCTTGATTATACGAAACGAAAGTAAGGTTGATCAGGTATGAGGTATGTGTTAATCTTGTAACCAAAATTTGAGAACAAATAAACCTGTTCTTTAAACAGTATCGACTTTCCTTTGTACTTATTTCCCAAATAAAAGTTGGTGTAAGTGTCTGATAACTTTTTTGTCAATTTCTTGAAATGGCCGATTGAAAATAATTCGAATTTGAATTCGGTGAAAACGACGTTCCGTAGGCGGACAAAACAACGATAAATTCGGACTGAATTTTATAATTTCCCGTGGTAGATTTATAAAATAATTTTTATTTATTAACCTGTTTATGGTTTTACCACGTGGTAGAATTCTCGTTTTACGAAGATGTTCGATTTTTCTACAGAAAATCAAAATTAAAGTGAATATTTTTCACTTCTTGTGATTCTAATACAAGATCTTTATAACTAAATTTAGTTATGACTTAAATTTCGGTCAAAACCTACTTTTCATTTTCATGCGCACAAACTTCCCGATCAATTTGCATTCAATGTGACCCCAACGAGCGGTGGTCCGCCCATCTGTCTAGTGGCTCGCCCATCTGTCTAGTGGCTCTCAAGAACTCGCAAGCCGAAACAACTGGGCGACAGGGGAGATTGGGATGACGGAATCGGAACATGTTCGATTCGTCAGTAATAGGAACGGATAAATTAACCATATTATCCGGGATGACGGGATCAGAAACATTGTTCGATCCGTCTGCGTATGTACCGTTTACGGTTGGATCCGAAGCGGATAAAATTACCGGTCCGCCTGCGACGACAGGGGTATTCGCAAGGACGGGGTTCAAAAACAAAGCTTGTCCCAATATTTGGATCCGTTCCGCCTGTAACAACAGGGGCAATCGCCAGTGCGGGGCTAAAAAACAAGTTTTCCCGACTAATGGATCCGCTTCGCCTGTGACGACAGGGGATTTTGCCAGAACGAGGTTCAAAACAAAGTTTGTCCTGATATTTGGATTCGTTCCGCCTGTAACGACAGGGGCATTCCGCTCCGCCTGTAACGACAGGGGCATTCCGCTCCGCCTGTAACGACAGGGGCATTCCGCTCCGCCTGTAACGACAGGGGCATTCCGCTCCGCCTGTAACGACAGGGGCATTCCGCTCCGCCTGTAACGACAGGGGCATTCCGCTCCGCCTGTAACGACAGGGGCATTCCGCTCCGCCTGTAACGACAGGGGCATTCCGCTCCGCCTGTAACGACAGGGGCATTCCGCTCCGCCTGTGACGACAGGGGATTTCGCCAGAACAGAGTACAAAACACAGTTTGTCCAGACTATTGGATCTGCTCCGCCTGTGACGACAGGGGATTTCGCCAGAAAGGAGTACAAAACACAGTTTGTCCCGACTATTGGATCTGCTCGGGATCTGCTCCGCCTGTGACGACAGGGGAAGTCGCAAGAACGGGGTTCAAAAAAATAAAAATTTTTGTTCCGTTTACGGAAGTCGGAACGGATATATTAACCGTTCCGTCCGTAGCGATAAGGTTTCTTTGCGGTAAAACGACAACCGTTTCCGCCGGCTGTTTATCCAACACATGTTAGAAAGCCAAGACGTCCAGCCAAGACGTTAGTGGTCAGCGGTTCAGGCACGGCGCCTGACCCAGCCACAGGAAGTACGCCAGTCTGCGGAAGAACGACGACCGTTCCCGCAGCAATCTGATTTGCAGCGATAGTCTGCATCAAACCGCGCAATTTCGTCGGTTAGCACATCTAGCCGCTGGTTCATCCTTCTCGGCGAAGGCAGCGGCGATTGTTGGTTCAAAGTTTGGACCGCGTGGTCAGTATTATCGTCATTGTCATTAATAATCGGGAAACCGATAACCTTAACGAAGGAATTCATTTTATGTAACTATAAAAAACAATGATATTACAAAGGGGTTCGAAAAATATAACAATTTCTTTTGAAAAAGGTAGAAAAAACGATACTTATTGAAAATTTTCTCGTAGAGCAATTCGAACCTGACCGCGCAACCCGTTAGTAGAACCGGAAGTGACGTAACCCGACTAGTAGCGCCATCTCCTGTTTAGCCGGAGATTACAAAGAGTGAATGATCTACTTTTTTCGTTAGAGAAGATCACAGTTTGAGTAAGTACATTTATCTTCATCATAAACTTATTTGATCGTAAGGCCTAGAAATGGGATTAAATTGCGTTTGAAACCGACAGAAATTCTGTGTAGAGCTTTTAAATTAATATATAGACCGCCGATTTTCAATTCAGGTAAATTTGTTTTATGCCAAGAAGATGAAAAAGAATAATTTTTGTGTGAAGTCAAAATTCTAAACTTGTGTACTTTGCATTAGAAATCATTTTAATTTAAGCAAGCTCTACACAGAATTTCTCTCGGTTTCAAACGCAATATAATCCCATTTCTAGGCCTTATTACAATCAAATAAGTTCGGTTCTGACGTCACTTCAATTTCTTCCATTGTTTGTATCGATTCAACAGCGCAGGAACTCAGAATGTGAATTTAAAGCACTTTTTCTTCCATCAACTATTCAACGCAAATTTTTTACTAAAGTCAATTGAAAAAAGGCATTAAAATCATTTTTTGAGATTTATCTTGCGGAATTTGTACTGACCGATGCAATTTGTTGGTCCAGCAGAGAAGGGCACATTCTTCGTTACAAACTACCTGGATCTAGCATTTCTAGAAAATGATTGAATCTCTGTGCAACATTAAGCTAAAAACCGTCTGAAATGCAACAAAATGATCACGAATTGCAACTAATACCGATAATTACGTCTTGCTGTAAATGCTGTGCAAATATTGATACTGATGGGAAAAATTAATTATTTTTTTTCGTAAAATAATTGCTATTTATTTACTTTGATGACAAATTCTAAATCCGAGTGCATTTTTCTCCCATTTTGCCATTCCGCCGCCTTCTCTCGTACCATTTAAACACAAGGTGAATAGATTAACGATTTTAGAATGATAATGATAAATAATAATTTATTAACTCACTAATAATGTCGAGTGTGCAAAGTGTCATGATGTCAAATGAAGGTTTTTTTTCGCTTCAATTCTCGGCTACGGAAATTTAACGAGCAGTTTTCGTCTGGAGCGCCAATTTATACCGTTAATAAAACACTTGTTATTTATACGGTTTAATGACGCAGATTAATTTAATGAGAAAAAGGTTGTCCACAAACCAGTTTCTAGCCACGGTTGGAGAAAATTGTAGTCACTTGACAAAATAAGTTAGGCGCTTGCACGTTTTGGGAATGAAATACGACGAGATACGGTTTCAAACCCAACCACAATCGGTACAATTAACCTACTTCTCGTAGGGCCAAAAGTACAACTTAATAAGTTATGAAAGTTGTGAAAGCTGAAAAGTTCTCTTCCCTTTTTCCAGTTTCTGTTCGTAAAATCACCATAAAATTGCATTGTCCCCCAACTCAACTAAATTAGCTCTGTCAGCAAGTGCAAGAGGAATTCGGAATGAAAATGAAATGATGGGTTGTCAGAGGTGACAACAAACTCGTTTTATAATGTGCTATACCTATTGATTAAATATTTATGTATTTATTTTATTTTATTTTTGACGAAAAAGAGAACTTTTCAACATATGCCATACTCGGAAAATAATACTCTTTTTAAAGTGCAACAAGTAATGTGTAAGGTCCTGGCAACTTGTTTATCAATCCCCTAATCCCGCGCCCCATTGTTGTATAGTAATGCCACGGTAGAAATATGAGCAATAAAAAGGAAACTTGCACATAATAACTCGGTGGAAGTGATTTCCATTTTCACAGCGATAGTATCGACATGTCTAACTCGCAAAGCGCGCACGATCCAATTTGCTTATTCCCAATCCTCCAAGAGCAAAGAAAAGCAATTACAGAAAAAATTTCTACAATTTTAAAAATGGAACCATCAAAGTTCAAATAGAAGTGGGCGGAAAAGTGAGTTTAAGAAAAGTAGGTTAGGTATTATGACAAATAAAGTAGTAACTCTTCATTGAACTTTATTGAAATTTGGCAAACTGTAGCATTTGTACAAATTTCTATTTACATAATGTAATGACGACAGTAACGTACCTAAAGCTCAAATAATGAGTGTTTTCCTACACCATTCGTTGGAATAACTACGACAGAAAAGGCACCAAAATGTTATTTCTTAAAGAAAATAGCAACATATGACCACCTATAAAAATAAAACATTTCATGAACAAATCTGGGAAAACTTAGTTCACTGAATAAACACAAAAGAGTTCATTTTGTAATGAACTTACTATAAAATATTAAAATACTTTTAACAACATTCCATTTATCTTTTCGAACAGTGAGCACAAAATTGATGAAACAAAACTGGAGCTTTTTCCTACTGGAATTTGATGCTGCAAGCACGAAAAGAGAATCGTTGGTTGGCCATTCACAGCTTCATCTACAATTCAATTACAATGGTTAGTTAGTTAATAACATTTTTATAGGAATAAAAATCGAATCTAACACTCACTCCGTTGCATATCCAAACCAGACCATGCTGTTTCACCAATGGCCACATTTTTATCAACCATTCACGCAGTTGTCATTCCACACTAAACATGCGTCGTCCAACGGTTTCTCTGCACATTTTTCTCATTTTTCGGTATAAATTGTAACAAAATCATCATTTTTAATGCGGCTACGATAGTTGCTGCAATCGAAATTATTCAGTATCGTCCTGTCGCTAGTCACTGCGCACTCCTCCGGACCTCTACCATTTTGAACGAGCGGATGACCACGCGACGGATCACGTTTCTTGAAAGCCGTGACGCAGTGAGCCATCGTGTAACCATCCGCTTCGTCGTTGCATTGTGGGAAGGCGTCACTAATGGCCGCTGATATTTGAATACGTCACGGCGGCCGCTTTTCACATTTATCAGAGGTTTGTTTGTATTTTAATTTTCTAAAAATGTTTAAAAAAATCATTAGCGTTATTATCAGTATTGAAGTTATTGTTTGCTGGAATTTTTAGCTGGTAGTTTTATATGAATTTTAGAATTCGAATTTGTCTATCAATTCCAAAGATGAAACTACTTTTTTTTTTAAACTCCGAACCAAAGTTTAACATGTTTTTAATGTAGTTTAAACTTCCAACCCGAAATACGAAGTAGAAATTTTTATTTGCAGGTTCTACCTGGTTCTACGGACTAGTGGAGTGACGTCACCTAACGGACAACACGAAAATAGAAGCGAAAATGGAAAAGACCAACCTCACTCCAGTCCAGTCCAGTCCACCACCGTGAATGAGAATTTCTACTAGAAAGGTCATCGCAATGAGTTTTAACAACGAAAATACAGCATTATGAGGAGGATTTTATACAATTTGAAAAGTTTGAAAAGTTATTGATTTTCTAAATTAAAGATTATTGTTTATGATTATGAAATAATTCGAAGCCAGTTACATGTCGTTGTTTGTGCGTGCACAGTACGACGGTGGACATCAATAAACCGACAAAGTGAAATTGTATAAAGTCTCCTCATCAGTCCATCACGAAGATGATGTTGCGGAGAAGCCCATCACTCACCACTAACCATCATCCAACAAGAAGATTCAGTGTGCTCAGGAAATGTTATTTTATTATTATTTAAACTCAATAATGTCGAGTTGGAAAATAGTTTTAAACTCACCAATCAGGTGAGAACTAGTAATTGCGAGAAAAGCAATTAGAGTTAATTGCTTTTTTATAAGATTTGAGCTATTTAGAAATAGACTGCAGAAAAAACACGTGATATTGTATACGTAAATAGGATTTAATTGTGAAACGATTATGAAATGTTACACAAACAAACAGAACGAGGAACGGTTAAAAGATAAAAAGAGCATTGCCATCTGCACAATGCTTGCTCAAGCACTAGTGGCTGGCCAAAATAACAAAACATTAGATTAAACATGTATTCCTAACTTACAATCAAGTATTGTCCAGTTGTTAGTTCTTTATCTTCCAACTTAAAAGGAATGGTTTGTTGAGAGGTGTGAATTAGCAATAACTTGTAAGCCTTCGTGCTTCTTCTCATGACAATAAATCCACTCTCGGAATAATCTTCTACCGAGTGAATGTGCAAAAGGAATGACACGCGAGGTAAGTTTCCTTTAATCACTGGGTTATGATTCAACAGTTTGGTATTTTCATTGTGTAGTGTGTCGTATTGGTTGTAATTGTAATGTACCCAGTAGCTGTAGAATTATTTTAATTTTAACGTTTCATCCCATCGGGTATGTTTTAACATTAACGTGAATATAAAAAAAACTTTATATTACCGGGCTAGTGTGTATAGATTTCTACTTTGGTATTGTTTGTTTAGGTTGGTGTGGATTGTTCACAACACGTCAAAGCTAATTGTTCTTTAACTTGTGTATACTTGATACGGTTACGTAATTCTAATCCTAAAAGAGCTATTGGTTTTTCTTTTGAAGAGGCTTGTGCCATCATTATGTTTCTGCATGTCCTGTCCCTGTCATATAGCACTTTTGAATTTCTTTGTTCCTTCTTACCGTCTGTATCGTTGTTTTCATCTGTTCTTTGTCACTGTTCCTTCTCAATGCAGCCATGAAGTAATTGTCCTTTTGTTTGTGTGTGTTGTACCTAGTGAATGTTCTGTAGTCAAGAGGTATTTTAATGTGGCTAGTTGCTGCAATCGAAATTATTCAGGGTCGTCCTGTTGCTAGTCACTACACACCCCTATAAAACCTTATCATTAGGTATCGTACTGTCGCTAGCCATTGCGCACCCTTCTAAAACCTTATCATTAGGTATCGTCCTGTCGTTAGTCATTGCACACCCCTTTAAATGACAGAATACAACGACTAGCAACAGGACGATACTTAATGATAAAAATTCAGGGGAAGTACAATGACTAGCAACAGGACGATACCTAATGATAAAAATTCAGGGGGAGTACAATGACTAGCAACAGGACGATACCTAATGATAAAAATTCAGGGGGAGTACAATGACTAGCGACAGGACGATACCTAATGATAAATGTTCAGGGGGTCCAATGACTAGTGACAGGACGGTACCTAATGGTATAGGTCCAAAGGGGTGTGCAATGACTAGCGACAGGACAATACCTAATGATAAAGATTCAGGGAATGTGCTATGACTAGCGACAGGACGGTACCTAATGATAAAGGTTCAGGAGGTATCCAATGACTAGTGACAGGACGGTACCTAATGGTATAGGTCCAGGGGGGTGTGCAATAACTAGCGACAGGACGATACCTAATGATAAAGGTTCAGGAGGTGAGCTATGACTAGCAACAGGACGGAACCTAATGATAAAGGTTCAGGAGGTGAGCTATGACTAGCAACAGGACAGAACCTAATGATAAAGGTTCAGGAGGTGTCCAATATCTAGTAACAGGACAATACATAATGGTGTAGTTCTAGGAAAATGTGCATTGACTAATAACAGGACGATACCTAATAGTGTAGTTCTAGGGAGTGTGCAGTAACTAGTAACAGGACAATACCTAATGATAGAGATCCAAGGAGATATGCAGTGACTAGAAACAGGACGATACCTAATAGTGTAGTTTCAGAGAGGATGTGCACTGACTAGTAACGATACCTAATGGTGTAGTTCCAGGGGTGTGTGGTATGGTGGTTTGGTATGGGAGAGGTGGGAGAGGTGTGCAATGACTAGTGACAAGACAATACTTAATGGTAAAGTTTAAGAGGCGTCTGCAGTGAACAATACCTAGTGATAAGAGTTCAGAGGGATGCAGGACGTTACCTAATGATAGTTTCAGAAGGGTGTACAACAGCTAGCATTAGGACTACCTAATAGTAGAGTTCCACAGATGTACGACTAGCAACAGGTTCTAATAGAGATTATATTAACTAACAAAATCGCCATTTTCTTCTTTTTGAATAGTGAAGCTACGCCGCACAGCATAATGCTAGCTGGGGAAAAAAAATATTAAATCAATCCAAAGATAAATCAAAATTTAGCAAACTAAGTTCTAAGTGATTTCAAACTTACTCTCTCCTTTTATCAAGTATCCGAATCGCTATTATTAACTTCTCTAATCGATTACAATCTGACTATAACTTCTGGCAGAAACATGCATGATCCTCGACTTATGAATTTTTTCTTTAGTTTTCGCAGCTTTAGAAATTCGAAATTTATCACTCAACCCTCAAGTATAATAAAAAAAAATTCTTTTGTTTTAATCGAATAAACTAGATGAACAATTTTATTCGACACACAAGAATCCCCTCACATCAGCAACAAACTGTTCAAAATTTTCACGGAATTTCGTTCGGTTTTGCCTATCGTCAATCAACTGAACCCCCGCCAACGAATCATTAAACGAATTTCCCAATCGTTGATAACAAACTTGGTTCACTTGACTGCTCAAAATGCTTTCCACGATTCCTTGATACTGGTCCTACAAACACAACAAAACAAATTAAATTCTACATATTTTTAAAAACAAATAAAACCCACTTGATACAAGAAAATCAACATAAACAAAGCGCCACACGCCGACTGCGTAAGATCAAAATCAAAACTCTGCATCAAAACAATATTAAACGTCATCTGTAAATAAAGAAACAACAATTAAATTTCGATTATTCCACTAAAATTCATTTTCTACCTTCAAAAATTGTTTCAGCGCGACGTAACTATAATTCCCGAGATGATTTTTAGCCATGTAAGTAGTTTATCAAGCCACAAAGTCGAAACACAAAGTCAAAATGTTCGACGCGAATCTGCCGAAACGTAGAAAATGTTATCAAACAATTTAAATACGCTTCAATTTCAAAATTTTACTCTCTCAAACCCAATTCGACGGAAGCAAAGCAATGAGTTGTTTGAAAAGCCCTTCCGGTAACTGGCAGATCTTCTCCGGATAAATCTCCGACACAAAAGTCATCATCTTAAAATACTGCAGACACAAACGTGGAAGTCGGAGCAACTCTGCATTCATCAACGGCATCAGAATGTTGAGCCCGTAGAGCGTCACGTCGGTGACCGACACAACGTGTCCGTCGCTTTCCTTCGAATTGCACGCACTAAAATCGAGAAATTCCTTGACAGCAAATTCGTAAGCAACTCCATCAGCAAGATATCTTCGTACTGGTCCTCTTCTTCGGTCGAACTAATCGATTGCTTACCTAAACCAATCAACAAATCAATTAGGAGTCGGTAAAAATGAGCAACTTTGCTACCCGTATTGAATTTTGCATAGGTTTGTATCACAGAAAGACAACATTCGAATAATATATAATAATATATAACCTCCAAGAGCAAAGAAAAGCAATTTAAAAAGAAATTTCTAAAATTTTAAAAATGGAACCATCAAAGTTCAAATAGAAGTGGACGGAAAAGTGAGTAAATAGTTTAAGAAAAGGAGATTAAGTATTAAACGCTATAAGAAGTGAATGACAAATAAAGTAGTAACTCTTCATTGAACTTAATTGAAATTTGGCAAACTGTAGCATTTGTACAAATTTCTATTTACATAATGTAAATAAATACTACAGAAATGTTTCCATTGCCGTTCTGTATCTAGCCAACCATCCGAATTCTTGTCTCGTTGCCGGCGCAATTCACATTTTTACGGTTCTCGCGTCGTATGGCATTTGACATTTGGCAATCTCTGAGCACGGTTCACCATCTCAACAACTATCGCAAGAGTGAACATTGCATCCGGCTAATTCGTTATTCATTGTATGCGTGGGCTGTGCCGGCGTGTCTACTCATATAACAAGGAGGTGTTTTGGATAAACTGACCGCTATTCTTGCAAATTTCCGGCCGGGCTTTCTAAATTGGTGCTGGTTCTGGGTCATGTCGACGCTGGCAACAAATCTTCTTTATCACGGACCGATCGGGCTCATCATAATCGCCAATGCTGTCAAAAATGGATGGCCGTGCGGGTGGGTGAAACAACCTGCAGCGTACTCTCTCTAAAAATAATAATAATGGCAGATTGTTTAGATTTATTCAGTTGTACATTATTAAATTTGGTACTTACCCAAATACATTATGGCGTTGAGACAACTCCTGTTTCGATTGTGGATGCCATAGCTGCCGCCCATGACGCCGCGCTAGTCTTCTTCCCACAATCCAATCTGATCCTTGCTTTCGGTCGTGCTTCCATCTGGTGAAAGAAACCTGAAACTTGATAATAAATAAAGCGTCATCAATACTGATTCGGTTGAAAATAATTTTTCCCGGATTCAATAACAAATCAAAATTTAAAAAAAATCAAATAATTCTTTACAGTACATGTTTATTTAACAAAATTTAATTTCCTGTAATCCACTGAAAAACATTCGATGAATTTCGTTGCGCCATCTAGCGTCGACTTGGAACATTTTAATTCGACTAACTCAAAACTAGATATCTGGAAAAAAAGAAACGTACTCACACCCCCGATTAAAACACACAAAAAATCAATTCATAATTCGTATATCAATTTTAATCGAGTAAAATAAAAAAAAAATAAAATTTGTCTGCTTTCATCACGAAACAGGATTTGTCAAATACACGTCCGAATAAATAGAAAGAGATTTACATTTCCATAAAACTTGAGTTTGAAACAAAAATAAAACTAAGATCTATAAAGCGTCAATACACTTTACTCACACTCCAGCTATTCCTCGCAAATAAAACACACAAGACCAATTAAGTAATCTCTTAATCGTGCCAGAAAATAAAAACACGTTTCGCTAAAATACTCTCATAAGAATAAATAAATCACGAATAAATCTCGTCAAACTGCGCAACATCTCATTCCCCTTTGAAAATATCAATATTTAGCTCTCAAAATACATGATTTCGTTTAACAACAACACAATTTTACGCACAAAAATAACAAATGCACAATTCAGATCTGTTTTAAGAATATCATCGGAAAAAATCTCAAAAAAATTAACCAAAAAAAAAAAAAATTAAAAAGTATTTTTCTGTATGGCGTAAATGGACGGACAATACTTCTTCGCAACAACCTCGTACGCCTGACCAGACCCAATCTTAACCGGCGTATTAACACTATGCTTATTCCACACATGAATTAAGTAACTCTCCTTAAACTTCTTCATCGCTTCCTCCGTTCTACTCGCGTTAAAAAAATCCCTCCATTCCTCCCACCCCAACGCGTAAAACGCCGTGGACGGCAGCACGGTGACCCCGTCGCAGCGCTCCCGCGTCACCTCGTTCAAAGTCTTGATCCCCCCGCAAACCCTCTTAAGTACTCGCGTGAAGAGCTTCGGCCCGTTCCAGCCCCAATCGGAGCCGCTGTACGTGTTGGAGAACTCGACCAGACATTCGTTGAGGAAATTGTGTCCCCGATCGAAGGCCATCACGCCCGGCGCGACCACTATCTTGCTCTCCTTGCCCGCACAGTTTCTCAACTCGGCCAGCGACTTGATCACCACTACGTCCAAATCCAGGTAAATGCCGCCGAATTTCCACAGCGTTAGGAACCGTAATGCGTCGCTCATGTGCGAGATTTTGTACGGGCTTTTCCTCCACTCGCCTTCCTTGTACCAAGTGACGAGCGGCGAACAGTTGAAATATTTAATCAAGTTGAGGTACTCGAAACTAATATTTGGAATTTCAATGAGTGTTAGTATTTCTGCGTTATTAATATCGAGGGACGGCGACGTAAACAACACTATAACCTGCATGTCCGGGTTCTGTCGAGCGGCCGATTCGACCGCGCACGCCTGACGGGCGTTTAAAAAATCTTTTCCTGAGGTTTCCATGAGGAAAATTTTGCTAGGCACTGGTGATTGAGTGGACGATGAAATGTTGAGTGTAAAAGTCCTAAAAGGCATCGTGTTGAATAAAACTGTGGCGGATTCTGATGAGGTATTCGAGCAAAATTCGCTCGTGTAGAAAATTTCGGAAACGTCCGTCGGCACTATCAATGAAAATTGATTAAAATTAATTTAAATCAAAAGATAACGTTTTGAATTTTTTGTTTTTGCTTGATTGACTACCTTTGCTGGCGATAGGAATCAGCGTGTAGAACATCCCCACGATTGCGAATGCAATCACGATGGAGAAAGCGACTTTCTTACTGGCCATTATACGTGGAATCTGAAAGAAAATGGACATAAATAAAGCGTAAACACGATAAATGTGTGGCAACAGTAACTATGGAATCGTAGAAACGTTTGCAGTAACTGAATCCATTAAAAACATACGTTTCCATCGATTTTTACGGTAGTTTTACACACAACCGTAAGGGCGGAGTTTAAATTGAAAAACATTTGTAGTTGTGTTTGTATTCACAAAAAACATACGTTTCCATCTATTTTTACGGCAGTTTTACACACAACCGTAAGGGCGGAGTTTAGATTGAAATATTTATTAGTTGAAGTCAATAAAGGGAAGTAATTTACCTCGTTCGGTACCTGTTGAATGAAACCATTTGCCTATTACTACGGCCAGCGTCGGTTAAATAAATGAAATTGTGCAAAATGCTTTTAACAGCGAGAAAAAAAAGCAATCGCTAATATCGGTATTCGCACGTCTACGAAGATCAAGGTTCAAATTGATAGGGAAAACTCGAGTTTGAAATGACACAGCTGAAAGATTTGCTCCCCTTCTCCATTACAATTCGATGCTCGAAATTTCCGTGTGGCATTCTCCACGCTTTTTTGTTAAAAAAAAGATTTCGGAGAAATTAATTTCGTGGAAATTTCCGTATATTCAACGTTGCGTGCGAGTTGTTGACATCATTGCGAAATTCCAGTTGCGGTTCGTCAGTTGTTGTTTTTAGCCGTGATGCCGTTGCGGGAGAGCTCGGCATGGCGTCATCGCCAGTCGTAATTGAGAATCTTGATAAACGATTATTAAAAGTTGTGTTAAACGTAGTATTAATCGTTTTACCGTTCAGGTCAGTCGTTTTCTCGCCGACTACTTTTCTTCGTCTACGCACCCTCGTGGCGAAAAGTGTAAACATAATTCGGCGTTTTATAAATAAACTACCAAGTATAGAAACCATATTTGGTTTCGTCTTGAATCTCTCGTAAAAATCGCAATAAAATTTCAAATTCGTAATTCTTTATCTAGAAATCAAAATCTTTCATCAAAAAATATTATTTAAAGACTAAAGTCGCTTATACATGATTTTTTTTTAAAAATATAATACAACAAATAAAGACAACCACAAACAAAAACAAAACAAAATTTAAAAATTTAAAAAAAATTAAAAAAAAAATTTAAATTTAAAATGTTAAAATATACAAAAACAAATCTAAAACGATTTCCTTTGTACCGAATAAACAGACGGACAATATTTTTTCGCGATAACATCGTACGGTTGTCCGGATCCGATGTTAACCGGCGTGCGACTGCTGTGCTTATTCCACACGTGAATTAAATAACTATCATTGATTCGTTGCATTACCTTCCCCGCCTTGCCCGCGTCAAAAAAATCCCTCCACTCTTTCCAAGCCAAGGCGTAAAACGCGCTCGACGGCAGCACGGTGACCCCGCCGCACCTGTCCCGCGACACCTCGTCCAAACTCGCGATCCCGCCGCAAACCCGCTTGAGTACTCGCGTGATGAGTTGCGGTCCGTTCCAACCCCAGTCGGATCCGCTGTAGGTGTTGGCGAACTCTTCCAGACATTCCGTTAAGAATTTGTGGCCCCGGTCGAACGCTATGACGCCAGGCGCCACCACGATGTCGCTTTCTTTGCCCGCAAAGTTCCTCAAGGCGTCCATCGGTTTGATGACGATCACGTCCAGGTCGAGGTACATTCCGCCGAATTTCCAGAGGGTTAGGAAGCGCAATGCGTCGCTCATGTGCGAGATCCTGTAGGGGCTCGCGATCCAGTCGCCTTTCGAGTACCAAGAGTGCAGCGGGGAGCATTCGAAATACTCGTTCATGTTCAGATGCTGAAAACTTATGTTGGGAATGTCGACTAAAGCGAGGATTTCGTCGCTACTTAGGTCAAGATTGGGTGACGTGAAGTATACAACGACGTGCATGTGTTGGTTTTGTCTGGCGGCGGACTCGACCGCGCACGCTTGTCGGGCGTTCAAATTCGGGTTGCCTGATGTTTCCATTAGAAAGATTTTTCTCGGCTCTGGAAATTTAGATAAAGAAGTTTTAATGGAAGATGTTTTTTGGTTGGTTTTTTGTTGGTCTACCATTCGATTTCCACCGTTTGGAATGTGAGGAGTTGTGAGTGGGGCGAGCAAAATTGACAACGCAATGCGAAGTGTTTGTGTACCAAAGCAGGTTGAGGAATCTTGAATCCGGTGTGGAATTTAGGCAATTTTCACTTTGGTAGTCAAAATTTAAAGCCGCTACAAAAATATTATTTAAAAAATAAAATAAAAATTATTGTTTATTTTTTTATTTTTTAAATTTTATTTACCTTTGGTGAGTAAACTTGTTATTATGTAAAATATGGTGAGGATTGTAAATAAAATGGCGATAATAAAAGCCATCTTTGAGTGATTTATGTTACTGGAATAAACCTGAAGGAAAAGAAAAATAAATCTGAACATTTGGAAATTTCAAGCTGGCAATAAATGAGAAATATTTCAATAAAATCGTCGATTTTTCAAGGAAAAAAATCCGTATTTGTACATTTGGAAATTTCAAACTGTCAATCAATTAGAAATATTTGAATAAAATTGTCGATTTTTCAAGGAAAAATGCCGTATTTGTGCATTACATAAAGCAAATTGCAGTGATATACCATTTTGATCTATTTTGTTATTTCCTCCATTACTTTTCCTGCAAAATCAGTGTCTGTGGGATTTCATCATGCGACTTCCACTTTTGTTAAACTCCTGTCAATCAAACTATAATTAAACGTCTGGATCAATCGTTGTAAATCATTATTGAAATTATTAAAATTTCTTGATATACCTTCTGACCACAGTGTCCGAAGCACCATGCAGGGGTTAGCGACGGGGATAACTAATCGAGCATTTTCAACTTTTTATCGACTACGCATGTTTGGTACAAAATGGAGGTGACAAAAAGCAGTAAGTGGAAAAAATAGTGTTTTCAAACAGTAATTTCCCTCATTTCCCCCGAAAAAAAGAGCGCGATTCAAAAATAAACCTCGATCATTACAAGTCCAACCGACCTGAATCCATTTTAAACGCCTATCAAAGAACAATCGAGGGTTAATCGAAGATGACTAGCGCATATGCTTGCTAAAACACACTTAAGTGAAAGTAAAACATACATTTTTCGTTTAGACTTCAAAGAGAAATTAAGCGTCATCTCAGACGCCATCAAGGAAGCGTCTTTTATCGCAATCGACGGCGAATTTACAGGTACAAATTTCACATTCCCCACCACTAATTTTTATCCAAATTAAAAAATTCGCCTTCAAAAAATTCAAGGTTTAAACAGCGGAAAGATACTACACGGATTCGACACTCCAAATGGCCGATACCAAAAAATCAGAGAGGTAACTACGAAAACAAAATTATAATTCTAAATTACAATGTTTGTCGTTTCAGGGAGCAATGGAGTTTTTATTGGTTCAATTCGGTCTCTGCACTTTCAAATACGATAAAGCCAGGAATTGGTAAACAAAAACAAACGTTGTCGGATGCAAATACGAATAATTTTCAATTACATTTTTAGTTACGAGACGAAGCCGTTTAATTTTTACATATTTCCACGCCCTTTTGGAAGACAGAGTGCAGATGTGAAATTTTACTGCCAGGTACATGAGATAATTTCATTTTTTCTCCATTTTAAACGCTAAAAAAATTGTTTTTATCTAGAGCTCGAGTATTGATTTTCTGTCCAACGTTGGCTTCGACTTCAATAAACTCTTCAAACAAGGCATTCCTTATTTATCGCCGTGCGACGAACGGCGCTTGCGAGAGCAACTGGAACAACGTCACCAACAGTTCTCCTCGCCGCTCATCGAGTCCGAAGACAGCAGGAAAATCGCCACTCCGGACGAGCACAAGCCCTTTATAGAGGACATTTGGTAATTTAAAAATCCAAAAATTATAATTTAAAAAAAAATTAAACCAAAAAAAAAATTATTTGCAGTGAAAAAATCTCCAATTTGATTGACAGCGACGAGCAGAGCCTGGAATTGAAACCGTGCAACGCGTAGAACAATTTCTTTTTTATATATTTCAAACCAAAATTTCCAATTTAAAATTTTTTGTTTAAAAATTTTTTTTTATTTAGATTTCTAAGAAAACTGATCTATCAAAACGTCAAATCTCGATTTAAAACCGGAATCCACTTGGACACGAAAAAGAAAGACGCCCGCGAACGATACATAATGGTGGTCAAAGCGGACGTGGACAAAATGAAGGAGATGGAAGTGGCTAAAAAGAGCACGGAACTCGTTAGTTAAAAAAAAAAACACTCCAACATTTCACCCAATTTCAACTCCATTTCACGTTTCAGGACGAATTAGACGAAGCCGTTGGTTTTTCAAAAATCATCAAAATGCTATCCAAAAGCGTAAGGAATTTTAACCGCTTCTTCTAAGTTCTAACCAACTTCTTCAAAACAATTTAATTATTTTGCAGGAAAAATTAATAGTTGGACACAACATGCTCCTAGATTTATGCCACATTCTCCACCAATTCTGCTCGCCCCTGCCGGCCGATTACGACGAATTTAAATCGCTGTCGAAATTCGTCTTTCCCAGGTGGATTCGCTTTAATTAATCAACTTAATTCAAATTGTAAAACATTTTTGTTTTAATTTTTAAAAAGAATATTGGACACAAAACTGATGGCCAGCACGCAGCCACTGCGAGATCTAATCAACACGACGACATTAGGCGAATTGCAATTATTACTCGAGAAAAATCCATTCGTTAAACCACAAATCGGTAAATAATAATTAAATAATAATTTAAATTTAAATTAAATTTAAATTAATCGAAACAGTTACCGCGCCAGGAGTCACAGGGTACAACACATCAACTGAACAGCTACACGAAGCCGGTTACGACGCTTACGTAACCGGCATTTGCTTCATAACCATGGCCGATTACTTAGGTAAACCACGAATAATCGTCGCCAATTAAACGCTGACTGTTTGTCGTCCGTTTCAGCCACTTTGGAGAAAGACGAACCTAAATTAAGCGTCGACTGCCCGGCCGTGGATCCATTAATCAACAAGTTAGTGCCAAAACACACCCGAATTTTAAATCGGCATTAAATGTTTGTTGTTGTCAGATTATTCTTGATGCGAGTCCAGGATATTCCGTACATTAATCTAAACGGGGACGATGGTGAGTGGTTCCATTTTATTATTATTAGTTCAATTTTGAATTTTTCTATTTTTCTACCCCAAGTGCTGCCGCCGAGAACCCACGTGTTCCACGTAAAGTTCCCCAAAGAGTGGAAAACGTCAGACCTAGTGCAATTATTCGCGCCGTTCGGTAAAACGACGAAACAAAAATCAAACGTAGAATTTCACGCACTTTTCAAACCCCGTAGGTTCCGTTTACGTCGCTTGGGTGGACGACAACTCGGCTTTCGTCGCACTCAACAAAAAGAATCAAGCGAACGTCGGTACGTAATCGAAAAAAAGAACATTCTTTTTAGATTCTAAATAGCTTAGAAAAAAATTAATCAAACTAATATACGCGTAGCCATCCGTAAAAAGCAAATTGATATTATTAACGAGCCATCTTCAGATTTTAATCTCATTATTGCGATTTTTTGTCGCCAGGCCATGTTTTCTTCGAATGTTTTTTCAATGGCGGCGGAGCGGAATTCTTTTTTTCTAGCTCGTTTGCGATATTACTGTAATTAAGCTGTCACAAGTACTTATTAGCGTTGTTATTGCTTAGCTCTAGTGTTTGTGTGATGATCCATTGGATGGGCACAAAGAGAGTATATAGAAAAAGATGAAAAGAAAATTATATTTACCACAATGGTGGTAAGATATGATCTGAATTTCGTTGCGGTAATTAAGGGTTGGTTTTGCACATTTTTCGAGCTTGACGCATTGGTTTAATTTTCATTGCTGTCAATCTTACTCAATTCATCGGCGGGGAGACGGGGATGAAAGAAAAAAATTGCAATTTACGAGAGAACGAGAAAATAATAAATTAAATATTGTGGAAAAAGTGTTTGGGGATAATTCATCGCATGTTTTCTCGGTAGTTATTTTAATTAGGCGAGGAATTAGTAGGAATTGATCGGTTTTTGGTTTGATTTATGCGCTCGAAAAACTCCATTAAACGGGCCAAAAAATCGGGATTTCGATGCAAAACATCGATTTGACAGACTAATTATTCGTAATTCGTATTAAATGATATAATGAAAAGCAATAATTTTGCTTAAAATGTTTTTTATAATAATTATTTTTTTGTGCGGGTAAACGACCCGAGATTTTTCACAAAAACACTGGACAAATTAATAAATTTTAACCGCCACAAGATGAAGAATTTATTAATTTGTGCGGACAAAATGTGCAAACTGGTTTGAGTTGAGGAACTTCCATTGAACAGCGCATAACTTGACCATGACTTAACATCTCCCACTCGTAATCAAGTCGTTTGTATGCAAAATATTATCCCGCCGGGGTCAAACTGCTACGCCATCAACCCGAGAGCAAATGTTGCCGAGTTCATTGATAAGCTCCAAAACAGCAATTTACCAGCCAAATGAACGGGCGTCCGCCCAGCAAACACGCACTTAATTTCCACCCTCTGATAGCCGACATAAATCACTATCGCATCAATGTTGCAACTCTTCAACGCCGTTTCGCCCCGACATTAGCACATTTGACCACTCAACTAACCATTTCGTCATGACTGATGAATGAAACGACATTGCTCCTTTCACTCACGTGATAAATGATAAACGACAAATCGCGCGAGATAACGAAACAAAAATATACACAACTTGCACGCTTTCGCCTTAATTAGCAAATCACGTGCTCTTGACAGCACCCCTGGTCGAGCATTATGATAGAAAGAGCTCATTTTGCGAGTGTTAGATGCGTTTTGGGCGTGAGCGGGAGTTACTTGCACTTTGGGTGGCCCACCGAGCAATACCAGTGGGTGTCTACGAGTGCAAGCTCCTAACCCGAACCGAATTCTCACGTGGCAACTTAATCAAACACTCATTTCCATAAAAGCGCCGGAGAGGGAACAAAAAATACAAATTGTTAATTACGCGCCAATGTCCTAATGTGTGGAAACAATGATAACGTGCTAATGATGGGTCTGCGGCTTGTGGTACTTAAAAAAAGGAAAAGAAACCATTATCAACTAATTAGCATTCGTAATAGTCTAGTATTTATGGGTCACGTTCTGGGCTGTCGATTAGTGTTCTCTATCTACCTGAGCCTTGGTTCCCACATGCGTAACTCAAATTTCCAAATCTCAAATAATCACCAAAGACATCCAATTCTACGTTCCAAAAAAAGAAAACGTGTGAAAAAAGTGTTAGAAGTGTCTTAGGTGTTTGTTTTTTTGTTTTGTGGTGTCAAAAGATACAAAAACAAACACGCTAACTACAAATTGGGCCTTTCTCCCATTGGTCGAGCCATTTCACTTGTGTAGTTATACATAAAAGAATAGAATCCGACGATTGCGATTGCGGTATTCGGAAGAGCTCGCTCGGTTTATTTTTATTCCTAGCTCTCGATCTCGAATATATTTCATGGGTTCAAACTTTTCTATTAAATGTTATTCTTATTATTTCATAGGCCCTAAAGCTTAAGATTCATTCAGATCCAACTGGTTAACGCTATTTAATTTCTACTTGCTCGAAAACCCCTGGATTTTAGGGGGCCCCAAATGATCCCACTGTATCCCTTTGTCCATAGATGGGTCGCTGTTACAAATAAATACATACATGTATCCGATCCAAAAATGCGAGAAATGTTGCGATTTTTCGTGTATCGTTGGTTAAAAACACAAAAAATTTAATTTTTTGCGGCCTATTTCTTTCTTTCTCGTGCTCAACGTTTTCGCATTCAAAGTTACGAGCAAGTCGGACTGCTTGCTGCGATCATTCTCCCCTGCATATTAACAACTGCAGAGAGAGAAATTTTTCCGGCCTGGAATTTGGGCTTTAATTAAAAGGTCTTTGCTCAGTGTGAACTTAACTAGATTTATCACACACGTCTTGGTAATTGCAACGATGTAAGAAGAAGAAACCTCACATTAAACCAACCTCCTGCAGACCTTTTGTAATTCCTTGTCATCAACAAATTCTCCCACAAAAAAAAAAAATATAAATCAAATTAAAAAACATTAAAAGAAATAATTTTTATTTTTTTCTTCTTAAATTCCAGTGATGAAAACTCTCACCCAAAGTGACACTTATCACGTGCAGACCTACGACAGCTACGTCGAAAGGCAACAAGAGAAGAAAACGCCGAGAAAAAATTCGTGGCCCTTGAATGTCGACTCGACGTCGGACTGGCCGACGAGCAAGAAGCGACAACTCCCGAAGGAAGAATGCAAACTCACTGCCAAAAGAAAACGAAGTGCCAGTGCTTCCGAGTGAGTCTATCCATCCAACAACGCCCTATTGTGCATTTTTTAATCAATTACAACTTCTTCTCTCGCTCATAATAGCCATTTTGTATTTATTCTAAAGACGGTGTCTCGAAATGATGTATGAATGATTCGATAACCTTTGTATGCGTGTTAGCTTAGTTAGTAGTGTGTGGGAATGCGAAGGTGTTAATGTACGAGCGGTGTGGACACTTCTGTCAGATTAGCGAGATTTCCATTTTTATTTTCCACGGGTTTTTTTTTTTTAAATCCCTGCTTTTTATATTAATTGAATTAATCCGCTACTTTGAAAAATAAAAAAAATAAAAACTTGTATCACCAACTTTTTATTTTTTATTTTTTTCAAAAAAATTAATTATCAAATGTGAATGGCGGCTCTTTTTTTAAATTTTTTTTATCTTAAATGTTATTTTGAGTTATTTAATGCGTAATTGCTTTGGGCTTGGGTTGATTTATAGCTTTGCCATCTGAAGAAACCACACATTCCTCGGTGTTATGCAACGTTAGCAAAAATGTGCATTATTGACAGTCCTTAACCCACCCAAACAAACAAAAAACATAAAACATAACTCATATAATTAATAAAAAAAATAAATTCTTCCATTTTTGTGGAGGAAATTATTCATTTTATTCGTTTTATTCGTTTTATTCGCCGTTTATTGATGGCGGATTGCGTTTTCCGTGACAGCCGCCATAAATCACTAGAATAAATGCTAGTTAAATTATCATTTCAATTCCAAAACAAACAAAACGAGAAAAATGTTATTGCTCGCGAGGTGAGAAGTTCATTTGTTACCACCATTTTGAGAATGACATTTCCAGTTCATCATTCAATGGGTGTCACGCTCAAGTGGATTGGATCTAGTAATGAATCTCATTCATCACTGCCACGTTTTTCTCCATCCCGCTTCATTATCTACGATCAGTCAGCGACTGCGAGATAAAAATTCACACATGTAGAAGATATATGCATGTATACAACACACACACACATACACACACACACCCATATCCTTTTTTTAAGTCTTCAAATCGCGTTGTAATTAACTGAACACACAAGCAATCACATTTCTCTTCCTTTTTCATTAGGCCTATCTTAAAAAAAGAATTAATTTACGACCGGTCTAACGTGATTTCTTTTCCACTTTTTTCGACCGGTCACTACAAAGGTGTTAAAACACTAATTCCGACCAAATTTGTATAATTCATTCAACTCTTACCATCCTAAAACAGCTAATCTTTAATTAATTCACACCGTAATGACAGCCGCACAAGCGGCACAAGCGCCATAACAAAAACATCGACTTCCGGATCCGGAGTTCGGAGCTAAACTGGACCGTTTTCCTTAATTACGCGATATTTTAAAATATACCGTAATAAAAAATAAAATAAAATGGAAGCAATGATAACACCGTATAATTATTTAGCGATAAAACGATGGTGGGCGCTGCCATGTTGCAAATCTCGACTTGAAATCTTAATCAGTTTTTGGATTAATCTTCATTTGTCGATCGCCTTTAATGTTTAGAAATTACACAATTAGTTTTTCGATCGTACAAAATAATAATTTACTCATATTTATCTATTTATTTATTTATATTGGGTTTGCGAAAGGAGGGCAAAGTCACGTTTCGGCTTCAATCCTTGGGTGGTGCAAAATTTCCATTTTTCTTTTTCCCTTTTTCCTTTTCTTTTTTTCTTCCTCCCCTTAACTTATTCATTCATTTCATTTTTTCTTCCGTTTCAAATTTATTCACTCGACTTTTCTCCCGAGCAAAACAAATAGGCTCTTCAGGTGTGTTAGGTTTCATAGAGTTGAAACTCGAAATGTGACCACCCGCGCGTCTCAATGTCAGATCCGACTTGGCAACACAAAGGCATAATGGATTTATATATTTTATGCTGAATCAAGTAAGCTTAGGACCGTAATTTCAGTCCTTTTAGGCAGTGACAAAAGGTTGAAAGGTCTTTGATTCTTAAGTATGCAATCGGTGTTGGGTGTTAATTATGCGTTCTCCTATTTTGGGCTTTGAGTTTTTATTTTCCCCCGGTTATTTATTTCCAACTGTCGAGTCACAGCGCACCCACCACCGCCACCACCGCCACCTCGCGCCCGAGCCCAACAATAAACATTTCCCTTTTCCCAGCCCGAGCTAGAAAAGAATAGAAATAATTCGTTGCTTTTTCCGTGCTGAAAAATTACACGAGTCCGTGTATACACCGGGAATAACAAGCAAGACCCGGCAATATTTTACCTTCCGAGGCTGAAAGTGTACACGGGAAAACACTACGTTCATTATGCACACGTTGAGGAAGAAAAATGGCTTCCTCAAACATGCAAATCACATTTTCACCTTTTTTCCTCCGCTCGTGACTGGAAAAAGGGTCAGAAACGAAACCGAAAACACTACAAATGTCAAGATATCAATTAACTACGTGTTGATTGTGGCCAACATAATTTTTTGTGTTTATTTTACTTTGTTTCGCGTTAATGGGCAACGAAATTGATTTGAAAATTGAATTCCCCCAAAAGAAAAAAAAGAAAAAAAAAGCATAATGATAATAACACTGGACAAGATAAGTGAGGTAATTTGAGTTGAATATTTTTGAGGTAAAAATATGTAAGTAGCACTCATAATTCAAGCGATGTTCGAGTCTAACCCGTAGCTTGAATGCATAATTAACCAGCTTTTATTTTTCTCCTCCACCCAATTTCAGCAGTGCTGTAGTTTATGAGCACCAAATAATAATGACAAACTTCAAATTACTAATCAGAATGAATAGGAAGAACAAAAAAAATAAATAATAACTAAATAAATAAAAATAAAAAGTCCAAATTTACATTAGTCATTAAACTCGGCCATAAATCCTTCCAGTTGATTATTGCGCCCATTCATAAAGTTAAACGCCTAAATGTCACATTGCTACCCATGCCCTGTCAATACATTTATGTACATAAGGGCCTGGATGGAGCCAGGGCCTCTCCCCATGGCTGATGGATGAAACCTATCATTATCAAGTGTATAATTTTGATAAGTTTCGTCAAGGGCTCCTTTCCCTTTGGGCTTGCTTCTCTGTTCAGGGTGCGTCATTTTATCGTTAATTTATTCTAATGTAATTTGTTCGTCGGGCCAAACAACAAGAAATTTTCGTCCCATCGTGTTAGCCAAATTGAATTAATGCGATTAAGTAATTATATTCGATAAATAAATTAGCAGAAATATAGATATTCAAGCCTTCGCAGGTAATTTTCGATTCTGGCACAGTGTGTTCATAAATTTGAATTTAACGCGCCATAAATGTCCGAGGGACTGAAAATGGTAATGGATAAGTGTCTGAGAAACTTATGTTGATGTTTTAACTTGTTAACATTATAGCTGGCCAAATGTCCGTTCTGTTAATGAAGCGTGGGTCATTCATTTGGGTTAATAACGCCTCGTAATTTCTAGTTAAGGAAGAAAATTGCCATTTTTCTTTTTCCCAAGGGAAGCAGAAATATCCCTAATTTGTTTCCTCATTTTTCCCTGCAAAATCAGACGAAAGGTTTCATTCAAATTACGTCACCGACAAACAGAGATATCTGCCTGTATTAATGGTGCGTGCCAGTGCTTTTGAATCGCTCCATTTCTCCAAAAGATGCATCTTGTTTCGTGTGCCCATCAATCACAATATTCATCGCAACAAAATGATATTTTATATCGATTTGTGCAAGTTTTAATTTTGTCGTCGCAAACACGTAACCTGACTTTACCTTTGCTCTTTACGTAAGCACGACACGTGGGACGACAAAAAGTCGCGCGTCGAGGACCTTTTGGCAATGTGGATTTCCATTTTAACATTGTACAATGAGAGACCTTTGATTGGTGTGTGTTAGAATGTGATGTCGGGCCACCTATTTCGTGATTTCTTTTTCCAACCTACCCGTTTTTTTATCTCACAAATTTACGATCAAAACCAGTTAGTTGATTCAAAAACAGATACACAAAACATCTCCCCCTCATCCCCCAAGGAGTCTCGGGATTTTCTGTCACACCGAGAAATAATATATAAAAAAAAAAAATTTAAAAAAAAAAATATTATAATGAAATTATTTAGCGAATTTACTATTTAGAAATCTCGCACCAAAGCTAGATGGCGCTGTGTGCGTGTGCGTGTTGAATGCAACGCGTAACAGGTGTCTAACCAGTTGATTCAACTTGTTGCAACGATAAAGAAAAAATAATTAATTTCTCTCGTTATTGTTTAAGGGTCCAAGCAAGAGCATCGAGAACGTCCCAACAAAAGAAACAAGGGAAAAAAACAGGTTAGAATAAAAAAAAAAATATTATTATTATTATAAATAGTAAATTTATTGCATGAGATGATAATTATAAGAAAGGTCGGTTTAAGTGATTACTTTGGTCATGTTGCATGGCTGCTAATGCTTATCAGATGCGCTTCATTTCCGCCATTTTTGGATATCAAACGGTCGAATCTCACGTAGCGCCAAATTAATGACGAAAAAATGTGTTTACATTAAGCGAAACGTTTAGTCGTAAACATATCTGTAAGTGATTGCAGCGCTGAATTTTAACCATTTTTCTTTTCTCCTCGCAAATTGCAGACGTGCGCGTTGGAAAGGCGAAGAAAGAGAAGAAAAAAAGCAAGAACGGTCCATCGGACGCCTCCTCGGAATCCTCGCACAAGATATTCGAAGAAGACAACGTGTGGGAATAAAACAGTGAAAAATGGAATGCGCATGCGTGCGTGAAGCATGAGCAGTGGTGCGGGAGAAATATTTCCGAATGACTGTTGACTCACTCGACTCAACTTACACAAGAATGCCGAGCTACTTTCTAATTTCAACACGAAAAATAACATAAATCATCATTTTATTATCCCATAATATATATATTACAACAACAACAACAAAATTATATTGTCGTAACAATTTAGCCATTTTCTCTATTGATAAAAAAATAAAGAAATAAAGAAATATAAAAAGGATCGAAAAGTGTCTCTCTCGTGTTTTCGCAGTGCACTGCCCTCATTTCCGAACGTTAATTAGCGGGCAATTGCGCCGCAAATTATTTAGCGTTCTTAGGTAATATGACAAGAACGTAAATCACTCGTTTCTCGCACGCCGCTCCCTGAAAAACTCACTGCATATCTCGTGACGTCAATTTATTCGGTGGCCGAATTTGAGGATATAATTTGAATCGCTCCGTCCGATCTGATTTATTGGACGGGAGATGATTCAGCAGTTTAAGACACAACGGATTGGCCACCCTGGTCAAAACCAAACTTAATTACACCGTTGTTTCATCAAAATGTTAATCAACCCATGAGCCATGACCGCTTTTGCCGATCGATTCGTGGCACCTAAAGCTCAAATCTAGACAAAAAAATTAATGTAAAATAAATGAAGAGAGATTCAGAGTTGGTACAGTAGATGACGTAATAAAATGGTGGAATGTTGAAAAGGGAGAGGAGAGAAAGACCGGCAACCAGTTGAGAGAGATGAGATGAGTAGATAGATAATTACTCGCCCTGGCGTAGCGACTCTGCTACGGCGTACAGTTTTGAGAAATTCCCTCTACACCGTAACAGAACCGTGAAGCAAAGGCGATTAGCTGGTCTGCATCTTTCAAAATGGCGTCTTGGACCGTGAACACAAACATTTCTTCAAAATTCTACAAAATTCAAAATACAATTTTAAAAATCTGTTTCAAATTCAAAATAATCAAGCAAAGCAGCGAAGCCAAAACTAACATATTGGGGGGGAATGTCGATTTGACGTTAAAACAATGATAATTATTATCATTATTATTATTGTTATTATTCTGTCCGATTTTGTGGTTGAAAAAAACAAAAAAAACTAATGTTTGACCAGACGGAATTCCCTAATTGTCCAATTTTGGCGGTTTAAGCTCAAAAAAACCAGAAAATTTCTGGTAAAAACCAAAGCAATTTTATGCTCAAAACGACGTGGGCGAAGGAACGAGTTAATTCATGGTTTCACCCCAGTTGTTTCGCGAGTCCTGATTCAATTGCCCATAGTCAACACAAGAGAAAAAAACATTAAAAACTCATCCATAAATTCGCTAATAACCGAGCAAATCGATCGCAAAAACAAATGACTAATAACCATGAATCATGATGCACTCGGGGGACAAAAAAATGTCAAAAATAAAAATCGGAAAATCCCAAAATGATAATTTGAAAAAGATGAAACGATTGCGCGCGTTTTTGCATGCGATTTCCATGCACACGGCAAAACCCATTACTCGCGAACGTCACGTGAATAACAAACGAGTTTTCTTGTGTATCGTGTCTCGACTCGATGCGAGTTGCATCATTGAGTGACGGGGGAAAAGGAGATCCACGAATCCCACCGGGCGGACACCACCAATTTCTAACGTTCCCTGCAGAAACAAACGAGCGTGTCACCCATTCCAATTAACTTGAATTACATCTAATCAGATGGCTCGGCGCAACGAGAAAAAAACAAAATCTAATTTATAATTACCTCGCAAATGAAGAGTAAATGTAATGGGCGGTTTGGGCAATGACTAAGCTGTTATTGATCCGCTTTGCAGCGAAGCAAACTTCCATCGCTCCGCATGCGCGAAAAAATACCATTTTTTGCTACTGCGGGCTGTTGTTTAAAAAAAATCGACTTGGTAAAGTCTTAATGGGACACTGCGGGTGATGTTTCCAAGTATATCTGTGGAAAATGTCCTTGAATGGGAACTCCAAACTGGGGAATCCCAACGCGTCATCGCATGACATCATCGCTGCAAATGTGGCCGAATACGGCATTGGGGCGTAAGTGGGACATGTTTCACACGTTAGAACACGCTCGAAACGAGCGATTAACACGAATAAATGTTAAATTAATCGCACAAATGAATGGTGGATTTTGTGAGATCGGTTTTTGCGCCGTGCAGTGAAGCGGAACTGCGAGATTGTGATTTTTTTGGCGGCAAATTTCACTCACCTCTCGGTTGTGTTGGTTGTTTTCGGCGTGCTGTTTCGTGGCGAGATCCTCTTTCTGTGTCCTCCTCGAGTGCTGCTCCGAATCTGAAGCTCTGCTGGCGCCTGCCTTCCGTTTTATTTGCTTTTGCGTGGGGTCGTCAGCGGGAATTCCATGGGCGAAATCCGGGTGAAGCATAGCGCGGGCTTGGGCTTGGCTGATGTAAGGGGTTTCCCAATTCAAGTTCAAGATTGGCCGATTACCACTAGAGGGAGAGTGGGTTAGAGCAGTGTCGCATTTAAAGTTGATTCGTTATTATGTTTGCACGAATTGATTTTTTTGAGTCGTGATAAATTTATTTATGATTGGATTGTCGTTTATTTTATATTTTTTTTTTAAATAAAATTATTATTTGGCCTTGTGAAAGAATTTCGCCATTTGTTTTCGCACGAGGTCCAAAATGGCCGTGGACTCAATAAAACCCGGACGCAAATGAACTCATTCAATTCATGGCGTTTTTCGTGTATAAAAATAGAATAAAATTAGTAAATAAAAAAAAAATGTTTAAAAAAATAAAATTAACTTCCACACCTTCTAAATCCTATAACCTTTTGACCACATTAAAATAATTTTGAGGTTTAATTAATCCGGTTGTTGAGCGATGTAGGGTTAACCGAATTGCCGCTGTGGAGCGATGTAGGGTTAACTGAATTTTTTGCATTTGTAGATTTGTAGTCATTTCTAAACATAATAAATGACAAAACTGCTTTTTTTGTTTCTTTAAAACTTTATTATCATTATTATGAACACTTTAACAGCTCAATATTGATCCTTGGCTTGGATTTTTTATGACACATCCAACTGTTCTGAGAATTTCTTGAGTGTTTGCGAAAATGTGAAAGTTCTTTTATTGATTTTTTTTCCTCTCTCTTCGTTCTATGTAAGCATGAATCCCACACATTTCCGCGTACTTAGAATGAATGAATATATTTTTTTCGAGTGTTTACACAACCACAAGCCATGTGTTTATATTTTATTTATACATATTTTTTAAATTTATTGAAATCTTTTTAAAAAAATATTTCATTTTTTACCTCTCAGTTTTGCATCAGTTTTCTTTTATTTTTCTAGTTATTAAATACCTAAAACTTGGTTATACTTTAATAGACACAGCCTGCGTGTGTTGCAAGGATAAAAGCTCTCTCTCATTTATATTCCAACCGAGTCGTGGATTTTGTCATCAAAATCTCTCCACGCTTCTTTTCAATTAAGAATTTAAAAAAAAAATTTTAAAAAAATCCATTAAAAAAAAATAACAAAGAAAGGAAAAATATATATCAGTTTTCCAGTTTTATTTCTTTAACTAACAGATTCGTTACATTTTTCCCACAAAAACTCTCTAAGAAAACCTTTTACGAGCACACTTCTTCACTTTGATTACATCGGCGTGCAAAGTTTCTTAATATTAAAAAGCCGTAAACTTAAAATGTTGCGGCCGAATATATTAAGAAAAATGGTTATTTCATATCCGTTTGGCACCGCAACTCAACTCACCCTTAACATAACAGACATAAAAACGAGATCAAAGACCCTGGACGACAGTTTCAGTGACAGGTTATGAAATCACTTAAAGAAACTCCAAAAACAAGAATAAAAATTCACAAAAATTCATAAAAAATTGGCATAAATTGCGCAGAAAAATCATTAAAACACCACGAATGAGTCACAGTATTTCCCTGTGTGTCAGATACACCCAACCCTTTGAATCGGCTGCAAAAATCCAATTAAACACAACAAACTAACATTTACTGCTCTTAATCCGTCATCGTCATGACTCATTCTATTCATTTCAAAAAAACTAATCAATAATTCGTGCACGAAAACTTGGATTAATGACTCCTCAGAGTTCAAATTTGTTTTAAGAAGAATATACCTGCGAGTTTCATTCCATCCACAGGCGTTCTTCACAGGTCAAAGGTGCTGCAAAAGGGTTAATGATGTTTCCGTGGCGATCCGCACAGTTCGAATCCCATACAAAAATAAAAACCTTTGATTTATTCGCATCACAAGTTGCAAGCTCACATAAACCATTCCCGAAATCCCAAAACTTCGAATCCTGTTCGCAATTGCTCCATTCTAAACTCAAAAAAAGAAAAAAAAAGAAAAAAAACAATATACGGCGCTTCAAGGTCCGTTTTGAATGCCTTGAAAAATCCCCGCACGAAATTACTGAAATTAAAGCGCAAATAAATTAAAGATGAGCACCTATGATGAGTATCAATCAGATTTCTGCGTTGGACCGAAACCAAACACTTATTTAAACTTCTAATTTGTCCCACTCAACAAATTGCAGCTTTTGCAAAAGCCAAATAATTATACGTGATAAAGATGTTGTGAAATGCCCAAAGTGAGCAGCAGCTGCTTCTGTATTTGGCCGTTGCAATGAGTTGCACAAAGAAGCATTCACACATAATGGATATGGGCCGAAAGATCACGATTTCTTTGAGCCATTAGTCGGAAATTAGAGGAAACTATGGCAGCCAAGAATGCTTAATGGCTTTGCTCTGCACTTTCCTCTTGGCCCTTTGACTTCTAACCATTTTTTTTTTGTTTAACCATTTTTTATTATAGTTCTTTACTCAGGCATTAGGTTTAAAAATATCGTGCTAATTCGGTCGTTGGTATGAAACATCGGAGTGAGTCACTGCCACGTTATTGTCGATGACATGATGTTTGCACTGCTGACTTATCCGAACAGATTTGGGATTTCCAAGGGCATTGCATCGGCATATTCATGGTAAATGCCGCCTAGAAACCCCAAGCTTGTTCAGTTCTCTTCGTCCGAAGCCCGAAGGTGAACTGTAGTAACGAGAAAGAAAAATTTAAATTTATTTATTTAATTTTATTGAAATATTATTATTTCCGTGGAATCACGGATTGCAAAGCAGAGATCCTGAGAAAGAGGTCATCCATTCACCTATACTTGTTAGCAACCTCGTGACCCCGGTGATCTCCAAAGATGGCGGTGATTTGCATCGGGTAATACTTGTTAAAAACAGATTAAGTATGCTAATCATTTATCAACGCGCTGTTTGTTTGTTTTCATCTTTGCTGGCTCCAAATTTGGATTATTCAGAATTTAGAAACGAATACATTTTTATGAGCCCATTAAAAATGTTAAATAAAAGGAAAAATAATGATAATAAAAATTAATTGTTATAATTTTTTTATTTTTTATTTGTAAAGATAACCATCCTGTCCCATAAATCGAGTTTTAAAAGCATTTTCAGCTCTAAAATAAATACATACGCAGAGATTTATCGGAGTTGTCTTTAAACCAATGTCTAGACTCATTCCAGTCACGCTTTACTGCAAAATTGAACAATTCCAAACGACAAAAAAATAATAATTTTAAATCCAAAACAAAAAAAAATAAAATAATAATAAAATAAAATAAAAAACATGGAGGAAATGTTTGCACCAAAATTATATCAATGTCATTGAGCTCTGCAGGAGTCCAAAAATGACTTCTTACGATATCAATATTCCATGTATACTTAATTATATAATTAATTTCTAAAATAAAAATAAAAAAATATTAAAAAAAACAAAAAAATAAACGGATATGAACTGCACGAATGACCTATGGCTTTCTTCCTGTTCGAAGGTTCCTTTTCTTTGCTGGCATTTTGTGTCCACGACGAAATACAGCTCACCACACTTGGGACTTAGCAGGCCAGTAGACCAGTTCGACGGCAAAGCCCACTGTACCGCTAAGGCCCACGTGTTGGGGGCAACAAGAAAAACATGCGTCCAGAAAACGAAAGCCAACTTCTCCGATTGACAAATGTCAGACGTCAGCGACTCAGCGGCAACAAAAACGTAGCACGTCCGCTAATAGCTCTCCAATTGTACAAAAACATTCTTGCAGACCCATCAATCAGTCAAATTATTGACATTAAAAGCTCATTTACAATCAATATGTTAATTAGAGGTCGTTGAACACCGCTTTCAACAAAGCTAGCCTTCAAAAAACGATGCGAAACTGGCAGTTTGAGACTTGCAAAAAGGTGGAATTGCTGCGAGGAGTATTTGATGGCGGTTGTCAGTTGGAAAAGCCGAGTCAAATTGCATGTGCGGTTGGAAATAGTTTTGCTCAAGTGAAAATTATATACATTATGCCCGTGTGTGACGAGTTTTTAGGCGCTGCAGCGACACCCTTTAACTTAAAAATATGCAAAACCCTTACAACAGGCAAAAAAAAATCAAATTTCACCCAAAAAAATAAAAAAAAAATATTTTGAAAGGAAATATGCAAATCCCCGCAAATAAAACTCCGATCATCGAACGAAAAACACATTTTCCCTCGCAATTTCCACCTGTTCAGCTCCACACCTCAACGCCACAGGTGGTGGGTTTGCAACGAAAGGTTGGCATCTCATTAAACAAAGTTTCCCGAACGACGTGATGACTTAATCGTATCAAAAAGGCCTAAAAATCCCCCATCAAGGTTCCAACTTACCGCTAGATGTTTGACGTCGTCTACCGAAAGGACAAACCGCACTGCGTTAAGGGAACCAGCCTCGCCAATCACCGAGGCCGACACGAGGGGATCTGGCAATGATTTATAACGCAGTGTGGTGTCAGTAAAGGCACAGGTGTGTGCAACAGGTGAGAGATCACGACCCCGTTCCACGTGAGATTTCAACGACTCCACTTTGATTTCTCAATACGTGATGATGATGGTGGTCGAGCGAGTAATTAATTCGTCAAAACTTAAATTAGGATAACCTTATATAGGCCTCGTTTTGGGCCTATTCGATTTTTCGTTTCGTTTCCCCCTCGCTGCCCATTGAGAAAAAGTTTGGTCCGTGGCAGAAAAAATTACAGGCCTGTGGCACAGTTGAAGCGTTGAAGTTTTATGTCTTCCTCTTTTTATGGCGGACAGGGGGCTCTCTAGAGCGCTCCACCTTGCTTAAGAGATGCATGATTGCTCATCAAACAAGCTCTTGCTCAAACCGGGAGGAATCGCGCTGCAATTTGCAGCCATTTAGGCTGTCACGCGCGATTTGCTGCCACGACAAACACAACTTCCGGTCATTTATCTCGCTGGGCGATTCGTGGCTCGAAAGGTCGGAGGTTGTTCCATCATTCATTGAGGAACGAGCATTCTTTCTTCGTCCCGGAGCTGTCTCACGCGGACGACGTTTCGCTGCCGGTAAAGGTCAAATGCCCCAACATTTTTTTGCTCGTCCTACCTGGGCTTAATATTTAATAAACGTGTTGGATCGCATTTTTTGCTGCCTTTCTCTCTCTCCGCTATGCGGCTAATGCGAAGACTAAGTGTGTGGGTGGAAGATTGAAATGCCAAGGGGGTGTAGTAAGTGATACGGGAACACTTCCGTCAAAAAGTTTCTCTTAGGTCACAGTTGAATTAAAAATGCAAGGAAAAAAAATTTAAAAAAAAGATAAAAGTTGCTTCGATAGCGCAGAATATGGAAAGGTTCCAAAGAGACCATCACGGTAAGAGATTTATTTATTTTGCTTGTTTTGTGTAACCGATTACCTCAGGTGATGTAAAATGGATGCAAAACGACACTAGAAACACCGATCCGTGTTTAGTTTTACTTTAAAATCGTTTTTTTTGCCGGTTGAAACTTGAAAGCAAATTCGTGTAATTTAGGCCTAGTTATGCACTAGTTGAAAGGTAGAAAAAAGGTTTTGTCAACGTCCCCGGGGCCGGGAAGAGACGAGACTACTCATCATCCATGGAGCGACTAGGTGGCCAAATATGTATAGAGAAAAGAAAAGGGATCCATTAAGTTGTCAACTCCATAAATGTGGTCGAAAAAACACAAATGAAAACACGTATGGTAGAACTATTCGCTTCGACAAACATTTGACTCCGTCATTTATCTCCTGTAATTACCAAAATGGGGAACCTAGAGGCGTATCATTTGCATGACAACCATTAACCCCAGACTGCATGTTTTGCTAAACACACGCTGTCTCGAGTTTCAACTTATTCCTTTTTTATTATTGCACCAAAACGTCGAAAAAATCTCGCCCGTTGTCAGTTTTGTCACTGCAATTCTTGACAGCGCAACGTGAAATTTCCGCCTAATTAAAGCGAACCCTTGACACTTGATTTGTTGCAAATGTTTATCCAATTTATCCGACACAATCCTGTTCTCACGGACACTTTTTCCCCCCAAAAAAAATATTTTTTTTCGTCTTTTACCTCAGATTTTTTATTCGATGCCACATGGCACTGTCATGTATGCGTGGAGAATACCTAAGGATGACAACTAACACTTTCGTCACGTGTTTCCTGTTATTCCCTTAAAAGAAAGTTAAAAAAAAAATAAAATAAAAGTCGTTGAACACTTGAAAAAAAAATTTTTTTTTTTCTCTTTCTAAATTCTAAGCCTAATTGTGGGTTGGTTTTAGTCGGAAATTGCGATGAATCGCATACAGGCCATATAAGTATTTAAATTCTTGAATTAGGTGTTAACGACTCGGCAGTGCGGAATTGTCACTTAACTCGATTCGTTCTGCCGGCATCGAACAGATCCAAATTGTCGGTTTGTGCGTGATCAAAGGGTGAGTCTTAACCCCCTCTTAACCCTTTCACTATCTCAGCAAAGACACTCCGTGCACAATCACTCGATTGCGTGAATGCTTTTGCCCAGGGCTTTTGACATTTTAATATTTATGAACAAAACTCCACCTAAACGTGGCCAATTTTCGCTGTACAAAGCGCACTTTCCTTTCTTAATGTACCGTGGTACGGATGTGGTATATAATAATCTTTATAATTTCTTTTTAATCCAAGTCCACTCAACTTTAATTTTTTTTTTTAAAAAAATTTTTATATAATTTTTTTAAAATCTTAATCTTAGCCCAAACGACTTAGGTCTTATTGCTCCTTAAATTAGGCATGGATAAGCAATTAACGAGTTGATATTAAGAAAGAAAGAGACGAATTTTCTTTCCTAATTACATAAAGTTTAAATTCCATGTGTCACTTCCTGTAATCATGGGAAATTGCGATTGGTGTTGCGTTTATAGGTTGACTTTTTTGCCGATTGGAGACATTTGTTCATCTCTCACGATGTGCAGTGAAGCTCACCCTAGGCACGTCTCGTAGGGCCAAATAGGTTTATTCACCCCTTCGCATCGGCCTGAGTTTTGAAAACATTTTCAAACGAATTTACGAGGTGTTGGTCGGCGCTTAATTAATTCTAATTTACTTGTAAATACTACTCGAGATTAACGTTTTAATCGGCGCTCGGCGAGGGGCGCCAGGAAATAAATAGATAAAAATGTCGAGATCTCTCGGTGTTATTTCCTCTGGATATTTGCAAAAATGTAGACAAAAATTTAAAAATAACCCGTAATAATCAGGTCGTCAACAAACTCAGGATAAATTGCGATATTTCCTTCTTCCTCAAACAAACATTTCGAACATCTTATTTCAATTTTTTCAAAAGTTTTTTTTTTTTTAATTTTTTTTTTAAAATTTGCATATAAACGCGTGAGAATAGTATTCAACCTAATTAACAAAAAAAAAATTAATGTCTTTTTTAAACTGGATTAATTCGGCATGGAAATCATGTACTTAAATTTCAATGGTAAAATTAAAAAAAAAAAATTAATTCATGCAAGTTGTGTCTCGATTGACTTCTAACGTGATTAACCTCAAGTTTTACAAGCAGTTAGTTCAAAAACTATCCACTTACTTTTGATTTACAACATTGCAGCACAAAGCAATCAAATCTCGACTTTAAAACTAATTTCCTTTTATTTATTCATTTATTTTTCGACGATTACATCGCAAATTTTAATGGCTGGAGAGAGATACATATCGTGAACATAGCAGAGGGTAAATATGCAACGAGATAAGATGTGAAACCAAGCGGAAGATGTGAGAGAATATCAGCCCATTGTGGATAAAATCACTCACTTAACTTTTGATTAATACTTGTAAAAATAAATGTTTATCGCCTCCATTGATCCAAAAAGGACCCCACCTCCGAGATATGTGGAAAAAATTCTCTTGATCTTCAAGCTGGTCAAGATTTATGGTTGAAAAGTAAGAAGAGCAAGATTTATTGTAGATTGGATGCGTATCTGCAATTATCTCTCGCCATTACGACAAAATCGCAAAGCAAAAGGGGTATGCGTTAATTAGACTCATCCAAAAGTGATTTAAAGTTAAGTTAGAGTCTTTCGGGCCCAATGCAAACTTTAGTGACACGGCACATTGCAAATTGGCCGTGTGCCCGTGAGTTTCTCACCTCGAGTACAATTTGTGGCCATTATTGCTCACGCTGTTCTTTTGTGAGGTCGGAAAAGCAGAATTAAAATAATGTAGAGAATTAAAAAAAAATAATAATAATAATTTTGGAAAACAATATTTTTTTTGGACGTGTAAGGGAAAGATAAATTTTGGATAAAAAGTGAAATTTAAAAAAAAAATATTTTTAGTATTTGTTTATGCATAATTAATTTTTAATTGCAACGTGCCAACGTGGGATGCGTGAAAAGATGAGATGTAATGAAAATACTCGATGTTAGGTGTGAATAAATATCGCTAGAGTCAATTTATGCGGAATAAAAGGGTTTTATTTGGGAAAAATCTCCAAAACAGTTTTATTTGTGGGAAAAAACGCTCCAAAAACAATTTTATTTAAAAAACGTCCAAAAACCGTTTTATTTTGAAATAAAACGTCCAAAAACCGTTTTATTTTGGAATAAAACGTCCAAAAACGTTTTATTTTGAAAAAAAAAGTCCAAAAAAGTCCAAAAACAGTTTTACTTTGAAAACAACTTGCAAAAACCGTTTTATTTCTTCAAAAACGTCCAAAAACCGTTTGATTCTCACGTTTTTCCCGCGAAAAACTTACAAAAATTCCCAGTTTCTTCTCTTTCCCCCAAACAAACTCTCTCCAGCTGTTTGCATCCATTAAAACAAGTTTCGTGCTTTGCCTCTACCATATGACAAACTACCGAATCACCAGATAATTGCAGCTAAATCTTCCGGCGTCCAACAGTCATAGTGACAACAAGTTTCTTTATTCCTCCTTCCTCCAGCTTCCTTAATTCTGCCGCAATCTAAACGCACATACAACGTGCGGTTTGCGCCCCGTCTCATAACTTAGCACTGATGAATTCACCATGTCGTAAAGCATCTCTTGCTCTCCTCACCACTGGCCCTAAGCGCCACAAACAAGGGGCACCACGTGCCGCGCACCAACCAAACGACCCGCAATTAACCCCCATCAACAAAAAAATTAAAAACCACTCACAAATTCACGCATCTCCCTCAAAAAAACACGAAACCACTCGGCCGAAACGCGTTAATTACCATTTAATCTTCATTTGTTATTACACACCCAATGGGAAATTCAGATGCACCTTTTCCAATACCAGTGCGTGGTAGCAAAGACCGGCCCATCTGGTTTCTAAATATGCATCCTTGAATGACCTGGCCAAGAGGGTGCCTCGACCTGAAACCTTTTTCAAACTGACCCACCCCAACGGTGCAAATTTTGCATTATCATACGCATGTAACCAATCAACACACATAAAAAAACAGACAAATTTAAGCTCCATTCAGATATAAAATGCAGATAAAACGAGGAAAAACTCGGCTGTATAATCATAATATGTATATTTATATTTACATTGATCTGTGTGAAGTGATTGCCCCGGGTAAACCAATGCTCAAAACCTCATTTTCTTTGATAAAAAGATTACACCAAAAAAAATAAAACAACAAAAATATTGAGAAATGTCTTGTCAAGCATTAATCAGGTATTAGCGCCTATTCAACGGCTACAAGCACTAAGCAGGTGTTAATGTATAATGAGTAATCAAGTTTGTTGTGCTCGTTGTATAAAAAAAACGAAATAAAAAATAAAAACACCCCTTAGGAACTTATATCGAGTCGTTAAAAGAACGTGATGCTCTACACAGAAGCTGCGATCGAGCAATTCATTTACCTTTTGCCATTCAAACGTCCATGTGACTGCGAGTTTTATCAGTTAATCCACTGTCAACTAATCCAATTGCGACCAATCGGCGCCGGTTGTCGGTCGGTGCCACTTGGGCAGTGCGTGGCCACTTGTCATTGATTCGTTTACCTCTGGAAATGGATCGATTTCCGTCGCACTTGCACCTGCACACCGGCAACAAGCACAAATGATTCTCCTCAGCCACAGCCCTGACCTTGACTTCACTCGGTGCCTTCTTGCGATGGCGAATAGTAGTCGTTGGACGAGCAAACTCAGGGTGGCGCTGCTTTCTTACCGACCAACCCGAGCGCGCAACTCTTTTCTTCCCGCAGGCATTTCTGCAAGAGTTGCCGGCACCCAAACAGTGGCGCTACGAGAGATGGGCGACGTCTTTTTGCCTTTTTTGCAACATTTTATTCTTTGGGTATTTCTCCATTTCACTCACGGAGACTACAAACGAGAATGGCGTATTAAATAAATAAATTCATAATTTAATCAAATTTGGGGAATTTAGACACGAGTTGAATTAATTTTGCTTATTAAAAAAAAAAATTTAAAATTAATTAAAAAAAAAAAAAATTCAATTGCCTCTCGTTAATTAATTGATTGTTTGTTTGGTCTGTCAATGATCAATGGAATCCACGTTGTTAAAAATGTCATTTTAGCAGGGGGTCTTTGAAAATGTTTATTTTTTTTTTTTGCCATGCAAAAGACGTTGATAAATTGTATGATGAATGTATTCCTAAATCACCGCTTTTAAATTTAACAATAAACAATTTTTTTTTTCGAATATGCTAATTGAAAATTAGTAATTGTTTTGAAAAAATAAAAAAAAATAAAAAAAATAAAAAAATAAACATTTTTCATTTAGTTTTCAATCTAAACGAAACGTTGCTCTTATTTTCCAATCATTAAAACATCAAAAAACATTTCCCCAAAACCAAACAGCTCTTTGATTAAAAAGAAAAACCGCCACTGCCTTAAATCAAACGTGTGAAATGGAAAGTAGTTGCAAAACATTACCACTGGCGCCTGCAGGTGTGATAATTCACAATTGAATGAATTTCCAACCCTAAAAAAAAAATAATAATAATAAAAAATATCCCAGAATCAGATATTAGGAAATGCAAAACATAAAAAAGAAATTAAGAAATCTACCAATAACCACAAATCAATTTACATTCCCACTCGACGTTTCTCTCGCCAGGGTGCATTGCCACTTGCCCAAGTGGGTGTGGGACATTTCTCCATTTACCCCTGTGGTCCAGGGTGTGGGGCGGCCGGCGGCATCTCCTATCGTCCATTTCTTTCTTCTCCAGGGCCCTGTGAGGGCTTGCGAATTGCACGGCCGCCTACGCGAACTCCCAACGCGTGATTCGGCCCTATTAAATCACGCGACTTTGAATTATCGCCTCTTGTTTTCTGATTAACGGAATGTTGTACACGAGGGATGGGGGGATGGGTCAGGGACTTGCAAGATGAGATCGGCAAAAATAAAAATAAATAAAAACAAAAAAAAAATATTTTTTATTTTTATTATTTTTTTTTATTGAAAAAAATCTGAGGTTTTAAAGTGATTAAAGATGGCAAAGGTTGAGTTCAATCTACGACAAGTAAAGGGTTACATAAGTGCAGGTTTCTGCCACAAATATTTCGTTGGTGGTCCCGAATGACAAGCGTATCTTGAGACAGAAGCTGGACTCAATACGGCAAGGTTAAGACGGGTGTGTAAGAGGAAGTTGGCCACCTCGGTGCGGGTGGGAGGAATATCTCTGAGCCTGCAGCCATCCGACCGACAGTTGCTCCCGGAACGGGCGGGTAAAGACTCTTTAGCGATGTTCTTGCGGAGTGTGTTGCCTCGAATTAACCCTAACCAGGAGATCAACATAAACACATCTGTATTAGAACATCTCTTTTATTTGTCACTAGGGAAACCCAGTTCTCATTACAATCAATTTCATATACAATGTACGTCTTCGTGTCTTGTGTGTTCAGTTTGGTTAATATCCAACTTTTTATTATCTCTTATTGGAATCCTTTTATCTCTTTCTATTTCTATTTACACAATTTCTCCTGACTGTGCTTGTGTTGGGTTGCCATAGAATAGTATATAAGTTATTATTGATGACAATCTGCATCCGGTTAGGATCATCTCGTCAACCGTCTTCTGAGGGAAGAATAGTCTGACAGCTTCAGACTAGAACGAGAATAACGCACCTATTTACGTGCGCAAGAATGCAATAATATTTTTTTAAATCCCCGACGTCTATTTACAAGGAACGTTATGTGACAGAATTCTAATTAAGTAATTTTATGTACAATAAACCGGTTGTCATGACGACGGCATATTTAAGATGAAAAGATGTCAATTATTTGCAACGTAATGCTGTCGACTAACATTGAAACCTCCATCAAACAACTCATTTAATGAGACATTGCGATGCAATTGCTCAAAACTAATTGCCAACGAATTTCATTCTTTTTCCAATCACAACCACTCGGTGTGTTCAAAATGTTGTGAGGTGCGGATCAAAGTCAAACAGCAATGTCAACACTCGAGTTTCGCTTAATTGAAATCTTTTGACACTATAATAATCGTCAGTTCGGTTAAGGTCAGTGAAAAAAATCCAACCTGAAGATGTCACTCTCCTTCCGATGCCCTTCTGCTAATGGCAGACAACCCGTTTGAAAAAAACTCGTCTCTGCAGAACAAATCCACGCTATTTTGCGTGATAAACCGATTAAAAAGCTATAAAACCGCTCGAAAAAGAAACACAAATTTAAAGTTGATTACCCTCGACACTTCCAAAACAAAAAAATCAAAAAAATCAAAAAAATTAAAAAAAAATTAAAAAAAAATTCCTTTCATTACCTTTGGTCCATACGGCCCTAACCTATTTCCCCGTCACTCAAACGAGAATAACACATCCACGTATAGATTTCAGCGATTTAAAATTCATAGTTCGTTCAAGGGACTCTTGTTTATGGAGAGATAAATTAGGCCCTTGAGTCAGAGGCCCCATGCCGTTTTTTTTACTACCAAATCTGCATGCACGAGACAAGGTTGTACTTGTTTGCCTTTTCAACTATAAGGCCCATATTATTTGCCCGAAAAAAAAAATTTAATCACATCGTAAATAACGTATTAAAAGCCCATAGTTTGCAGCCTACTCCTCCTTTCTGTAATTGATAAGGAAGGGAACGAGTGTTCGCGAAAAGTGCATCCATATTGGGCACATAATTATGCATTGAAGAAGCTGAGATTTCAATGGGACCGTCTTGTCGGTTGTCACCGCAGGCTGGGTGAACTTTGTTCGGCATTTCATATCGCCATATCTCGGAGAAGGATTCCATTAAACCCGGATTCAATTATGGATCACCTTTTGTGACTGTGCATAATTAGAGAGACGAAACATTCATTCATTTCCAGCGATTCTCGAGCGATTCTCGGCTGGGAAACATGAAAAATTAATTCACACACAAGGAATTGATATTAAAATTGAATTTTAAGTCGCGTTTTAAGTCGCTAATCCCCACCGAAACGGAACAAAAGCGTTCAGAAACTAATAAATGGAGATAAGCGCAAGGAAGTGCCCGCATGACAAGATCATTACACGGAGCGAACCGGGGTTGATTAAAGGAACCACCCAAACACCTGCTGAGCTAAGAATGTCTGTGCTGTGATGCTTGATGGGGGTGTCACCCAAAGAATCGCTAACTCGATTCCAGCGCTGATAAAGAGAAAGAGAGAAAAAAGCAGCGCGGAAACGTCGTAAAATGAAGACACAGTGCGCACGGAATGCAATTTGGCGCCGCATCACGCGAGCAATATCAAACTAAGACCAGTTGCGAGCAATAACTTTCAACTTCAATTAAGTAATTCCATTTGAAATGCACTGAAAAGTATAAAAGCTAAATAGCAACACAAAAAAAAAACATAATTGGAAGGAATAAATTTTGTTAAACAAAGGTTGGTCTATAATTCAAAATGAGTGTACTCGGCGCGGAAGAAATTTTGCGTGGCCATTGCCACACGCCTCGCAGCCCTTGCAGAAATAAAAAATAAATAAAAATAAAAATTGTATTAACCTGCAATAGATTGTGTGGGAACCGCAGGTCGATCTTCAACAGACTACCTGCGGAGAGAGTAAATGTGCTTCCCTGGAGTGTGTTTAAATGTGTTGTCTGTATAAAAGGAAAAAACATTAACAGCAGTTCTTATTGCTAGTTGCCGGAAGAGAATAATCATTTTATTGGCTTTCGTCCAGGCAGACGACAGGAGATGAAATGCTATCTTCATTCGGTGTAAATAATTTAGATGTAAAAATGATGATAAGAGCTTTTACGTCCTAATTCACTTTTGTGAGGTGCCAATGGCTCATTCCGAGAAAGGCAAATGGGTAAATTGCATTTAGGTGGAGGTTTGGGCCGGATTGGGGGTTTGGGGGCCATTGGAACTTGGGACAGGGGGTCCGATGAATTGAGTGCACCCGAGTGGGTTTGATTTTTTTTCTGATAGAGCCTAATAAAAAAATATTTTTCTGGTTAAAAAGAAATAAAATTTGGGCCTTTATCATTGTTTAATAATATTCGCAACATCGGGTGTTGACGAGGCAAAAAATCATGGGAGTATGACGACGTTAGTTCTGTAGTTCAGTTGACCTGGAACTAGTTCTGAGCTTAGGTTTGATTCATAATGGCTGATCTTGATTCACCTGCACATTCACATGGCCAAATATGTTAGCAATCCGATCAATCCATTGTTTTCTGTTGATAGTATTGCTTGGAATTCCATAAAAAGAATGGTTTTTGTCTTTATTGCTGTTGCTTTTAAGCACTTTTTAACCATCATACAAGTAAATCTCGATTGAAATTGTAATTGTATTGCGGAAATGAAAACTGTCGTCTGCGCATGCGCATCAGACTGCGTATGTGCAACAAAACCACCACCGAACTGATGACTTAGTCACCCAGCCAACAACCATCATGCATTGAAAGTTATTAAACAGTGATAAAGGCCAAAATTTCATTTTTTTTAACATGAAAAATATTTTTTTATTAGGTTCTATCAGAAAAAAAAACCCACTCAGTGCACTTGACCTTTAAATTAGGGGCCCAAAAGAAACATGGAGAACGGGGTCCCTTCCTCAGATCTCAATATTCAGAAATGATGATCACATTATTTTCATAAAAATAGAAAGGCATTTGCACAAATTTTCTGGAGAAATGGTGCATTTTCTGGAGAAATGATGTATTTTCTGGAGAAATGAGACATTTTCTGGAGAAATGAAACATTTTCTGGAGAAATAAGGCATTTCCAGACAAAACAAGCATTTTGTAAGTACAGTATACCAAGGGGTCCTTTAGAATCAGGGGTCCCGGGGCATTTGCCCCCCTTAATCCGGCCCTGCTTGGACTAAAAACCTGGGCCAAGCGGAAAAATATACATTTAAAAAACCAAAAAAATCCACATAATTTATTTTATATGTATTTCTACAAGACATTAATTTATCGATTTCTCCAAGATTTATACCGCGCATTTTACCCCTTAATTAATGTGTGCACAAAGCAGGTACGATTCCCAACTTGATACAATCTCAAAAAAGACCACCAAAAAAAAAATGCAAATAAAAAAAATTAAAACTAAAAAAAAAAAAAAAAAAAAAAAAAAATCCTGCACACGTTGAGTAAACCCTTTCCTTCCCCCCCCCCTAATTACCGCTGTCAAGTAAAACCTAAATGGCGCATACTGTTTTGCTTCTGCTACCACTTTTCTCCCTGCCCATTCATTGCCATTTCCAATTTTTTTCCTCTCCTTCCCCTCCAAACGCAATAAGACAGCTGAAGCGTAAACGCAAGACGCAACCGTGTGCGTGGGTGGTCAATAATGGCATTCTCAACAATACAAAACAACTAATAGCAATGCAACTAATTCCCACCTCCAACCAAATATAGAATTCGTCCATCGCTTTTTAATGAAGAAAAATTCGCGGACCACCGCCCTCCCTTAATTTTCCCACTCATTAGTTTTATTGCCAAAAGTATTTACACGTTTCAGGTGGTCCGCGAAATTAAAGCGCTTTGCTTTGCACCTGTTTCTAAACGGCGACTTTTGCTCAGTTCAGGTGCATTAGCAATTCCCCCCGAGCTAAGGCATGTTGCTCTCGATGTCCCCGCCATCGTTGATGTGTGACAGGATAATGATATTAGCCAATAATTTCTTCAAGGTCCCATCCCGCCGCTTGTTATCCTTGATTTGTTTACACTTGCGAATAAATTGCGAGCATTAAATTACTTTTTACATGTGTAAACTTCATCGTGCCACAAACGTTCTGTCCGATTCCCGGCAACAAACACCCACAAGGTGAGATTTGCGATGTAATTTTGGAGTTTTTAACGCGCGAAGGTTGCGATGTGTATCATCCCAACACGTGGTTAAGTTTTATTTACGGTATATCTTTCTTGTCCAGATACAAAATAACGAGCCAAGATTTGTGCCTAAACCTTATACTTCTTTCACTTCACTAACAGAATTGAAAATCCTTTATTGTTCGTTACCTGGCCAACCGTTGCTAGGGGAAAATATGGAAGCTGCATGATGCTTTATAAATTGTATTGTTGCCGATACAATGTAACTTCCTAACGTGCTCAAACCTGCACAATTCCTTGTGGTGCAAATACAACAACTCATTCTTTCATTTTAATTCAATACACTTAATACTAATTTCAAACAATGAACTTAATCTCAATTGGTGAATTAGACGTTACAGGTGATACGATTCACCTGGCGGTATAAACAAACAATCAAATCCAATTCTTTTTTCAATTTTTGCTTTTTCCATAATTAATTTCGTGCTCCATCATCGTGGTTTTCGGATACACTCAATTTCACACATCATTAACGTCGCTTTTTTTCTATTTTTTCTGGATAAGTTCAAAGAATAACGCCCGAATTATTTTCCTTTCAAACTTCCTAATCGGGAGACATGGCGCTACCGTAAAGCTGTCAAAAGAGGCGGCAAAATTTAATATCTTATCAAATCCTCCTGAAAAAATTAATAAATTTTTATTTTTAAATATTTAAAAAAAAAAATTTTTTTTTTAATTTAATTTTTTGTGTAAAAAACCCTAATCAATCACTCATCCGCGTCACGTAAACTAGATTTGACACTTCCCAAGCCCAATCACGTTTTAATCTGCAGGATTTTGTGTCTTTAAACCAATTAATTCATTTCCTAAATTTTTCTCGCTTAAACACATGCAAATTATGCATATTACTAGTTTCGAGCAATCACTTGCGGCTCGATTGCCTATAAATGGCAATTGGGTGGAGCCGAACTCCATCAATTTCTGACACCTCAGTTGACAACTACCGAAATTATTCTTTCCTTCAGGTGCAAATTTTTTCTCAAGAATTCACAAGCCTACCATTAACCCTTCGCTTCCACCGATCACATTTTTTTAAAAACATTCATCTTTTTGCCACTTAATCATGCAAATTTTTCAATCGACACATTTATAATTTATAATGAACATTAAATCCACAGAACAAAAGACCAAAAAAAAAATTAACCATTTGCGTGTGTCTATGTAGCATGTTTTAGCTAAGTAGGGTTAAACAAAAAAAAAACAAGTTTATTTGAGTGCATAAATCCATGCCAAGGAACTTCAAGTCAACGACAACTCCGAGTTAAAACGGCGTTAAGCAATGAATGTAAACGCTGTCAAAGTATAATCAAAATATAATCAAAATATAATTAAATTTATATATAAAAGAAAAAAAAATCATCGCCTCAAAGCCAACTGTACAAATTTCATCTCATAACTCCCTTAGAGTTATAATTAAACAAAACAAACCCATTGTCTGTATAATCAAACGGCTGGGAATGAAATATCAGTTTGGTTGGATGAAGAGAGAAAAAAGATTGGAGTATTATGACTTATTCTGCCGAGCTGTCAAAAACGAAAGAAGAAATAGCCTAAACGAATATTTTTTTTCAATACCGCGTATAAATTGTCTTATCTTTGAGTCGATTGGTCTTTTTGGAGCGACACCTATGTTTTAAGATCTCAATAACTGTTGGGAGCTTCTTGTTAACTCGTAAAATAACTTCTTCAAAGCACCAATGTTTATTGCCGACTTCCCACCAGAAATTTCATCAGACAGTCGTAATTCAGCAGCTTCATGCTCTTCTATTCGCTCCCACTACTCGTCTTGAGATTGAACTCGTTCAAATCGACCGCACCCATTGAAAAAATGAAAAATAAAAAAAATCCACTCTGGATGGACGAACACTTAGAATTCTAGTAATAAAAATAGCAAAAATTGACAAATAAAGTTAAATTATCCTAATTTTGCATTTTGGTTCGAGCTTATAACAAATAATAGTTTTGGGAATGCATTTAGTATAGCAAAATTAGAGAGTTTGCGGACATGCCTTTTTTCTTAGAAATGGTCATCCTTGTGACCTTATGGCGTCATAAGCATAAGGAAAATGGATTTTTATGGGAGTACCTTATAAAATAGAGCAGCCAACAATTTTTTATCTACCTCACAACTTGTCACAACATGTGATCAAAATTACTATTTTAAGAACATAACATGAGGTTATAAGAAAACTTGCCGCAACTAAGTTCATAATCTCATAAGGTTATAACACTATAAGGTCATAAGGATGACCATTTATAAGGAAAAAGGCATGTTCGCAAACTCTCTATTGTACTACGGTTTCATTTGCAACCGTATAAAGTTATAAGTTGTACCATGAACCAAGGATAACATGGACACGTATCCACATGTTCAGAGCGTTTTGCCACCGATGGCGCCACATAATATATAGCCGCATTGTATTCTGGAATGACAACAAGTAACAAACATGCTTAGTTGGCAATCAATACATGAAACGTGATCGCTGTCATCCAATCAGCGCATAGAACAACGAATTAATAGGTAATAACACACAGATAAGTGTCCATGTTATCCTTTGTTTCATGGTTGTTCTTATAAAAACCGCAATCGCCAAACCTCTAGCACGCAAAAATGCATTACAAAATGCACTCTCGCATTGCAATATTATTTCAATGTATTTGTGAACAATTTGGGGTCATTTTCTTTGTAAAAGTAGAACGGAAAACAACATTCAGGTGAAAGAAAGAGAGGTGTCAACCCTATTTGGGTGAAAGAAAGACAAGTGTCAACCCTATTTGAGTCTGGACCTCGAAAATCCACATTTCCGATTTTCAAATTCCATTTAAATTTACCATTAATTTTGTTATCAAAACACTTATTAGAAATGCAAGATTGTTCAAAACAACTCGAGACATGGACAGAGGCGGATGTCCAGCTCTTGAATGTTTTCAAAATACATTTTTCGGGCGATGAAAAAAAAAACGGCTGATCAAATCACCGAATTTAAACTCACCTGAAAATTTGCATATTGGTGACAGATTTAGGATCTCTGGGAGGAGTCGAGCGCACGTGGACGGCGGTGTTAAGCCGACATCTGAGCGCCCCCTTGGCACGAAATTTCTTTGGATTGAGGCGATCACTTAGGTTCGACTTCACACGGTGATAAGATGGGGCATGGGCGTAACGGGGCCCACGATTTTGCCCTCACAATTTCGGTTCAATCTTTTTTGCCCGACAGAATGTTACAATAATTTATATTTTTATGCTCCGTCTTTTTCCCGCCTTCCCATTGACGGCCCTACCTATTAGAAATCGCAAACAAAAAGTTAAAATCCAAATTTGACTTATCATAATCTGACTTATCGACAATTCACGTCTTATACCTCGTTCGGTCTTCGTCTTATTTTAACTGCGGACCGAGTCCCTCGATGTTGACCTCGACTGACGACTCAAGCGAGGAACTTTTTTTCTGTCTTTTGTCTTTATCCTGACAGGATACCACTTTCGTCTTATCATTTTTTGGGGAGATTTTTTTCTTCCTTACTCTGTCTTTAGAATATTTCCATAAACACAGCTATAAATTATAACCCTAAAAAAAAATAAATACAAATTCCAAGATTAATCATTCTAATTTAACATTTTTAATCTACAATTTATTTTTTTCTTGTTGTTTAAATTTAAGATTCTTTCAATACTCCCATTTCTTTTATTTTTTTTTTCGTTTTTAATTTGATATTTAGCTTCAATTTCGAATTTATTGCCATTTTTAAATCATCACTTCGCATTAATTCATCGCTTATCTTATCCCCTTCAAACTAAACAACAAGAAAAAATATGTTAAAAATTTATTTCCCAAATTCTTTAATCAGTAAAAAAAAAAAAACAATTTTTCCTCTCCGATAAGCCCTTCCAACGTAAACTTTCATTTCCGAAAAAAAAAGAAATCAATTTAAAAAAACAAAACCCGAGCAAACAAATTAAAAACTCACCCCGCGTGATTACAAAACTCGTCAATATTTGTGTTTCTCGCCACCCCAGACACTTGTTTTTCGCTTAAATCCCATTATTATTATTATTTCTCTTTTTTAATCTGCTCTTTCTCCCCTTTCTTTTTCGTTTAAACTAAATGGGCTTGCATTTCCTTTCCCGCCCTCCCTTTTCTTTCCGGTTGTGCGTCTCTGGCTTACACTCCAATTTTTTATATCCTCAGAATACGTGATGCATCCATGAAAATTGCCATCCACAACAACTCTGTTTTTGTAAGTAAAAAACAATAATTCTTTTCATTCTTTCCAAATTGGAATTTAATTTAATTTAAAAGCATTATTTTGTAATGACATTATTTCGTGTACAACATTTATTTTTTTGTAAAATTGCACAGAACAGCCCTTATTTCTAACTAAATAGGCAAAAATATGACTTTTACTGCCATTAATGTCCTCATAAAACGGAGATAAACCTCGAATCAGCGTGCATGTACATCAACAACTTGTGTCGTGATTTAAATTCGTGATAAGTGAAATAATTATCGCATCCACAAGTGTTGATCTAGGTCTGTGTTTGTGCATAAATGTCATCCACTACCGCATGGCTGGTCATGCTTTTGCGTCATTTATTCCATCAGTCGCGTGCAAGAGACAAAACTTGATAAAAATCACAATTGTCCAATCAATTTTACTTATAATCACGTCAAATTAGCTGTTCAAAAATCCAAACAACCCGCATAAACATAAACACAAACACGCGAGAGAGAGAGAAAAATAAACCAGAACAACTAAATTACTGATAGGTGGCGCCATCTTCTGACTATATATGCGTCTAACGTCTGTGGAGCGATTCGTTTAATCATTTTCATATAAAATTGATAATAACCCTTGGTTAAATCTAGCGAAGTGAAAGTGAAATAAATATTTGGCGTTTCGATACATTCCGGTGCAATCGTACCGCGTTTAATTACGCCATTTATAGCTAATATTTTCTGACATAACATTTTACAAGAAGAGTAAAAGACCAATTATAAACTAAGTAATTTCTCCCATGCAATTTTCCACCTTATCTCAAATAGCGTGCCACAACTATTCTTGAAAAATAAAAAATTGCTGCATTGTGGAACCTAATTTCGAGCTTAGTGCGTGACTTTCAACTGCACTTTGGTAGTTGCAAGAAAAAATTAAGGGGAAGTGGGGTAGGGGTGAGTGAGTATAGAGAAAAAAAAACTTGAATTGTCTTAACTAAAATCTAAAAAAAAAAGTAAAAAAAAAAAAAAATTTTAAAATTAATTTTAGGACTTTCAAAATCTAATTTTTACTACCAGAAACATGAAACTAAAAGAGTCTAATTGAGCAATTGAGTTTGCAAAAGTACACCAACCAATGGTTTATAATTACCAGCACACAAGGAGAAAAAAAATTACATAAAATGATAGGTTCAGTAGTGATAAAGACATCTCTTCATACTCTGGAAAGGCAGCCAAGAGAAACAGATAAGACAAGAAAGTGATGTAATATCTCTTCTCCTTCTCAAATCTAACAAGAAAAAATATATTGTGATGTTTACCAAATGGTACTATCAATAAATACAGCAGAACCCCGATTATCCAAACTAATAACTCGGAGATTTGGGTTTATAAAAATAAAAATAAAATTAAATAATGTTAAATAATTGACAATATATCATCGAAGATGTTTTTCTGAGATGTTTCGCTATATATATATTTAAAAAAAAAATAATAATAAAAAAAAAATTAAAAACCCGGATTTCTATTTTCTATTTCCATTCATCCAAATGAAATGGGTTGAAAGAGATGAGTAAAGGAGTGGAGCACAAATTGCACCTTAGGGTCGATCGGAAAGTAGCTGCACTTGGCATGCCTCCCGTACCAAGAGCATTTCCTGGATATGCCTCGCAGACATTGCGTCGCCTTTTGGGATTCCGCATCGGTTGCTCACCTCTGTCAGGTGAAGATGGAAACTGATGTCAAAATTTAAAAAAAAATTATCAAATTATGAAAAAATATTTTTTTTTTTAAATATATATATATATATATTTATAATAAAATTTCTCATTCTGTCCAAAAATTTAATTTCTCCCATTCCAAACTGACAAATGAGAATTGGTGTACCCACGAGGAGGGGAAAACCGAAAAAAGCATTTATCAATTCATCTCAACCTTCCTTATGTGTAATTAAACGAATCATATTTTAAAACCCAAAAAAAAAAGAAATAATCACCAATTTGAGGAAAAGAAAAATGACCAGAGTCCAGAGGTCAACGCATTCCTCAGAGAGAAAGCGAGTTGGAAAACAAGCAACAAGGGGGAGTGATTAGTCGTCCATTTTTTCTCGCGAATTCTCCGACCGATAATATGCAAAAAGACAGTAAAAACGAATGGGCGTGACACGGGCGCGGTCATTTGATTTACACCCGTGCAAATGGGCGGGCAAGAGTGCACTATTGGACGTTTATCATAACGGGGCTACGCCGCACCTAAAGAGAAACATTTGCCAACGAGTCGATACGAGTTGCAGGGTGCGCGCGCCTCGAGCGGGGCCAACCACGACACAGCCTCGGTCCTAGGCCCCGCGGACAATTTTGCGAACGCAGCGTTCCTCCACCAGCTCCCAATGCACTTCCGCGTGTTTGGTTCGAAGCTGGCGGCACGAGATTGCCCTTTCTGCTGTCTCAGAGTCCAACTCAGTTGTGAGTTTTTATTATTCAGTGTGCAGTGCGCAGAGGAGTTTACTTCCACACACAATTCCCCACTACCACACATTTAAGGTAAGCTTTCGTTTTTCAACTAAAATACACTCGGCTATTTTTTTTCCAACTTCTAATCCGTCTAAACGTGACCCATTTCGTACGTTTAGATTTTTGCAAACATTTTTAAAAAAAATTTAAATTCCATTTTCTAAAAAAAAAAAAAAAAAAAAAAATTTTTTTTTTAAATTAAAAAAAAAAAAATTAATTTTCTTGAAAAAAATATAAACTAATCCTTGAATGGGTCTTTTATCTGTTGATATTGCGAGCCAAATGCAACCAACAGGTCCAATTCATTCGACCTTGTAATCTTTAAACCTTTTGAATTGAAAAATATTATTTTCTTAATTATTTTTTCTTACAAACCGAAAAATTAACCAAAAAAATAAAAAAGTGTAAAACCATTTTATGAATGAATAAAATCCCACCGAAACACCTCATAAATAATCTCCGAACCAAACCCCAAAAAATCGAAACCAACCTAACCCATTTTAACCCTAAAAAATCCCACTCGGACCCGTTAATTCCACAGCAATACCTCTCACACCGCATGATTTATTCAATGTCACCATTCCCGTGTTATTAAAACCATAAAAAACTCCAATATTCAGCTAAAAATAAACACGCCGAGTAAAAAAAAATCAAATCAAATCAAATAACTGCACTAATTCCATCCATTTGGAACTTATTTTTCCTTCTACATTTCTGACAACAGCTCGAAATATGAAATTAGCGTTTAATAGAGCGGAGAGATGGGTTGTCAACTCCAATACTTCTTACTCTATCTCCATTATTATCCATTACCTAATCCAAAAAAACAAAAAAAAAATAAAATAAAAATTGAGCAACATCTAAAGACATTGACACAAATATATAAACAGCATAATTACAACTTGTACCAGAAATATTCCAATGGTAAGTGTCATGTCAATCGATTATGAAAGAATACTTCCATCTTTATCTCTCCATTCCCCCTCATCAAACCCATATAGGCTCGTTATTATTTTACAACTCGTATTGCACTTAACGCACATTTTATGACATGGAAAAGGAGCAGCTTTTCAGTCATTGATCCGGGTAAGAAGAAAAAAAAAGAGAACGAAGATAGCACACTTCAAATCACAGGTAGTACAAGCACAAACATTCTTTTTTCTCTTCAGTCAATATTCACACTTGACTGCATGGTTATTCACATTCGGCCATTTAGCTTTTTGCGCCGAATTAAACCCACTTTTGAGCGAGTAATATGGTTAAAACACTAATTTTTAATTGCCAATTTATTTACTCCCAAAGGTGTATTTGAATTAATGCAGGTTACGAGTGTACGAGTCCCTTATTTATCAGCAGAGGTCGTTGACACGCAAAAAAGACGCGATTTTTTCTCTTTAAATTTATTATTATTTCTCGCGCAAAGAACAGATAATGTCCATCTCGCGGACCCCCGAGCCGTAAATCCTCAACGGAAAAAGGTCAAAGTCAAATAGAGAGTAAAAACTGACAGTTTTCATTTTTTCCAATTAACTATCACACCGATCAATCCCATTAAGCAAACAACAACAACAACTTTAAACTTTTTTGCCTCATTTGAATGCAAGGGACCAACCAACAACTAAGAATATAACTAAGAATTATGTTCGTCCACTTTTTTCTTTCCTTCTTTCATTTCTAAATAGTTAATGGAGCGAATGTATGTCATTGGTCTCGCAACTCCTCCCGCCTAATCTCTACATCATCTACTTCGAGTGGTTCCAACTCCCAAACGTTTCACTGGTCACTCCTTTAACATTCATATCGAATTGCATTACCAACCAGGCCCTAATTTTAAATACCAGAACTTTAATTACTCCTTCTAGTCCCAGGTCAAACATCTGGTCAAATTATCTAGATTGCAAACAGGGTTTGGCTTTTACCGAATGACATGATTTGCATCATAGGTAAGGGCCTTACAATTAATTCAACAAAGATATAAACTTCACTATTTGACATTAATGGTTCAAATATTGTCAAATATCTGTGGATCACATTTGGGACTGTCCCGGGCACAGTTAGGGGGCCCTAGACGGTGCCCCGTATGGTTTTAGGAACTTTTTGGAGAATCATCTTTAAGTTAAAATAAAAAAAATATTTTTTTTTAAAGTTACCACGACAAATATGAAGAATTTAGCCTTTTTTCATATTTAGTGCCAACTGAATGAGGTAAATTATATGCACGTTTTTTTGACAGTTAAAATTACAGCTCCTCACAATACAAACCTTGTGTTATTTTAATTTTCGTACCAGTAATTACCATAGTTTTCCAAATTCCAAAGCCGGCAGACATTTCAGCCAGCGTGGATAAAATTAGCATAGTAATTTCTTTTCCAAACTCCAAAAAACAACAACAAACATGTGACAACGCGTATAATTTCTCCCCACAATGTAAAAACCAAACAATTTCGTCTCCAGAACAATCCAAACTGCAATAATCGACCATACAAGAGAAATCGCGCACTCAAACGTCCCTAAACAGCGCGTGATTTGCAAGCAATTAGATAAAAATACTGTCGACTGTCTGCAGAAAAGAATAAGGACATTTGTGTTTGTTATTTGTGGTGAGGTGAATGCTTGGAGCCAAATGGGCCCTTCAAACCCGATTTTTCCCCTGTAATTTGCGTGCCTTTCATTGTAATGATAAACCTACCGCTATGCAAGCCTATAATTGCACGTCCAACAGACTTGTGAAATTAAAGCACTTATTTATATTCATGAAATTGAAATAAAACAAGGGTTAAAAAAAGGAAATGGCCGACTCAAATCCTCAGTTGCCTAGAAAGATTTTCCCCCGCGATTCACGCCTTAGTTGCCTTTTACACGTCTATATTTCGCTTGGATTGAGTGTGCCCGTTGTTTAATGGACGTTTGGGCAGACAACGACCTTTGCTAGGGGCCAACTCACGATGTGAACTCAGCCCTGGGCTCGCTAACCACAGACCCAGGTGTGTGTAGGCACTTGGCATGTGCAAGGTAACCAGAACATAATTTCATATTTTTCTTTTTCTCATAAAATTTATTGGAAAATATTTTTTTTTTTTTCAAATCCGATTTTATAGAAGAAAAACAAAATTTAACAAAAAAAAATTTCTTCACGTTTAATTTCTTAATCTCGTTTCGAGAAACGATTGTGCGTCAATTCTGTGAACCGGCGCTTTTTCAGTCATAAATATATATATATATTTTTTTTTTTTTAAAGAAGATAACTTAATGACAGTTGTAAAACCATTGGAAAGTCAACAGCCATTTATGTCTCTTATTTGGAGGTGTTGCACTCGAGAGAGATTCGTAAGTTGCATTTTTTCTTCACTTTGTAGCCAAAATGTGTGGAAAAAATTAATTTAAATTGAATTTTTTTTTTAAATTATTTTAATCTCAAATTACCAATGGAAAGTTATCAAAGTCTTATGTGTGGAGAAGATTGTGACTGAACAAGTCATGCAAGAGAAGGATGAGGGGGGGATTTGGGCCTTTGGTGAACGCTCGACCTTGGCAAACAAAAAGAAAAATAAATCCCGCAGAAATCGCAACCAAAAAAAAACAAAATAATAAATCTCACACAATAATTCCAATCCAACACGAATATTTCCAATTATTTCATAATTTATGCACATGTCACTCATTTGAAACTGATATACGTTGGACCATGAACGAATTTTATCAAAAAAAAAAAATTATTTAATAAAAAAAAAAAATTTCAAAAAAACCAAAATCAAAATCAAGGACAAGTTAAAAATAATTCGCAACAAAATCAACATTACAATGACCCAATTAGAAATTTTTCTTTCTATTTCTCTGCATATTTTAACAGGAATGCGATTTTTTTTTCAATACAAAAATTCCCCGAGTCTAAAAAAAGAAAAAAAAAGGGTTGAGGGTCAACTGAGTGTCCTCGTTTTCCATTCCAGTTGTTTCAGACAGTTTTTGACCTTGTCTGTTATTTTTCCTTCTCCTATTTCTCCCTCCATTTTCAAACTCCGTTTGACCCACAAAACCAATCGCCTTGGAACCTTTCCACCTGTTTTTTCTAATTCCACATAATTATCACTTAAAAAAATTAATCAACCAATAACAATTACCGTAATCCCATCACTGACCACACAATTAATTCCCAATCGGACATAATCTTTCTTCTTTTTTCTCCAATTATGTAAATAGCAGCGAGAAAAAAGAAAAAAGATTTATTTTCCAATGTTGATCAATTACTATTGCAACTTTTAATTGCATTTCTTTTATAACAAGCTGCCGTTGGAATTTTATCAATTCCAGTACATCAGAGCCTCGAGTCGACTAATTAGGCTATTGGAGGAGCAATCGAGAGAGAGAGACGTGTTTAATTTTTTTTTAATTCCTGGCTTTGAACGAAAGACCATTAAAGCTGAATAAAATTAATTCGGTTTCATCAACAACCATTAAAATAATTAAGCAACATTTTCGCACAAAAAAAATATATATCCGAGTGAAATTTTTCTATATTTCACTAAAAAGTGAAATTATTTTTTCCCGACATATATTTTTTTTTATAAAAATAAAAACCAACAGGTAATAAATTTCGTCGGTATCATTGCGACCTTGAACTTCCATTGTACGTCGCTTCTCTTTTTTTTATTACGTTTCATCTAGTTAATGGTGCCATCTGTGGACTTTAAAGGAAAAGTACAGCGAATTAAAACATCGATTTAAACATTAAACCGATTTGTCTAACAACCGGATTGATAGTTTAAAAAATAAATGCGAAACCGGACCTAACCTAATCAATAAATTAAATAAAAAATAATTACTTCGCACGAAAAACACGAAATACGTGGGAATTTGTCATCCAGCCTCAATTCCACGATAACCCACTTGCAAACCGTCATCACGTCTCGAATTATACCTGCTCTGATGAGCTGACAAGTGACCGCAACAGATCTCATTACAGTCATCTTGATTAAGCTATTTTCCATCAAACCATCACCAATAAATCCTATTTAATATCTGTCACAATGGCGGCCCCGGCTTCGATTTCATCCCAATTTATCATATCAAATGATACTCCTCATTACTCCTAAGCCCCCTCGTGTAATAAATAAAAAAAAATATATAGAAAACTTTCCCAGGCCCCCAAACCCCCCCTAATTTCCAACATGTGCAAGAAATTAGACTTTTAATCCCGCTAAAATTCAATGAATTATTTGGTTAATCCTCTGCAGTTTTATTAGATCACAATTTTTCTCCAAGCACGTCTTTTGATTACTCCACCGTAATACTTGCAGCGCATAAATAAGTAAAAAGGGATTTGAAAAACAAATCAAACTTTATGGCATTGCAAACCTATTAAGCCTCAAAGGGAAAATTAAAAAAGAAAAATTCTAAACAGCTGTGTAATGTAAAAAGTAAAATTCCACCACGTGTAATTTTCCCTATCTAAATTAATATTTAAAATTAAGAAAAGAAATATACCGTATTTCCTTCCATTTGACCACGGGCCTGTGATAAAGCGCGGGTTGTTTATAATAGAGACCCGCGCACTAACGACAAAGTGTTTCGATGGACCTTGATGAGATTAGAAAAGTGATGGAATGAAATTTTACGATATTTAGCAAAATTTGAATCTTTATAATGGAAAAATTTGTCAAATGTACATTTTTTAATGGAAAGTTTAGTGAAATTTACATATTTTAATTGAAAATTTAGTGAAATTTCAATATTTTAATGGAAAATTTAGTGAAATTTCAATATTTTAATGGAAAATTTAGTGAAATTTCAATATTTTAATAAAAAATTTAGTGAAATTTCAATATTTTAATGGAAAATTTAGTGAAATTTCAATATTTTAAGGGAAAATTTAGTGATATTTCAATATTTTAATAGAAAATTTGGTGAAATTTCAATATTTTAGGGAAAATTTGGTGAAATTTCATTATTTTAATGGAAAATTTAGTGAAATTTCAATTTTTTAAGCACAATTAGAGGAAAATTTGAATTTAACCAAAAATTTGACTGTTTACATGACATTCGACTGAATTTTCCCATTTACTGCACAATTAAAACGCAAATCTACAGAAAAAAAATCATTTCGCCAATACTGCACGGGTGCACAACGAGAAAAACACACTAAACTCCAAACTCTGTTTTACTTCGGTCTGAGCAACACTCACCCACAGCAAACCGAATTTTATTACACTCTAACCGAAAAGCGACTAATGGACGGGGATCCCGTAGTGACATTGGGGTAAATGGCCCCTTGTAGGACCTCACTGCTGACCCCCTGTCGACTAGTGCCTACTTTCCCTAGGTCACAACATATTTAATCCGTGAAGCCTCATGGCGAGCGCGTCAAGCTTTTACTGCCACGCTATCATCGACTAACGTAATGACCAATTTGGGTGATTAATAATCCGGATATTAATTGCAGGTTTCATGCATCAGCTTCATCATCATGTTACACTACAAGAAAAAGATGGAAAAAAAACCCCAGTCTCTATTTTCCAAGTATTCCTTAGTGGTATCATAAATCTTCTTCACGTAAATGGAAAAGAGAAAATGTTGGCTCTATTGTCTTGCCGAGAATAAGTTGTAGCTTTGGGGTCCACTAATCCTCAAGCGGACACACTGCTACTTCTCCCCGAGAGGGTGCGATGCTTGAATAAAAAATTGAGACGCATTTCGTGTGTTTTTCGTCTGATTTAGACAAAAGAGAAATGGATTGCAACTTTTTTTTCTTCACCAAAAAAAATAAAAAAGTTTCAATTCGAACCTTTTAAACTGATTACTAGAGTAGGTAAAGCAGAAAAAGATGGCGTGCAGGTGCCAACAAATATATTTAAACAAAAAATATTCCCTCGGTCCCGAATTATCGTTTACATTTCTGGTTTTATTTGATTTCATAATTATTAAAATACAAAATCAACATAATTAAACTTAAATTAGAAATAATTACTAATTACACCCATCTATCGACGAGTATATTTAGTGATATTTCAATATTTTGATGGAAAATTTGGTGAAATTTCAATATTTTAATGGAAAATTTAGTGAAATTTCAATATTTTAATGGAAAATTTGGTGAAATTTCAATATTTTAATGGAAAATTTAGAGAAATTTCAATATTTTAATGGAAAATTTAGTGAAATTTCAATATTTTATGCACAATTAGAGCAAAATTTGAATTTCTGACCAAAAATTTGACTGTTTACATGACATTCGACTGAATTTTCCCATTTACTGCACAATTAAAACGCAAATCTCTAATAAACCACAGAAAAAAAATCATTTCGCCAATACTGCGCGGATGCACAACAATTTTGATCAATATTCAGTTAAAATGTCTTAGAAATACATGAAACCCAACTATACAATCGCTCACTTTTTATAGAAATGTAAACCATAATTTGAGACAGACATATTTTATTGTCGTCGTTGAATTTACTACACTTTTAAGTGTTCACCCGTGTCTTTAAGTTGTTCATATTTAAATACTCAAAACGTTGAAAACAACATTTAAATTTGCAGCTGCGCAATTTAGTTTTTATAGTTCAACCAATAAAAAAAACCCTTTCCAAAAAAAAACAAAATAAAATAAAAATTATTCGCTACTTTAATCACTATCATTTCACAGCCCCCGTTTTCCATTTAATTATATCATTTCATTCCATTTTTTTTTTCATTAAATAAAAATAAACTTCCTTAGCCCCAAATCCTCTGGTTGTGTCGACTTTACAGTGAAGTCCACCAAGCGGGGTGCTTCTCTCGAATCGAACAATAGCCGACCAGTGTTTTCCGCCATGAAAAGGAAAAAGTTAACACCAGTCATAAAACAAAAAGGGAGTTTTATAGCGTCTGTCACTTTAAAAGCGCTCGCCAACCCCCCCTTATGTGTTTTCCCCCCTTTCCCTTTATTTTTCGCTGTATGGAAAAGCTGATTCGAACCTATTCGGTTACTTATTACGTCTTAATATTCAAGTGACGACGTTTTATTGTTTCAGAATAATCGCCAGGTCGCATAAACCGAGCGCCAAAGGAAAATGGCGAAGAGAAAAAACTAGAAGTCGGTAGAAAAAAGAAGAAAAAAAAATTTCAACAAAAACAACTCGTCTTGAAAAATCAAGCTGAAGGTAAGAAAATATTTTTTAAAACAATATTAATGGAATGTCCAAAAGTGTTTTACAAAACCTGCACAGTTCGTGCGCATCGAATATCCATTGCACTCGAAGCTTTTGTGATGTCAGACAGAGGCAATTGTTTTGTGTAGTTCAGTGTGTTGTGTGTAGCTGCCACTAAATCAAACTGTTAATAGTTCTTTTTAGGACTTGCGCCCACACAATTTGTTTCTCCACGACCATTTCCTCCACAACACTCACTCGCAACCCAGGAAATGCATTTGTATTAATGAAACGAGCTGAAAAATTAAAAACAAAACAAAAACAACAACAAAATAACCGAGAAAAACAGTTTTAAAACGAATATCGTGATTTATATTAGAAATAAAGTTTCTTTTTCCCCGGAATTTTAGATTTCCCGGTTCTCGGTACCAAAAAGTCCGGTATTCCTGGGAAATCGGGACTCTCAGTACCAAAAAGTCCGGTATTCCTAGGAAATCGGGACTCTCGGTACCAAAAAGTCCGGTATTCCGGAAAAATCGATTCTGTCGGTACCAAAAAGTCTGGTATTCCTGGGAAATCGGTACTCTCGGTACCAAAAAGTCCGTTATTCCAGAAAAATCTGGACTTTCAGTACCAAAAGGTCCAGTATTCCTGCCGTTGAATTCAAATGTTCTGCCGTGCTTTTTGCATGTGGTTTGACACAGCAGCGACGAATTTTAAAACAGAAAGTTGATCCAATCCAACATGCTTCAAATTGCGCATGTGCAACAGTTGGATTTTAGGAAAATTTTCGATCGATCAAAGTTGAAATCCGATTTACTTGATTTCCGAACATCAAGGAAATCAGGATTTCGGAAATCTATTTAAGATTGAATGCACCTAATGATTTACCAGAAAAGCGTGACAACATTACCAGCAATTGAAAACGTTCGTTCACTTTCAACGAGTTTTGGCCCTTAAAAAAAATGTAAAACCGACATTACAAACAACTCGCTTTCCCTTTATTTATACGCACGAAAACCACTGGATACACAATTTTAATTTTCTCCATATACAAATTTCGCCTGCATGGAAATTACACAGCAAGGGAACGAAAATAACAAAGTAATTCGGTACTTTTCCACTCTAGAATAGACACTTAAACACTGGCCCCGCTTCTATTTTAAGCCAACAGCATATAATGAACTAACTAAAACTAGACGAGACACCAACCCCCACCCACACACCCACACACCATGTTTTCATTCCGTCTACATCCATTGATTTTCTCCAATCTCCCGAAATTGGTCCAACGCCGCCATCTCTAGCAATTAGCATCCATTTTTTCTGCACGCCGTGTGTATAGATAGCTTCTTTTTCTCATCAATAGGTGGTCGTTAAGAGTTTTGTGCGTCGCAAAGACCCTAATGACAGCTTTCTACAGTAAACAACGAAACTTTTTTTTGTTAATTTTTCAAGTGCTCTGACGACTCCCCTCGAGTAAATTAGGCGATTGTGCGCTTCAGAAGAGGATCAACGTCTTTAGAAAAGATTTATTGCCGTGTTTTGTCATTCCTGGTTCCTCCAACTCCAAATTGAAGAAATAGTATTCGTTTCTCAAATTTTCTTTTCGATAAAAGGTTGAGAACTTTTTTTTTATTTTATTTTTATACATCTCGTTTGTGTGCAAATTCAATTTGAGACGGTTAAGGGTTGTGTTTAACACCCAAGTCACGTGTTATCAGCATAAAACGGTTGTTGAAGAGAAAGACAACTGCTGTATTTGATGGCAGGTGCCTGATTGTACACTTCAGGGTTCGTTCAGTGCGTGTCGAAATGTCTTAACGACTAAAAGATATCTCGTCTTGCGCGCCCGTGCCAATCTATGAATTCTCACAGATGGATGTTTTTCCAATGTGATAAATGTTAGATAATTTTTCCCGGTGAAAATATGTGGGATTTTAAACACACGAATGCAAAGATTACATTGAAAATAATATCAACCTATTTCTTATCAATTTTCTATATACAATGAATAAATAGAAAAAAGAAAGTGCATTTTTTTAAATATAAATTTATTTTTATTTTTTTTATAATTTTATGTTCTTGCAACAGGTAGTTTTTATAAAACCATCAAAACCACATAAAGTGTGAAAATATCTGTTTTAAATGAATGAACCTTAATGGGAAAAATTAACTTATCATTACACAGCTGATTGTCTGTTTGGTTGATGATACTTAGCCAATTAGGCATGGTGTGTTCAATTTTTATTTTTAAATACACATTTCTCTAATTTTTGACTTCAAATAATTTTAGCGAGCATTTCTGCGACGCCAAACACGAAAAATTAAGTAAAAAATCGGCTCCGATTCGCCCAAAACTCCCAAACATGCAACAGGTGACTCCATCCCAAGAAAAATTACTCAACACGACAAACCGACGTGTTTATCAATTTTTCTCCCACCGCTCCAATTTACCAACACAAATTTCATTTCCCAAACAACTTGCAACACAACTCAACCACCTGTTACCAAAACAAAACACAACATCCCCCAAAACAAATCAAAATAAAAAAAATTCCCTTTTATTTCTTTCAAACATCACCCCAACGTCGCACCTAATTAAAAACGCCACAATTGGCACCTAAAGGGTGAAAACCGAGCCAACCAGACACGTCTGACGTCAATCGAATGTTATTTCCAACCGCACTATCTCTATTTAACCCAGGATTACTTCTTCGCAACATTTTAATTAAAACCGCGCACTATTAAAGATAAAAAAAAACCCAAAATCACCCATCATTTGCATCGCCTGGACCCTGGACACCCTCTCCAGAGACCTACCCCTCCTTGTTTCATATGACACATAATTAACGCTCTCTTTCCTCCCTTTATGTCCCACAATAAAACCTTTCTAATTGATACCGCACGGAGCAATAACTCAATCACACAGCCCCAGTTTGTTCCATACACAAAATGTACAATTTTCATTTCCTGCAAAGTATACATTTCGCGATATCTTATCGGATCGTACGCCCTGATAAGTGCAACCCACACAAATGTATATATCGATGCAGGTGCCCCCCCTTCAACTTGCTCGTGTCTACTCGCCACCCACCCAGTTGGCCATCTGGTGGCCAGCCACGGTCGCTCAATTACCGCTACTAAGTTTTCTCTGTGTCGTTTCACCCTAATGCACTTGTTTGTCTCGACAATTTAATAATAGAAAAATATATAGAAATTCTTTCATTTGTTTTCAAGTTCAGCCTTTATTTTTTTTCCTCTTGTTTCACAATTATTTTTTGCGAAAGACGATGCGATTTCCGCGATTTTCCGATCAATTACAAACATTTTAATAAGCGCTTCCCAGCCATAAATAATTTGCGCGGACAGATGAAAATGTTGACACAGTAATATTCGATTTCCTTCATGCGGTATGCGACAAGTGGCATTTCTTGTTACAGGGTCAATAATCTGGAGTCAGGTAGGGGAGGAAACGTGCTCAATTACTCGTAATATGTGCTCAGTTTCGTGTGACCAATAACCAACTACCCACTTCTCACTACAGGAAAATTCCCACCTTTCTTTCTATATATTTTATTATCATTTCTACAACAACTTTGTTTGCTGCGCAGCTCTTTTCGCAGCTAAAGCGCCACAACCACCGCAACAACACGAAAAAAAAAAAACCAAAAAAAAAAAACCAAAAAATCCTTAATAAAAAAAAATTACAAGACCAAAATTTATAGCCCTCGTCGCTAAAACAGATAAACACGCACACAGTCTACTCGTGTGCAGACCATGCGTGCAAATGACGTCAAGAGAATTGCGGCTATAGTTGCCTGGCAACCAGTAACGTTGTGTTAACATGTTGAAGGATAGCGTGAGGGGGTTCATCTGCAAACAGGCGCCAATTCTTAATTGGATCTCCCCATCTTCTCTGGATCATGCCACTTTTGCGAGGCATCCTATTGCGATCATGTAACTCGCGATTCAAGCGCATTAATATTAATAAACCGAGAAGAAAAAAAAAATTCTTTCTTCCCGTTTCCATACCGACGGAAAATGCGAATAAAAACATCTATTTAGCTAATCCTGATTTCATCATCCTCGCTCCACTTCCTTGCCATCTTTTCTTGTTTATCAGCTGCTTAACTCGCAACCGTCACTCTTATTAAATTGTTCGTGATTACTTTGACACGCACAAACGAGATTAGAAAAACACCCCCGCGTCTTTGTATAATAGCAGCAAAAATAAATAAATAACGTGACACCACGTGACCAATTGGTTCATTTCGTTTCCTATGTCGCACGAGGAAGAAACGCGTCTCCCTCCGCCATCTTCCTCATCCAATAGAGTGTGAAGAGGATTTCCTTCTATTTGACATCGAGGAACCATGTCAATGCGAAGTGAAAGCCACAAGTTGTCGATTTTTAACTTGTTAGCACTTCGCACCTGTGCTCACCTTTACCTTTGCATTTAAAAAAAGAAATTTCTTTCATTTTGGTCTGTGTGAGCAGCTTTTTGCAAACGAGATGCAAAAACTGGCTTTTCCGACGCGTTTTTCGCGGACCCCCACCTCCCGCCAAGGCCAAAATTATCATTTGAAAATTAAAAAATTATTTTACTAACGAACACGAATTTACGACGGTAAATAATTGCGTTTTGGCACTTGTCAATCGTTTATGGATATTTCCATTCTTTTCAATGCACGCGCATTGAGGAAAAAATGACGTAGAAAACTCGACGCTTTCTATTTCTATTTGTTCCAATTTTTTTTCTCTTTTTTTCGCCCATTCTCTGCTTTTCGCGTTGCGTGTATTTATTTCCTGAGGTGTGGCAATCAAGCATCATTACCGAGTGCAACATTTTTTTTTTTTTTTTTTATTTTGTAAAAAAAAAAACACACTCACCCCTCTTTATTTTGCTGCGCCTTTTACCCTCGTGCACGCACAATCTTTCATGAATGAAATTCGATGCAAATATTATTCACATGTTTTTTATTCCCAGCGATTTTGAATTTTAAATTTATTCTAAATTCCCACAATTAAAAACAACTTGACAAATCCACTCTCTAAATGAGAATTTGATATTTTTATATATATATATATATGAAATAATAATAATTTAATCACTTACTAAATTTTTCCAGATATGTTTTTACAAAACACGTGTATGAATTTGAATTTCAAATAAAATTTTCATAAAAAAAAAATATTATAAAATCCACATGAGAACCGAACCGATCCACCCTTTTCATTTATTTTCTTGGCCATATGTGTGTGATGAATCGCGTTTCCAAGGTATTTAATGGACGCGTTTGAAAGACGCCGCGATACAGTGATCTCTGGGAGCCTGGTCCTCAGAACCTGCCCGGCCGTGAATGTGCGCCTGGATATAGGTAGCAACACACTCCAGATCCTGACATTACACAAATATTTATTTTGCCGGGTACTTTCGAGCTGTAAAAAGAGTGACAGAAGTGCTTAGTGGTCACTGGAATTAGAAATCCACGCGTATCTCGCAACATATCGTATAAACACGAAGTTAAACGAGAGCAACCCGCAACATATCGTGCAAACACGAAGTTAAACGAGAGCAACCCGCAACATATCGTGCAAACACGAAGTTAAACGAGAGCAACCCGCAACATATCGTGCAAACACGAAGTTAAACGGGAACACGCTTCGTTCCAACTCGGAAACAACACGAAACTCAAAGGGAACGCGTAGAATCCCGACGAGTCGATAATGCCAAGCAGTGCTTAACAATTGCCGGAATGAATAACAAAGAGAACCCGCGTATTATCCCGATGCGTCAGCGTCCGCCTCGCTGTTGAATCTCGACGAGAAATGAGCGCTAACGCGTACTAATTGGCACGTACGGCTGCCCAAACACATCTAAAATCCAACCAATGCCAAGTTAGGCTAAAGCCCCAAAAAGGCAGGGCGGCCAAACCGGGCTAATTACCGCGCTGCTCACGCAAGGAACCAAAACACACAAACTCATGGCGCAAATGAATCTCATTCTGGCCCCAAACGGCGTATCACGGTGTTAAAATCAAATAAAGAGGAAAAGCAAAGGAAATTCGAATGGATAAAACCGTGAATTTAATCACGTATGATGATGGAAAGAGCCTGTGACCATGTTTCAGGTCAACAGGGCAAGGGATAGCTTAGTGGCAGCTCCCTAGTGAGTTGTGCAGGCATTCTGAGGTTGCCGGCTCAAAAGAGCTCTTATGCTTCCAAAGCTCAAAGCACAACTGCCTAGGCAGTGGGAAAAAAGGGTGAGAGGTAAACTTGGTCCAGAATAGACTGGGCCAAGTTTAAACCAATCACAGAAGAGCTAACCAACCAATCCGGTGCTTTGGTGCATGCTTAATGAGCATGACTCATGACAACACACCGAATCAGCTGATATGCAAAGTAGGAAGCGGACAGAAAAAGAACAGAAATAGAAAAGACAGGAAAGAGCAAGTGAAAATAAGACAGAATAGGAAAAGTTAGGAGAAACTAAAGGAAAACAAACACAAATGAGGATGTGAAATAAACAAATACAAGGTTAGGAATTGGGCTAAGTTTAGGGTTATTTTAGCAAACAAAATACAACAATTAGAATTCTACAAACAGGGAAAAGCGCGTATTATTTAACGCGTGAAAACCTGGACCGTGACACGCCCCCAGAGCCAGAGTTTTATTACTCTGTCTAACAAAAGCAAAGAGGAATGAAACGATACAACAAAAGAGATAAATCAATGCTAACACTTGAGCAAAACTTAAAGAACTAAACAAAATGAATCGTTAACGTTAAACAATGGCCTTCGCAACATTAGCGGATTTAAGACTAGACTAAGAAACACTCACCAAAACTTACAAAACTCTGAAAAAGAAAACAAAACAAATAATATCACAGATCGATAAAATGATGCGTAGCACTGCATACTCGAAGCACAAACACACAAAAGATAAACTAACCACGCGTCCAATTCGAGTTCTTAGAAAACTGGACGAAAGCGTAAAAAAGTCACATTCGGTAATCACATAAGTCACTTAGCACTTCCGGTCCCAATCACGATGAGTCCTTCTTCGGGTCTTCATGCGTTTTATAACGCTTATGATCCTTGATCCGGAATCTGGTGCGAAGATGTGTCGTCAAGGTCCATTCTCAACATGAGGTCCACTTCCGGCGTCCCGTCGATCTTCATCATCACTCGGCGCACTCGAGATACTGGAAACACCACTCGAGACATCCACATCTGGAAGATTTGGCGCATTAACTAAGATGTCTTCTGGCTTCTTTGACGCGTCACAGAAATGTCGCACGTCCACGACACGGAAAGGCAGCGAGATGTTTCCGTCCCTGCCCTTTAAAAGTAGGGCATTCGAGCCCAGCAGACGATGGATGCGACACACGCCCCCCGTTCAATGTTGAAAACTGGCACCTTGCTGTTTGTGTGTCAAAGACAGCACTTGAAAATTCAAAAGAGGTCTGCAAAACAGAATTGGTTGCCAAAAAGATAGGGGCATTATTGCTAACGATAGTTTTGGATAAGCCCATCTATTGGTAAACTTCTTAGGTCAGTTGTCAGTGGTGGAAACATCCACCTTTTCGGTAAGCCGTACATCCACCCAGCGGCCTTCTGTATCAACCATTACGGACGCGTAACAGTGCCCGCTGGTGGGCTTCAACTTTTTCCGAAGTAATCAACGTATAAAGTTCAAGATAACCACCCTGGCTTTGCTGTCTCCACCTCGCCATAGGGCAACCTTCTTCCCACCTTCGTCCTTTGACAAGGTTCGCAAACTTTAATCCATTCCGCCACATCTTTTTTCATCCCCGACCAAAACTCGCATGTTTTCAAACGTATTAATGTTTTTTCAATGCCGAGATGGCCAGAGGTTGACGGGAAATGTAGACAGTGGAAATACTTGAAACGAAGCGACTGCGGGAGATAGATTCGACGCGTGGGAGCTCGCTAACCAATTTTAGTTGGTGGAAATTTACATAGCAGAAGACCATGGTGCAACGCCATGTCCACTACTTGTTTTTTAATTCTTCCAGCTTCCCCTCATCCGGCGGAAGATACTTCGAATTGAGATATAGAATAAGTCCTTTTGACCATTCAACGGCCACTTCGGCTTCTTTAATGGTTTTCTACATCAGGAAGATCTCAATTGTCGGATGTTCAGCCGGAGTTGAGTGGAAGCTTGCGTCAGAGGAGTGCTCAGACAATTCCAGATCGATAAAGGGTGCAGGAGAGACCAAATCCCGCCATATACGCGTTCAAAGCGACAAATCCCGTGGTAAAACAGGGACTTAAAATTCCTCAGAGTCCATGTGTCCAGGCAGCTCTCCGTTGTATAGGGGCATTTCACTGGGTTCGGAGCCCGTAGAGCGATCCAAGAATATGGGAGCTTTCTCCGGTCGCCCCCGTTTTCTCTTCACAGGAACGCCCCCAGTAGACAGAGAAACCGCACTTGACTCTTCTTCTGATGTTGGCGGAACGGAATGCGTCAATGGCAAAGATCTAGCTCGAGCCGGGTCTCTGGTGATGGGATTCTCCCGTGGACGTCCCCTCTTTCTTTTTGGGGGTCCAACATCCACTGGAGAAACACCCACCGAGCCCAAGGCTGACAAAGCATTCAGTTTGGCCTGCTAAATGCGTTTTTTACGACGCAAGGTCACCGCCCTAACAATCCTAGAATTTGATGATTTATAATGAGTCAATTCCTCTAATTCTAGCATTTCGGGAATTGGCCAGTCGTTGAAGTCGTTGAAATATGCGTAATAACACGACTTGTCCAACGCTGGGCAATCTTCGTCATCCAGCGCGATTGGCAGGTCGACCGGAGCTCGGCTCAACGCGTCAGCTACCTGATTCTTTACTCTACAACAGTGAAGGAACATGAATCGATCTTCTGAAAGCAAAAGAACCCAACGCGCCAATCGACCTTTTGGTTCAAGCTGGGAAAAAAGCCACATTAAAGACTTAAGGTTACTCTCGAGGCAGAAGTCCATGTGCCCGAGATACGCCCGGAAACGCGTAACGGGCCACGCCGCAGCCAGATACTCGACTTTTGTGGCCGCGTAACTCTCCATGTACTATTCAAGGCGCGTGACGCGGATGCAATTAGAACGCGTACGCCATTGTGGTTTGCACCAACGCAACAACGAGCCCCGAACAAGCGGCCTCCGTTCGGGGAACATAAAGCTTCCCCGAATCGGGAAAGCCCCTGTGGAGAGCCAACAGCGCAATTTGACTTTTCAAGCAATCAAAGGCTGCCCAGTGATCCGCCGTCCACACCCAAGACGCATTCCTACGGATCAATGGACGAAAAACCTCGTAAGTCTTTAAAATAGCCGAGGAAAAACAACGAGTTACATCCGATCTTGCCCTTAAAGCGTTGAAGCTCTTTAAGATTGGTCAAAACCGGACGCGCTGGTATATGAACCGGCCTAAAATTGGGTTTGAGGCCCACCTCGAATTGGGTATTGTTGCAAAAGATGTGAGCAACTGGTTTCAACGCATCAATTAGGTGATTGAAACGTTTCGGCCCAAGCTGTCTCCACAATTGGTCGTAAACCCAAAAGAGTTAGGTGGGATCCCAATTTGGAATATACTGAACAAAATTAATGTTATGTTGTCAAAAGAGTGGGCAACCTTTTCGCCTCAAAGTCGTTAAGAAGGACCCTTTTGTCGCCATCCTCCACAGATGGAGAACCTACAGCCTTCACCGCAAAGTAGCTGGAAATCGCCCCTGCTCTTGCTTTACGCAATTATAACTCTTTATTACTGGCTCAAACATATGGCCCTCCATCTAGGCTTACGCGTTACCCGCACAAAACTCTTTCGTGCCCTTTCACGCCATCTAGGGAACCACATGAATGTCCATTTCTGACTCTCAGAGCTCCTACCAGCCATCACCACTTCGACTATATGAGATTAGTCAACATGCGGCGGCTCGCACAAAATCGCGTTTGCTCAAAAAGATGCAACCTGCCTCGCCAACAGGCGGCTCGATCACCGAAGGCTTTTCCACCTTTAATGGGAATTCGAAAACCGCATTTCTGGGCCAATTAAACTCACAGGCAATTCCGGCACTCACCGAAACTAGTGAAAATTCATGCTCTTTTCCCATGGGTATCGGTAACTTAGGGGACTACTCCTTTGTCAGAGGAGAGAGGTTTACAGGATCGAGTGTCCCGACTTGCTCCTCAGCAAGGAAAGGATGTCCGATTCCGTCCCCACATAGAAACCAATAACTATCCCCATGGTCCACGCATAAACCCACGGCCCTGCTAAAATCAAGGCCCAGAAGCAGGTCTCGTGATGCCTCTTCGATCACCAAACACAAAACAAACTATGGCAAAAAAGTTCGTCGCCATTTTGATGGTTTCATCTAAAGGCACCATCCCAATTCCCATCTCATGGAGTTTCAGGTAAAATGCATTGGTTATCATACGCGTTTGTGCCCCCAGACCCATTAACGCGATGGGCTTAACATTCACCCACGCCTACTCAACGTAGGGGCATCCTGAGGACAACGATCTAAAATCCGTCAAGTACTTCGGGCTCTTTAGTCGCCACAAACTCTAGGGCCGACAACATAATGGAATTCGTCATTCCAGGGGGAGTCGAGGGAACACCAGACCCAGGCGATGGCTGTGTGAACCAAACAGTCATCCTGCTAGAGAATTCTGGTGCCAACCGTTACTTTGGCAAAGAACCCTGCTCATTCCGGAAACTGTCAGTGCTTGAGGCAACGAGGGCACAGGGCAATGCGCTTTTCAATATTACGCACAAAGCATCGGTCCCTGCAATTGCGCACCCACCCAGCTTCCGGCGACGATTGTATGGCAGGCGGCTAGCTGCGCTAGCTAAAGAATTGAGCCTGTGTCTGCATTGTGCCCCTAACACTTACCCGCAGAGGGCTTGGACTTCGGGGCTTCCACAGGCACGTCTGTCTGCAGTGCCCCAGGAGCTTGAACACACTCCACAGGTCGCGCAATGGCACTCTGCGTATCTTCTCCCAACGTAGTTTAATCAAACACTTCGGCCAGGGCCGCCAGCTTTCGCCTGTCAAATTGAAAACAACTAGGCGTAAGTTCCACGGTTTCTTTCACCACTTCCAACACCTTCATTACAGTTTCTGGTTCCCTCGACTTGGGTTTCGGAACCGAGACCAACCCTCTCTTAACTCCATGCAAGTCAAACGCATGCTGCTGAAAAACACGCAGCTGCAAGTCACTGTCCATCCTTCAACCAAAAGAAATGGCTTGAAACAGAGACTGAACGCTATACCTCCCCATCATATCCGTCATTTGTGGTTGTAAGCGATATTGTGCTATTTTCCACTATTGCCTGTCCCCAGCTACTCCCGTCAACTCTAAATAGCAACCAATTTCACACAAGAAGTCGGTCGTATCTTCTCCCATTTCCCACCACGCTTGCAACAGGTGCTCCGTCGCCTCAGTAACAGAAGGGAGAAGGCACTCCGGAAATGCGTTGCAAATTCATCTCAAGTTATATATTTAGTTCGCAAGCCCCAAAACCAAATCAGCGGTTTATTGCGAGGCCTGCGGAACATACAACTCAATATATGCATCTTCCGGAACGCGCATTGACGAAGTGCGCACAAAGTCGCGCCAAGAACAAGTCAACTGCATTATAAAACGGATGACTCCCGTCAAAAACTGGTATGCATCCTACTCTTAAATGTGCCAAGTCTCCATATGGCTATGAAAGAACTGGACAGAGCACAGGGGGACTCGCTGAACACGCGAGTTCACTGATGTACCCTGCGCAGCAGCTGTACGTGCAACATCATTAGACAGGGGCTGTGGTTTTAAAACGCATAATGCTCCTCATCACCTGGCTATTGCACGGTGTTAGTGAATGCATTGCAGACCCTGCATGGGCTGTGACATTCGAGGGTTTCTCTCGGTAGAAGAGAACTTAAATCTCTTTCATTTCTTCCATCCGCACTAATTCCTTGCCTACCACGCTCGCTAGGCATCAGTATGCGAGAATAATGGCCAATATCTAATCCAGGCATTTGTTCGCTGGGTATCGGTCTACCGCCAGGCAAGGGGATATGAGGTCCTGGCTGTGGTGGCGGAATTGACCTACCATCCAGCGGCATGGCTAAAACTACAATTTCCTGACGAATTATCTGTTGAACCCCCAGCAGAGTCTCTCCCCTCCACTGGAACATTCGATCGTCAACATTTCGACCAAATTGTTTCATAGTCGGCTTCATGCGTTTTGCCATTGCCATCTCGGCATTTTGCAGAAACAGCACCCCATGCCAATGTGGGGTCCGCTGTCCTGCACTCCCTCCTTCAGAACTAGTCCTTGGAGGTGCCAAGGGATAAAAGGCAAAGCTGTCTGTGAAGCGGACGTGACTGTCACGAACTCATTGGCCGTGAAGATGGGCTCCGAAGATGGAGCAGTCCCTGGATAGTAGGTACTGTCGGTGGTTGGCAGTTGGTCCACCTTCACCTTACCAGCACCCTCACAGAGATGCATGAAATACGGAGATGCACCATCCTTTGTAGTGCGTAAGCCATACATTGACCTGGGTTTGGTTGGAATGCGTGCTTGACAGCGGCTCCAAACAGAAGCGCTCTTTTGCTTTACGCATCCAGCTTGGCCACATGCTTTTCAAATCTTCGCAATGCCCTACTGCCATTACGCGCAAATTCCAAGCGAATTAGCAGCGGAAACAACAAATGGATGATTTAACAACAACAATTTTAAAACTTTAAACTTTAAAAGAAGGTGAATAACAACACCAATCGAATCCTTTGCTTTAGCAAATGATAACTGTGCCCACTGTTGTAAAGTACAGTTTATATGGCACAGCAATCGAAAACTCGAAAATAATTCCCGGGTTTCGGCACCACGTGTGATGAATCGCGTTTCCAAGGTATTTAATGGACGCGTTTGAAAGACGCCGCGATACAGTGATCTCTGGGAGCCTGGTCCTCAGAACCTGCCCGGCCGTGAATGTGCGCCTGGATATAGGTAGCAACACACTCCAGATCCTGACATTACACAAATATTTATTTTGCCGGGTACTTTCGAGCTGTAAAAAGAGTGACAGAAGTGCTTAGTGGTCACTGGAATTAGAAATCCACGCGTATCTCGCAACATATCGTATAAACACGAAGTTAAACGAGAGCAACCCGCAACATATCGTGCAAACACGAAGTTAAACGAGAGCAACCCGCAACATATCGTGCAAACACGAAGTTAAACGAGAGCAACCCGCAACATATCGTGCAAACACGAAGTTAAACGGGAACACGCTTCGTTCCAACTCGGAAACAACACGAAACTCAAAGGGAACGCGTAGAATCCCGACGAGTCGATAATGCCAAGCAGTGCTTAACAATTGCCGGAATGAATAACAAAGAGAACCCGCGTATTATCCCGATGCGTCAGCGTCCGCCTCGCTGTTGAATCTCGACGAGAAATGAGCGCTAACGCGTACTAATTGGCACGTACGGCTGCCCAAACACATCTAAAATCCAACCAATGCCAAGTTAGGCTAAAGCCCCAAAAAGGCAGGGCGGCCAAACCGGGCTAATTACCGCGCTGCTCACGCAAGGAACCAAAACACACAAACTCATGGCGCAAATGAATCTCATTCTGGCCCCAAACGGCGTATCACGGTGTTAAAATCAAATAAAGAGGAAAAGCAAAGGAAATTCGAATGGATAAAACCGTGAATTTAATCACGTATGATGATGGAAAGAGCCTGTGACCATGTTTCAGGTCAACAGGGCAAGGGATAGCTTAGTGGCAGCTCCCTAGTGAGTTGTGCAGGCATTCTGAGGTTGCCGGCTCAAAAGAGCTCTTATGCTTCCAAAGCTCAAAGCACAACTGCCTAGGCAGTGGGAAAAAAGGGTGAGAGGTAAACTTGGTCCAGAATAGACTGGGCCAAGTTTAAACCAATCACAGAAGAGCTAACCAACCAATCCGGTGCTTTGGTGCATGCTTAATGAGCATGACTCATGACAACACACCGAATCAGCTGATATGCAAAGTAGGAAGCGGACAGAAAAAGAACAGAAATAGAAAAGACAGGAAAGAGCAAGTGAAAATAAGACAGAATAGGAAAAGTTAGGAGAAACTAAAGGAAAACAAACACAAATGAGGATGTGAAATAAACAAATACAAGGTTAGGAATTGGGCTAAGTTTAGGGTTATTTTAGCAAACAAAATACAACAATTAGAATTCTACAAACAGGGAAAAGCGCGTATTATTTAACGCGTGAAAACCTGGACCGTGACATGTGTAAACAAAGTTTCAAATACACGTGAGAGAGTCGAAACTCCCTTAAATTTCTCCTTAAAACTTTTTTAAAAAAAAATTAAAAAAAAAAAAAAAGTGTTCCATTCAAATAAAATAAAATTTTAAATAAATAAAAAAAAAAATTTAAAAAACAAAACAACTTAAAACTTTATATAGAGAACGTCGAATTGCAGTTCAACATTCATATCCCGGTTCTCAACTTACACAATTTCAATGAATTGAGCCTTTAAAATTAGAACGTAATCAGGATACAAAAAAAAAAAAAAAATAACAAAACAAATATTTATAAAATATGTCAAACCGCCAATTAATTCCCGACCAATAACGCAACGTAACCCTTTTATCCCAAAAAAAAAAAAATAATAGATAAATAAAAAAAACAAAACCTGATTTGACCTTACGAAAAACCTTCGCAGGAATTCCAAAAAAGAATTCCAGAAAACAAAAAAAAAAAAAAATTCCACATCCGAAGAATTTCATTTTTTCCCACTTCTCGCTCAGCCTGCTACCTCAACTCCCGGAAGCGAACGTGAAACTCGACCTTGACACTATTTGTAAGGCGGTCGCGTAATATCGCGCATAATTGCGCAAGACGCAAAGAAAAACCTCAAAAAAAAATAATAAAAATCTCCCACAAACGTAAACGAAGCGCCGCACACAACCAACTCACTCCGTACTTATTATTCTCCACCGGAACTACAAAAATAGCTTTAATAAAGCGTTGCAATATATTATCCGCCTCGTTTACACCGAATAAACAAAAAAAAAACCACCAACAACTAAATTAAATAAACCAAACAAGCCAAGCGTGATAAAATACAAACAATACACCAAATTATCGATAGATTCAGATGAGCAGAAGAGGATCATAATCAAAGACAATACCCAATTACCTAATGATCAAACTACACAGCATCCTATTTCAGTAACTAACAAACATTTATTACCAAACTTAATTGCCACACTTGAGTTACAGTTGTTTACTCGAACGAAATCGTGTGAATTTCACTCGTCCGCTCGAAAAATCGCACACTCAGAGAGAGAAAGAACGCACACAACACACAAACCATATCACCCTAACTCGGCGAACCGCCACACGAGGGCACGTCGACTGCCAGCGCACACTCAGCTGTTAGTGATGGGGCGTCGAGAGCTCAGTCGGAGCTCGTAGCGTGTCGCGTTCGGCCGCTGGAGAAAAATCGTTCGGGTCCGGACGTCGTGTGACGTCATCCATTCTGTGCCTCGTGATTGGTTTGACCCACTAAATGAATTAGCGCGTCTCTCCAGAGCTGCTGTCGCGTGGCTCAAACCTGCCTCTGTTCCGGCTGTCGAAGACGGCATCGCCACCGAGTTACCGAGGATAACTAAACAATTCTGCAGCCTCGCCGACAAACCAGCGCAAACTTTTCACGGTAAGCGCCTCAATTCGTTACCATTCTCCCCCCTCGCGAGCCGAGCACTCCTCGCCGGCAACAGGTTGCCGCACCTGTTGGTTCGGTCCGCCACTCCGCCCCGACCTTCGGCCTCGCGTGTGCTGCAGCGCGTTCAAGCGTTGCCAATACATAACGCACTTTTCCCCCTTTTCCCTCGGCTCGCCTGAATTTGCCCTGTCGTGCGCTCACTCGGGCGAGCACTTGTTGATCTTTCTCGACTTAAAACACCAAAACTCTTCTTTTTTTGTAATTTTTTCGGCTTTAATCCGTCGCTCGGTTCATTCCTTACATGCCTAACACTTTATTTTTTCTCATTTCACCTGGACGTGTACGAGGGGCCCGTGAAATTGAGGCCAGTCGGGCGTGCTAAGGTCGTTTGGGTCGAACTCGGAGCTTTTCATTCAATCTGACCACAAACCCACAGATCCGTTCATGGATACAGTTGCATCACATGGTGGATTTCACTTTACAAAGACGCGCTGGGGAAAAGAAACCCCCTCAAATGTATATACACTCACATGGCGAGGTGGAATTTTCAATTTAAAAATCCAATTTTCCACTTTTTCCATCGACAATCGGCGCAGCCTTAATCCAAATGTTTGTTGATTATTTTTCCGAGCGTTTTTAATTATTAACAACGTAAAGAAATGAATAAAACTGGGTAGAAATATAATCTATAAATCATGATTTATACATCGGGACAAAAGGTTTTTAAAACGGATGTTCGCGACCTGTTCATTACACGTGTTAAGAAAGGTCAATTTATTTTTTAATGCTCTGTACATATTCCAGTTCATGGGAAGGAAGGGATGCCCCACGTCTTCCTCAATGGCTCGTTCCCGCCAGACGCATGCGTTTGTCCCAGGACAGCTGGTGAAAATTATTATGAGCAAACGTGTGCGGAATTTTTTTTTTTTTTTTTATTTATTATTATCGTTATTTCTTTCGTTTTAATTTGTCTTTTATTTACCCAACCATTTATTAATTACGACAAAAACGAATTCCGCACTACGTTTGGATATATCGATTACATAACGCCGTATGTATAGAATAAGCCACACACACATATACAATAATCATACAAATTTACCTTCAACTCAAAAAAAAAAAAATAGAAAAATATATATCATCGTTTGTTGTATTTCCTTTTTTCCAGGAAAAACTACTAAAATTCTCATACAAAAAAAAAAAAAAATGAATATTTTCATATTCAAAAACCCGATACAAAAAGCCAACTGAGGGAAAAAATAGTGATATAATCCCCACCATTTATTGACTTCGAAAAATAATAACAGAAAAATATATATAATATCAAAAAAAAAAAATCGCCACGAATAAAAATAGAAAAAAAAAACAATTATACATCCCCGACACCTGTACGCCATGCAACTGACGACATCTGGCATTACGTAACACCACAAAAGACCTCTCTTTTCAACAATCGCGTCATTATATCGACACGAAACATTTCCCCATCCTTGCCCGGTACAATACATCATCATCAAGTTTCCAAACACAATTTTTTTCGTACTTTTCATCTTCATTTAAGTCTCTTCGCCCACACTCCCGCCTTTCATGCACATCCTTTAATGACCCCACAAACAACAAGAGTGGCATTAGACGTTCCGATTCCGCATCATCAACTGACCATTCTCTTCCATCAAAAAATAAAAAAACAAAAAAACACACACCTTCACTTTCACTTCGTCAAGCTGTCCTTTCCCGCAAACATTTCATTGCAATAACCGTCGTAATTCAGTCGCCGACATTTCTCCCCGTCCCCCCTCTGCTTAATATCGATTGACGGCTCCCATACCACCTGTTGACTTTACCTAACATGTCGTGTCCAAGATTTGAGCGGCTCCAATAAGTCGCGCGTCAACTCTTCACCTTTCTATTTGCTGCATTTCCCAATTTAATCCCATTAAGACCGCCAAACCCTTGGCAACAACACCTCACGGCTCCTTTAAATAACAAAATACAATGTTTAAAAATCACCCAGCGTGTGTGTGAACTTCCGGAATTGTGTTTAGGAAGAGAAAGTGTTATCACTTTCGTGTGTGTTGGAAATTGATAACGTTTAATACATTTTGGATGGAAATAATGCAGTTTTCGATGGTTTTGCATGACATACGACGATGATATTTATTTTTTTGTGTGTAGAAAATTGAAGATTTGGTTTGAAGGGGGTGGCGTCGAGTATATCTTTCATGTGGAAAGATGGATTGCAAGCACAACAGATGCTACATCCACACTAAATTGAGTGCTTTATTGATTCAAAGACCTCCCCCACTCGACGTGTAGCAATTGAAAACTATGTTTACTATTGATTTTCTATGCATGCTTTTTATTTTTTTTACCTATATCCAATTTTCATCTTCCTAATCTCCATCCTTGCATGTGTTTACTCGAAAAAACAAAAACTTAAAAAAGAAATTAATTTTTTTTTTGAGAAAAAAAAAAAAAAACTCAAGATGGAGTCAGTCAGTCAGACGCTATCCACTATTATCTTCAATTCCAGACTCGTATATTTTTATTTAAGTAAAAAAAAAAAAAATTTAACTTGATCAAGTGTAGGCAGGAATAACTAGTCGTCCCTCGCAGTATTTATGATATCTATTTGCGTCAAACTGCTTATTATGTAAATGACATACTACCATCGTTTCATTCAAATCCAGACATCAAAAATACAAACTAATCACATCTAAAAAATATATTTATTTAAATTTAAAAAAAAAAAAAAAAAAAAAAATTCTACCCTCATCTTTACGTCTCATTGCACCTGTAATCACAAACGACACCATCCTCATCTTTTGTGCCAAGTTCAAAGCTTGCTGGCAAATCGTGAGAAAGCCCAGGTGCCGTGTGGGTTCGTTTTTTCCTCCTCATTTAACCCCTAACGTAAAATGAACCGTCCAAAGTAAAGCAAAGGTGTCAATAACACGATCGATACTTGTTGAGTCGTGGACTTTCATCATACAAACTGTCTAGATTGCGTACGGGGTGCGGTACAATGTAAAAAGCCCCTCGAACGAGACACTGCACACGGGGTGTCTATTTTTAGCCCAAACCCAACACACGGGGGCTCAATAAATGCAAGCCATTCAATCCGTATTCATTTAACATTCGAACTCGATGCGTGCTTCGCATCAAAACACTAACCTTAAGAAAAATAAAGCCCCCCCGCGCCCCCCGCGCCCCCAAAAAGCGACCACAGCCAAGTGCGCAGCCGATGACATTAGTTTTATACATGGTTAACGCTGGCATTCCCTTTGGCACGTGCCGGTACCAATTACTGGTAAAAGGAGTGCGCGTTAAGGTGGCGAAACAGGTGCACGAAATGTGGGTTACGTAACGTAACAAAGCCGGCCTGCTTGCCTCAACTGTCAACACACGATCACAATTAAGTTTGTCAGCAGATGGGACGAGGCCATTTTTGTTAATGGCCGATAAAGTGCGCGCTGGCGAGATTCGCACGTCAACATTGCTCGCGTCGGTCGGCGTTATTAGATCAGATTTGAGGGGAAATTCTGGTGAAGACCCATAGGAATATAATTGACTTAGGAAAAGTGAAGAAGTTGATTGCTTTTGCTTGATGGGACCAGGTTTAATTTCACGAGTTTTACACAATTTTTCGATATGTTGTTCTTAACATCGCATTTGCTAAGGATTTGGGCTAATTGTTCGTCTAATGATACAAACATGTGATTTTTTGTTAGAAAAAAAATAATACCCATCCATACCACACACACGGAGTTAATGTCAGCTCGTTTGCGGTGGAGAGACCACGGGCGGGTCTAGAAAACGTACAAGGGGGTGGCAATTTTGTTCGACTTTTCACGCTTAAAAATTGGATGTTTTGTGAAAAATTGCATGTTTTCGTTGGGAAATTGGGTTTTTGGTAAAATATTGGGTTTTTGGTAAAATATTGGATGTTATTGCTAAAAAATTTGAAGGTTTTGGTAAAAAATTTTATATTTTGTATAAAAAAATTTGATGATTTTGGTGAAAAATTGGTCCAAAAAATGAATTTTTGGTCCAAAATGTGAATTTTTGGTCCAAAATGTGAATTTTTGGTCTAAAATGTGAATTTTTGGTCTAAAATGTGAATTTTTGGTCTAAAATGTGAATTTTTGGTCTAAAATGTGAATTTTTGGTCTAAAATGTGAATTTTTGGTCTAAAATGTGAATTTTTGGTCTAAAATGTGAATTTTTGGTCTAAAATGTGAATTTTTGGTCTAAAATGTGAATTTTTGGTCCAAAAAATGAATTTTTGGACCAAAAATTCATTTTTTGAACTATAAAATGAATTTAATGTCCAAAAAATGAATTTAATGTCCAAAAAATGAATTTTAAGTCCAACAAATAAATCTTAAGTCCAAAAAAATGAATTTTACGTCCAACAAATGAATTTTACGTCCAAAAAAAATGAATTTTACGTCCAAAAAATAAATTTTACGTCCAACAAATGAATTTTACGTCCAAAAAATGAATTTTACGTCCAAAAAATGAATTTTTGATCTTAAAGATAAATTTCCCATTGCCCCCTGAATCCTTCTAGAGACAACCAATAATTCGTGCAGGGAGCTCCCCATACTCCCCTATGGGAATTAAATAATCTTTAAAACTCCTTTAAAGTCGACATAAATATTTCACTTTTTACCTTACCAAAACAAACATTTCCCACCATTCTCACAACAAAACTTCTACACCCATATTCCACGTGTAGTGATTGAAACAATATTTCCCCCGCAGTAAATTGCAAATTACATTTTATATGAGTATCTTGTGACCGCAATTTCATATCCCTTTGGGTGCCATCCAAGTTGGTCGTGTCGAACAAAAACAAGCCCCGAGTTAAAACATCACGAAAGCAGTTGTGAGAGAAACTCATATCCTCCCGTGTAGGGGGCGCGATTGTTAGTGAATTCCCCTCGTGGCTGTTGTTCTTGGGGATTAGTGATTAAAGTTTGCCCGTTTGCAGTCATCAACAGCTGAGCATCTATCATCGTTCGTGTTTATTGTGTTTTGACAGGCATTTCGTCCGTTTTCACGCGCCCGGCCATTCTTTTCCCGACGCTGTGGGTGAAAATAAATGAATAGCGATGCTCAAATCTAATTTCGTCCTGTAGAGAAACTAACGCAAGGTGGTTCACCCACAGGAAATTGATGCCTCACTTGAGGAAAACGAGTAATTCTCATCTTCCCAGCCCCAAACCTCCAATGACGTCATACCCACAAGTCACCGCCGTTTGAATATTTAATTTGGCACACAAATCTCACAAATGGCGAAATAAAAATTTAAAAACTGATTTACGACGACATAAATCAATCCATTGATGAATTTGTTTGAACTGTTGTGTGTGTATATGTCTCTTTGTTACTAGGCGATGGGTATGAAGGCAAACGAGTAATAAATGGAATGTTGTCGCGCGAATTACACTTGATTGGTCGTGAAAAGAAACAAGACCGCATTGCCTAGTCCGACACCGCAGATATCATCCAAAGCACTATTGTATACAACACGGGACAGATAACAGCAGCCTTCAATTTCTAAGCCCCCTTCATACAACTAAGTGCTTTCATCTACCAATCATCCAAGACAAACTGAAAGCTCCCCGCAGGGTTCTCTTCTCTGCACGTCCCACTCGTTTAACCGCTTCTAAATTTAATCTTATTTCATATTTTTATCCTCCCATTTAAAAATCGAATTCTGAAATTTCTGCATTTTACGAAAACTCATCTAATTGCATTTTCTTTTGCAAATATGCAGAACTTGAAGAATAGAACACAATCAGTAAAAAAAAACCCAATACCGAAGATATGACAATCGGCTGAATCTTTCTGAATCCCTCCCGAATCTATTGCGAGATTTTTGCGAAAAATTTCGAAATTTTTGCGAAAAATTACGAGATTTTTTGCAAGAATATGCGACATTTTGCGAGATCTCGTACGATTTTGAAAAAAATTGGTCCTAAATCTTCCTGAATCTCCATCTGAATCCCAAAAATTTAAGAAAGATTCTGATCCTTTCTCCAGAGTTTGCAACAACACGGTCAACATTGCCCCAAATTTTAAACATAAAAACTAACGTGTGTTTATTTTTGATTATTTCTAGGTCATGAAATCAAGGAGTAAAGACATAGTGTCGGCGATGGATGCAACTTTCGACCACCTCCAAGTGGCAAACGAAAACAGCTGGTCCGACGACGTGCCGGACGACATATTCCGTCAATCGGGGCTGGGCCTGCGACCCAAAAAGCTGTCCTTAAAGAGGCCCGCACCAGAACTGCCCTCGCCAACGGGCGAATCGACAGATTCGAGTTCCGTGAGCGACGACGTGCACAGTGGCGGCAGCGGCGTGTCCGCGCACACGAGCAAAAGCGCACTGGGCGCGAGCGGGGTCGGCAAACAGCAGCGCCGAGGACCCGGCGGAAATTCCTCTTCGGGAAGACGGCGGCGGACTACTGTCAGTGCCCGTGAACGCAACTTGCGACGCTTAGAGAGCAACGAGCGTGAAAGAATGCGCATGCACAGCTTGAACGATGCGTTCCAAGCCCTTCGAGAAGTGATACCGCACGTGAAAATGGAGCGCAAACTGAGTAAAATCGAGACGCTAACCTTGGCCAAAAACTACATCATGGCTTTAACAAATGTCATATGTGACATGCGTGGTGAACAGAAACCTTATGCTGCCCTACCGACCTACGACGAAGACGGCAACGGTGACGACGAAGACGCACTCAGCAATCCTCCAGTCAAAGGTGCGGACAATGTCTTTTATCCCGGTATGCAGCAGACTACAGCGCCGCCCATTTCCGACGAAGAGAGCGAGGCGGAAGTAAGTTCCAGTTTGTATTGAAACAAACGAAAGCAGAATAAATAATATGGAGAATTTCAAACCGGACTTTTCGAACGAGAAGTAATTTTTTTCGTCAAGATGTGATATGTGTTAGTATTTCTTGATAAAAAAAAATAATAATAATAATTAAGCAAAAAATGAGGGGAAAAACAAAATGAAAAACTTTTCATCAATTCACATCATTTTACTAGCTAAAGACGTGTATACTTAACGGAAAAGAAAAACAAACAAAAAAATGGGGTTTTTAATTGGTATTGCACATTTTTATTTAATAGAAAAAAAAAACAGGTTTAAGTTTAGTATTTAAGTCGTTAGTTTCGAAAGGAAATGTTAGTTTTGTGGAGTGCAATGTTTTAATGAATTGTAAAATTCCATTTTTAATTAAGAAACACATTGAAAAAGCAACATATCATTCGAACGGTGTTTACATGTGAAGGGAGATCATGGGAGAAACGACTGGAGAGAAAATGAAAGATGTCGATGTTCGGGACGAGATGGACAAAAAATTTCTATATAATATATAATTATATATATAAATATACGATTGACGATATAATAATATATATTTTGTCCAAATATTTATAATTTTCAGAGAAAATTTTTTTTATCGTTGCTGCTAACAAAAAAAAAGAAATATATAACAACAACAACAAACTGCATTTCAATGTGTCAAATGATACGAATTAAGTTTTCATCAATTATGTGATTCCAACACAAAGTAAGGAACCAATTTCTGGTCAGAAGTATTTTTTAAAAGAAAAAAAAATTATAATTTAACATATATTTAATGAAATAATTAAAAAAATATATAAAAAAAAATATATAGTAGGGAATAAATGCAAAAACCACTTTTTCCGAGACAAAATTTACTGGTTTAAGTGGACTTGTAACCTTCCCCATTCATTAAATCACTGATTGTCTATGCCATACGTGTTTAGAGCAGTTTCTCATATCTGTTTAATCCATTCTAATTCTTTCCACTCCATCGCCCCTCCGATACGAACCAACTTCCCACTTGTTGTCCGTTTAACATAAAATACATTTTATTTTCATTTCATGCTTTGCTCTATACATTTCCTTACTGTTTTGTTTCCCAGAGACTTATTTTCTTATTCAGACGTTTGAAAACAGTTACAAAATGTCCATTATTTATTTTCTATGAAAAATATACTTAAAAAGTCTCGTTTTGGGCAAATTAAGGTGTCATTTTTATCTTTTTCCTTTATAAAAATTGAAGAAAAATTGAAGAAAAGTCATTCCAATCATTTTTTTTTCAAAAAAATAAAAAAATATATAAAAAAAGGCGCTCAAATAGAAGGTTGGCTACTTCCAAGTATACTCGAGACATCAAAGTAATCATTTTTATTTCTATGCAATTTAATTCGAGCAAAAGAAAAAAAAATAATCAGCTTTAAATCTAAATTTTAAAATAACGAAACTAGAGTCTGGAAGTACAAGCCACTAACAAGTAAGGGCAGGGTTAATTTGTCCCCTTTAATTACTTTTTTTTTTTAAATAAACAAATTTGAAAAAAAAAATAGATAATATATACTTGTTCATTCAATTTGCTATTTTATATTATAAATTATGTATATAGTTATTTTTAGCTTCTCTTAAAACATTTTTGCCATACGGTTGATTGCTGTTATTAAATTTGTTTTGTTTTCATTTCGAATATTGCGATGTTTGTGGAAGTAACGAAAGTAAGAAAAATTTAAAAGTTAAAGACTTTATCCAATAGCCATTCCCATTACTTTTAAAGCAGAAAAACAAAAAAAAAAAAAAAAAAAAAACCATCATTTTTCTCGTTTTTGAAAAATTCATTTCTTAACATTCGGAAATTCCGTAAAAGAGATAAAAAAATATATATAAATATAAATAAAACATTGATATTAAATTTGAAATATTAAAAAGCAGACTGACAAGGTGATTTCACTGCCTCATGATATATATATCATCTTCCAAGATTTGGTTTGCTTCCCAATTTTACTTGCTATTCCCAAACGACCCTGCCACTATCTACTTCAGACTTTGGTCCATTCGAGATGATGTGCCTGCTACCTATTTTCCATCTTCCAATTTACAAATAAATTTAAAAAAAATAATAAAAAAAAAATTTTTAAAATTAAAAAAAGTGACCAAGATTTGACTTCCCAAGTCTTGTTTCTAACGTAATGAGCTAAATCTAAAGCAGGCCTCATTTCATATTCATTGATTTTTACATCATGTAAACGTTTCAATCTTCCAAAATAGAAAAAAAAATAATTTCTTTTAAATTTAAAATGGCGTATGGTTTCAAAAACTGAATTTCTATATTAAAAAGTAATAATAATAAAATAATTTTTTTTTTTGGTTTGAAAATGTTAACAAAAATCGAATTATAAATTAATAACATCAATTATTTTCGGATAAAAAAAAATTTAACGAATGTCAGCTATTGCATTTACTCTTGTTTTCTTTGCCCACATAAACCCCAATTTGTATCTGGTTTGAGTCCACATCCTCATGATAGGATATAGTGCATCATCACGTAAACAAGACAGCGTTTTTGTGTCATCAATCCGTCATGTAGTTCAATCTCCATGGCAACTGGCGTCTAAATCTCCCGTTCCCAAACCCCCGTCTGTTTCCAACGGCAGTTCAACGTCTTTTTCTCTCTCTCTCTCCTAATTCTATCTGACAAAATGACCATTAAATGTGGAATGATGCAAAAAAAAATAAAATATCGAATTATTCTTATAAAAAAAAAAAAAAAAAAAAAATATAAAAAAAAAATAAAACTGTTATAAAACGATTCAAAAACTACTTTTTGTAAATATTATTTAATATTATATTTTCAATTCTTCCCATTTTGTTCAATTCCAACTGCTATGCATCAATGTTAAAGGTCTCTCTCTCTTCCTGTAGAAACAAACAAAAGTAAAAAAAATTTTCCTGAATTCCCATGCCTTCAATGATTATGTAAATGTTTGGGCAAATAAGTTGTTTGATCATTTGTTTGAAATAAACTGTTTGCATTGAGAAAAAAAAAAACACAAATATGTTTACTTCTTTTCCATCCCTGCAGAGGAAAATGTCATACAATCAACAAAACATGCCAATCTTAAATAATAAATTCAAAAACCTCAACAACAACAACAAAAAAACACTTCTGTAATTTCAATTCGATAACATATGGACGAAAATCTCTTCAGTGTCTGCAGGCAACAGGTGCAGAGCACAATGGTAAGAGACAAGTAATCGCAGCCCAGGTCACCCCCCTGCCTTCCATTGTGCGCAAGATGATTCAGATGCAGCCACAAAAGAAGATCCGAATTAATTAAACTTGCACGTTTCCTAGTAACCAAAACTGAAATTCAAGACCCACACCAGTCTGCAATCGCCAAATGTTAACTCTCTGCTTTTTATTCAGCAGTAACTAACAATTTTCCCTTCATCTCCATCATCCGAATAGAAATAATGCGTTACCATAACAAAACCAGCCGCAAATAAACATTTTCATGTTTCGAACGTTTCTAACGTTACGTGACGTCGCTCCCAACTCGGATTGACGTCACACGATTGATGCATTCAAACTTCAAAAGACGAATTCACTTATTTGTCCGAAATAACTACTCCAAACAGGATATGACGTCTTTTACATCATACAGATATGCCTAAGCACTGTTATTAGCTATTGCAAAGTTGGTCAGAGTCCCATGGACGAGTCTAGAATGTCTGACACGAGTGGAGTGTAGAAAGCAACTGCTTTTTGTTTACTACAAAAGATTTCGATTGTGTACAGTGTGTGTTATGTGTAATACATACCACATGTTGTAGGTAGACGTGTTGTGTCTTCTGACCCATTTAATATAACCATAATCGTAACAATACATTAATATCATTGTACCGAGTTGCTAGGCACAGCCTAGCAACCCGTCTTTCTCTTTATATGCAATAAACTAGCCGACACCCGAAATTCTATGGTAAACATGTCGTTTATTTCAATCCCAAGTTAAACCTATATCAACACCATCAAGACACTCTGAAAAGTAGTGAAGTCAAAACACTACAGTACACGCTCCACGTATAACGCGAACTAGGAGTTTTGTATGAAAACAAGCCCCATGTCCACGTATAATGCGATTTGTTAATATTTTTCCACAACGTTCTAAATAATGCAACACGAATTAAGGAAAGAAATTGTGACCAGCTGCCCCTGTGCGCTGATCACTTACCTGCAGCGGAATGCACTTGGTGCAGCTCTCGCACTTCTCGTGCAACCAGGTGGAGCTGCGGGCCCTGGAATTAACCAATGGGCCCCGGAAGTGACCTTCCGGAAGTAGTGTGGGCCCCCGCAGCAGTCCACAAGTTATTCAGCAACCAGCAAGGCGAACGGTCGCATTTTGACCATCTGCAAACTGGCTCCTTTGGCCATCCAAACGATCGTGTTTTTAGCATGTTCACTCGAGAATTCAGTTCTTTAAGTGATTTAAGGAGAAGATAATTCGTCTTTTTAAGTTTGAATGCACCCACTGCATTATCCCACTTTAAGCTGTAGCGTGGGTTTGACCAGACTGCTGATAAACCCCATTTTTACCTGAGATTTCCAAAAGTTGGCAATTTTACTTATAGCAGCATGCCGCTTAAAGCGGAGTAATAACATACAGAAACTCCTCAGCTTACTAACGAGTATGGTTCCGAGAACTTGTTCTTAAGTCGAGCAAAAGTGTACAATGTGGGAAAATTGTTCACCCTAATTAAAGAAAACATTTTTTATCTAAATTTTTTATTAGAAATTAATAAAGCTTCATATTAAACAATATTTAGTAACCCATAAAAGCGTGTGCTTTGCACTCAGACTAGTCCCAGACACGTAAACTAACAAGCATTGCCACAAATTCAAAGTTAAGGAGTTTCTGAATTGTGTAAAAACTAATCAGTGAATTCAAACCGTTTAACCCGCTAAATAAATCTTTCAGTGCTTTCCTTGCACTAAATATATTATTTGCGGCCAATCCATCCATCCATCCGCCGACGTAAAAACTCCATTTTTCAACCCACTCTATCTCTTATTAACATTCCGGCAGCCAATTTACTCGCCACTCGCACCTAGGGGAAGTTTGCAATCTCGTCAATACGTCAAAACCACATCGGAAAACTCAAAAATTAACCACAATACACGTCTATCGAGACATCCGCATTTCGCGCGCACCTTGTACCAATCATCAACACCATTTATCAACACTCGGCTTTTCCATCGCTCAAAAAATAAATTCAAAAAACTAATTCCATCCACTCAACACATCACATCTGTCGATTTCCAAATCGCTAAAAACTTTGGAATTATACAAAAAAGGTCCAAAAAAATAATAAAATAAAAAAACCCATTTAGAATATAAAAAAAAAAAAATTTCGTCGACAGAATACATTTTTGTTCACTCTTTGCACGTTCGGGTCGTTCCCCCTGTCACGTCTTACGACATCCATTTGCCGGATGTTGGTGGCAACCGAGCGTTGCTAAGTCCCTTATCGCAACCCCTCCACAACCAAAGGTGGAGAAGAAAGATGGCGCTCGCCGCAAACTCGTGCATCCTCGAGATTAACCAAGCTTCTTTCTATTTCTGGAGGATGCACATCCCACTCACTGACGTCACTCCAAAACGCGTACACTTCCAAGTTCACGCCTCGCCAATGCGGAGACTCGTGGTCCTCAATGACCTCGGCACTGTTGCCAAGGCGACCGAACTGCTCACTCTTTTAATAAGGAATAAAACAAACTCAAACGCACCGGATTAAATAACACGTTTGTTTTGCCCACTATAAACAGAAATAAATTCAATCAAAAACCCCCACGCACAATGGACGGATTAAAATTAAATTTATTTAATTTATTAAGGCACAAAAAGCAGAACAAATCCGCTGAAAACCATCTCGTTTTAATGTTTTACTTCTTTTTCTTTTTAAATTAATAAATGGAGGGAAAATTTAAAAAAAAAGAAGGTAAACTCGATAATTAAATCCGCTGATGAGATATATATTTAGATGCAAGTTCGCAAGTTAATTGCAAGTTGAGACAAAGCAACTGATGCTGCGACGGCGGCTGAAGAAATTGCATGCTAATGAGTTGGTCTCTTCAATCTGGCACAGGGCGGAGACGAATCCAAACAGAGGCTTCCTGTTTGTGCTCGTGGCTCCCCAGACATCGGAGTCAACACAATCCGTTTACAGTACAACAGACACTGACACACACGCAGTACTCCCGAGACCGATGCCCGAAATCTGATGGCGAGAAATTTCCATTTTCTTTCTCGCTCACTCGCTCACGCACTTATTAATTCACTTATTCATTCATCGGCGCACGAAAATTCAACACAAACACAGTTGAAGCGTAAATACTGATAAGATAAACTTATCTCTATCTACGGTTGAAGTGTATCTAGTGTTGCTCACTATTTTTCTGGATGCACTTACCCGCTGTTTATTCCCAAATCGATGTATCAATCACTTTTCTTTCTCCTTTTTTTTATTATTTTTTTCGTTTTATTCATTTTCACACTTCACTCTGCGATCGCCGATCAATTCTTCATTTCATTTCGAGTGGTGTTTCTAAGTACGAATCATCAAACGTCATCAAATGGGACTCGAGGGTCCTCAGGTTGACCAGAACGCACGAACAGGATTCACTGAAGCGTGGAACTGACACGAGACGCACGTGTTGACCAGCGGGACCTGTGAAATGGACAACAACAAAATAATAAATAAATTAAAAAAACAATAACAGGTATATTTATTTATTTAAATTTATTTATCACCAAAACAATCATTTTATCTGCATTAATCGTGCAGTTTACACTTTATTTACTCGCGGACCAATTAACTGAGCAAAACAAAGCTGGAATTTAGCAGAAAAATCTGCACCAAAGTGCTATAATCTGTTGCGTCAATTCCGCGCACGAACTTGCCACGACTCGTGGCTCGTGTTTGTGTATGAGCAACCTAGAGGAAGAGGAATGTCGTGTCGGGATCAATCTAAACACAATTCCGGCACGCGGAATAAATTCTCCGCTAATAAAAGAATAAAACTCAACACAACTTTAAAAAATAAATTTTAAAAAAAAAATAAAAGAAAAAAAAGTCATCTTTCATTACAAGCAAATTAAAAAGCGACCCCCGCCAACATTCTATTTTCTATTTCCCTCAAGAAAGAGGGAGTGTGTTGATAAGACAGATAAGCCTCGTTCTGTCACTGAATGTCAATTTGGAAGAAAATTAATGATATGCGTGGAGGAGACGCACAACCCATGGGGCCTATTTGTTGATCAGTCTCACATTTGCATGGCTTACTTCAACACTGCGCAGTTAGTCGGCAAAGGAGTTTATACACGTGGGATGTGAATGACGCAATACATAGTTTAACATGAAATCCAATAACCAATGAAAGCCGAGTGAAAAGTAAGCATCCTATTGCAATACCATATGTCAATTCCAGATTGAAGCAGGAACCAAGCTAAAGAAAAGAATATTAAAAAAGAAAACCTTTCATCTCGCTCCCTTCCAATGCTCGTCAAGGTGTGTAAAAAGAGAGTTGGGAATAGGGTAACCGGGGAAATAAAAAAAATAAAAAAAAAATAAAAAAAATATTGTATGTACAAGAAAAAGATGTCTATTCAATTTGGATTCATTCCTGGAGGAATCCCGTATTTGAAATCAAATTTCCAGCGCGCGTTCACCTGTGGGTCGTGTCAATGATGAGAAGCGGAAAAGAGATTTTTAAGAGTTCTTCAATTATTATTATTATTTTGTTTTTTGGAAATTTTACGGGTAAAAATGTCCGATCTCCACCAACCTACAAATTTTGACCTCCAAAAGTGTTTTTAGTTTTCTTGTCAAAAACTAATGGGATTTTCTTTCTGACATTTCACGTATTTTCATTAAACATCATGACAAACAATAAAAGAAAATAATAGACTCAAAAAATTTAAAAACACAAAAAAATTCCACAAATTCCTTTGTTTAAAAACTACTTTTGAATTCATCTCAATCATTTTACCGAATTCGTTAAATTTATTTATAAACATGAAACAGTTCAAAAAATAATTATTTTCATACATTTTTGGAAATTATTTTTTGGCTTTGGGTCAAAAACGACCCGGGTTGGATGAGTAGGAATTTTCTTTTTAGGTTTGTACTGCTAGGATTAATATACCGTAAAATTCCGATTCTAAGTCGCAGTCCACACTTTTAGACATGAATTTTAGGCAAAAAAAGCGTCTTAGAATCGGAATTTTATGTTACCGTACTTATTTTGAATGGGTGTCACTAGTGTTGAATAATTGGCCAATTTATGATCATTTAACGCTTTTTTCGTAATATTTGAGTAGGGATTAGTGTCCAATGTCCACTCTAGATGTGATTAGTGTCTCTCTTAATTGAAAAATTTAGACTAACAGTAAAGTGATTGTTTTCCCTCATAATTTTTCATTTACAGCTATTTGAACACTTAATGGCAGAAGCGGATCCAGGTGAGAAGGAAAAAAGTGGAGCATAAGGACCATGGTCATGGTCACCTCCTTGAACAACGGAAAAATTTCATTTTTAAGACCAAAAATTAATATTTAGACTAAAAAAAAATCATTTTTAGGCAAAAATTGCCAGAAAAACTAATTTTTAGGCCAAAAAATCCAACTTTTGGTCAGAAATATTCAATTTATGAGTGAAAAATTGAACCAAAATGGCCACCCCTTGTGCGTTTTCTGGATGCGCCCCTGTTTAATGGGTGCAATATAATGAGATAAATTGTACTTCGTAATTCCTTTAGTATATTTTCTGGAATTTGCATTTATTACGTGTAAAATGTGTGGATTCAAAGCATGAATGAACGGAACGGGCATACATAAAAAATATAACGAAAGTGGAATACATAATTAGAATAGTGCAGAGTGTATTCACATCTGACAAGCTAAGGGCAGAGCGAGTGATTTGTTAGTGCGTTTACAGCTGGTACACACTCGACATCTGTTGCTTAATGCAAAGCGATGAGGGCGGAAACAGCTGAGGTCACTTTGGGTCAATAAAACATTTTATTACAAAACCATACGTTTCTTGTATGATTTTCTTAAAACGATTCGCGGTTTATCGCCAATTACCACAACACTACTTTTTCTTTCTTTCATCAATTTAAAAAAAATTTAAAAAAAATCAAAATAAACTAAAAATAAAACTCCATGCATTATATGATGCATAATTAACATGAAATTTCCTTGATATATTTTTTCCTTGAAATGTAACAAAACTAAAACGAATAAATATACTTTTCCGTTTTCAACATTCATCGATTACATCAAACATTAATGACACATAAATAAACACGTTTTTAAAGAAAAAATCAACGGTTTCCCACATGACGGAACAGTACCCCTTAATTATAAAAAGTAGTTTTGTTGGCAATGTTCCTCGTCTCATTTCCTTTCGTTAATGATTTGCCAATAACTGATATAACGCAAATCAAATCACCTAGCCAAGTGTTACTTCGAGTATCACTTTATTGAAGCCCGAGGACCGAACATAATTACATCCAACAAAATCTGATTAATCACGATATTATTGGCAAAACCTCACAAAATCACCACACAAAAAAACACGCGACGCTTTACCGTATACATCTTCTAATTGCACACCCGCGCGCTATTTGCAAACATTTCTTTATCCCCACATGCACACGTGCTACTTAAAACTTCTTGGCGAGACGTCGTTTTACTAAGAGACATTTTAATTTTAATATCGGCGCAGGTATCGGTTTCGGCTGACATTCGGTTGCCGATTATCGGTATCGGCGACACTGCAAAATATCGATATCAGTCAAAGTCTACTTCTTACTACATTGGTGGCTTTATTCAGACTAACAGCAAAAAGGTTATACATAGGGGGAAAAGAGTTTCATGTCTCTAATTGCGCACCAGTGCACTTTTAGCGTGCAATTGGAGGCCCATGGACAATTATTATTATTATTTATTTTCCTCAAAAAAATTTTCACCGTTGAAGACCTAACTAACTACCAAGCTATACACAAGATATACTGTACAGTGTACTGTGTAGCCCAGACATAGGACAGGTCCCAAAAAGTTGACCGGATTAAAGCTTAGTACTCATAACATCATCTGCTAACAGAAGTGTAAACCCACAAACGTTTTTGTGTGTATAGACTTGACAGAAAAGCCTATCAGAATCATCTGGTAACAGAACATGCGCCAGTCTGTCACACCCCAGACTTTTTGTGGTACTCGCAGCAACTCTATGCAACAGAAAAGAAATGGTGAATGGCCATGAAAAAGAAACAAGATGGATGCCAATAAAAATTTTTGAGACTATTTTTGGAGCTAGGATGGAGTTACTAGTAAACTCGACCAATGAGAGTAGAGATTGTAAGGTCCTTTCTTGAGTGCAACTCGAGTATAATAATCTGTTTGCATTTGTTGGCAGAACTGATTGCAGCCATATTTGGGACCGGTTAAAAAAAATTATGACCGGGCACAAATTGTGCCACAGAAGTTTCTACGCCTAGAAACGAAGATCAGCTTTCCGTTAACAGGCTGTCCGGATGGGCGAGAGAATTTAACATTGCCGAGGTGTAGGAATTGACGATTGACGAATTAAGACCACCTTCTTTGAACGCAATTCTGCTTTTATCCCATTTTTAGTACAGAGGGCGAATACTCAAAAATGAAACACTAGCCGCATTCAAAAACTCTAAAACGCCTCTAAAACTCGTTTTATGTCTGTACGTGCGACGTCATTCCCATGTTATTCAATGGGAATGACGTCACATGTACAGACACCAAACGAGTTTTAGAGACGTTTTAGAGTTTTTGAATGCAGCTACTGCAATTTTTAATTTATTTCCTTTAATACACGTTTGTGAATTGTCTTAGTTTGTTCAATGTGCCCCCACGGAGTGCACTAAATACTTCACCTGCAAGCATTTTAAACTTTAAATTTACTGTAGTTATAAAAACCAAAAGCAGGTCCCAAAAACCACTTGAAAAACAGTTTTTGTGAGCAGTTTCTGATAATGGCTTATGACTTTGCAAAACGCTCTTCCCACATTTATAAGCAAATTATAATGACAAATAAGCGAAAGTCGTGAGTACAAAGCCAAGTCCCTCTAATCTGGCTTGTCGTCCTTTATTAAAAATACAAACAGCTGATTTCGCTTCATCTCAATTCAATTAAGACATGTCGTGGTGGATTACAAAGTGAACACACACACCTGTCCAAGCAGTGAAATTCCCCTTCCCATCCTCAAGTCTCGTTACCACAGGGGTCGCCAGGGGAAATCATGGCTGAGCAAGCAGTGCGAGTCGCTTGCCAAAAAGATCCACCTCTTTACTATTCATAGCAACACAAAATGCCCCAACCCCACGATTCCGTCCATGGAAAAGGTCAAAGCCGAGTCTAGAAACGCTTCCAAATTCCACCTAACAACGTTTGCTTGACGTAATCCTGCTGTGTGCACCCACAACACAATCCAATCTACTTTTTCTTGTTCATTTCAACAAATTTAAAAAAAAAAAAAAAAATCAACCGTAAATTCCCCCCTTCGTTCCTTCCACTTACTTAAACTCGTGCTACTTCTCTTTACTCGATATTTGTGGTTGAAAAATGGGAAAAACACTCAAAATTCATTCCACACGATATCAAAATACATTTTCTCTGTTTTTTTCCGTCTTCAATAAGTACATTTCCATTAACTCACACAATGAAAGGGTCCCACGAGAACGAGTTTTTGGTCAAATAATACCACTGCTGCAGGTCCTACAAGAAATTGCACTCATCTTGTATCAAAGATCAGAGCAAGCTTTTGACAGAAGCGATCAAAAATCCTTTCTGATAATAACTAAACGCTGCAAACTTAGGTTTTCTAACATTTTAAAAAATTTAGAAAATGTAAATAATAATAAATTAGAAATAATTCCCGTTTTGCCAACTAATCCCTTGGATTTCGCAGAACGTCGCGGGCAAGTTGATGCGAACACATCGATAAAAGCATGCATAATGAACAAGTGGGTGTCTGGAGAACGACTTGGAAAGCATAACACGTAGAGGGAGCACCCGAATAAAACAGAAAAAAAATAATAAAAAAACCAAATAAAATAGAAAAGAAAAGAAAAGAAAAGGTAGAAGGTGGCACGACACTTAAAAGCCGGTTTATGATTGCCTTTAATCGTAGTTAGCCAAGATTTTTAGAGGAAGAAAGCTTTTTGCTTGTAATACTAGCTTCTCATTCGAAGCAAATGCAATTGCAAGAGGGAAAAACAGGGATGTGGAAATGCAGTCACCAAGGAGATGACCCTTTTGCTTTTTTTCGCCCTCTATTTCCACTAACGTAGTTTAAGTAGCAAGGCGATCACGCTGTAATTCGAGTTACTTTCTTCCATCAAAAGAAAATTAATAAAATAACCAATTTCCTCTCATTGTGCACCCGCGCACTATTGGCACAATTAAATTCCCAATGCGCTGTAACTGCAAAAATTTACATTTTTTAAGGCAAAACCAAAAAGAAATTTCCTTTGATCTCCATTATTTTAAGCTAAAAAAATGAATTTTTTAAGTCAAAAAAAAATTTCTTCTGATCTCCATTATAAGGCTCCGCTTTATAATAAAGACTCACACACTAATGGTACACATTAACTTCGCGCACAATGAGAGGTAAATAAGAGAAATTTAATTCTATATCAATAAATAAATAAATAAATAAATAAATAAATAAATTTGGAAAGCATAACGCAATTCTCACGACAAACCGTGAACTTTTTTATTTGTTTATTTTCAAATCGAATATTTATGAAAAGTTGAAGCTCTTTAGGAAAATAAATAAAATTATCAATAATAAAATAATAATAGTTGAGGCAAATTATTCACATTAACACACAGACGGTAGGTGAAATCAACAGGTGAAGGAACAAAGTCAAATGATCACGTGTATAACAGACCAGAACATAAAAATTCAACAAACCTAGAAGATGTGGGGAGAGAACACGTCCATGCATTAAGTCAAAAACAAACAATACATCCCGCATAGCAAACGAACAGAAACAAAAGAGTCAACCCAATCCTCGATGAAACCCAAGACGACGTATTCAAGAAGTTTTGAGGTGAAACACATCATTGAAACCGGGCAATAATTCCCAACGTCAAGGCGAGAAACACCCTTGAAGATCAGGGTTAAGGTAGAACACCTCCACAACGAAGTAAAAATACCAGAAGTCAGTGATAGATTAAAGATATAGAGCAGAGGAACACTCAAAACCTCGACACAGCCCTTCAAAATAAAGGAAGGGATACCGTCCGGACCCGAGGACTTCTTAAATACCATCCACAGTGGTCTCGGGTGATAGCTTCAATACAAAAATCGAACCAGTCGCTCCAATGATGCCACGATAAACCCCCGCCACTGGCATAATAACTTTGAGGTTTCCGTTAAGCCTAGTTCACATGGATGCGTTGCTGCATCAGCTTCAACGCGCAAGCATGTGCCATCGCGCATTGTCAACGCAGCAACAAACAACGCATGCCAGTTCACATGTTCACATTGTTTTGACAAACTAAAACGGAATATGCGGGTTGTTTTTAGCTGTAGCCATTTTTGTTGACAATGAATAGTGACATGTAGCAGTGCCATATCACCTAGCGGGATATTCTGACAACTAAAGTTCATTGCTGCGTTGAAGTTGAAAATTGTCAACTCGTGCATTGTGCGTTACGACGTACGAAATCACAACGCGCTTCAGTCAACGCGCGTTAGCGCCGCATACCAGTTCACATGCAACGAAGCAGCTTTGGTGCGATAACGCATGCGTTAACGCATCCATGTGAACTAGCCTTTAGAGCCAGAACCAATAAACACACCAACAAACAATTGAGCAGATCTACGATGTTCATCGTCCGACTCTTGCGATTCGCTGTCACTCTGGCGTTTGGCGCCGGACATAACAGATGCCCCGAAGTCCGTTCGGTTCCTGTAACTCGCATGCACGACTATGGTCTTCTAGAAGGAGCCGGAATAATAGCCCGCACAGTCGATCCATGTATTAACACAGCGGCAAAGGAGGTTTCACTATTAACAGGAACACCAACAACGGTATCAATAACCCTCTTCAGAATTTGCTTTCTTAACTCTACATTTTCCTTATAGAGAAAATCTATTTTGTACATAAAGGCCAATTGATCACACTTGATTTCCCTAATTACTTGGACAAGTGAGAGAAGAATTTCACGATTAGAATTGAGTAGTCTATCTCTATCACCATCAGTATCAACAACGACACCAACACTAAGAGCATCCACCGCACTCGGGAGAAAATCCGACGGCAGCTGTCGAATCAGAACAGCAGACTCATCAAGTAGTGCCTTGGTATCTCAGTTTATCACACACGTCACACTTAAACTTAGGCTAAAAAACAGCAATTTCCTCAGATTTTACCTTGAAATATTCAGCGTGGTACTTCCTAGCCCAAATGAAGCAACGAACGGTTTTAAGCACCTGCTACACAGCACATCGGGCGGTGGCAAGGCGGACAACAGTTCCAGGCCTCAACGACCACTCAATCCTAAACAACAAACGAGGCTTAACGCCAAATCACAAAGATGCTACTTCACCGAAAACACCCGATATCAGCTCGAATTAACAGACCGTTCAAAACACACAGAAATCCAGGTCAGAGCACAAAAAACGGCAAAAAAAACGCTCCAAAAATGGAGGACAAAAAGTGAGCAAAGCCCACTAGAAAAAAAATAGTTAAGCAATAAAGCGAGCAACGCCCACTGGAGAAAAAATAGATAAGCAATTTGAATGTGTCCTTTCATCTAAAACCTCATCGCAATCATCATCCGATTAATTAATCAAAGTAAAACATCAAACTCCTTAATTAGGTATTAATTTGTTTATTTTCTAATCTGGATATTTTGATACGACAACACATCCCACGATGCAAATCATCAATTTTAACGTTTCTTCCCTCGAAAAACTTATTTTCCGCTTTCGTATAAATCAAATTAATTTTTTTTTAATGAAAAAAAAATATATTTTACCAAATCTCAAAAAAAAAAAATAGATGTGAAGAGTGGGAGGAGTAGGCACCGATGAAAAGCCATTAAGAAAACCTTTCTCAAGCCATTCAACGAGCAGGTGTAATCACAAAATAAATCCCCATCCAATTTCAGTAGCGAAAACTACTCTGACCTTTTGATAAAACAACGTCGCATATTTTGGAACTTTTTACGACTTTATTTCAGGACCCCTCTAAAAATTGAATCATAAAAACAAACAAATTAAATAAACAAATCCCAAGAACGCATTTCATAATATATTTAACAAAATGTATTATCATTTGCAAAAATCTATTAGGGGCCGTCCATAAATTACGTAACGCTAATTTTTGGACTTTTAGACCCCCTCCCCCCCCCCTGTAACAAAGTCGTAACAAATCCATAAACCCCCCCTAGAATATTACGTAACGAAACTAACCACCCCCCCCAATTTTGATATACGATACACTAAATATAAATACAATTTTTATTTAATAATGACTACTTATACAATTTTATACAAAAAAAAGAATAATAACTCAAAAATCAATTATTTATAAAGTAAAATTTTCAGTATTTAAAAATATAAAAATTTCAAAATTTAAGAATTTCAAAATTTCAAAAAAAAAATGTTACGTAACATTATTGCGAACCCCCCCTCCCCAATCGTAACAACCCGTAACAAAATTCGAAACCCCCTCCCCCCCCTTAAGGCGTTACGTAATTTATGGACGGCCCCTTACAAAATGCACTCTCATGAAACCCAACGCATTTCAATATACTGTATATAATCGAAAGAGACCCGAAAAATCGATTCGTTATAATGAGAATTCGTTATATCGAAATTTTTTAACATGGTGTTCTGTGGCCAGCCAACCAAACCATTTTTAGGTATTCGTGTTGGTGTAATCCACAAATAAATGCCATGTCATCTCAACATGTTTATTAATTTTTTTTACAACAATATATACTTCAATAATCTACCACTAGTGATATCTTACATTGATGCCAATATTCGTTATATCGCGATTCGTTATAAAGAGTTTCGACTGCACTTTTAATCTAATTTTTAAATGAAAAATTTTTTTTTTAAATAAAATAAAAAAAATATTCATAAAAACAAAAATAAATCGAACCAATCATGTGTAATCAAGTGTAACCGAATCAGCCATGCTTAAAATCCAGCTTCAGCATCTGCCCAAAACAGATTTCTTGTGCAACATTCAAATATATCTTGTGTCTAACGACGAACATCTACCGAGAGGAACCCGAACCATTCATGAAACATAAACCAAGATGAAACTTGTCACCACTTCCCAAAAAAAATTGAATAAACAACTCAAAGATTTACTTAAAAAGAGCAAACACCGACATGTGTAATTCAGTCGATGCGATAACATTCCCCAAATCAAAATGTCATTGCGTGTATCCAAGCATCAACAAACCAGACTCGAGTTTGCACTACGGGCCAATTAAAGTTATTCAGACACATTTTCGCCATCTTTCGCGACTAAAAACTTCATTTCCAAGAATATACTTCGACGATTGTTGTCAAACACAAAGCGTTTGGCGCATATCGCGACAGGAAAAAAAGAAATTCTTTCATCGTTTAATCGAAATGAATCGCGGGGGAAAACTAGAACAAGACGAAATCTACGAGCAATTAGATTCGCCGAAAACAGGCGTCAACAGTCACGTTGAAGAGGAAAAAATTGCGAGATAAGACTCGTTCGACTCATTCTCAGTGGAGGAGCTGACAAACGCATGAGATGAATATCTCCTCCACCTCCTCCACCTATCAAACCGGGATGAAAAATGAAAAGAAAAAGAGCAAAGAAAAGAGAAGCGCCGTCCAAAAGCTCACTAAACGAAATATAATCACGGTAAAATGAGAAGGAAGAAAGCGCAGGTACGGCAAATTGAATTGCGCGGGTCGAGACGATAAACAAATCTGACAGCCGTGCATTGCAGATAAGCAAAAGCTCCGCCTTAACTCTTATCGCCGGCGAGAAAACATAAAAATGAAATATCATTTGCAACGATAAAAATCTCTATTGTTTAGTTGCTTTAAATATTTTCAGCCTGCATTATTCACTCTTTAATTTACAAATTAAGTCCCTTCCTGTTGTTCCTCCATCTCGGGGGTCATTATATAAACAAAAAGTTGGAGTAAAAAAAATATAAATTAACTTTTTTTTCTCTTTTGGTTTTTCGTTTTTCACTCGCACATTTCTGGATTATCGCTTCAAAATCGCGGCGCAGTTTGTCAGCGAAGCTTAAAATTTCAAACCGATTTCTATTATTTTAAATTTAAATTAGAAAGAAAATGTACACCATATTTTCACTCTATGTGCGCGGGTCTCTAATAAAGCGCGGGAAAAATTAAAATATTTAATTAGTGCGCAGAACTCTATTGTAATAAGAGTAAAATTTGGCAAAATTTGAATTTTAATGGGAAATTTGGAAAAATTTGGATTTTAATGGGAAATTTGGAAAAATTTGGATTTTAATGGAAAATTTGGAAAATTTGGATTTTTAGTGGAAAATTTGGATTTTTTTAATGAAAAATTTAAGAAAATTTTAATTTGTTAATGGAAAATTTTGAGATATTTGGATTTTTAATGGAAAATTTTGAGATATTTGGATTTTTAATGGAAAATTTTGAGATATTTGGATTTTTAATGGAAAATTTTGAGATATTTGGATTTTTAATGGAAATTTTTGAGATATTTGGATTTTTAATGGAAAATTTAAGAAAATGTTAATTTGTTAATGGCAAATTTTGAGAAATTTGGATTTTTAATGGCAAACTTGATTGAATTTTGAATTTGTGACGAAAAATTGACTTTTCCCATAACATTGTAGTTTTTAATGAAGTTTTCCCATCTACCTAACACGAAGGAAACTTCATCTTCCCGACAGTGCTCGCGTGCACAATTAAACTAAAAACAAAATTTACAAAACACAAAAGTGTACGATAAATAAATAGTGACTAAATTCCGTCTATTTAATTTCCTAGAAACCTTCATCTACTTAAAAAGAATAATAAAAAAAAACACAAAACAAGACAAAAGAGCAATGACAAATGGTAACAAATGCTCAACCATCAAATTTTAATGAGCTTTCTGCTGTCCTCGCACATAAAGTAAAAGCAATTTCGAAAAGAAGGGGACACTAGAGTACCTAACCAAAGAGAAAATGAAAACGACAAAAAGAAAAGAAGAAAAAAATCACTAATTTATTTAAAATCTGCAAAATAAAACTCAATTGTTAGACGAAATCCTCTCGGAATAGAAGTGGCGTTTGAAATAAACAAGATTTGCATTAAGTCGAGTGCGTTTGACAGCGCCGTAGCAAAAATAGCTGTCTCGCACAGCTGCTGATGGTCAGTTAGATGAGAGAATCGAATTGGCTCAAGACAGGTATCTGGCAACTTTTCATTTGCTCCCTATCATGCTTTTTGACAGCCCCGTTCAGCCTCCATCACGATACACAATAAACTTCTCAGATAGAATTTAATTCAAAAAAATAATTATTTCGCGTGTCATTCCTTGAGAATTGTTAATGGCAACTGAATTAGGAAATCAGAGGACGGTCTTTCAACTATTTTTTACCACCGACATTCGAAATTACTGCATTAAATTGCCACTAATCAACTCCCACGTCGTTTCTAGACATTACAGGCTTCGCAGGAAGTTGCATTATGCTCAATACCCACAACAGCGTGCTCACCCACATGGTTCAAAAATATATTTTACAATGTACAGCATTTCGCAGAATTAAGTATATTATCTGTCGATGATTTATTGAACTAAAATGTATCAAAATGCGCGTAAGTGTCAGTACATTAAATAATGCATTTCAAAATACAATTAAAAAAATTACATTTTAAAAATGCATTCATATTTGACAAATAATAATATTAGAAACGTAAAAAAAAAATTTTTAACGTAAAAAAAAAAAAATATATTTTTCTTAGGATTTTTTTGTTGGAATTTCTCTTTAAACTTTGGGATAAAAACGAACACGAGCAGTTTGGGTAGATAAAAGCGAACAGTTTGTTATTTGCCTTGCAAATCTATGCGCAAACAGTTGTCGCACGTTTCAGCCAAACAGCCTGACAACTTGGGCCATTTAATTGGAACGGCAGCCAATGCTCACACCGCAAGAGCTTAACACAAGCAATTCCTTTCTCTCTCCCACCTTCCACTATCCTGATTGAGTTTTCGGACCAGAGTTGGATGAGTTGTATCCAATTAGCTCTCTTGATAAACCCGACCGGGCACTTGCACAAGACCAAAACTCCATCACGACCGCATTCCAAAAACAAAATCCTCTTAAAACAAAACAAAAATAAATAATTACTCGACCGCTCAACCACGAAAAACCCAAATTCCTTCCAATTCGCACCGACAGTTGCCATGGCGACAAAAAATACGCAACCGCAGAAAAACTGTCTAGTGTAAATACTCGACGCACTCGCCACGAGCGAATTAAATTAAAAATAAATAGCGAAAGTGATTGTTATTTTTCTCTAAGGTTTCTATTTATTTACCCCTCAATTAAGAGACCACTCGCAATCAAAGGTTAATTACGCAACAAACGCGATCCAATTTTAAACAATTAAAAGGCGTTGGTCAATTCACACTTACCCTTAATCAATTACACGTCCTCGTGTTCCCAACAAAACAATCGCTCCAATCAATCATTACAACACAAAAAAACAAATTATTTCATGTTATTTCAGCTGTTTGCATAAATAATTGTCAACATCCCCCTTTGTGTTTGCATTTCATCACATCACCTTAGAAAGAACGATCGGATTAAATCCCACGATTAATTTCCACAAATTAATCGTGCAATTCCTAATCCGTCTGCAAAGAAAATTTCTTTTTCCTTTCATTCATTAAGATTTATTCATACGAGTAAGGAAGAAACGGTTATGGCGAAATGAGACCAGTGATAGGCAGAAATATCTTGAGGAAACGACTCGCACTTCCTCAAAAGTCTCGATAAAACTGGCAAGAAATAAATAAATGCACCTGCTGTTGCCAACTCCCAACCAGCTGACTGCAGAGACAAATGCTTGGTCTTGTGGCTTTTACGCGTGTTTTCCGACCAGCATTTATTCTAGTTCACAAATGTCACGATCGAATCGATTCCGGCATGACATCGAACAAAGGGGGGGGGGGGGATGAAATCAATTAAGCAACCGACATTTCATCTCCCTTTAAATCGATGCAAATTCGACTCGGAAAATTAATTCTAATCACCCGATTATCCAATATTTTTGCGAGATTATGCCACTTTTGGTTGTCCGGGATCGACTTTACTCGATTCGGGCAATCATTTTTCATTGTCAGTCATTTAAATTTCTGACCACAGCTGTGGAAATGATCATTTCGGATGTTCGGACACGAGTGCTTAAAGGTCAAGATTATTCATGCGATTGGGCACATGTTAGTGGCATAATCATCGTATTATTGAATGCCCTTACTGCTTTCCCAAACGGTTCAAAAATATAGTTTACAATATATTGCATTCAAAAATGCATGGCATTTAGTGGAATTAAGTATATTGTCTGTACATTAAATATATAATGCATTCTAATTATAAACGATATAAACCGAATCTCTGAACGCACTTAATGTATTTTTATGTCGAATCAAACAGCCGACTTTAATGCACGAGAGCGCAAACACCGTCAATTTTATCTCATTAGTTTTTAGCTTAAATCTCGCGTGGATAAACAAATACATTTTTAAACACAAGTCAGAATTTTCACAACGAAAGCGTCATAATCGTTTTCTAATATTAACGGCGCTATTCCCGACGAGAAATAAAGTGGCTTTACACAAACTTAACCATTTAACTCGTAATTTCAGGCAAAAATTAAAGGAAAAACACGTAGTGAGTGCATTGGCCACTCACTAGCAATCTGTCGACGGAGGCACAGTGGGCAAACTGGGCGTAAATCAACTTAACACCGGGGGAAAAATGCAATCCCAACAACTGATTACTATGTAATACAATTTCCCTTATAAAATTGGGATCTAAAAGTTGGAAATCATAAACAACTAATAAAATTATTCTTTTTTTCTCCCTTGATTCGTTTACACCCCCAAATAAAATTATTACAATCGACACAAAATATAAATGAAATTTTAATCGATCAGAAGAGGGGGGAATATACCAACTTCCAATCAAACCTCGCTGAAGCGATAAAATAAAATATTTAAAGCCAAATTCGCTCGTAAAATGCCAATACAGGTTTCCATTTTTTATATACACAGATTTAAAATAAAAAAATAAAAAAAACTTGACATCATCTACAACAGCTGTTTAAACAGTTGCAAAAGAATAAACTTTGTCATGTCTGCACAGATAACCTTGAAAAATCCAAACGCTTAAAATTATATCGAACTAAACAAATATAATGGCAATATAATTTTTCGCGCGGAGAAAATTCCTTACCTCGATACACAGTTGTGGAGTAGGATTTTTGATTTCCAATAAAGTAAACGTGTGGACATGACTGGATAATGAACGGATCAGTTTCGTAATACGGATAACAACCTGCAAAAATTCAAAAAGTCAAATTATTAACCTTAAAAATAAATGGAAGAAATGTTTTATCGATCCAAAACTTCAATTCCGAAATAACTTTCATTAAATATCATAAAATTCCGAATTATGGCCTAGTCCGTACAGAAGCCTGTCCTCAATTAAGCGCCCAGAAGTTACCTGGTATTCACGCAATAAACGCCGGGTCGAATTAAGTGCCAGGAGTCACTAAAGTCACCATAAAATCGGCGATTTTTGTGGTAAAAATCACAAATTGGGGTAAAATTCACAAATTTTGTGGTAAAAATCACAAATTTTGTGATAAAAATCACAAATTTTGTGATAAAAATCACAAATTTTGTGATAAAAATCACAAATTTTGTGTTAAAAATCATCAATTTTGTGTTAAAAATCAACAATTTTGTGATATAAATCACCAATTTTGCGGCAAAAGCATTTCATCGTTTAAAATAGGTGTCGTATACACATATCTGCGTCTTTATTCGACCATCCGAAACTGTTATATAACTTATAACTGCTTTCGCACCCAGCCGCTTTGACCGGAATCGATGCCCTCCATTTTTGTAATATGATATGTAATGCTGATGCAATCGCATTTCGACAAAGAACTTTTAATCCGTGAAATCAATTTCATGCGTAATGAGCTTAACACTTCCATTACGCGATTGATTTGCGGTTAAGCGGCTCAGTTCCAGTGTCAATCACGACGATTATCAATAACATTTACACAAACAAACAAACGAAAAATAATAACCTCATTTTAATTTCTAATTCATCCCCATTCCGCCCAAATTATACGCAATTCCCCGCCTCTTAATTACGAGATTGTGAGCCATTTCGAGAACTCCACAATCCACCACTCGCTTTTTATCAGCAAAACATAACCGTCAAGGATGCAACACGACTGAATAATTCACAACGTTTAAACTTTATAGTTATTTAGCAACACATTTCACAAAAAGCTTATGAAAATTCACTACAAAACCCCTCTTCGATATACCGAAGCGTCGTAAACTTTTCATGGGTCATAACAAATAAAAATTTAAGCTTTTTATCACTCGCACAACTAACTGTTTTTGCTTAAACTGGCGCGCTTTTATTGGTCAGTTCATTATCAAAACGTGCTAAAGGGGAAAATGCTTTCTACCTAAAGTGTCAGGAGCGGTTGGCGCCAAATGAGCCCATTCTAAACTTTTCTCCATTAGTTCGAGGGAATGTTCCAGTTTGGTGTACGACCGAATGTTGTCGGTCGCTTGGCCCGACGAACCGAGAAATCTAAAAAGAAAAAAATAATTCAATTCGCTTCGGAGATTTTTAATCGTCGCTTCCGAACCTTCGATCTGCGATGGTCGCCTCGTACGGATTCGTCACCGCCTGAAAACTTTTGTATCTTCGCGCTTTCGGGAACATGCAAGAGTGCAGCGGTTGCTGCGGTAACATGTAGTTGCTCGGATCGTTCTCGCCCGGCATGATGTCCACCTCGATCGTAGACTAAAAAATCGATCATTTTTATTATTTATTTAATTAGTTCAAATAATTTATTTACGCATAATTGTTGGAGATAATCGTCGAGGCTTTTCACGGCGTTTACACTCCCGGCTTGGGCGTTTTTCGTCAAGTATTTAGCCTGGAAAATTAGAAAAATGTAAAAATTAATAAATTTGATTTTCAAATTTGAGGGAAATACTTGAGACGTGAGTGATTTGTCCCTCGTGGTCTGGTTGATTGAATTACCGACGATTATTAATCGAATTATTCCGGATGCGCTTTCCACGTTTGTGCTGTCGCCCAGATCGCCGCCGACAAAGTCAGCTAGCAATTGCATTGGAAACAAACAATCGGCCGACGAACCAAAATTGAGGCCGGACACCAAAGCAATGAATCTAAATGCATTTTAAAAAATAGATAAAATTAAAAATACAAATAATCAACGGTATAAATAGTCTATACATGTCATCATTTATTTCAGGCAGAGGGTCCTGTTTGGGTAAACAGGCAAAACAATAATCTTCCACAAGAAATTTTCCATCTTCGTCCGCCTTCCCGAGAACTGCAATTATGATTCCTAAAACAAAATGAAAAAAGCTGGAAATGTTATAAAATTATGTAAAAAAAATTTAGTAACGTATAAAATTATGTATAAAAATGTTATAAACCTATAAATTTATGTAAAAAACTGTTAGAAATGTACAAAATTATGTAAACAATGTTAGAAACCCATAAATTTATGTAAACAATGTTAGAAATATATAAAATTATGTAAACAATGTTAGAAATGTATAAAATTATGTTAACAATGTTAGAAATGTATTTATGTTAACAATGTTAGAAATGTATTTATGTAAAAAATGTTAGAAATGTATAAAATTATGTTAACAATGTTAGAAATGTATTTATGTAAAAAATGTTAGAAATGTATTTATGTAAAAAATGTTAGAAATGTATTTATGTAAAAAATGTTAGAAATGTATAAAATTATGTTAACAATGTTAGAAATGTATTTATGTAAACAATGTTAGAAATGTATTTATGTAAACAATGTTAGAAATGCATTTATGTAAACAATGTTAGAAATGCATTTATGTAAACAATGTTAAAAATGTACAAAGTTATGTAGAAAAATGTTATTAGAAATGTAAAAAATTATATAAAAAATGTTATAAACCTATGAAATTATGTACAAAAATGTTATAAACCTATAAAATTAGGTAAAAAACTGTTAAAAATGTATAAAATTATGTAAACAATGTTAGAAACACAAACTTATGTAAACAATGTTAGAAATGTATTTATGTATTGAATGTTAGAAATGCATTTATGTAAACAATGTTAGAAATGTATTTAAGTAAACAATGTTAGAAATGCATTTATGTAAACAATGTTAGAAATGTACAAAGTTATGTAGAAAAATGTTAGAAACGTATAAAGTTATATAAAAAAATGTTATAAACCTATGAAATTATGTACAAAAATATTTTAAACCTATAAAATTGGGTAAAAAACTGTTAGAAATGTATAAAATTATGTAAACAATGCAAGAAATTAGACTTTGACCGATATCGATATTTTGCAGTATCGCCGATACCGATAATCGGCAACCGAATATCGGCCGATACCGATACCTGCGCCGATATTAAAATTAAAATGTCCGACCTTCCCCCCACCCCCCAAAATAAAAAAAAATTAAATTAAAATTGCGTTTACTAATTTATTTTATGTTTTAGAAATGTTTTTGAAGCAGTATATAATTTACACTGCTTCAAAAGCGTTTCTAAAACGTATCGTTTTAGTCTAAAACGATACGTTTTAGAAACGTTGCAATATCGGTATCGGCCACGCCAAAAAATATCGGATCCGATATCGGTGAATACCGAAATATCGGCCGATAGCCGATACCGATACCGGTATCGGTCAAAGTCTACAAGAAATGTATAAATTTATGTAAAAAAAATGTTAGAAACCTAAAAAATTATGTTAAAAAAAAAATAAAAACCTATAAAACTATGAAAATAAAATTTAGTATTGTTTAAAATTGTGCAACAAAAATAAAAATATTAAATACACACCCGTGACGATCGAATGGACATCAAAATCACCAACCAACGGAATTCTCTGCAGCTCATCTTCCAACGTAAGTTGATCTTCATCGTGCACGTATTTCGTGTGAGGCGGTTGTGGAATAAGATGATGCTAAAAAACATTTTTTTTTAAATATATTATTCCATTCATTCAATGATTTAAACACTCAAATAATTACTTCTGCGCTTATTTCTTTCAAAATGCTCGGTTTTAATTGCATTATCTTGAACACCGTGCCCGTTACAACGCATCGTTCACCCGCGGATAATTCCGACAGCTTTTTCACTGGCACATCGGGTCCTAAAGAGACAAAATACATCGATTTAGATCATTTTGGCGCGTAAACGGACGTGGATCGACTCGGATTTGAATCGCGTCGTTTCTTCCATATGTTTGCGGTAATCGGGCGGGAGTTTACACTTACCCCACTTTTGCTGCGCTCTGGCAACGACGAGAGGTCGCATTTGAATTAATCGCACGAAATACGACTGCGAATATTGTTGGGCAAACCGTCGTTTCTTTAGAATAAATCGCGAGCTGCAGTTTTCGTACTTGAAGCCGTGCTTCCGACATATTGGTTCCTCGTCCACTTCCATGGCGACTGATGTTTGTGAAACACTGTAAGGAATTGTTTAGTCGTGTTGGGTGCTACAGTCAGCGCACGGTATCTTGATGCTAAATTCGTACTGCGCATCCCATTCTGCGCAGATGATTTTCTAATTCCAGTTGTTGTTTAGCAGTATTAAGCCTATTATTAGGCCTAATAATGCTAAAATAAAGTAAATAAACAACAATAAACTCATCATTAAAATTAATTCACACCGTATGACCAAAATATTGTTGTTTATTTACTTTATTTTAGCATTGATAGGCCTAATAATAGGCTTAATACTGCTAAACAACAACTAGAATTAGAAAATCGTCTGCGCAGAATGGGATGCGCAATACGAATTTAGCATCAAGATACCGTGCGCTGACTGTAGTTAAAAATTAGGTTAAAATGAGGGAAAGGTTCAATGATTTCGATATGTTACCTAACGTGATGGGGGAAGAAAACCCGCGCTAATTCTTCCAAACCTCGCGGTCATAGTGATCCCGCATAAGCATTAATTATTTTTTTAGACCTAAAAGATTTTAGAAATATATACGGTAAAATATTTTAAATATTTTAAATAAAATAGAAAATTTTTTTTATTTAGATTTATTAACTGTAGGAAATAAAATGTAAACCTGGGTTCCTATGGAAACACGGTGGCGAGGCCATGTACGGAAACCTCAAAACCTGTATGGGGTTCTACGATATCCTTGAAGTGACTTCGATCGTAGATTCGAGGCCACCTGTTGTTTCACATTCACTCTGATTACAAATAAATAAAAAAGATGGTTGAGTTGGACGACCTGACTAAATTTCAGCCAATCTGTATGAGAATTTGGCTCAAAATGACATTATGTTGCCCTTCTAATCTGTGCCCTAGAAGAACAAACACAAAATGAATGTTTTTTAAAATGACAAATAAAATTAATAATTTTGCATTTTGCGTGCTTTATTTATGACTTTTGAGAAAAATTGTTTCTTCTAAGACTGCATTGTGCTGAATAAATGATAAAATTCCTTCAATTTTGTGTCTAACTCCGGGTTTTAACGCCAACACTTATCGATCGTATTTGTCTGGGTCTTGATTGAAAGTGATGCTGGCGAATGTGTCGTTGTACACGTGTGAGTTCGCCAGGCAGAAATCGGCTAATAAATGCATATTTCTCGCCATATGATGTCATCTAATGATATATAAATACCGCAAACGTCAAATAAATCTCGTCTGAATATGTAAAGTATAAAACTCATCCCTAAAAACAACGCATTTGATTCTAAATTGAATTTTTCCATCAATTTAGATCCACACCTGCCACAGCAATGTCAACAAAACGAGTTTGCATCGTCGTGGTCGGCGACGTTGGGCGCAGTCCGCGGATGCAAAACCACGCAATGTCGTTGTCAAAGCACGGATTCATCGTCGATATAATCGGCTACGCTGAAAGCCAACCACGTCAAGAATTACTGGACGACAACAAAATTAATTTTCATTACATGGAGGACGTTCCGTTATTCACCGAATGTACACAAGCAATTTTCTAAATAAATCAATTGTATTTAATTATTGAATTATCGCGGTAGATGTTCCTCGGTTGATGGCGTACGGCCTTAAAGTGATGTGGCAAGCCTGTGCTCTTTTATTTGCACTCACGGTCGTCCAGAAACCGAATTTAATACTCGTTCAGGTGGGATAGTAATTGGTTTTCATAGTTTTGCACACCTGGTGTGTATTTTTCTTGTTGTTTCGTGATATTTTTGTATTTTTTGTATTTTTTAGAATCCGCCTGCCGTCCCTGCAATGGCGATTTTGTGTTTTTATAGTACAATTCGTTCGTGCCAAATCGTTGTTGATTGGCACAATTATGGTCACAGTATTCTCAGTTTAGGGTTAGGTAATGATCATGTTGTTGTTAGGTTTTATAAATGGTGCGAGATGTATTTTGGAAAGAAGGGCGATTCGCATTTGTGCGTATCCAAGGCATTGCAAGAGGATTAAAAGATTAATCACAGTATTAAGTAGGTTTAAAGTTTCGGTTTTACGTTTGTGGAAATGATATTAACGTTGATTGCAGGGCGATACATTTCCCGGACAGAGCGCTGCTGCATTTCAAACCGATCGATCTCCGCTCGAAACACGAATTATTAGTCAAACTTTCTCGGGAATATCGATGTTTCTCCGGAGAGTATAATACTATATGTTGCCATCTGGCGGCGTAAGTTTCAATTTCGGCACAAGGGCGGTAAATTTGAAACTCTGCACAGAGTCCACACAACTTCGACGCTGCGTGGTCTTCGTCGTCTAACGGTGGAAGATTAGTCCGGAGGAGCGCAAACAGCGGATGATTAATACGTTTACGGGCAGCAGACGAAAGACTAGTGGTTTAATCAAGTGGACAATGAAAAATAATTTTTATGGGATGAAGTGACAATAAATGTGAAATCACAACAAGACAGGGTATTATTATATTGACGTTTTTATGGCATTCAGGCTTTAAAAAAATTTAAAAAGTACAGATAATTATATAAATCTGCAATGAAAAAGGTCACAATCTTCGAGCAGTTTAGTAATAAAGTATTTTTTTTATTTAATTTAAGTTGTTGTGAAGAATATTGTGTAATTTAATTCGAATTTTAATTGTTTTATTCAATTAATCTAATATTTATTGCTGTATTTCATGTTGTACATTTTTAATTTTATCCAAAATCAAGATAATGGTGTAAATATTGTGACTGAGGTGCTCTTTAAAATGAAATAAAATTGCTGTACTTACGTTGCTGTTAATTATTAAAGCGCTGGATCTCTGGGTTTATATGCGTTTGTTCACGATTTGCCGCCAGACGCCACTAAAGCACGGCAAATTTTGTAAATAAATATTTATTTCTTAAGTTTTTCATTTTTCAATGGTTTTTCAAGAAATAAAAACTTTTAACGTAATTAATTATTTTTTTATTTTTATTTTATCATTTTAATTTGTATACAAGTATTTTCAACCTGACACTTAATTTCTCTCGTTACTACCTAGTAGATGAAGTATACACTTATGTACATGTATAATAAACTTAACTGCAGCTGTAATTTAATTAAAACCTTGGTAAAACTAGGGCAGATCCTATTCTATAAAAGTTAAATAAAAAACCATTTTTAAATTTACCACCCTTGTGCCGAAATTAAAACTTACGCCGCCAGATGGCAACAGCTCTTACTGGCGCCAATCTGCGAATGAGTAAAGCGCACAGCTGACGAACGGTGAAAGGTACACCTGTAACACATGGCTACCTGAAGACGACAACACACGAGCTTTATCATGAAAGGAATTTGTTTAGCTCCTTCGCCCAACTGGAATTGCAGCAAGGTCAGCGACTGCACGGCCGATGGCCTTTTTGCATTTGGAAGTAATGAAAATATCGCGCTACTAAATTTGACAACAAATCCACCGACGTACACCGGCGTTTTGTACGGACGTACGCTCCACGACCGCGTCGTCGGTGTCCGCTTTTCGCCGAGTCAGACGGAACTAGTCTGTGTGTCCGAAAAGGGAACCGTAACCATCTGGAACGTCCACTGCCGAGTAGAATTGAAGCAGTTCCACGGACATCAGGTAAAAAAAAACGAAATGTGACAATTTTTTTTCTATTTTTTTTATTCAATTTTTTTGAATTTTTCAGGACAAAGTCACTTGCGTCGATTGGTCGCCGCTTAATTTCGATTTGATTGGAAGTGGCGACGAAAATGGTACGATTTGCCTGTACATGAATGGCGGCGTAAAGAAATACGAAATTCAGAAATCGGGAAAAGTTTCTGCCATCACGTTTTCGCCGTTTGTCCAAAACCTCCTCGCTGTTGGGTAATTTTAATTGTTTTTTGATTATTTTTTTAAATTGTTTTAAATTGTTTTTAATTATTTGGAACATAGGTTTCGCGACGGTTTGATTTTGGTATTGAATGCCTTGAATTTACCCGCGCATTTGCACGCATTGCGACGCCATGAGGACGAAATTCAGAGTTTGTCGTGGTTCACAACCGGCGGTTTAAACGAACTATTCTCAGCGTCTAGCGGCAAAGATGCCACGGTGCGGCGATGGAACGTTTCCGAGGGAAAACTTGTCACGACGCATAATATCCCCAAATTTTCGTCCGGTCATCGGAGCAATAAGAGTCGATTATGGGCGACGCTTTACTGGTGCAGCGAGTTGGAAACGCTATTCTGCTCCGGATATCAGTAAGATTCTTAAGAACAACCCTTTGAATCGACAAAATAATGAGTTTTAATTGATTTATTTGACAGGGGGGAGTTGTTATCGATGGATTTGTCGAAGGAATCGTCGGAGCGACATTTGGAGCAACAGTTGGAAGTTTTGAACAAGGAATGTCCAAGGCACAACGGAATCATTTTTAATATTTCCGGTTTTGGGTCGATGGCGTGCACCATATCGATGGACAGACAAGTATTTAATCAATTTAAATTCGGATGTTTTATCGATTTAAATTATTATTTTTTGTTTAGATTATTGTTTGGAATTTGGCGGCTAAAAAGAGCGTTCACTTGGTTGCTACTTTGGGTACGTCGGGAGAGCGCTTTTTAATTAATTTGATTATTTTGATTATTTTCTTGGTTTTTTTTTAGTAGACATCGGGTGCAAGGCGAAGCCATTTAAATCACTATTTCTTGTGTCGGAGCATTTGGACAACGACGGAGGCAAGTCGTCGTTGAACGATATTTTGTTGCTCGCGGATCCTTCGTCGATCGATGGGAAAGACGACCGATTCGGTAGCGGCGCCCTGACGCACTTGGGTTGTTTTTCCAACCGCGTCGACACTTTCCTGCAGCTGAAAACCGAAGCCAACTACCACAAGGAGCACGACAACCTTGAGTACGCGCTCCAACTCGAGATCTGGAAGGGAAACATTGGAAAGGCCATCGAATTGGCGACCGAGCACAATCAACTGAGTGAATGGCTTGTGGCGTTGGCGCCGCTCGGGGGGTCTCAATCGCTCTGGAAGAAGGCGTGTCACTCGTTCGCCAACCAGCTAATCAAGGAAGGAGAAACCTACCGCGCCATCCTCTACTTGATCGCCGTTGGCGAGGTCGAAGGCGCGATCAACGTGCTGCGCACGAAGAAAATGTACAGGGAAGCGCTATGTCTGGCCAGAGTAAGACTGTCGCTCGACGACCCGGTCATCAATAAACTGTTGAGCGAGTGGCAAGTTGAGTCGGAACAAGAAGGCAATTACGAATTGGCGGCCAAGTGTTGCGTGGCGAAGGGCGATCTGGGAAGCGCGAGCAAGACGTTGTCGCTTTGCTGCGATCCGAATTCGCTCAAAGTGGCCGCGTATTTGGCCAAATTGAGCGGCGATCAGACGAACGCGCCGGCGTTGGCCGAGACGAGTGTTATGGGTTTTTTAGACCGGAATGATTGGACGTCCGTGTCCCAGATTATCGACGATCATCCAACATTAAAAGTTTGTTGTTTGGAAATGTGTGCAAAAATTAAATAATGAATTGTTTATTTTGTTATTCGTAGGTGTTTAGTTATGTGGCCGAGGTTCATCGTATTTGCCACCAGTTGTCTTGGGATATGAAATGCGACGACCCGATGACTGAGTTGAAAGCGGATGTAAATCTCGCCTCACTTTCGATTTGGACACCATTTTTATTCCAAGGCAGAACGTTTATGCAGTACATCATGGACACGTGGACGTCAACAGACGATTTGACGGAAGTTACTGCTCCTATGAGCAAGCTTTTAGAGCAAACGATGAGCATTACGGGCGCAGATCTCTCGAATACTCGGGTAACAGTTTTGTACGAAGTGTTTGATAATTTTTTAATGTTTTTTTTTTCTATATTTTCGTAGCTGAAACGTCAAATAACTGTCTTGTCTACTGGCGCGTTTTTATCTTACGTAAACAAAGATTATTTGTCGGGTCTAAAATACCTGACGAAGACGTTCGATTTGTTCCTCAAAAGCGGTCACAAACACACTTTCATCATGCATATGCGCATGTTGCTTCCGTGCGGATTGCGCGACTTAAGCTGGTGTCTCCCATTTGGCGTGGAAATCAATCATCGTGAATTTTCGACCGCGTTCCATTCGATTCGCGCTTATTACAGCCTCGCAATTTTGTTTTATCTGATAGACGACGACTACTCCAAAAAGGATATTAATCTCAAGGATTTGACGCTGGAGAGGGACGACGCGGAGGAGGCGCAGATGCACGTGCCGCTCGATAAAAATGCAGAAAATGATTTCAATAATTTGATCGTGGGTCACTTGATCTCCAATTTGTTGGGGGATTTCCGGTTAAAAGTAATTTTGTCGTCCGAACGAGACGAAAGTGATTTGATAGATTTTTCGTTATTAGGTGGAGACTTTTCCAGATCAGATGGAAAGTGCTTTGCTTTTAATAGTCTTATGCCAAAAACATAATTTACCGAATTGGCTGGACCAGGTTAACACTTGGACGAGGAAGTTCACTCATTTGAAGGAGCAACAAACACAGAAATAGGATTTTTTGATCTAGTGAAGAATAACAATTTTTTCACATTAATTTTTCATTATTTTTTCATAGAATTACATTTTTTGAACCCCATATTCCATTATTTTTTGCTGAAAATCCTAGGTTGGATCAACTTTAAGTTGGTTTTGATTTTCTAAAATGACAAGCAATTGAATTGGCACAAAGGTTTTCAGCAAAAAGTAATGAAATATAAGGTGCAAAAATTTTTTTCTAAGAAAAAATAATGGAAAGTTATGTAAAAAAATTGTTAATAGTGTATGAAATAATAATAAAAAATTATGTAAAAAAATTGTTAATATTTACATCATGAATAAATATTAGTTTAATTGAATAAAACAATTAAAATTCGAATTAAATTACACAATATTCTTCACAACAACTTAAATTAAATAAAAAAAATACTTTATTACTAAACTGCTCGAATCATTGCAGATTTATATAATTATCTGCACTTTTTAAATTTTTTTAAAGTCTGAATGCCATAAAAACGTCAATATAATAATACCCTGTCTTGTTGTGATTTCACATTTATTGACACTTTATTCCATAAAAATTATTTTTCATTGTCCACTTGATTAAACCACTAGTTGTCAAAACAACTATACCTCCCAGTGTATACAATGGCAACGTCGTGTTAACCGGCGACATCATTTGCAGACCGCCTACCAGAGGCGACGCGCCCGCCAAACCTGGCGCCAACATTTGCTGCGGGGACAACAAACCCGGTACCGGTAACTGAAGACTTCCCAACATCATATTGAACGGCGTCGGCGTCGGCGTCGCCGTCGCACCTTGCGAATCCATGCCGCCAACTCCTTCGTCGCCGCCTTTGAGACGTGCCGAGAGTTCGTCAACGTTGCTCAGGTCGTCAAGACCGTAACCAACCGCGATTCGATAGAATAAATCGTCGATAAAAGTGTCCAGGTTGCAATGAATCTCTTTTGGCTTGTCGTCTCCGCCTTTGATGGACGCGGCCAACGACCGAGCATCGCTCAGTTCGTCCAGGACGGGATTGAAGAGATCGTCGAGGTATTGGTCCAAGTCGGACGTGTGAGATGGAACCCGGACTTGGCGCACGTGAGATGCCAACGAAGGTACTTCGGAAGTGTCGGATAAGGCCGAGCTTTTCGGACCTTCCCTGATTTCCAGGTATCCTTTTGCGGAGTGCGAATACGAGCTGCTTGACTGCGCCTTTTTGGAAGATTTGATGAACCGGTTGTTGATGTTTCGATTGTACTTATCGTTGTCGATGTTTGCTTCTGGAAAATCGAACTCGGGAAAATCGATACTGCCGTTGGTGTCGGGCATCGGAGATGAGTTTCGCTCCGCGTCTTTGCCGTGCCCGTTCAAATGTCCGCCGTTGAGGTCAAAATTGTTCGGCGCTTTGTTCGGAACGTCTTTCTAGTCTTCGGGTTGGAAATAACGGTCGTTTAATGCGGAAGGCGCCAAGCCCTAGCCCGGTTCGTTCCAGTTTTTGTTGCCGTTATGACGGTTACGTCATAATGACTAAATTCGCCGTTAGATGGCGCTTTCTACTTTTAGCGGTAGATTTAACCAGAATGGAAGATTTAGTGTTAAAACCACATAAAACTGAGTTTTATGTGAAGCTAACATCATAATCCAGATGACAACATAATGACATTTGACTCACGACATATACTCATCGAGTTATGTGTGACGCCTAAATTGTCATTAATCCCACATGATGAATTATTTACGTCATACTTGATAACAAAAGTATGCGTAATCCAAACAGCATAACAGCAATACTCTATGCAAATATCTTAGATATTTACATGAGATTGTGACAATGTGGAATAAGTCAACCGCACAGCCTCGAATACCGCCCATTACAGACCCGAAAAAAGGACCAGTCAGCCCGACAAAGACGACATCTTTTCCCCATGTGATTAAGATACACTGACCTATCTATTTCGGGGCTCAAGGACATCAATCGAATTTCATTGGGCCAATTTTGTCGGCCATTTTATTTATATAACGGAGTTATACTAAATAAATGTCATATGATTTGAGAAAACCCACGACTCCATTTTATTTACACTGTTGCAATAATTCACTTTCATTAATTGTTAAACTTGTTCTCGTGAGCTTTTAGTAGTTTGACAGTTGCTTTCTCGACCAAGTATTGTAAAATAACTGTACAACAAAATCCAGATATAAGTCGATAATGCGGTTAAACAAACAGGAAGTGGCATCGTTAACTCTCCCGTCGAATTACTTTAACGTGTCAAACTTATACGGGAAATCCCAATCACGTAATTTACTAAGAAATTGCCTTCGGCGAAGGATAATAGTTTGTTAAAAGAAATAAAAAACGAGACGTTTTGCTTTGATAATCCATAATTTTATTTGGTAATTATATTATATGTTTTAATCGTCATTATGAGGTTGGTAAATGCGCCCATGTCTATGGGATATCACGTAGCGTATCTACATACGATGTTGACTACTTAGTTGTCCCTCCTTTGTGTAGTGTTCTCCACTGATCAGTTCTTCCATTATTTGTCCCTCCATGATGTGGTGTGTCAGTTCTCTACTGATTTGTTTTGTTTGAGCATAAATATGAATCTTTTGGGGCAAATATGAATTTTATGGACAAAAATATGAACTTTTGGTCCAGAAAAATGAATTTTCGATCCAAAAAAATGAATTTTCGGTTCAGAAAACCCAGTTACATACGATTAGACCAAGGAAAACCAGTTTATTCGACATTAATAAATTTCATCATATGGTGAAACCGGAATACATAACATATAATAAAAAATGTATATACACACAGGTTTATAGAGCATTAAATCCTCTACAAACTGAAACTAAGATCGGAGTTTATCGAAACCTTTTCCATAAGAAAAATGGCGGTTTTTAGAGTCGGATCGGACGATTTGACATCCATTAAAGCTTCAGTCGCGGCCCCGACCGTGCCATCACTGCCATAACATGTAGAAGAGAAAAGAATAAAAAGATCATTTTTAAAAATATTAAAAATAAAAAAAAAATAATAAAAAAATAAAAAATGAAAAATTCACTACTCAATAGTGTCGGAAACGAGAAACGTCGGGTGCACGTTCTCCTTACGTCTTGTTTTCGTAACCTCTTATCCTTGTATATAAAACGTCCCCATCTCATTTCGATTTCAATTCATCGCCTACAGGTAGACGTGTTAGTTCGCAAGATGCCGCGCAGGAAATCAGCATCGAGTCTGGAACAATTGTGTCTTCGAATGGTTCTCGCTAATTTTGATAGATTAGAAACACAACTGGTGAATCTACCTTCTACGTTTAATTCCCGCGTGTATCAGCATCTAGTTACAATTTGCCGTAACAATCCACGACGACGTATAGCTTTAGACACTTTCATTCGCCCTGACACCAAGTCGGTTCATCATACTTATATGTTGCATTCGCCCTTGTATCCTTCTCTGTTAGACAGAGTAGGACTATTCGGTGGAAACATTTTACATTTAGATCTCTCATATGATACGCATGATTATAAAATTCCACCCGAATACATGGTTAAACTGCTGGAGCAATTGCCACGACTTCAATGGTTTGTTTGTAACGGTTTTCGCGAATGCACTGAAGAAGTTATTGTTGCAATTGGTGAAAATTGTCTACAAATACGACATCTAGAGTTAATCTTCTGCAGAAATATTACGGATAATATGCTCTGTCATTTAAGAAATTGCAAGAAACTGGATTATTTAAACCTGGAGATCACAGGAGTCTCGCGGCATGGGTGTCTTTACATTCTGAATCAACTGCCTCTTTTGAAAGTGTTTGAACATAACTGGTGGGATGATTTTTTGGATCTGTTGAAACAACAGGTCGTGTTAGACGGAAAAGTGCGCACTTATTCCATCGAAACACTTGGCATGGATGCAATTACAAACAATATTGAAGATATCATCACTGTGACCAGCATTTTCCCCAATTTATCAAGCCTAAAAGTGGATGCATCGGTAGCATCGACTACTTTGGATGTGAATATTGTCTTGGCGCGAGCACAACGATTCACCAGCTTACGACTCTATCATTTTAAATTAGTTGATATTAAGCTTATTGATTATTATTGCCCATTTTTAAAAAAGTTAGAATTGTTTAGTTGCACTATTTTGAACACTGATGCACACGATTTAGCTTCGCAAAATTTGTTCGGAAACCTGATTTTAGAAGAATTATATTTTGAAGATTGTCCAACACTTACTGAAAAGTTCATTTCAGAATTGAATTCATTTAAAAATCTAAAATCTTTAACATTTTATTCCTGTCCCTCAATTAACCAACGTGTGGTCAAGAAAATTTTAGAAAAGCGTAATACATTGAATAAGTTAAAGTTGCTTGAATGTATTAACATTAACCAGTCTGATTTGGCTGCATTTGCATTGTACATTAGAAGTAAAAACTTGAATTTGCAGCTTCTATATAGATTGTAGCATTTCCAAACATAATTCATCATATATTGTCATGATCCGACTTAAACAATGTTTAGAGAGAGAAAATACCTTACCTGGGAATAAATCATAAAAACACTTTTATAAATGTAATTAAAATGTTTTACAAATAATTCCAATATTAATACTTATTATACAGGGTGAACAAAAAGTCTGTATCTTTTGGTGACCCAAAATTTGACCTTGGGATGTTCCTTCAAGGTCATTGGAAAATTATCTCGGAAACCGTTAGAGATAGACAGAAATTTCCAATTGTAAACTTGTTGAGCAACATGTGTTTAGTCTAAAAATGTCTAATCCTCAAATCTTTTGTACTAAAATGACCAAAAAAATCGATTCCCCTGGTTGGAATTTGCATATCTGGCACCGTTGCAGAGATATGGGCAGAAAACTGAATTTTTTCATTACTTTTTCTTTTCAAAAATTCAGTTTTCAGTTTTCCCTGCAATTTTCCTGCCATTTTTATGCTGGATTAAATTAAGGAGGTTTGTGTACATTAATTTTTACCATCTGGGGTGGAAATTATTTCCAGATTGCAGATCCATTTGACAACATCTCTCGGTAAACTTTGAATTTGCTTCAAGTCGTTGCAATTGTGAGTGGCCTGGTGCATATTTTGTTGATTTTAAATTTTAAAGGTAGTTGTTAAATCGTGTTACGTACTAGTAGTTTAACCCTAAAAAATCACTAAATGAGGTTTTTAGCGGGACAAGTTATTTGATTTACAAGGTCACCATTTGCGTGTTAGTGTGTAGTTTTGTTTCCATGGGAATTAGAAATGGTGTTTTCTAATTTTTTGTTTTTATTTTTTGGGAAATAAAATAATTTTTTTTTTAAAAGTGAATGAAAAATTCTGTTATTTTTAAACTTTTTTTTTATTGGTTATTTATCTTTTATTTTAAAATACGAGCAAAATAAATAAAAATTTATTTTTCGGTGCGTAACAATTTTATTATCGGTTTTCACAACGCGCCACACGTAAGAATAATTTCTTTCGCTCGAATTTGATACCGAAATTAAAAGCCACGCGATAATCTTAATTTTATATCTTATTAAAAGTTTGATTTTATTTAAAATTGCCGCTCTTACTCCGTCATCACCTGGTGGGCATTGCGTGAACACAACGCGCAAAACAACGAAAAATGGCGCCTTACAGTTGTGTTAAAACATAAATTTCTGTTTTCGACGATGACAACGCCGCAGCTTGGACTAGAAGCATCGTCAACCACTTTACTCACCCGAGCGGTTGAATTAGATACGAATACACAGTATACGGAAGCTCTAGTGTGCTATCAAGAGGGATTAAATCAACTTCTCACGGTAATCAAAAGTGAGTATGGTGACTATTTTAATTGATTGTGCCAAATTTATTAATATATATTTTAAATACAAAGATATAAAAGATGCGGGTAAACAGTCCAAGTTTCGAGTTAAAGCAACGGAATACATGGAAAGAGCCGAGAAGTTGAAGTGTCACATCGAACAAGAAAAACAGGGTTGAATTTATTAATTTTTACATATAAATTTTATTATTTTTATTTAATTTTATTGGTTATTTCAATTGTACACAGCTGGAAGATATCACGAAGAGCTTTTTATTGATGAAAACTCAACAAATCACAGTTACGACAGAGTATTTGGACGTTTTTTGGACAAATTCGTCGTTGCGGTTGAAATTGAAGACCCGTACATAAGAAATGTCCATCAGGTATAGCGCAAAAATGTGCAAAAATGCTACATTTAGCCGCAAAAAGGCACGAAAAGCCACCTTTCTTGACGTAAAATGACACCATCGTAAAAAATAAACAACTTTTAGACGTAAAAGTCTATTTTTTATGCGTCCAAATGCATTAAAAATGATTTACAATATTTACAGATTTGTAATTTTGTAAGGTGTTGCGAATTATTTCAAAAACAAAAACAAAAACAAAAATTGCGCGCACGAGTTACCCACATTTGGGGCAATCACAAAGGTCAACCGGGACGTAGTGCAATGTCTCGGTCTCACCCTGGGAGTACGTCCTATCGGATCAACGTAAACTCCTGCGCCATTAACTTAGCAACCAGCCACGTTCAATGCTTGCTTCGCTGTCGATTTTCCACGTTTGGTTGGCTAATTGACACAAGATTTCATCGCGTAAACTTTCATTCGTCAGACCCTACAAACACTATCTTGTATAAAATTTTCAAGTGTTAGAATAAGAGCTGGATTTAAAGTTGTCGTTCTGGCTCTGGCACCCCCAATCTTGCATTTTAGCAAATCGTAAAGGTGGAAACACATGGGAGCGGGTAAAATGTAAAAGCTTGCTCTTACTTGAAAAAGCGGCTAAAAACTCGCCCGTTTGAGCAAACATAAGCTTGCGTTTTTATTCAAAGCTTTGTTTTGAAGCGAGCTTGTACTCATCCGCTCCGATCAAACTGAGTTTGATTTACCAGCTTCAAGCTTGCTGGGTCGCTCGATTTATCCAATACTACCGGCGTCAATTGAGGTTCGCATTGGGCCATTTGGACTAAATCTCCCGTGCGCACTATGTCAGCAAAAGAGAATGAACCTATACATATGTATATAAATAAAAGGGGTCAAAGAGAAGGTCAAGAGGGTCCAGTAGAGGTGAAGATAATGGGTTTGAAGGGTTGGAGTGAAATAATTTGCGTAATTTTGACTTACCACCGGAATTGGCGCGCATTAAGACTATAATTACGGAATAAAAAATTTAATTAGTTAATTATGGTACTGGTAATTTTAATTGAGAAATTTGGATCCACTTACTGCTGGCATTGGCTGGATATACGGATAGCAGATTGATGGTCATCTAAAAAATGGACGAAAAATCGCAATTTTTTATTTTAAAAAATATTATTTTATTATATTTTTTTTTACCTATGTTGATTACTAAATCTTTTATGAAATCTTCGATGTTTGTGATTGTGTTTTTTAAAAATAGTGAAACTGGAATCTAAGAAATTAAAAAAAAAAAAAAATTTAAAATTTAAATTAGAGAAAGTTCACTACCATCATGAATATTGGGGCCAATGGCTCGATTCCCGGAAAAGAGCGTTAACATCTTGACCCATACCTCTTGGGACACATTTAAGAAAAATTGACCTCACCCAAAAAAAAAATTAATTTAAAAATTTAAAAATCTAAAAATATTTTTCTTTTATGATGTAAGATCAATAGAGAAATTAAAAAAAAATGAATCACTTAGTGTATGAATAATGCTGGAAGTTTAATATTTATCCAAATGGCTCCATAAAGATGAATAAACAGGATGAGAAAAACCAAATTAAAATTGAAAAAATAAAAAATGAAAAAAAAACTAGTAAAAAAGAAATATTTGAGACAAAATTAGAAGCGTAAAATCGACGAACCTGACTTGCACTAGATTCGTTCTCACGTATCGTCGGCGCTGGACGTGGCTTTTGACTAGATGGCAGTGGGCAAACTGGACGTAAATCAACTTACCAACCGGGGGAAATGCAATCCCAACAACTGATTACTATGTAATACAACTTCCCTTATAAAATTATGATCTAAAAGTTGGAAATCATAAACAACTAATAAAATTAGGACTTCATTTATTTGTACACAATTTTTCCTTATTTTTACACTAAAAGAAATTAAATTTTACACGACCCCGCTTTTTTTTCTTCTACCTAACCTAACCTAACCTAACCTAACCTAACCTAAACCAGTTCTTGATGTGTATGAATTTTTTAGTGTAAAAATAAGGGAAAACAGTGTTGGTATTCAGAAATTTAGTGTAAAAGTCAGGGATTTTTAGTGTAAAAAATAAGGGAAAACAGTGTTGGTATTCAGAAATTTAGTGTAAAAGTCACGGATTTTTTTGTAAAAAATAAGGTAAAATAGTGTACAAATAATATAATCTCATAAAAATAATTTTTTTTTTCTTCCTTGATTCGTTTACACCGCCCAAATAAAATTAATACAATCGACACAATATAAATGAAATTTTAATCGATCAGAAGAGGGGGGAATATACCAACTTCCAATCAAACCTCGCTGAAGCGATAAAATAAAATATTTAAAGCCAAATTCGCTTGTAAAATGCCAATACAGGTTTCCATTTTTTATATACATAGATTTAAAAAATAAATAAATAAATAAATAAAAAAAACTTGACATCATCTACAACAGCTGTTTAAACAGTTGCGTCTGCACAGATAAACGTGAAAAATCCAAACGCTTAAAATTATATTGAACTAAACAAATATAATGGCAATATAATTTTTCGCGCGGAGAAAATTCCTTACCTCGATACACAGTTGTGGAGTAGGATTTTTGATTTCCAATAAAGTAAACGTGTGGACATGACTGGATAATGAACGGATCAGTTTCGTAATACGGATAACAACCTGCAAAAATCCAAAAAGTCAAATTATTAGCCTTAAAAATAAATGTTAGAAATGTTTTATACGACCAAAGACTTCAATTCCGAAATAACTTTTAGTAAATACCATAAAACTCCGAATTCTGGCCTAGTCCGTACAGAGGCCTGTCCTCAATTAAGCGCCTAGAAGTTACCTTGTATTCACGCAATAAACGCCGGGTCGAATTAAGCGCCAGGAGTCACTAAAGTCACCATAAAATCGGCGATTTTTGTGTTAAAAATCACAAATTTTGTGTTAAAAATCACAAATTTTGTGGTAAACATCACTAATTTTGTGGTAAACATCACCAATTTTGTGTTAAAAATCACCAATTTTGTGTTAAAAATCACCAATTTTGTGTTAAAAATCACCAATTTTGTGTTAAAAATCACCAATTTTGTGTTAAAAATCACCAATTTTGTGTTAAAAATCACCAATTTTGTGTTAAAAATCACCAATTTTGTGTTAAAAATCACCAATTTTGTGTTAAAAATCACCAATTTTGTGTTAAAAATCACCAATTTTGTGTTAAAAATCACCAATTTTGTGTTAAAAATCACAAATTTTGTGTTAAAAATCACCAATTTTGTGTTAAAAATCACCAATTTTGTGTTAAAAATCACCAATTTTGTGTTAAAAATCACCAATTTTGTGATATAAATCACAAATTTTGCGACAAAAGCATTTCATCGTTTAAAATAGGTGTCGTACACACATTTCTGCGTCTTTATTCGACCATCCGAAACTGTTATATAACTTATAACTGCTTTCGCACTTTTCAGCCCAGCCGCTTTGACCAGAATCGATGCCCTCCATTTTTGTAATATGATATGTAATGCTGATGCAATCGCATTTCGACAAAGAACTTTTAATCCGTGAAATCAATTTCATGCGTAATGAGCTTAACACTTCCATTACGCGATTGATTTGCGGTTAAGCGGCTCAGTTCCAGTGTCAATCACGACGATTATCAATAACATTTACACAAACAAACAAACGAAAAATAATAACCTCATTTTAATTTCTAATTCATCCCCATTCCGCCCAAATTATACGCAATTCCCCGCCTCTTAATTACGAGATTGTGAGCCATTTCGAGAACTCCACAATCCACCACTCGCTTTTTATCAGCAAAACATAACCGTCAAGGATGCAACACGACTGAATAATTCACAACGTTTAAACTTTATAGTTATTTAGCAACACATTTCACAAAAAGCTTATGAAAATTCACTACAAAACCCCTCTTCGATATACCGAAGCGTCGTAAACTTTTCATGGGTCATAACAAATAAAAATTTAAGCTTTTTATCACTCGCACAACTAACTGTTTTTGCTTAAACTGGCGCGCTTTTATTGGTCAGTTCATTATCAAAACGTGCTAAAGGGGAAAATGCTTTCTACCTAAAGTGTCAGGAGCGGTTGGCGCCAAATGAGCCCATTCTAAACTTTTCTCCATTAGTTCGAGGGAATGTTCCAGTTTGGTGTACGACCGAATGTTGTCGGTCGCTTGGCCCGACGAACCGAGAAATCTAAAAAGAAAAAAATAATTCAATTCGCTTCGGAGATTTTTAATCGTCGCTTCCGAACCTTCGATCTGCGATGGTCGCCTCGTACGGATTCGTCACCGCCTGAAAACTTTTGTATCTTCGCGCTTTCGGGAACATGCAAGAGTGCAGCGGTTGCTGCGGTAACATGTAGTTGCTCGGATCGTTCTCGCCCGGCATGATGTCCACCTCGATCGTAGACTAAAAAATCGATCATTTTTATTATTTATTTAATTAGTTCAAATAATTTATTTACGCATAATTGTTGGAGATAATCGTCGAGGCTTTTCACGGCGTTTACACTCCCGGCTTGGGCGTTTTTCGTCAAGTATTTAGCCTGGAAAATTAGAAAAATGTAAAAATTAATAAATTTGATTTTCAAATTTGAGGGAAATACTTGAGACGTGAGTGATTTGTCCCTCGTGGTCTGGTTGATTGAATTACCGACGATTATTAATCGAATTATTCCGGATGCGCTTTCCACGTTTGTGCTGTCGCCCAGATCGCCGCCGACAAAGTCAGCTAGCAATTGCATTGGAAACAAACAATCGGCCGACGAACCAAAATTGAGGCCGGACACCAAAGCAATGAATCTAAATGCATTTTAAAAAATAGATAAAATTAAAAATACAAATAATCAACGGTATAAATAGTCTATACATGTCATCATTTATTTCAGGCAGAGGGTCCTGTTTGGGTAAACAGGCAAAACAATAATCTTCCACAAGAAATTTTCCATCTTCGTCCGCCTTCCCGAGAACTGCAATTATGATTCCTAAAATAAAATGAAAAAAGATGGAAATGTTATAAAATTATGTAAAAAAAAATTTAGTAACGTATAAAATTATGTATAAAAATGTTATAAACCTATAAAATTATGTATAAAAATGTTATAAACCTATAAAATTATGTAAAAAACTGTTAGAAATGTATAAAATTATGTAAACAATGTTAGAAACCCATAAATTTATGTAAACAATGTTAGAAACCCATAAATTTATGTAAACAATGTTAGAAACCCATAAATTTATGTAAACAATGTTAGAAACCCATAAATTTATGTAAACAATGTTAGAAATGTATTTATGTAAACAATGTTAGAAATGTATTTATGTAAACAATGTTAGAAATGCATTTATGTAAACAATGTTAAAAATGTACAAAGTTATGTAGAACAATGTTATAAACCTAAAAAATTGTGTAAAAAAATGTTATAAACCTATAAAATTATGTAAAAAACTGTTAGACATGTATAAAATTATGTAAACAATGTTAGAAATGTATTTATGTAAACAATGTTAGAAATGTATTTATGTAAACAATGTTAGAAATGTATTTATGTAAACAATGTTAGAAATGTATTTATGTAAACAATGTTAGAAATGTATTTATGTAAACAATGTAAGAAATGCATTTATGTATACAATGTTAGAAATGCATTTATGTAAACAATGTTAAAAATGTACAAAGTTATGTAAAAAAATGGTATAAACCTAAAAAATTATGTAAAAAAAAAATAAAACCTATAAAACTATGAAAATAAAATTTAGTATTGTTTAAAATTGTGCAACAAAAATAAAAATACTAAATACACACCCGTGACGATCGAATGGACATCAAAATCACCAACCAACGGAATTCTCTGCAGCTCATCTTCCAACGTAAGTTGATCTTCATCGTGCACGTATTTCGTGTGAGGCGGTTGTGGAATAAGATGATGCTAAAAAACATTTTTTTAAAAACTATATAATTCCATTCATTCAACGATTTAAACACTCAAATAATTACTTCTGCGCTTATTTCTTTCAAAATGCTCGGTTTTAATTGCATTATCTTGAACACCGTGCCCGTTACAACGCATCGTTCACCCGCCGATAATTCCGACAGCTTTTTCACTGGCACATCGGGTCCTAAAGAAACAAAATACATCGATTTAGATCATTTTGGCGCGTAAACGGACGTGGATCGACTCGGATTTGAATCGCGTCGTTTCTTCCATATGTTTGCGGTAATCGGGCGGGAGTTTACACTTACCCCACTTTTGCTGCGCTCTGGCAACGACGAGAGGTCGCATTTGAATTAATCGCACGAAATACGACTGCGAATATTGTTGGGCAAACCGTCGTTTCTTTAGAATAAATCGCGAGCTGCAGTTTTCGTACTTGAAGCCGTGCTTCCGACATATTGGTTCCTCGTCCACTTCCATGGCGATCGATGTTTGTGAAACACTGTAAGGAATTGTTTAGTCGTGTTGGTTGCTAGTTAAAAATTAGGTTAAAATGAGGGAAAGGTTCAATGATTTCGATATGTTACCTAACGTGATGGGGGAAGAAAACCCGCGCTAATTCTTCCAAACCTCGCGGTCATAGTGATCCCGCATAAGCATTAATTATTTTTTTAGACCTAAAAGATTTTAGAAATATATACGGCAAAATATTTTAAATATTTTAAATAAAATAGAAAAATTTTTTTCTTTAGATTTATTAACTGTAGGAAATAAAATGTAAACCTGGGTTCCTATGGAAACACGGTGTGAGGCCATGTACGGAAACCTCAAAACCTGTATGGGGTTCTACGATATCCTTGAAGTGACTTCGATCGTAGATTCGAGGCCACCTGTTGTTTCACATTCACTCTGATTACAAATAAATAAAAAAGATGGTTGAGTTGGACGACCTGACCAAATTTCAGCCAATCTGTATGAGAATTTGGCTCAAAATGACATTATGTTGCCCTTCTAATCTGTGCTCTAGAAGAACAAACACAAAATGAATGTTTTTTAAAATGACAAATAAAATTAATATTTTTGCATTTAAGTGCTTTATTTATGACTTTTGAGAAAAATTGTTTCTTCTAAGACTGCATCGTGCTGAATACATAATAAAATTCCTTCAATTTTGTGTCTAACTCCGGGTTTTAACGCCAACACTTATCGATCGTATTTGTCTGGGTCTTGATTGAAAGTGATGCTGGCGAATGTGTCGTTGTACACGTGTGAGTTCGCCAGGCAGAAATCGGCTAATAAATGCATATTTCTCGCCATATGATGTCATCTAATGATATATAAATACCGCAAACGTCAAATAAATCTCGTCTGAATATGTAAAGTATAAAATTCATCCCTAAAAACAACGCATTTGATTCTAAATTGAATTTTTCCATCAATTTAGATCCACACCTGCCACAGCAATGTCAACAAAACGAGTTTGCATCGTCGTAGTCGGCGACGTTGGGCGCAGTCCGCGGATGCAAAACCACGCAATGTCGTTGTCAAAGCACGGATTTATCGTCGATATAATCGGCTACGCTGAAAGCCAACCACGTCAAGAATTACTGGACGACAACAAAATTAATTTTCATTACATGGAGGACGTTCCGTTATTCACCGAATGTACACAAACAATTTTCTAAATAAATCAATTGTATTTAATTATTGAATTATCGCGGTAGATGTTCCTCGGTTGATGGCGTACGGCCTTAAAGTGATGTGGCAAGCCTGTGCTCTTTTATTTGCACTCACGGTCGTCCAGAAACCGAATTTAATACTCATTCAGGTGGGATAGTAATTTGTTTTCATAGTTTTGCACACCTGGTGTGTATTTTTCTTGTTGTTTCGTCATATTTTTGTATTTTTTTGTATTTTTTAGAATCCGCCTGCCGTCCCTGCAATGGCGATTTTGTGTTTTTATAGTACAATTCGTTCGTGCCAAATCGTTGTTGATTGGCACAATTATGGTCACAGTATTCTCAGTTTAGGGTTAGGTAATGATCATGTTGTTGTTAGGTTTTATAAATGGTGCGAGATGTATTTTGGAAAGAAGGGAGATTCGCATTTGTGCGTATCCAAGGCATTGCAGGAGGATTTAAAGATTAATCACAGTATTAAGTAGGTTTAACGTTTTGATTTTACGTTTGTGGAAATGATAATAACGTTGATTGCAGGGCGATACATTTCCCGGACAGAGCGCCGTTGCATTTCAAACCGATCGATCTCCGCTCGAAACACGAATTATTAGTCAAACTTTCTCGGGAATATCGATGTTTCTCCGGCGAGTAAGTTGAAGCGAAATAGAAATTTTACACACAAAAACCAGAGCTCGAAATTGAAAATTTCACCAACCGGAATGCCACATTAAAATTTAAAAGAATAATTCGTACAATTAACGAAATCACAAGAAAAAATTGTGCACAAATCATTTTTTTTTTAATTTTTGTGCCTAAAGTTGATTTATTTCGGTGGAAAAGTACGTAAGTTAAATTAGTGTGTAAATAATACAAAGCGGAAGAAAATTATCACGAACCGGGACAATATTTTTCACAATTTCACGATTTGGAACATCATTCTGGTTTATTCCGAACTTAAATTATTCTTAGATGTGAAAATTCATCCGCATTTACGGAACAAAGTGCAGATGGGACTATCTCGCTGAAGCCAAACCGACCGATTCTCCTGATCAGCAGTACCAGTTGGACGGAGGACGAAGACATTTCTTTATTCTTTTCAGCTCTCGAAAGTAATTCAAACAAAAAATACCCACATTATAAATACTCTCTTAACATCAATCATTATTCTTATTTAGTGTATGATAATTCCATTAAAGAACACCGAGCAAAATTGCCAAACGTAATTTGTGTCATTACTGGTAATTTGAGTTGAAATTCTTGCATTCATCGGTGTGTTGTAAAAACTGATTAACTTCTCAATAGGAAAAGGTCCATTGAAGGAGCATTACGCCAAAACAGTCAGTGTCATGAAATTCCAACATGTTAAAGTGTGCCTACCTTGGCTTTCTGCTGAAGATTATCCAACGCTGCTGGCTTCTGCCGACCTAGGAGTGTCGCTTCACACATCTTCGAGCGGGCTGGATTTACCTATGAAAGTGGTCGATATGTTTGGATGCGGCTTACCGGTGCTGGCGTTGAATTTTAATTGGTACATACTTCACCTTACAATTACCTCATTACCCCGCTTTAAGCCGTATGCCGCTGTACTTGTGATCACAAAATTTTAGTAGTTTCAGTCATAAAGTGTTAAAGCCGGTATAAGTGAAAAAGCTGGCTTTTTATTTTCTAATTAAAAGAGCCTGCGTGAATAATTATGTTGGAATTTGGGCCAGAAATGTGATTTTTCTTGATATTTGATTAATATTTCTGTAAATTTATAGAAATTTAGACCAATTTCCTACATTTCGGACATCTAAAAACGCTTTATAAGCTTGTTTTGGTTTAATTCTCATTTATAACTACATGCCGGTAAAAACAGGATTTACCGGCAGTCTGGTTAAATTCGAGTTATACCGGCAATACGGGGTAATACCGTATTACACAAATCAATTGACAATTTCTTTTTGTTACAATACAGTATCGGCGAACTGGTCGACCATGGCGTAAACGGTTACGTATTCAACGATAAAGAAGAGTTAAACCAACAGTTACAGGTAAATTAAACTCCGCCAATCTGAAATTGTGTTTTATAGCCATTGTTTTGTTTGAAAGGGTCTGTTCAAATCATTCCCAAAATGTCCTGATTTGGACCATTTTAGACACAGTTTAAAGGAATTCCAAAACGACCGGTGGCAATCTAAGTGGGACGAGCAAGTTAGACCGGTTTTCGTGACCGATACTTAAGAGCGTACATTTTTTCTAATTCTTTGTTTCTCACATTATTCCCAAGTCTCATGTAGTCATTAATTGAAAAGTTATTTAATAAAAATTAAAACTTACACCATATCTTTTCATGTACAAAGCCTTGTTGAAAAACAACAGTTAATACATCTATACAATACTAAACCAACCTGTCGTTTTCCTTTAAAAGAAATTAACGTAAATCCATGTTACGTTGTTACCATATACGTGTAAGCGGTAAGGAATGTTTAGTTCGTCGTAATTGTCATTACCAAATACCAAAATAGTACAGTACAAAATAAATAATTCTACATAGAAAAATTAAACAACAATATTGTGAACCTTATTCAAATACAATCTAGTTGATATACATCTTGATATCTCTGTTTTTGAGCAGTCCTAGCGTTTAAATTTAAATTTAATTACAACATTTATTTTTTTATGAGGTGAGCAAAATAATTAAAATACTGTCTAATATGTTGAGTTGATAATACAAAAATGTGATGCTTTTTTTTTGTATTACCGGCTTTCCCTGCTTGATTCGCCCTGTGTAATGCCCCGGTTTCGTTGCTCGATCATTATGTATTGTTTTATAAGTCTGGAGATTTGGTGGGCCTAAAATAAATGTCATTTTATGTGGTGAATAAATTCCACCGGGAAGTTTTCATCTTTTACCTGTTCTGTTTGGATTCTGCTGATCTTTTGCACCATTAAATTGCCAACTTTCATGTCCAAGAACAATGTACCGTCCTCGGCTTTAACTTTTCGTGTGGAGATTACTTCGGAGAAAGGATAGTGATAAATCGTTTCCTAAAGATAAATTTTAAAAAATTAAAAATTGCTCATTACCAATACAAAAGTGGCAAGCGAAAATTCTATAGTTTAGATGGTAACCAGACTATTAATCGGAAAAGCCTCAAGTTAACAACATTTATTGCCAAGATGCCGTATAATCGGGGCGTGGACAACTAACTCCGTAGAACGGACCAAAGACCATTGGAAAATTATGACATAATGCAGTTTGACTCCGCCCACAATCAGAAAACCATAAATTAGCAATGTTATAATTTTATTTTGCAATAGTTTTTCTCACAGGGGGGGTGGCAACTGTTCTTACAATCACATGATCGTATCACCTGACCTCATTTTTCCAAAGGTCTATTAACCAGATGAAGCATTAATCACTTACATGAGTGTTGACGTCTAAGAAATGAACACCATTTCTATTAAGGGCCATTACAAAGTCAATCTTTTCTCTATTATCCACAAGTTTCTATTAATAAAAAAAATCCTTTTTTAAATCAAGTTATTCTTTCACAACAATTTTAGTCAGAATTATTTATGTTACCTTTACTGCAAAGAAGCCTGATCCAAATAATGGCCACTTTTGAAGAATTTCTAAAAAGAATTGATTAACAATAATTAAATCTTAAAATTTATCTTTGGTTTTTGCAGTTTACCTAGTAAAAGTGCTTTAGCTTCGGATGGTTCATACATCTCCACATCTCGCCAACTGCTCTGTACCATATTAACCCACTGAGGTGGTTTAATGTCGCGTACATTCAGAGCTGGCTTTGGAAGGAGATATTTAATTTCCTTGATATTTGGCACTGTTACCATCTTAGCTGCACGGTGTAATAATGCTGCCACTTTGGATATGTCATACTAAAACCAACATTTACATAATAAAAAAGTTCCCATAGAATATTGAATTCTCAGAACATACCACTATCTCAGTAGGAATTGTTTCACCCGGAGTTACAAGTAACATTCCTTCCAAGTAATCGGGTGCAATTTGATTAAATACAACTTCAATGTACAGCTCGCTATCCAATCGAAGCGGACAGTACCACACGCTGCGGCAAAAGATGAGATAAAACACCTGTTGATTCTTGTGCAACTCTGTCGTCACGTCAAGAATATACTCTTCGCGAGCTAACGGCATAGTGAAAGTGTCACCCTCCACTATGCAATACAAGGAAAACTCTTCCATTTCCTGCTGACTTCTGATATTCAAATGCGAGCAAATCTCTTCAATTATGTCAGCGACAACCTAAAACACATTTTAAAATAAGAAATACCTTTTTGTAACATCTTTTCTATTATTCCTTTGAGTGTTAACGATTAATAAATAAATAAATAAATAAATAAATCTAATGGCAACTTACGCTTGTAGATTTCGTGTTAATGACCCTTTCCGTTCCGCCGGGCAACCTGTAGATTTGCCTTTTAGAATTACGTCCAGCCTGATTCAGGAGAAGAAAGGATTTAATTTTTATTGCTCGAAGAACATTGAACAGAAAAATTTAATTCTTCTTACTGTTATTGCTGTGATCTCTTCAATGCTAGGTACATTTTTCCTGCCACCATATTTAAATGTTTTGCGCAGATTTTGCAGGCAGACCATAGCTGTGCCGTGATAAGCTCTTCTTTTGTCGTAGGCCGCAGTCTCCAGATATTTAAACAGATACGGTTTCAAGAGATCGGAGCAGTCAAAGTAAGCGGCAATTATAGAAAAAAGGCGCCATCCCTTTTGACAACTGTCTGTTTTTGGGCTTTTATTATTTGTCGTTTGTTTCATGATCTGACAGTACACTTCGTCACGAAGATGAGGATGATGATGGCAATTCTAAATTATGTATAAATATATTTTTTTTAAAAAGTTTTTGGAAGTTTAAAAATTACCATAAGAATTCCATAAACGCATTCAACTTCAGTCTTGTTTTTACTCTGGGGATAATCTCCCATGTACTGCATAATTGCTGTGAATGTAATAAAGTAGAAGATTAAAAATATGACCAGTAATTAAAACTGTTAAATACTCACATATAAAACATTCCAAAGCTAATTTGTTTAATTCAGAACTGTCTAGTTTCAAGAGAGAAGCTTGAATTGGAGACTGAAAGACAATAATTCCCCCACATTAACATAAATTACACTCATTTAGCGTCTCAATTAATTTCAAAAATCACTTTAGTGTATTTGACCATTTCCACTTGCTCTTTCCAGGTCCAGTCACTGTCTGTAAATCACAATATAAACAAAATTCTATCAATTTTAAATAAAAATAAAAATTTTTTTAACATTTAAATTTCTAACAATTTTGTATTGGAATGTCAGTGTCATCAACTTCAGAATAAACATTCTCTGGAATATCTACTTCAGAATACAAGCCTTGTTCACGAAATTTGTGCTTCTTCATGGTTCACACATTGAAAATATATTGAAATGCGAAATGTAAGAAATAGATCCTTAATAGGTCAATTTGATTCAATCCTGTAACCTGAATTTGCCTTTCCTTGAACTTGAATGCCTCAGGCTGAGCCGAGTAATCAGACAAGTTCAGAAGTCACTGGATATTAATAACCCAAATAGCTTGCTCTAATTCATACACCGTGGGAAACAACCCTTTACCCGAAAAAACTCATCAAATGTTTATAAACACATTCCACGCATTGTTAATCAAGTGACTCATCAACATAACTCAAAGACACTTCATTCCTTTTACGACCTGATAATCATGAAAACATGTAATTAAATAATGCTCAACATACGGTAATTAAATATTCAAACTAAAAAAATAAGATTTCAGCACAACCGAAACATTATCGTAAAGCGGAAAACTTGATTCTACAAATGCAGCTAGAACCAGAAAAACCTGATGATTTTGAAAATGTAATTACTCCGTAACTAATTCAAATTTTTAACTATTTAGCGATACAAAAATTAATTAAAACACGTTTAGGCGCGTTCAAACTGAAAAGCCGATTCTCTCGATTCTCCCGATTTTCCAAAGTTAAAAGCCGATTCTATAATCAAGTTTTTATAATCGGTTTTTCACAATTTAAGATTGAATGCATCTAATGTTTATTTTTTTTGTTCAACTTTAATTCCAACATGTAAAAATTATGACAAAAATAAATTTATGTTTTGACATGTTGGGATTAAAAGTTTACTTTTAGAAAATTGCAAAAGAGAAACATACCTTTTCCTTTTTTACCCTTCTTCTTGGTTTTCAAACTTTCAATCATCTTAAGCGACCCTCTGATGGATCCATCTGCAGTTCTTAGCATTTCATACCTGTGAGAATCATATAAAAAATCCTCAAATTGAAGTAGACAATAAACAATTTGATACTGAGGCAACACTAGAGCTGCCATGTGCTTGTGTGGTCAACTTTAAGTCAGTGTGTTACAACTTCAAAGTCAAAAAGGTGTACATTTCTGCTCCCACCCACTCATTTCATGGTTGATGAAAAACTCCAACTAAACCCTTCAATTTATTCATTTGCAGCCATAAATCTTGGATTGATATTAATTTTCCTGTTGTTTATGTTCAAGCGTGCCCAAAAAATGTCAATTAAAGAAGATTACACGTATTTATACTTACTTATCCAGGGATTGTCTGAAATTGAGAAGTGCAAATTGGAGCAGAGAATGTTTGCCATCATTTTGTGGTGCCACAAAACTGGTGTCACTTTTGTCATCAGGAAAGTCATCATGCTGCAAATAAGAATATGGAAGTGGAAGAAAAATGTCAGGTGTAAAATGATTAAAATGTTCTTACAACCATTCTTCTTTCGGTCCAATTTGTTTCTCTATTTTCCCTCAAGTCCGCACTTTCCTTTTCTACGGCCGGTGGACTATCGGTTACCGCTTCCGAATGCAACGTAGTCGAGATTGTTGTTTGTCGCTCAGTTGTAACAGTTTTTTTCAGTTTTACCTACAAAAACACAAAACAAAAGCAAAAATTGTAATAAAAATTGGATAAAAGTCTAACCTATAATTATCTTTCCATTAACCTGGTTCACATTTCATTGAAAAAATACATAACTTTTTTACAATTAATACAAAATCTCCATCTTTTTTTCATAATAATAATAATAATTTAATTCCTTACTAAAAAAATAACTTATTTTAAACAAAAATTTTAATTTTAATTTTCTTTTATTATATATAAAACAAAAAATGTTAAAATTAAATCAAATTGAATTGTACTTACGTCTTTCCTGACCGAAGTCACCGCTTCATTTCTTCCAAGTGGAAGTACATATTCACATGGGAAAATTCCCGCTTGATCATCTAAAATGCCGTACAGCCAACCTGCGTCGAATTAAACAAAATAACTCAAGCATATCACAACTAAAATTTATGCATTTTTAAATTATTATTGGGGTCAAGCAAAACAATTGTCACCAGTAGGACAAGGGAATACACACGCACCATTAATTACATCGCCTTTTGTAATTAAAAACAGAAAGTCAAGCAATTATATTCGCAAACATTACCTTTGTCAAGGTATTGGTTTTTATTCACAACACGTAGAATGTCCCCTTTTCTAAAACTCAGAAGAGTGGATTCTCGCGTGATATAGTCGGCTACCGCTCTTACGTATTCGTGGGCGCCGGAATCAGCGTCCAGTGCAAATTGATCGATTAAATTTCTAATTTGCAAAGCCTGACAAATAGAAATAAGATTGTCCGAGGTCATATTAGAAAAAATTGAATGAAAACTCTTACCCTGTGCGTGTATAATACAATTCGCTGGCCATTTTGGAACAATAATTGCAAAGTGCTGCCTCTCGGGTTGCTCACTTCGGCAATATCTTCAAATGCGAATTCGTCGAGCACTTCCAACCAATCGATCGGTAAGTCTCGATGTCGCCTAACTAACCGGACCCCCGAATGGGACACTCCCAGCATTTCAACTTGTGGTACAGCTCGACCACCCTAGAAGAAAACGAAGAGCCGTAACTCTCAATAACTCAAAAATTTGTGCTAATTTAGTTACCGAAACAGGGAACAATCTCGAAAAGTAAGTAGCTGCATCTCGGGCCAGGTCAACTATATTCTTCTTGATGGCAGTTTTATGATGAGTTGAATGTAAATTGTTTGGCGTAATCCCATATCCGTCTAAAAAGATAAACTGTTATATTTAAAACTTGATTGGTAAAATTTTAAGTTTTTTTACCAAGTAATTGGCGCAATTTCCGTCTCTCCTCTCGATTAAATCGAATACAGGAATTCGAAAACACGTCCTGTACAATTTGACAAAACACAAGATGGAAAGCTAAAGGATTTGTCAGTTCCTCACTGGGGGTGAAAACCTACAGTCAATAATAAACGATTAGAATTCATAACACAATTTTTGACACGGAAAACCAACCTCTTTTCTAACGCGAAGAGTCCAAGGCATTCTCGTGTAAGTGTTGTACAAGGATTTATTCGTTGAATGGTGTTTTGTTTTCGACGTTTTTGTGTGTAACGAATCAACTTCTCTTTGGACAAAATTCTTGGACCTTTCACGAGTTTCGCCTAAAACATCTTCAATAAATTTAATACAAAATTTAAACTTATAAAAAAAATTGAATTCAAATACTTCGATGGTTTTCAAGTTGAGAAATCCTCTCGGTTCTAGAAAAAGTCTCGTTTCTGTTATCAATTCTGTGCTGATTGTACTCTCGAGCTGATGGGGAAATTGGAGCAGGTGGAGACTTCGGTTCGATTACCGACGTATCACCACCGTCGTAGTAGCTATTACCAATCAACGGAGGAGGTACGGGAGGCATATTGAATGTTGGTGGAGCCACAGGCGGAGGCGGAGGCTGAGGAGATCGATTCCGAAACACCGAACCACGAATTTCCTTTCCCATCTTCAAACAACAAACAAACAATTAGAAAAATAAACAGCAGGCACATTCGCAGTCATTCAAACTTATTTATAATTTTACAGCACAGAAATGTTACATTTAGACTGTTTTTAAAAAATATAGACAAGTTTAAATGATTTTACGCCTGTCAATGCTAGCGAGAGAAAAAGCCGAACCTCTGTCGATCTATCATCGTCGAAATCATTCGAACCGTACATTCCTCCAAGTTGTTGCTGCAAAGCTAATTTTCGATTCTCTTCCAACTTTCTAATTGCAATGTGTTTTCCTCCGTCGTCTCGTGCTTGGGCTTTCAACTTGTTGACCGCGGCGTACACGCGCCGCGCATCCGTGCTATTACTCGATCGAACACTGTGATTCAGCGTTACCGCTTCTAACTTCGCTTTCATTTCTGAACTGATCTTCAATTTTCCAACACTTCCAGCCGCCTGTTTCTGATCACCGCTTTCGAACGAGTTATCGTGAGACCTTTGTCCGTCACTGCTGGAAAACTCATCCGGTGAAGTCAGTTTCTTTTCCTTCGAATAATCACCAAGATCATCCGACGAAGAAGAAAGCCGGCCACCGTCGTCGCTTCTTCGTTGGTGTTGGCGTAGCTTAAATTCGAAGTAACTCCCAGAATCAGTTCCATCGGACAAAGGCGGCCACCGCCATTTCCCAATACGCACAGTCTTGGCTCTTCCGTACACATTTACAAACGGTCTGTTTGATTCCGGAAGTTCCGGCGGAAGCGGTGGTGGTGGGGGTATGTTACCGGTTGGAATAAATTTCATGTGGTTTGTGTCCGAAGAGCTCTTCCGATTCCTTAATTCGGATAAAACCTCTCCGTAAGCGTTCTTAGTCGATTGCGGGCTTTTTCCTAACGGTGACTTATTAAAAGGCGGCGAAGTCACTTGGTTGTATCTCAACGGCGGAGAATGGAGATTGTCGTTTGCTGATTTGGGTGGAAGTGGAGGTGGTGGAGACATAGTGTGGATTTGACTGCTTTCGTTCCAATGTTTGTTATGACTGTGACTCACAGTTTGGGAAGTAGTTGCCGCTTTAGTGTGACCAGGCGACTCCTGCTGCGTAGTTAGTAACACAAACAATCTTTATAAACACATCCTGATAAGTAAATATTAAAATCTAATTGCTTACCAGAGTTTCAGACTGTTGAAGCAACTGCTGAAGAGCTTGGTTTTGTTGCATCAACTGCTGCTGCATTTGTAGATTCTGCTGCACCGCTGATGCCAAAAAGGCTCGTTGTTGCATTTGCTAAAATTTCACCTATTTTATCCTCCTGCAACATGGACACAACCTCTCAAAAAATTACAACTTACAGCATTAATTTGTAGGGCTTGTTGCTGGTGCTGTTGAAGCAATTGTTGCTGCAATGCAATTTGATTGGGATCCATTATCCCACTGGCAGGGTTCCACATAGGTAGATTAAAGCCTAATCCACAATAAAAACAACATCAAATAAACTGACATTACAAAAGAAAATAAGTGCAGAACGATTTCCATTCAAACGCATGCCACTTCCCCACAAAATCTCCCACTGACAAGTTAATCACACATATTAGTAAGTGCAAGCCGGTGTTCCAAACAATTCCGTGCCATTCATACAAACAAATCACCAAGAGTGCCTATATTTATTGAGCTGCCTACCTGATGAATTGTACAATGGCACATAAGCAAACATTAATGGAGTAGAACCTGAAGGCTTTTCACTCAGGCCTGCGTTAAAAACAATACACTATCGACCTTTACTAATTCCACACATTCAAATATCAAATCTAAATGCAATCTAAACGTGTCAAAACAACTATACCTCCCAATGTATACAATGGCAACGTCGTGTTAACCGGCGACATCATTTGCAGACCGCCGACCAAAGGCGACGCGCCCGCCAAACCCGGCGCCAACATTTGCTGCGGGGACAACAAACCCGGTACCGGCGACTGAAGACCTCCCAACATCATATTGAATGGCGTCGCCGTCGCCGTAGCTCCTTGCGAATCCATGCCGCCAACTCCTTCGCCGCCGCCTTTGAGACGTGCCGAGAGTTCGTCAACGTTGCTCAGGTCGTCAAGACCGTAACCAACCGCGATTCGATCGAATAAATCGTCGATAAAAGTGTCCAGGTTGCAATGAATCTCTTTTGGTTTGTCGTCTCCGCCTTTGATGGACGCGGCCAACGATCGCGCATCGCTCAGTTCGTCCAGATTGCCGTCCAGGACGGGATTGAAGAGATCGTCGAGGTATTGGTCCAAGTCGGACGTGTGAGATGGAACCCGAACTTGGCGCACGTGAGATGCCAAAGAAGGTGCTTCGGAAGTGTCGGATAAGGCCGAGCTTTTCGGACCTTCCCTGATTTCCAGGTATCCTTTTGCGGAGTGCGAATACGAGCTGCTTGACTGCGCCTTTTTGGAAGATTTGATGAACCGGTTGTTGTTTCGATTGTACTTATCGTTGTCGATGTTTGCTTCTGGGAAATCGAACTCGGGAAAATCGATACTGCCGTTGGTGTCGGGCATCGGAGATGAGTTTCGCTCCGCGTCTTTGCCGTGCCCGTTTAAATGTCCGCCGTTGAGGTCAAAATTGTTCGGCGCTTTGTTCGGGACGTCTTTCTCGTCTTCGGGTTGGAAATAACGGTCGTTCAATGCGGAAGGCGCCAAGCCCCAGCCCGGTTCGTTCCAGTTTTTGTTGCCGTTCTTCGTCGATTGCTGCTCGCGTCGTTGCAGATCGGTTTGGATGAAAAAGTTTTGGTTGACGACTTGTTGTTCGGTTAGATTCTCCACCGAACGATACCGCTCGTTCAGTTTGCTTTGCGAGAGTCCCAAATGCTCTAAACTCGGAGCGCGGCCGTTCCCTTCGAAATAACGCCCGTTCAACGCACTCGACGGACTTAAGGCGTTGGAAAGCTTTTCTTTTGGCCCAAATTGAGATGTCGTTCTTGTATCTTCGAGAATCATTTCGTGAGCTAAATTTTAAAATAAAATTATTGTCACGCACAACTTGGCACAACCTGGCCTCCACTTACATCTACTTCGATACATTTGTCCAAATTTCCTCGGTGGTTCCACCGGCGTTTGGAAATTGACATCGACTTCGAGAGATCTTGTAAAATCGGAAGTGGCAGCTCTGCGAGAACATTGAGCGTCAAATAAATAGTGCCGGAACGAATAATTCGTGCACTTACATCGGTGAAGTTGGCTTTTGCCTGTCGGAATGTGAATCCCGGGAATTTAGAAACGGAGAAATGCAAACTGGAAAAGCGGGCGGAATCTCCTTTTCGCTAACAGCATCCAAAACGTAATCGTACCCATTCAATTCAGCGCTGCCATTTGCATTTAATAAGCTGACGGACCAGCCCCAGCATTCGTTAATTCCCCTGCAACACAAACATCAAATATTACCACAATATTTTACACTTCCAGCGTCTCATTTTGCTACCTTTCTTTCAGAAGAACCGAGCAAAATTCTTCGGCAACTGTCCAAGACTCGACTGGTCCATACATCATTTCATCTAAGACAAATCACAACTTATTCGATTGTTTGCGGCTTTTCATACTCACTAGTTACCATCAACAAACACAACTTCCAAAGCCATGTTGCAATGTTTACGATTAGTTTTCCATTCAAGGCTGCAAGGAGGGTACATGCGAACTAAATACGAATCAACCCTCTCGCTTTGAAGCAATTTATTCTGACAAGTGGCTTTGTAGCCATTGTACGCCTGATCGGACACATATCTAATCATTCGACAAGCAACAACATCTTAATACCATGCAGTAAAAACTAAAACTGGACAAACTTACTTCATGAGGTATTTGAAAAGGGTTTTACTTGGTGGAAAACAAGACAAGCAATTTGCCATTAGCAACCAGCCACGTTCAATGCTTACTTCGCTGTCGTTTTTCCACGTTTGGTTGGCTAATTGACACAAGATTTCGTCGCGTAAACTTTCATTCGTCAAACCCTACAAACACAATGTTCTATAAAATTGTCAAATGTTAGAATTAGAGCCGGATTTAAAGTTGTCGTTCTGTCGCTATAAAATGCACAGTGTCCCTTCTTTAAATCCAGCTCGGATAATGATTCAACGATACCTTCTGCACAATATAATTGCCCAATGCCGATTCTTTTTTACTACCCAAATTATCATCGCTCATAAAACGGAGAATGAGTTTGAAGATGGCCAACGATTCGTGGTAATCGCTATCTTTGAGTTTGGCCAAAAATGGAACTTTGATCGGTTCTTTTCTAGCACCAAGGTTGTGGCTCTGTAGAAAAAATCTTAGAATCAAACCAAAATTTTCATACAAACAAAATAAAGTAGACTGCAACCTTAAAATAAATGTTGACGAATTTTGAGAAAGGAAAGTAATCGATGTCCGGTGGAAGACGGTAATGATCTTCTGTGAACGGAACCTGTCCGACTACTTTTATGATGTTGCGATCGCTAAAAGAAACTTGCCAGTCTAAACAAAAAAAAAAATCGTTACAAACAGATAATCATAAACTATATAATTACTTAACCTTCTAATTTGCTGAATATAAACGCAAGTTCAGCTGGAATTTCTAAGTAATTTATTCCTGTTGCAGCCGCTCTTGCAGATTTTTCCTTTTTAAAAAACAAAAACAAAAAAATCATCAAAATTTTCTTTAACAATAAATTTGCACTTTTTTACCATTTCACTTTTCTGCGCCTTTATTTTAGCAATTTCTCTCGCCTTCGCTTCGGCCGCCTCTTGTCGTTTCATTTCAACTTTCAATTCCTTATACCGCTCTTTTTGCCGCGCCATTCTGTAAGTAGCTTGTGCTCGGATAATGCCCCGTCGAATTTTTTGATATTTCTGCCGAATTAAAAACCCTCTAATTCGCGCCTGAATTTTCGTCGTGTTTTTCCTCATGGATAAAAACTTCTTCCTCGCTACACGACCGCGAATGCATTTCTGAAGAATAATCGCAGCATTATTAAGAAGATTACACCGCTTCTGTTCCAACATTTGCTCCATCGTTTCACGCAAAAACACCTAAACAAAACAACCACAAAATATTAACATTAAAAAAACCAAAATACTATATAATCAATAATACTTTAGTTGTGCCTAATTGATAATGATCCCTTCTGTGAGGATCACTGTCCAAAATCACTTTACAGATCTCCCTAGTTGGGACTCCCTTAGGGATTCTATCGCGGACCAAACACCGATATCTAATAAACAAAAATAAATTTAAATGTCACGCGTATGACACAATTTCAATATATATTTTTTTTAAATACGGTTTTACGACTAAGTGGATTGTTCTGCTTGACCAAGCTTAACACATCATTCCACTCAATTTATGTCATCACACTCGACCGCTTTTACTCGCACCTTTCACAGAACTGCTGGAATTTCATTCGAACTGGATAACCCATTTTTCGAATTTTAATCGTTTCCAACATTCCAGTGTAGCGTAATTGCTCCAACACTATCGCCATGTCAAAATTCATCGGCGCTTTTTCGTTGTTCGGCTTGATGCATCTCACAAACCATGGATTACACCTGAAAATAAAGTTTATATAAGCCGGCCGCACACATTGAATAATTCACATTAAAAACACCTCGTCATATTTTCAACTAAAGCGAGCAGCGAGTCATTAAATCGAGCAGCAACAGTCGGAGTTCGTGGTTTCATCGTGACAAAACGTCCGTTGCTTCTATTAACCGTCTTAGTCGCCTCGCCGGTGTTTCTCAGTTCCATAAACATCTTCGATATCATCTTCAAATAGCGGATAAAATTATAAATTCCAGATAAATTCGAGATAAATGGCATCAATTACCTGAAGTTTGCTACTGATGAGCAATTCCACGACATCCGATCTTAACGTGTCACGATTCTTATCTAAAAATCCTTCGACCGAATACCAAACTTGTCCAGCGTAATGCGTTATTCCAAACTCCATGGAAGACATTCTCGGCCGACTGTAAAGCTCGTTCAACGCGTGATTGTAATGGCACTTTTCCAAAAATGACATATCTGTGGCCTGCCAAAGGTAATGACATTATAAAATACGTTTCAGGTAATTTAATTTCAATGTAATTCACCTTTGGAAAATTGCTTTCGTCGTCTAACAAGTGTAATATTCCAACCGGCTTTTTTGAGATGAGATTAATAACCGGTTGGTTGTCTTGAAAAGCAATTGTCTGCCATTCTATTTTCTCTTTGGCGTACTCTTGTTGCTCAAGTTTGAAAATGTGCTTATTGAAATAGAACTGAAGCGTTTCATTCGCGTAATTGATGCACAACTGTTCGAAACTATTTTCCTGAAAATCCTACAGAAAAAAAGAATGAACAGAGAATAAATGTCGAGCATCATTCAGAATAACTATACCTCGAATCCGAAAATATCAAGAATAGCTATAGACGTTTTCTTAGATCCTTTACAAACAATACTGTTAATTCGCTGAACCAACCAAGAGAATAAGCGCGAGTAAAGCGCTTTGGAAATCGCATCTCTGGCATCAAGCGCTTGGTCGAGATTCAATGGCGTCATGAGTTTTTCGTTTCGTGCTTCCTACATAACAAAAATCAGTCTTTGATTTGGCGCAACGACTAAATATTACTAACAGTTGTTTTTGTTGTCAATGCTTGCACTATTCCATCAGGACTGAGCTGCAGTAAGTGAGACGTCCATTTAATCTCGGCATTACTGCCTATTTCAACGCCTTCTTGGCCATGTTTCAGCTAAAATTCACGAGAATTCAATTAATTCCACTCTAATTTCGTATAACCCTTCCCTTTTTACTGGTTTTCTGTGGAAATAAATATTCCCCAAATGAAGAACAGATGATAAAATTCGAAAAATGGTTTCCTGCTCGTCGAGTGAAAAACCTAAAACCTGTACAGCGGATAAAAGAGCTTGGAAGTCTTCGCCATCGTCTTTGCATGGAATTTCACAGCTTCCCCCCTTCGTATAAAACGAGAAAATAAAATATTAAAAACTTACACAATCCTGCGATTTTGGTTTGGATTTACTTGATTCAGGTAGAAATACTTGTCGGCGGAGGTTAATCCATACTTTTCTTTCTCTTCGTCGTTCAGACCAGCCAAGATCTCGTAGAAAACGTGATAATTTCTCTCTTCCGGCGCCTGAGTTACAATTCTAGATTTCTCCAACAAATACTCGGTCGTGTTAGCCCCAGTTATGACACCACTAATTTAATTTTCACAAAATAAAAGAATCATTATTTATCATTGCTACAATTTAACGTTAAACTAACGTACTTTTTAAAATGAACTTCTAAATATTTGCCAAATCGACTAGAATTATCATTTCTAACAGTTTTGGCATTTCCAAACGCTTCTAGAAGAGGACTCGCTTCTAAAATCTGTTCAGTTATGAGATTGCTAGATGACTTGTTTACAGCTGCTAAGTATTGCATTATCAGTTTGGTGCTTTCAGTTTTTCCAGCACCGCTTTCCCCACTAAAATAGCATTCAATAAGATACAAAATGCAATTATTATATTTCTAAATTAAAATAAACCACATACCTAATGACTACAACTTGACTTTCCCTATCTTTGCTCATTCGAGCGTATGCGGAACTACCAATAGCGAACAAATGCCTGAAAATGTAATGTCATCAGTTTTTGCTCGTAAATAATCAAATATTATAAAAACTTAAATAAATCTTATAAAATTTCATAAAAACCTTATAAAATCTCATAAAAATCTTATAAAATCTGATAAAAATCTTATAAAATCTAATAAAAATCTTATAAAATCTAATAAAAATCTTATAAAATCTAATAAAAATCTTAGAAAATCTCATAAAAATCTTAGAAAATCTTATAAAAATCAAAACTTACGGGGGTAACGTTCCTAAAATCTGTCCCTCGTATTTCTTTACTATATCCAATCCATAAATGTCAAACATTTTGTACGGATTTACGGCTACCAGAATACTCCCAGTGTAGGTCTTGATATGATTACAAGTTATTATTAACTGTCAATTCAGCTTGACAATAAATCAAACACTTACATAAATCAACTGTTTATCATACCGTAGCCTCAAATTCCACAAGAGGGACGCTTCATTCAAATCGCTAGGATAGAAAATACATCTTAATTAAGATTACAATTCACTTCAAACTTATAATTATTAATAGATCCGTCATGAATGCAATTACAAGGACATGTGTCCGGTTTTCTGTCTCCCGTAAACAAGGCTACAAAGAAAGTTTTTTTTTTTCCTTTTTTTAACACTGAAACCGGCCTTGAATATAAACATTCTATTATTAAGGTCAATGGCTTGCAGTGAATTGTAAGCTTAGGAGTCATTCAACACAAGTTTAAGACAATTTTTTTCTTGTAACTGCAAACCACTGTCATTTTTTTATCAACTGAATAGCTGAATCCTCAATTCATTAGCTTGCATTGATACGCACTTTAAATGTATCATATCATCTTCTCCGGAAGATGCGAGCTCCTGCCTTCGCTTAACACTGGCCACGTTATTCATCGTGAAGACTTGTGACTGTACAAAGAGAGACAAAAATGATAATGCGAATTTAATTTCAATACAGTCGAACCTCTTTATAACGAACCGCGATATAACGAATTTTTTGTTATAACGAATACTTAAAAATATAAAAAACATCTATCTCAATGCGCACTTTCCTTGTGATAATAAATAACGAATTTTTTGTTATAACGAATACTTAAAAATATAAAAACGCACTTTCCTTGTGATAATAAATAAAATGATTTTAATGACATTAACGGCGCTTCAAAACTTTAATTTGGTACATTATGGGCACCAAAGTGTCGTCTTTGGAGATTGTCCATCTGAGGGTTAAACCATAGCTTTTCTGCACTTTGCGCCGATAATTTCTTCTTGAATGCAAGCAGAAATATCAGCAGAAGATGCAGAAAGGGTAATTACGCCTTTCGATCAAACACCTGGCCATAGAACACCATGTTAAAAAGTTTTGATATAACGAACTTTCGTTATACCGAACCAATTTCTTGCGATTCGTTACACTGAAGCTCGACTGTACCAACATTGAACAACATACTTTTCCGCCTATTATGGCTTGGACAGTCATCACCTGTCCAGCTCTGTGGTATTCAACAACTTCTCCAGGTAAGGCATATCCAAAACCAGGGTCAAACCAAATCAAATCGCCCTGCAAATAAAAATGAGAATAAACACAAATTAAAACAGTACAATTCATTTTTTGTTCTTTCAAATTACTCATAATAGCTGTCAATCAACCAATACTCACAATTTGCAACATTAAACATAGAATTAACCTTGAGTGTATTTATTCCTAACCATTTAACCACATCCTTTCTTTAGTCAGCAATTTGCTGAACATTGAACTCGGGCATGCCTTGCCCTAAGAGAAGAAAAACATTTTTTTCTCTCACCCAAAAGCCTGAGGTTACTCTCTCTCTCCTCTATATTTGTTTCAAGGAACTTGTCTACAACTAATTCTCTCCTCCCAACTGTAAAACGCATTGACATTCTTCCATTTCTCCAATTTCTCATTTGTCAAGTTACGCCTACACATGGAAAAAATCACACAAACCCACTTCAAACTCGAAAAGAGGTTAAACAAAACTCATTAACTCCACCAGAATTTAAAAAAAATCAACATCTAACAGCACAATAAGCAATTAATGATCTATATCTAGGAAAAACCAATAAACAAAAACATGCAATTTCTTATTTTTGGCCTTTACACTACACCACTTCCTCGTTTTATTATGCTGGAATTTCCACATTCCATTAAGACTAGGGCTGCTACCTGAAAAATTCAACACGTGACCTCCAAGCATCTTATATGCAAGGCAAAAGAAATATTTCTCTCTCTCTAAATGCAAAACAAACATTTCATTTTTTCTTTTCTTCTCCAAGGTAAAATTCCACACTGACCTATCATCTTTTGCCCATTAAACTGCCTTTTCCACTCTTATCATTCACTTCTTTGTATGTAGATTTAACCTTGCAATGAATGAGTTGTATTGAAGACACAATAAACAATTTTTCCTTTTCTATACATATCCACATACACGTTCGCATTAAACTCCACCTTCTTAACTCGCACACCCATTCAATAAACAATGGCAGGTTGGTAGGTCAGAGGACTTGAAAGAATGAATATTCCACTTCCAAACACAATTTATAATGAGTCTGAAATGGGGAACACAGCATGAAAAATCATCTTCCCTCTAGGGCCTGCAAAACTAGACTAGTAAATTCCCAAATTATATGCAAAAATTACCAGAATAATAATAGTTGAAGCAATGTTTTAGAGAAAATGAGGGTGGAACAGTTCCCACACGATAATTTCAACGTTAAAGAGAAAAAGAAATTGATGAGTAGGTTGTTTTGCATCCATAATTCACTGTTCATCCCAGACCAAAAATAGAGATGCTTACCAACTCAACATTTGTGCGGAACCCAATTTTTTTCACATTTGAATATGGGCAGAGCCGCACTCCACAATTTAGTCCAAAACGCCTTAATTCACTGCCGGCCCCGTGCTTGCTCTTAGGAACCTTCATTATTTTGTTTTGCAAACAATTTGAGAGAGGAAATTACACGAAATGACAATAATGTGACTTCTTCTCTCCACCCTTGACGGATAATCCATGAAGAGAAACTCAGCAAAAATTCTGCTTTTACATTTCCGGGTTGGCCAGACGAGGTTCATCGAGGAAAACTCGACTAGAATAAACCCACAGCTGGTTACAACATTCAAGGGTTAAAAACTCTTAAGATATGGATAGATTCTTGTAATTAGCCCGTGGCTAGTACAATCTTACAGTTGCAGTCAAACACTTGACTCAAAAACCAGGTTAAGACTGTCAAGAATGTGAAAAGTAACGCATGAATTAAAACCGTCACCCATCAGGTTTTCCTAATGCTATATACAACCATAATGCACGAAAAAGATATATAATTTGAGCAATGTCAAGATCCCCGAGTGCGTGTTTGTAATTTACGCAAAGCACGAAATAAAATGTCTGTATAGATTTTGGCGACTTTTTATGTATGTACAATCCCGGTCATAAAAATTCTCGTCTTTTCCTCAAAGCGTAGGGAAAAGACGACAATTTTTACGGCCGGGATTGTACATTATCGGACAAGTCATAAATAACATCATTTATTTGTTGTTGTTATACAATAATTTATTTGATAATTATTTTGGGAGTGAGGCTGATTTGAGGATCATTGACTTTTGATTATTTGATTATTCATTCGACTGATGAACATCGATCACTGTTCATTGGACTTGTCACCAGATGGTAATGAATCGCTGTTAGGCTTTAAAAGGTAACTGCATTTTCATTTGGGATGCAAGGAATGAAGGAAGTGTTCGATCCTTCCATTTTTCAATCAAAATTCAAAATTATATGTATATATAAAATAAGTTATTATATATGGATGGAAATAAATACTGATTTCTTGCTTTTTGCCTATTTATTTATGGAGATAATAAAAGAAAAACTTCCTTAATGAACCAATTATTCAAGATTTGGGTTTAGTAAAACGGATGTCTTGTACTCTATAATTTTAGTTCCTTGTAAGATGAATTTTATGAGTGCACATACAAATATTTAGTGCTCGTATCACTCTGCTTTTATTACGCTTTATTATTAATAAAATCGTGTGTTTGGGATTCACTTTCCTTTTTATTAGAAAAAATAAAAAATTCTTATTACAATCCTCAAAACGTAAAAAATAAATAAATAAATAAATAAATAAAAAGTCAAAGGGTTACAATAGGATGTTAGCCCAGCCCTAACCTAAAAACTGAATATAAACTACGCGTAGAATAAAAAATGCACAACCAGATCTAGCCATAGCGAAATCATAGCGTAACTACCGTCCGTCGAAGACTTATTTTACTACGCTTGGATTTGGTTTGGAGGTTTCTAACATGATTTCCTGACAGTTTCCAAACTTTCAGACAATTCTTCTATTACCTTTTTGTTTTATTTTTTAGTTTAAACTCAATTTCAGCAAGAATTTCAGTTTAAACTTGACACCGATGATGTCACGCAGTGAATATTTTGGTCATGGTTATTTCAGTTTTCAGTTAGTTTGAACTTATATAAACAAATAAATTTAAAGGGAATACTTTCCTCCTGACGTAACTCACCTTTTGGAATTCTTCCATCTTGATATTTAGTTAAACTGTTGATGAAATGCAAAGTTTAGTCCGATTTTCAGTGGCCTTGGAGCTTAAAACTTATTCTTTTTATCTGCCTTGCCACATCCTTGTTTTTACCTCTGCAAAAAAAAATGGAAAAAAAAATTAAAAAATCGTAATTATATTTAATAAACAGCAACATGCAACCGTGAGATGAATTTCTTATGTTAAAAACACGCTGAAAAACGCATTTCTAACACTGATAAGTGTTATCTCGCGTAATTAGGCCTATTTTTGCATCGTTTTTGATGAATGAATTATTTTCGCGTTTTAATATTAGAAAAGTAAATGGATATTTGTTTGCGTAGGAAATAAAGCAGTCAAAATACTCCTCCTTCTTCTCAGATTGTTTGGGATGAGATGTAGGCAAAGAGGAAGGAGAACAAACACTTACTAAGTCAAGTGACTTGTCAGTAACGATTATTTGCAGGGAAATCTGATGTTCTACTTTACAGATGGGAATTTTTTTCCACGTTTTTTAATAACTTCCGAACACTTTGTTGTATTTTTTTTTTAATTACATTTTTCTTTTCTTAAATTTATTTTCGCCATTCATTGATAAGCCTAAATAATCACGCCTGAACGAGTTGTGGACGTGCAGTAAAACCAACGTTTTATCAATTTCTGTTTCAATTAGAGGTTTTTGACAGTCTAATTTACACATCATAAAATCATTGATAAAATCAAAAAAGGGAAGAAAAAAAATCCTAATTCGATATTCCTTTGAATTTTAAATTTTTAATCATATAATTTAATTTTTTTTTTTAAATTTTGATTTCGTGTGTTGATTTCTTATGAGTGTAGTCAATATGATTTGACAGTGTGAGTACGTACAGACTTTTCTTTTCCCATGAGGTTCATTGACTGTTGAAACTGAAATAAGGACTTGAGACAGGAAATACAAAAGAATCATTTTCTTTATATTTTTATAATTGTGAAAACAAAAAATTAAAAAAATTAAAAAAAAAAAAAAATTTCTTCCAGTTTGCTTCCACCTTTTTAAATGACCAATCAGATTTAATTACACCAAATCTATTTTTTCCTTTCCTTTCCTTAGCTCAACTAACAACATTGAACTTGAGACCAGTACACATCCCAATGACCATAAATGGGAATTTACTGCACAAAAATCCAATTTCACAATTTTGTCATTTAAAAAAAACAACTAAAACATCTCAAAAAACTTCCTTTCAATTGGCAGCATTTAAATTTTAAAGCTAACTCGAAGAAATGAACAACCCTAAAGGCTTCTACCTGTGGAATGTCCACTCCACTTATGTCATTAGGCTTAAACTAAGTGCCAAGGTGGCTAAGACGTCATCAACAAACAACTTGAAAGTAAACACTAATAAAACTTGCAGCCGTAGCTCGTCTTAATCAGTTATTACCCTCTTCCCGTGTCCCCCCACTTCACCATTACGATTTAATGCGATTTTTTCCCCAATTTTACTACTGTGCAAAGAGGTTTTATAAAGAATTTGTGAATGAAAGGAGTTGGGCTTGGCCCGGGTCGAGTGGTCAAATGAACAAATCTGAGCGAAGAAATTCAATTAATTTTTTTAAAAAAACGATCGAAACTTACCGATAGACGAAAATGTCACCTCGTCGAGCTTCATTTTGCACTAAAGTATCCCCGATTTGATAATCGGAAGGTGTAGAAAATGAGTTGCGAGTCGCGTGATTGAGCCACCACCTTGCCACAGAATGCCCACCTGTACAAACCAAATCCAGGTATTTCTACAAGACGTTGCATGACGCATTGCTTTCGCCTGGTAATTTAATAGCTTATCGGTCACTCGTTGTTACACGAAATGGGTGATTTTTCTTTCCTATCGGTAATTTTCTCAAATAGATCAAACAAAATGTGTGTTTTAATTTAGGATTTTGTACATTTTAACCGCAAATATTAAATCCAAATTAAACTTTTTGCGCAATCGTGTGTTTACAAACGTACCGGACACTACTAACCGATCATAACGTGAATCAAATGCGAGGGATTGATAAGACGATTAGTATTAAAACAAAAAAAAACTAAAATCTTTAATGTTTAAGGAAAAAATACATTTACAAGTGGTTCAAACAGATTAAATTAATAAAAATAAAGAGAAATGGAAACCATAAAAATGGTCAAAACAACACCTATATCGGTTATATAACAAATTACTCGTTAAAATCTAAGTTCATCACGTTATTTGCTATCGATATCAACAATATGGTAATTGGTAAATAGATTAAAATTAAAATGAAATAAAAGTCAACAACATTTTCAAATCTCAACAAAAAAAATTTTTTTCTTCTTTTTTCTTTTTTTTTTAAAAATAAAATCAAACTTTCTTTTGCAACGTTAATTCAGATAAACTGGACAGAACATCTTGAATAGTATTTTCACCCTGAAACGTAATAACAACGTTAGAAATTAGGAAAACAAAATTAAATTATTATTTGAGGTGTGTACCTCATCTTTCGACTGTTTTATGTTTAAGCGGTTCGAAAACCCACTGATTAAATCAGCCTCGGCCTTTTCGTGACAGTGTTTAAAAATAACGTCCAGAATCTTCAACGATTCTTCGATTTCCGTCCGAGAAAAATTATTTTCACAAATTATAGGATTTGATTCGTTCAAAAAGCCGAGCATTCTCGTCTGAGCGATTCGAAGAAGTTTGCAGCCCGATTCGTCCACTTTATTCAAGTTGGCAGCTGTAAAAACAAAATCAAAAATTACTTAAATATCACTTTCTGCAATTAAATAATTATTTTCCTCATAAAATTAACATTTTTCCCTATAAAATGATCATTTTCCTCTATAAAATAGTCATTTCCTCTATAAAATGGTCATTTTCCCTTATAAAATGATTATTTTTCCAATAAAAAGATCATTTTTCTCTACAAAATGACCAAAATTTGTACAAAATGACCAAAATTTGTACAAATTGACCAAAATTTGTACAAAATCCCAAAATTTGTACAAAATGACCAAAATTTGTACAAAATCCCAAAATTTGTACAAAATGACCAAAATTTGTATAAAATAATCATTTTTTTGTACAAAATAATTATTTTTTTGTACAAAATAATTATTTTTTTGTACAAAATAATTATTTTTTTGTACAAAATAATTATTTTTTTGTATAAAATAATCAAATTTTTGTTTAAAATGATCATTTTTTTGTTTGAAATGATCATTTTTGTCTAAAAAATATAATATTTTTTTGTAAATTTATATGTAAGGGTTCGTTACGGTAGGTTACCGCACTAAAACCCTTAAAGAAAAATTACCAGTAGCTCTCAGTAACTGCAAAATCACTTTAAAGTGGTTAGTGTACGCTGCAACGTGCAAAGCAGTATTGCCAACTGCATCTTTTTGATTCGGATCAGCACCACCTTCCAGTAGTAATTCAACTGCAACATAAAATTCGTCTCATTTAATTTATTCCACACAAAATTGAACAATTTTTAATACCGATATCTGCATAGCCTTTACAAGCGGCTATGTGCAGAGCAGTTCGTCGTTTATCATCAGCTGATCGTGGATTAACACCGGCTGCAAGAAGCCTTTTCACTAAAAAATCAAACAATTTAAAAAAAAAAAAATTTTACTATAAAATCGAAATAAACTAAAAAAATAAATCGATTCAAACAAACCAGCTTCTACGTGATTCAAACTGGCAGCCAATCTAAGCTTTTTCTCAGCTAAAACCAAACAAAATAAACGATTTACTATAAAAATCCATCGATTTTGTCACAAAATTTTTACCTAAAATGTGAGTTATTTCATGATTCTTCGAATGAAATCTTAGAATTTGATACCTCTTTTTACACACTTGTCTTAAACTAAGTTTATTCTGATGTTCTTCACCCAGATAAGCGTAGTACGAATACGGATGCTCGCTAACTGTGAAAATACTCGGCTTCACAAATGCTGGCGCTGGTTCCAGCAGACATGTTTTCGAGAACCAAATCGGTTCTCCAAAAACCGTTCGGATTTGAGTGAAAGGCTGGAAAAAAAACACGAAAAAACACACGAATAAATAAACAAACAAAATAGATTGCAACTAGCGCGCGAAATATACCGCAAAAATCGCCTCCTGTTGTTTTTCAGGCGAGGGAACAACTGGAGGAACTTGAGACTGGGCTTGAGTTTCGGACATTGCATCTTTGCTTTCCTCGCTCGTTTTCGAGTTTTCGCAAGTGAAATTGCTGTCGCTGCTCTCGTTTTCGGTATCCACACCTGAATCAATCGATGCCATTCATTTAGGAGGGTGGCGAATTGAGTTTAAATGCAGAAATTGGGCAGTAAACAAGCGCACACAGAACGTTATTTTGACAGCGACAACAATTAGCCCTCTGGCGGAACGAAAATAAATCAAAATGGACACCATCAGCCGTTGATAATCATCTTGGGATTTGATTCACCGAAAATCGGGAGGAAAAAAGCTGGAATATGGCAGAACCAGCGATTGAAATTTTAACCCAGTATAGAAATATATCGAACAAGCTGAAAAAGTAGTTTGTTTTCGTATTTAGCGATTTTTACGAAGAAATATTGATTTATTTTTGTGAATTTTTGTTTATTTTCAGACGTTTGCTGCGTAAACCGAATGTGGCCGAGGCTTGCGAGCAATTTAGTAAACTAGCGAAAGATTTACAGCGACAAGAGTGTCCGCAATATGCTGGGTTTTGTTGTCTGGCATTGGCAAGGTGTGGTTGGTGTTTTGCGTATGAGAATTGAGAAATGTTGTTTTTAATTTTTTGGCTTTCGTTTAGGTGCGAGCAAACATTGGGAAATCCTGCGGGTGAAACTCAAGCGCTGGTACACGGAGCGCGACTGTTTCTAGATGCGGAAAAACAGAATCGCGATCTCAACTGTCCGAGTTTGGAAGATCATCTAAACGCCGCGATTAATTGCTACAGCCATGCAGTTCGGTTAGAAAAGCAAAAAATACACTTGTTTTTCCTTGTTTGGTTAAAATTGAATTCTATAAACACAAAAATGGAGTTTTCATTAAATAATATTAGATTTTTTGAGCTAGATAGTTTCCCTGGACTACAAAAATAGAAATTTAGCAACCCTATGGTTAAAAAATTGTTGCAAATTGTTGCAAATTGTCGAAAATTGTTGAAAAATAATTGAAAATTGTTGAAAATACTTGAAAATAGTTGAGAGAGAGTTAAAAATAGTTGAAAACATTTGAGAAAAACTGAAAAATAGTTGAAAATAGTAGAAAATAGTTTGAAAACCTTGAAAAACACCATAAATTCTATTCCTGTCTTTACCAGAATCCACATAGAACAAAAACACTACGGCCTAGCAGCGTCCCTGTGTTTGGAATTGGGAGATTTAATTAAAAACTTTGGCAAATCATTGGAAGCCATTCCTTACTACCAACGAGCAGCTGATTTACAAAGCCAGGTATAATCTTGCACCCACCGCAACAAAAAATCGACACAAACTCCCTAACAAATCACAAATCTACCTAGAGTCCACTCGATTACTTAAACGCCTTAGATTTAGTGGCAATTTGCAAAGTCCAGATCGGCGACTACGACGGCGCTCTCAACTTATACACCGAAATGATGATGATAGTCGAAGAGAAAGGAGTCGGTCCACTCGGTAAACCCGGCGGTGCTTTCCAAGACATTCTCGCCAAGTGCGAAATAATGCGAGTACTTTTACTCCTCCTACTCCAACCAAATCCCCAAAAACTGCGCACGGAACATGCGCAGTTGTTGGAAAAATACGCCTGGGAGTCGACGGAATCCGAAACCGCCGGTAAATCGAATTTAAAAAAATTTAATACCGTATTTCAATTTAAAAACAAATTTCAACTCGTTTTCAGTTAATTATCTGAGTGAAGATTGCTTCCTGCTGTTTCAGTCAGTTGTGGTAATTAATTTAAAGAAAAATTAAGGAAAAAAAAAATTCGATCTTTAAAATTAATGAATTTATTTAATTAAATTATAATTAATTCACAGATGGCATGTCAATCTCTCGATTTGGAGGTGTTAAAATGTCTGCAGATCGATTTATGGTAAGACAATTGTATCTACACGAGTAAATATCCACATAATTAAATGATTTTTTGGTCTATTTAGGGCGTTACTATCTGTCGAACAAAACGATTTGCTGGAAAAAGTGGTGCGTCAAATAAATAGAAAATCTGTCTAAATGTGTCGTTAAAAACTGAGAAATACATCGAAAAATTGTACGAGCACGTCATTAAATTAATTACTTAATTACATTTGCTTCTTGTCAACTTTGTTCAATGATTTCCTCGCGAACGAGATCGAGCGGGCCAAAACGTAAAAGAAAAGTATCAAAAAGTGACCGAAAAAATACATGGATTTCCAGTACTCGAGCGTGTCGCCCGAATTGACTAGGAAAAAGCCCATTCCCATGTACCCGTACATATTCGTTTTAAAAATCCACGAAAATACGTCGTATGTGGATTGGCCGGCGGAATTCAAATGCTTCCGAACTGCTGATTCCATCAAACCTTCGGCCACGAAAACAAACGGAACCGTCAACAACCCCAGGTAGTAACCGCTGTAGATGCCGTGCCAGAATGCACTCGTCAACATGGTTAGAGGGACCCTAGAAAATACATCATTTCCTGTTATTACAACGTAATTTTAATGTATTTATTCGTTATCGTTAACTATCACGAATTACGCCATAATCACGACTACCTATGCCGTATTTATGCAAATTATAACGGAATTACGACAAATTTTCCCGTATTTAAGCAAATTCTGCCGTAATTATGACGGATTGTGCAGTATACGTGAATATTGTAACGTAAAAATGACGAATTGTGCCTTGTTTAAGCAAATTATAACGTAAAAATGACTGATTGTGCCTTGTTTAAGCAAATTATAACGTAATTACCACGGATTATGCCGAATTCATGCAAATTATAACGTAATTACCATGGATTATGCCGAATTTATGCAAATTTTTAGGTAATTATCACGAATTATGCCGTATTTATGCAAATTATGACCTAATTTTTACGGATTGTGTCGTATTAGTGCAAATTGTAACGTAATTACGACGATTTTTTACCAAATTTACTGTGTAGCCAATTTAAATTCGTTCATTTTTACACGTAATATGGTAAACTCAATTTGTTACATCACTAAAACAAATACAAACCTAAAAACTTTAACCCGCTTGTAGACAAACATCGCCAACCAATACTGCACCGTCTTGTTCCACGTCCTCATCGCATCTCTCACGGTCGTTCTCGTTTCCGCTCCGTATTCATCAATATTGTGAATAGTTTCGAACGAATACTCTTCTTTTTTCAACGATTCCTCATCTTCGGTGTCCCTGAAACGCACAATCCACCAATTGAAACTCGACATTTAAAAACAAATCAATAAAACTGTTAACATTTTTAATAAAGCTTGATAATCAGTCGGTCCTTGGCCTACGTTTGGTTTAGTGGCAGATGGATAGATGCCCAAGCCATTAGCAATGCAGCAGCATTCCGACAATACAAAAGCAATGAATAGTCGCATGCGGAAATTGAAAAAAAGCGGAATTTGGTAAAACCATCTGTACAAAGCCGAGCGCGAATAAATTTCTGATCGCGCGTACTGGAAGAGAAAGAGAAAATAAAATTAACCGAAACCATCAGACCGAAAGCAAATTAGTTACATCTAGGGGGAAAAAATGGATCCCGATGAACAGCGCGGCTATGTAAACGGGTACGACCCGGATCCGTCGCAACATCATCGGGGTTGTGTTGGCGCATCGCGAGTACGGTTTGTTCAGCCAATCGGAATACGTGCGAAACGTAAAGTACGGACCTGGAAAGAATTTATTTCTGAAAATATATTTTCATTCTTGATAAAATCAACGAAAATGCGTTGTGTAATCTCAAAATTGGGTTGGATTTCAGAGATTACTGATTTTTTTTGTTTTTTTTTTTAAATTTGATTTATCAAAGTGTTTTACCAGTTAGTAAACCGATATGACAAAAAGCGTAATGTACGATGTCCATAAACGTGGCTTTTATTTCAACACATTTGTATTGGAGTGTGTGACCTTCCTTCTCACGTTTGGCATGCGTGTCGTGCATTTCAAAAGCGATTCCTACCATCTGTTGAGAACAAATCAGAAATATAGTAACGCCATGTGTGGTGACAAAATTTCCTGCTTTTATAATACTAATTGAATACGTTTAAAATTGTAAAAATTGATTTTTTTTTTTCAGAAATTGAATTTTTACCTCAGAAATTGAATTTTTACCCCAGAAATTGAATTTTTACCCCAGAAATTGAATTTTTACCCCAGAAATTGAATTTTTACCCCAGAAATTAAATTTTTACCCCAAGAAATGAATTACCACTTAGGAAATTCAATTTGAACACTTAATTTTGTACCGAAAACATTCAATTTTGTACTGAACACATTCAATTTTTCACTAAAAACATTCAATTTTGTACCAAAAAACCTCCATTTTGTACCACAACCATACAATTTTCACCCAAGAAATTCAATTTTGTACACAAGAAATTCAATTTTTCTTGTTATAAATTCTAATTTATGCCTCAAATCAATTTAACTTGCACGTTGCCCTAGAAATGACCCAAACACGAGACACTTTCCAAGGCAGTTAAATGCAGCATGCAAACAAACTAAGCTTAATCCCGTATTATCGCAATCATGCCTTTAAAGTATGTAGCATCTGTATGGCATTTAAATGTTGATACGGCTCCTTAATGATCCCCATCACATTCACCAGCCGAAAAATAGCCAAATATAAAAAACAAAATGCAAAACTGATGATGTGACATTTTCTGGAAAAAGAAATACAAATAAATTATTAATATCGTTTATCGATTGTACCAAGAAATATACACAACGTACTTCTTAAAGTGCGTCACTATTGCACTGTTGATTAATGTGACCAGAACTGGATGAATTGAATGAACACCCGATACAATGACGACTAGTGATAATCCAATTAAGGTCGAAATAATTTGTTTTGAGCATTTGTCTCTAATCTTCCTCAAAAACGGCCCGGCAATGATGATCAAACACAATAAAAGTATGTAAATTATGTCATCCCAATTCATTTTTAAAATACCCAAGCCTGCGACGAGAATTATTTACGGTATATTGTGGCAAACGAGACGAAAATGATGCTAACCATGCTAACCATCATTTTCACCACCAAGAGATGCGACACCTCCATCTAGCGTCGAAAACTACAAATTTGTATAAACATCGATAACAAAACAAGAATGTAAAACAAAGATATAAATTTGATTTATTAAACAAAAACATGCTGGAAATGAAAGAATTAAATACAAATTTTCATTTATCCTTCAATTTCTCCTCTATTTTAACATCGTCCGCGAGTAGATTCTTCGCGCTTTCTTTTTGCATGCAAATAAATCTGGCTAACAAATAAACCGTCACAAGCGCAATATGGCCGGAGAAATAAAGCGATTTCCAATAATAATACACGTCCTCGACTTTCAGTAAAAAAAAACCCATCCCCAAATACGCCATCATCTGCGTTTTAAACAGACAACATATCCACCTGTTCATCAAATTCCCTTTCACCGTGTACGCGATCGGCAAAGCTTGGATCATCCAACTTTCCGCATTCATAGCGAAAGGAATGGTTAAAAAGCACAAATAATAGCCCGGATACACTCCGTGCCAAAACGCACTGGCCAATAAAGTCAATATAGACCTTTAATGAAGGCAAATTTTAGTTTTAAAAAAATGCAATCAAGGAAGTTAAATATTTTACCTGCAACTGCCGACTCGCTTGTAAACATAAACGGCGAACCAATATTGCACCGACATGTTCCAATATTTGACGGTTTCGCGGATTGTGGCTCCAAATTCGACTCGAAATATGTGACTGTTGTTGATCGTCTCATACGAATACTTTTCGGATGATAATTCTTGTAAATCCCTATTTTTACTATGAATTTAAAAAAAAAAATAGTTAGTTAAGTAGACAGATTAGTGGTGGTTTTGGCATTACTTTTCGGTTAGACTTTGGTAATCCGTAGGGCCTTTGCCCGCTTTTGGTTTAGTTGATTCCGGATAAATCCCAAATCCAGAAGACATGCAGCTGCATTCAGCCATCAAGAAGGCTATGTAGAGTCGTAGTCGGAAGTTGACAAAAATCGGGTTCATGTACCACCAGCGGTATACAAAAGACGAAGAAAATAACTCAGAATCGGGTTTCGCGTACTGAAAAAAAAATTAACAACAAAAAAAAATCAATTTAAAAACATACCCGTATTATTATAAAATAATAAATTAAAAATGAATAAAATCTTGCCGTGAGTGGGTAAAAATGACCGAGCAATAACTGCATTACGACGAACACGATAACAATTTTCAGCTTTTCGTTTTTAATTTTACCAAATTTAAACGCCAGTTTCGAAAAGGGCATGTGAAGCCAATCCATATACGTTTTAAAAGTGAAATAAGGTCCTGTCCGATAACCAACAAATAATCAAATTACAAAAATTTTAAACAAAAACCATCAAATCTCACCGGTAATCAAACCAATATAGCAAAAAGAATAATGAAACACATCCATGAAAGTCGGATCAACTTTGCAGCAAATAAATTCCAGTTCGCTCATTTTAGTTTTTCCAATCGTTTTCGTGTGCGAATCGCGAACTTCGAAAGCCAATCCAACCATCTGCAACCATTTTACAATAAATTAATCAATCAACTCATCAAAGGAATCAATCAACCTTCAAAACGTGCATCATTTGAATCGCGAGCAACTGTTGCGGGATCGGTTCCGATGCGAATCCGATCAAATGCATCGAGCGAGAAAATGCCAAATACACGAACGAAAACGCAAAACTATAGACATAGCAGTGTCTGGAATGGAATAAAACATGAGAAAAACGACGCAAACATTCGACTATTTTACGTTTACCTTTTGTTAAACACCAGTAAAATCACACCGTTCACCAATGTAACCAGAAAAGGGTGATAAAAATGTGTCCCAGAAACAACAAATGTAATACACAGACCAATAAAAGTAGAAACCAACTGCTTGGTTTCAACATTCTTGATTTCTCGTATGTACGGGCCAATTACAACGGTCAAAATCAGAATACCAAAATAGACGATGTCATCCACATCCATGTTAAATGCACTGCAACTCGTCAAAACAAAACAAAGAATGCTTCAAGCCTCGATATTGTTCCAACGAACGTTTTTTTGCCATTGCAAATGCAATTGTTTCGGAAATAAATATCAAACTGTTAAATTCCCAATTTATTTCGGATATTATCTTGTTTTACAGTAATTCTCGTATAAAAGGAGTTCGCTATATATTTAATTCATAAATTATTAATTATTTTTTTTGTTTTGTTTGCTTGCTCGAGTCTTAATTCGTTCAAAAGTTAAGGAACAAAACCAGCAAAAACAAAAATGTTCACTTGGTATTCTTAAATGATGGATTGTTGACAAAATATACAAATTTACACCGATCTTTCAACGTTTCGCCGAGCCGAATCCCTCAAATCCCATGACCGCGGCCATTTCTGGATCGACCTCGTTAAATTCTTCCAAAGCTTCTGCCGCTTTCCGTTTCCGTTCTTTTCGTTTCTCGCGTCTGTATTCCTTCACTTTCTCTTCCTGGGTTTGAAAAATGTTGTTAGTAATTAAACCAATCGTTGAAAAATGTACAAATCTCAACCTCCTCTCTTAATTCTTGCATTCTCTGATCGAAATTGTATTCCGCCGATTTCTCTTCTTGTTTCTTCTTGATAACTTCGAATCGTTTCTTCACTTGGTCCAAAGAAGAACGTTCAATCCGCATCGACATACCGAGATTCCTTTGGTCTAAAAATAAAAATAAACAATTAATTTACAAATTAAATCTAAAAAATTTAAAAATTTACGTTTTTTGCCATTGATATGGTCGAGAAAATTGATCGAATCTTTAACGACACAGTCGCATACATTGCAGTAATATCTAGAAACAAAAAAATAATTATTTTTGTTGATTTTTGGAGCAAATTTTCTTCATTTACCCTCCGCTTTGCGACTGCGGTGTTGTTTTTGTGATTACTAACGACTTTCCTAATTTCGATTCAAGATCGACCTAAAATTAAATTTAATTAGTTTCAGGTAAATTAAAATGGATATATATATTTTTTTTACTTTGTAATCTCGCTGTTTAAGGAATTCTCTCTTGATAGCGGGCAAATTTGATTTGCCTTGTTCTATGGCATCGAATTCTGCTTGAATTCTTTCGTTGGCTAATCGTTCGTACTCGTCTCGATCCCATTTCCTGCGATGATCCTCGACGTTCTACGGGAAAATATATTAGTAAACGAAACACGAGGAGTCGTTTCAACTATTTCAACGACAATATAATTTAGGATATTGCTTAAACCTTTTATCTTGTCAAATTGTATATTTATTTTGCTACTTACTCCACTAGTGGAAGCCATGTTTGCTATTACATACCCTAGTGACATCTATCGGGAAATGGCAAAAGTTTTAAACGACTTGTTTTTAAGTTGTGAAATAAAGAAAATAAATCAATAATCAAACAAAAATTTATTAGTCTCCACGATAGAAATATTTTAAAATGATCTCAATTCTTTTTTTTACAATGTTTTCGTAAATTTCCGATGAAATATATTAACAGTCGTTTCCAAACACGGTCGGAAATCAAAGTCAAAATAACCAATCGAGAATTTCTCAGCCGGTTTGAAGTAATCCAAACCGCGTCCTATTTTGATTACCCATCCGTTATCCAACCTTTTAATAAAAAATAAAATGAACAACACTTTAAACTGCATTAGACTCCTATTAAAACCTGATTTCACGATCATGCAGTGAAGTAGAATACGAAATTTCCAACTTGATATTTCGGGACAATAAACTCGCTTTCAATTTCTCCAAATGTGGTCGCGCACCATCGCACGAATTCATCTTTAAAAAAAATGAAATAAAATGTAAAACAATGCCAAATAAATCAAACAAACCATCAAACTTACACTTTCAGTCGTTATTAGATGCACTTCCGCGAGTTTCTTACACCGTTTTACCAATAATTCGCAACACCTTACAAAATTACAAATCTGTAAATATTGTAAACCATTTTTAATGCATTTGGACGCATAAAAAATAGACTTTTAAGTCTAAAAGTTGTTTATTTTTTACGATGGCGTCATTTTACGTCAAGAAAGGTGGCTTTTCGTGCCTTTTTGCGGCTAAATGTAGCATTTTTGCACATTTTTGCGCTATACCTGATGGACATTTCTTATGTACGGGTCTTCAATTTCAACAGCAACGACGAATTCGTCCAAAAAACGTCCAAATACTCTGTCGTAACTGTGATTTGTTGAGTTTTCATCAATAAAAAGCTCTTCGTGATATCTTCCAGCTGTGTACAATTGAAATAACCAATAAAATTAAATAAAAATAATAAAATTTATATTTAAAAATTAATAAATTCAACCCTGTTTTTCTTGTTCGATGTGACACTTCAACTTCTCGGCTCTTTCCATGTATTCCGTTGCTTTAACTCGAAATTTGGACTGTTTACCCGCATCTTTTATATCTTTGTATTTAAAAATATATTAATAAGTTTGGCACAATCAATTAAAATAGTCACCATACTCACTTTTGATTACCGTGAGAAGTTGATTTAATCCCTCTTGATAGCACACTAGAGCTTCCGTATACCGTTTATTCGTATCTAATTCAACCGCTCGGGTGAGTAAAGTGGTTGACGATGCTTCTAGTCCAAGCTGCGGCGTTGTCATCGTCGAAAACAGAAATTTATGTTTTAACACAACTGTAAGGCGCCATTTCTCGTTGTTTTGCGCATTGTGTTCACGCAATGCCCACCAGGTGATGACGGAGTAAGAGCGGCAATTTTAAATGAAATCAAACTTTTATTAAGATATAAAATTAAGATTATCGCGTGGCTTTTAATTTCGGTATCAAATTCGAGCGAAAGAAATTATTCTTACATGTGGTGCGTTGTGACAACCGATAATAAAATTGTTACGCACCGAAAAATAAATTTTAATTTATTTTGCTCGTATTTTAAAATAAAAGATAAATAACCAATAAAAAAATGACAAAATTTATCATTCACTTTTTAATAAAAAAAACTTTATTTCACTCCCCAAAAAATAAAAATAAAAAAAATAAAAAACACCATTTCTAATTCCCATGGAAACACAACTACACACCAACACGCAAATGGTGACTGTGTAAATCAAATGACTTGTCCCGCTGAAAACCTCATTTATTGATTTTTTAGGGTTAAACTACGTAAAACAATTCAATAACTACCTTTAAAATTTAAAATCCCCAAAATATGCACCAGACCACTCACAATTGCAACGACTTGAAGCAAATTCAAAGTTTACCGAGAGATGTTGTCAAATGGATCTGCAACCTGGGAATAAGTTCCACAATAACAAACCCCAGATGGTAAAAATTAATATACACAAACCTCCTTTATTTAATCCAGCATAAAAATTGCAGGGATTTCGGCAGTGGTTACTTGCTAGCGGATATTTTCACCAAATATTACCCAAGACGCATCGAATTATACAAATTCTACAACAGCAATTCGTTTGAATCCCGACGACTAAACTGGGAAAAACTAGAACGAGTATACCAATAAATACAATAACAAATAATATATTAATACACGATATTTTTTAGTTTCTAGAGGGAATTGACATTCGAATTCCCTGGAGACTCTTGGAAGGTACTGCCAACTTCAGAGATGATGCTGCGGTTTTCCTGCTTATTTACCTCTACGAACTTTTCATCGGTAAAAGGTACAAAAATCTTTACAAAAAAAATTTAAAAAACCTCCAAAAAATGTCGATTTCTTTCTTCCAAAGGGTGAGAACACCTTTTCCAGTGAGCAATCCCTTTTTGATGGACTTAAACTACCAAAGACGACTGCCGTTACACGCCAGAGCCACATTGGTGCATGCAATCCGACGAAACTTTAAATCTCCGGAACTGATGCTCCACTATTCAAAATTAAACCAGCAGCAAAAAGTTTCGAAAATCATTTTATTATCATTAATTACTCAAATTTTAAATCGCCGATAATTCCAACCCAGATCCAGATAATCATCGACCAATACGCGATGCACAAACAACGATTGAGATGCGACAAACCAGCCTACTTCGACATCCGACCAACAATGGCCGAAAGAGCCGTTCGTAAAGTTCCCTCGTCCAATAAATTCCAATCGGCGGTGACTAAAGCCACTCTGACTTCGCTTTCGTCCAAAGTATTAAGTGGCACAAGTATGCAAACGATTTAAATGGAAACAAAAAATCAATAAAACTTTATTAAAAATTGAATTTAACCGCAGATTCTCCCGTTGTCACTAACATTATTCCGATAGACCTCACCGGCCACGAAAAAGGCTTAATGGCGACCAAGTTCTAATTTCAAATTTTATTGTCAAATATTTTTTTTTGGGGGATATTGAATTATACAAATTAGAAAATGTAAAATAAATTAAAATGACAGACAACTAGTGAATAAACGACATCAAATAAAGCAACAAATTGGAAACTAAAATGGATTGAGTCTCATTCCGGTGCCGAGAGGACTGAAAGGGTTAACTTTGGCCCACATTAGCACGTCGTTGATGGACATGGCCGATTGGCCGTCTTCCAGAAAGTAGGCGGGTCCTTGAATAATCTCTCCGGTGAGGCAACAGAGGTGGGTGTCCGAGTGCGAGGGCAGGTGCGATCCGGTCACGATGGTCGGACCGAAGTCGGTTTTGCCCGATTCTTCGCCGACTCGCGCTAGAATATCTTTGAGTAGTTGTCTTTCTTCTAAGCTGGTCAATTCTTCCAGTTCCGACTCGTCCACGGTTGACTCCGAGCTCGTGATTTCGTTCTCTTTTAACTCGCTGCCTGATTCACTCACGGATGTCGCGTCACCGTTTCCTACGTGGTGTTGCGACGCGGGTGGTGAGAGAAGTTTCCTGCTTGGAAGAATGGGTTTAAAGGTTAGTTGGATTTAGTTTAGTGGTTTTTTTTTTAGATTTTTATTTGTACTCTAGTTTGATTTCTTCGATTTTCTGCTGGTTTCGCCATGCGTTTAACTCCATCAGTAGGCGTTTGCGTTGGAACGGGAAAGTCGATTTCGGATAACTCTTCATTAAAACACTTTGGGAAAAAAATGAGAAATTTTGGAAAAAATGAAAAAGACGACAAATAAGTGGAAAATATAGGGAAAAAGAATGAAAAATAAATAATAAATAAATAAATAAGTGAAAAAATTGAAGAAAAAAAGAGTGTAAAATGGGGGGAAATGGAAAAAATAAAAAAATTTAAAAAAAAAAATTTAAAAAAGTGGAAAAACAGAAAATAAATGGAAAAAAAGTGGAAAAACAGAAAATAAATGGAAAAAAAGTGGAAAAACAGAAAATAAATGGAAAAAAAGTGGAAAAATAAAAAAAACTTAAAAATAAACCGAAAATAACGGAAAAAAATGGAAAAAAGTTAAAAAATAAATAAATAAAAATGGAAAAAAAAATTTAAAAAATGGAAAAAAATGTGAAAACGAATAAAAAGGGAAATAAAAGAAAAAAATCGATAAATATTGAAAAAAATTCATTTTTTTTTAAGAACTAGGAGTACCATGCATGATTCCACATCGGCGCTACAATGGAATAATAGTGCTTTCTAACAGCCATCAAAGCACCGATATACGCGGACAAAATGAGCAAATCGGACAAAAGTCTGAAACAAAAATCCTCAATACTTAAAAACCTCAAACAACAAAACATTTATCTCCATACTGACGTGATGTTTTTGCCTTCTTGAAGTCGTTCAGTTTTCACCGACGTTAGCAATTGCAACAACTTCCACACATCCAACACTTGCCAAATAGACGACGACATAATTCCTTTAAAAAAATAAAATAAGTCAAATAACTTTCCAAAAAAAAACAAAATATAAAAAAAAAAAAACCTTTGACAAAATCCAGACCCAACTGAATCCCCGTCTCGACTTCGGGTGACACGAGATAATAACGCAGCGCCTGAATAGTATTGCCGCCATTCAACAATTCCTGAGCCCTGTTCACGCACCGATCTCTCGGCAGAAGATTCGCTAATTTATAAATGCCTTCAAGTTCCGCCGTAGTCGTCGTGCAACGCGAACAAGTCTGCCACGTCGACGTTTCGTAATTCCCAGGTAATAACTGCAGCAGTTTAATCGCCAATTCCCTGCAAAACCAAACCGAACGTTCAAATCCAATCATTCCCACCACAAAACATTTTCTTAACCATTGCCCGAGTCGTTCGCATCTTCTAGCCAAATAATTCAACGCAATATTCACCACATCCGCTTTGACATTCAAAACCAAACCGATGCAAACGGCCAATTCAAGCTCCTGGCCCCGAATTAAATATATTATTGCGTCCTAAAACCAACCAAAAATAGAATAACTTCATTTTCTTTTATTAATCTTAATTTCCCACTTCGATTTCGTCCACGGACAATCGGCAACAAGCAGCATGCACCGGTGAACCGTGCACGTAATGCCATTCGGCAATCACTTTAGTCACTTCATTCAAATATTCATATCTAAAAAAAAGTAATAAATTAATAAATAAATAAATTAATAAATTAATAATTTTTTTCCGTATAAATCCTCTAATAGAAAGCGGGTGTTTGAATTGCACTATTAGAGACCCGCGCATTATTAGAGATTTGCGGGTATATTGATTTTCTCACTTGGGAGTATCATTGGACGACGGAAAACCCGCCGTTTCCGATTTCGGATGAGAAATGTCTGCAATTTCGGTCAAAGTAGGCACAGACTTCGGAGCAGCTGCACTGCTAATGGCGGATTCCACCACGACGTGGTGTTTTGGCACAACGGACGACTGTTTCGACCTCAAAGTCTCCGCCACGGCGGACAACTGTCTCGCTCTCAAAGGCTCAGCCACAGCGGACGACTGATTTGATCTCAAAGGCTCAGCTGCAGCGGACGACTGATTTAATCTCAAAGGCTGAGCTACAGCGGACGACTGTTTTGATCTCAAAGACTCCGCCACGGGGGACGACTGTCTTGTTTTCAAAGACTCCGTCGCTTGGAAATTCGGTCCACCGGTAGGAAAGGGATTCGACGTCCCCGCGGAATCGACTCCGGAGTCTTCTAAAGAACATTTCTCGATCGACGAACTGAGTGCCGAACTCTCTTTGGCGGATTCGTCGGTGCTGGTGGGCCCCGAGTATTGGCTTCCAGAGGGCGTTGTTTTCGCGATTCTCCCATCACTGCCAGCAGCTGCGAGAAGAAAAGCGTCCTGCATGTCGCGTCGGAGGAGCGAAAACTCCAGAACTTTGATCAACTCTCCCGTGGCGACCCCATAAACCAAACTCTTCTCACTGTTGGCGCTGATTAAATTATCCAATCGCCTAAAAAAAAGATTATTACATCGATCAATTTAATTTAGCTATCACCAATTGTACCTATTTGCTAATTCCCTCCAATATTCGAAGGAAACTCCCGGTGCGACCGCGAGAGCTTGTTCCCACTGAAATAAACAAAGAGATAATAAAACTACCGCGTTAAAATTGTTTTTAATGTCGTTTCACCTCTCCCAATTGTGCCAGCAGTTCGCAGTACCTCTGCAGATGGCCCACACGGAGTAAAATGTCGGCGGCGTTGCGTAGACATTCTTCTCTGGACGGCAGACCGACCCCGCCTTGTCCGAAGCGAGTGCTCGTCGTCATTTCCAGTTCCTGAGCTTCCGACTGAACGGTGAGGAGTTTTGGATTCAAAGCATTAGCGTAAATCGGAGTGGAACTGATTAAATTCGTACCGCTTTGACTTTGGTGATGTGTTTAGCGTGCATTATTCCTCGCACGTAATTCGCGGAAAGTTGAGTTATGCTTTTCCCTTGAATTACGAACACTAAATCCCAGAGATTAATCACTCCCCACGAATGCTAGACAGGAGAATTAAATATTTAAATATCTTCGTTTGAATAAATAATAATAATTACTTACAGAATAAAATATAGAAAACAAGTGAAGTGTGCTCGAGTACTTAGTCTCCTCGTTTCTGTTTATTATTGACTTCAGCTCGAGAGATTTTTTACCGCAAAGTAAAAACGGAGCACCGAGGCTGTATGCGCGATCTAAACCAAATAGAATTATCAAAAAATGGAGTTTTTGGTGTTAGAAGGACATAAAACTGCAGTTTCTTGCGTAAAATGCACGAAGAAGTGCAGTTTCTTGCGTAAAATGCACGAGGAAGTGCAGTTTCTTGCGTAAAATGCACGAGAAAGTGCAGTTTCTTGCGTAAAATGCACGAGGAAGTGCAGTTTCTTGCGTAAAATGCACGAGGAAGTGCAGTTTCTTGCGTAAAATGCACGAGGAAGTGCAGTTTATTGCGTAAAATGCACGATAAAGTGCAGTTTCTTGCGTAAAATGCACGAGAAAGTGCAGTTTCTTGCGTAAAATGCACGAGGAAGTGCATTTTTTGCTACTGCGTTCTGCGCACACCCACCACTAAACGCCATTATATCGTGCCAGGTTTTCTGCGTAATTGTATAAAGTGGCAGAAGAGGACACAAACTGATTGTACTCCAAACACGGACCGTCGAATCCCGAGAACTCGACACCAAAATGAAAGGTTTGGACGGATGAATCGTCAGACCTAGAAAAAGAACCAAAAAACATTTAACGCTCGAAATAATTAAAACAAACAACAACAAACCCACCATAGACATCAGCACCGTGATCGAACGCAACATCGATACACGCTCCATCGCGTGAATCCCAAGCCCGAATTGTTTTGTCCCAACTTCCAGAGAAGAGAAGAAAAGGCACTTCCGGATTCCACACCAAACCGCGCACATTATTCGTGTGGCCATGAAGAACCGTCATACACGCACCGCTTAACGAATCCCACACTCGGATAGTGCTAATCAAGAAAGTACACGCTTTAAATACCAATTTTTCAGTATTGTGCTCATACTGGTTCGTACTGGTCGTCGGAACTGCTGCAGAGGATTTCGGTCCGCAATGAATTCCATTTGATTTGAAACACTTTAGCGGTGTGGCCTTGCAACGTTTTCACTATGTTTTTAGACGCTCTCGAAGTGTTAAATATACGAACGTTGCCGTCCATGCATGCAGTTGCTAATATATCTCTACCAAAATAACGAGCAAACGTGTTAAACACCGAGGCAGTGCAGTGAAGCCGCCAAAATCATAAAAATTAAATTTTTGTGTAAAATTGCAAATTATTTCGTGTTTGCACTTTAAATTCTTCAATTTTGCACTAAAAAATTGCATTTTTGCACTAAAAAATTGCATTTTTACACTAAAAAATTGCATTTTTACACTAAAAAATTGCATTTTTACACTAAAAAATTGCATTTTTACACTAAAAAATTGCATTTTTACACTAAAAAATTGCATTTTTACACTAAAAAATTGCATTTTTACACTAAAAATTGCATTTTTACACTAAAAATTGCATTTTTACACTAAAAAATTGCATTTTTACACTAAAAAATTGCACTTTGCACAAAAAATTGCACTTTGCACTAAAAAAGTGCGCTTTTGCACTAAAATTTTAATTTTTTTTAATCTTAAGGTCTGAACTTGTGCATGGAAAGCGCATTTTTGCAACGAGGTCTCAAAATACCACGAAAAGTTTAATTTCTCATTCGTACCCATCGTCACTTTTCCAGTCGCATCCGAACACAATCCCCGGATGTATAAATTTGTGTATTAACGAACCATCGGCAGTGTGAACCATACTAAAACCATTAAAACAAATAGAAATATATTAACAAACAACTTCTACCTAAATTCGCAGAATAGAATTACCAAGTGAGATCAGCAGATCCCGACGCAACCTTGCGAGCATCGATTTGATTCCACGCCACACAATAAGTGCAATGATCACCCCCATGCTGCGAAAAACACTCGTAAATTCCCATCCAAATTCCTCATTTACTCCCAACCAAACTCACATCCATGATTCGTTTGATCACGCTGCACTTTTGCATGTTCCAAATGATAATTCCATTGCGAGAAGTCGCCGCTGCGATGCAATTTAAATCCGCAGGCGCCCAACTAATGGCGTAAATTATACTTTCGTTCCCTATCGAACTGTATTCCTGCAACAATTAATTAAAATCAAACACAAAACCAACAAATTCTCATACAATTATCAACATACGGGCGTCATGGTGTTCACGTTCCACACTTTAATCGTTCCATCAAAACTTCCCGTTGCAAACAAATCCGCATTGTCCGGCTTGAATTTACAATCGAAAATCGTCTCAATGTGGCCCTGAATCAACAAAAAAAAAATTAAAATTTTTTTAAATCATTAAATTCATGTTAATTGACCATTTCTTTGAGAAATTCCCACTTCCGGTGCGCCAAATTATACACCCCGATCCCGCCATCCATGAAAAGACAGATGATAAGCGTCGGCATGACCGCTTTCATTATTAAATTAGTGGAACTCGTGCTGGAGGTCAGCTTGAGATTAGCGAAAGCTTTGCAGCACGACGAGTAATTGCTCGTTATCGGAAGCATAACGTGGAACCCGATGCTTTTTAACTTGATATTTTCGATCGGATTCGGTCTGGATACGTTCCACACGCGCAGTACGCCGGACTGAGTGTCTGAAACAGAAAAATGTCGACCAAAAACCCGCGAAAATCGCATCAAAACTCGACTAACCGCCACTGACAAACATCCCGGGCGAGTCGGAAAGCCAGCCTATGGTTTTAATCGACGTAGGGGCGACGAAAATCGTCACTACACTCATGCTGGTCGTGTCAATCAATCGAATTCCCGTCATTTTATGAACCACTAACAAATAATCAATGGATAACGGGTCCCATTCGATACAGATCACGGGGTTCTCCTCGTCCACGTTGGATGAAACATCGAGTGCGTTGTGTCGCACGATTTTCAAGGCTGCAAAATAAAACAAATATATAAATATGTAAAGCAATTCTTTTATTTTTTTAATTACATTCTTTTAGTAATGAAAGCGAGCCATTGCTGTGTCCAAACACAACTTTTCCGTATATTTTTGGGTGCCATTTCATGACGGTCGCGATCCAATTGAACGGCGTCCAATCTTTCAACGCAACAGGTTGGTTTCCACTGCCTTTACTGTAGCACCAAGTAAACAATGGACCTCGGCCGTCTATGTAAGCTAAAGTGCCTCTAAAATAATTGTTTAAATTTTTATTTAAAAAAAAAATTTAATTATTATTATTATTTTTTTTACTTGTCATCAAAACACCAACTGATTAAAGTCGGAGGATTGCGGTGAGTTTCAAGAACGGCAAGTAATTTCCGTTTCGAGACGTGCCAAATCATAATGCAATTGTCATTGTTGCTGGATGCCAACACATCGGGGTTAGTTGGATGCCAATGTATAGCTGAAATCGGCTTGTTGTGTTCGGCCATGATGGAGTGTAATTTGAATTCGTTATACACACTATCGAACTAAAAAAAAAATTATTTTAATAATTTATATTGTATTATAGATATTTTTTATTATTTACCTCGTATATATACAATGCCTGGGTGGCTGCATAAGCGAACATCTTTCCATGCGCAGAACACACGCTGTAATTCCATGGCTGAGCACCGGCAGTCAACAAACTCACTTGCCGAATCAGAGACATTTGAGTTTCGTTTATCGATCTTTCCCGGAAAATAAATATAATTCATCAACTTGGTCGTAAACAAAGCGAATTTTATTGATTACCACATGCGCACTCACCTCGGTTTAAATATAATTCTTCCGGGTGAAATTTATGCAAATTTTAATCCTTTATTCGGGGGAGAAAAAGAATTTTTGTGCTGTTTCTCGTGTCGATTCGCGATTTCTTTTACCGAAAGGAACAGCTGACCTGTCAGAATGTAAACATTGATCCGTATCCCATAGCAACGGTAAACTGTAGCGTGACGACCTCTAGCGATAAACGTATTTCTAACTCGCTCTGGATTCTGGATGTGACCGTGAACGTGAAGAAAATAAAATTGCGTGTCTATAAAAACCACAAATGTCAGCGTCGTTAAAAAATTAAACAAATAGAATTAAAAATGATTAATTCAGTAATAAAGTTTATTTATTTGTTGATGTAAATATTCATGTCTGTTTTACAAACGGAAAGAAAATTTGCAAAATCGATATCGTTTCTGTAAGTTTTGAAAAAATTATTGTTCTTTAAATTTACAGTAGAGAATGTTGACTTCTTGCACACATTTCCAAAGACCTAATGATTCGTATCCCACAGCAACGGTAAAACGTAGTGTGGCGACCTCTAGCGATAAACGTGCGTATTTCTGACTCACCTTGCTGCTTCGTTAATTACACTCTGCAAGAGACCGTGAAGAAAACAAAATCGCTTATCTAAAAAAAACCCGGTATAATGACTAATAAAAACAAAGAAAAGAAAAATAAAAAATTGTCATTACAATGAATAAATTTTATTTATTTATTTCCATCTGCTAATTAGAATTTAAAAATAAAAAAGGAAAGAAAAATCCGTAAAAATCTATTTCAAGGGACACTAAAACAAGTGTAATTGCTTTGGACTTTTAGTACATCGACAATTGGATTCGAGCCAAAGGTCACTTTAACTAAAACGTGATAATTGATTGGTTTATTGCATTCTCACACAACGGATGGAAATATTTATGTCAATTCAAACCAATAAACAATTGTCATTAAAATTGGAAAAAACTTTTGGTAATATTTCTCGGAACCGCATTTCAGTTGCTCATATCACCAAAAGTACAAAAGAAATTGAAAAAAAAAATGTGATAAATTTTTTTTCTTTAATTTTATTAATATAAATTTGGGGGCCCCATTTGGTGCCAGCATCCGGGGCCTCGAAGTACCGTGATGCGCCGCAGTCCCTGTACTTTCTGGCCCATGACCATACTGAGTGCCAGACTTCTTGTAATTACACGAAAACTATTTCAATCCCAATGTAAACAAGTCATCAAGGCCAGAAACAAATGTTTCTGTTACATCACAGAGTTACATACACCTTTATAGTAATCTTTAATTTTTTTCCCACCAAATTTGTTATTCAGTTCGGTATTTTACATAAAAAAATGTTTTAAAATTTATTTCTGTTATGGATTTCAATTTTTTCAGGACCAAACTGCATCAAACTCCCCGAGAAGAAACAAAAAAACAACAACTCAAGAGTGATTTTCTTCTTATTTCACTATACCTTTCCTGCAAAACCTCATTCTTTGACGTCATTAACCTTCAGGAATGAATAATCCCAACCGACCAATCCCAAGCACTCTTATTTCCAGTGACGGTGACTCATTTCCCACAATTCCAAACATCCCTGTCGAGGCAGACGATGGTTTGGCGGCCATTTTGTCTTTGCCGGCGACCGTAGGGAGCGAAAGGTGTCTGATTAGACAAGGTAGCGAGATATATTCCTATCAAACAACTGGATAACCAATTGCTTATCCGTAAGTAATTTTATTCCCACGTATAATCGCGACCGATCGGACCGATCGCTCGCAAATGCACCACCACCTCCCTTTAATTACGTGAACGTTTGAACCGATGGCGAATCCTCGAGTTCTCCAAAATTTAACTAAAATCTGAGTTAAAAAAATGACAGAATAATATTATTACACAAATCTAAGATAATCCGAGTAAGAAATTAAGATTAAATTGATTTAAAGCCCGACTGAAAGGCGCCAGGTCGCGGAAATAATAAATTTTAGACAGGTGGCACGAATCGAAGTGTTTTCCTTAAAAACGAGTATCAAAAATAAATTTATCAAAAATTAAACATTTAACGTTCTAATCCGTAAGATTTCATTGTAAATATTTGTGAGAAATGGGAATTTATCGCGGGGTCTGTGACGAAGGGGCGTTGCCCCTAGAAACGCACGTTTTGAATGGAATTTTCACTTTATCGCGATCTGTGCTAAAAAGTATTGAAAAAAAATTTAAAAAAAAATTAAAGAGCAAATTTAAACCTCCACTTTTTACCTGGAAAAATAATCTCACGATTAAAACTGATTATTCTAGACGTTTTGAATTGATAATTTTCTGTTTGGTAAATAAATATTAATGAAGGTAAAAATGGTAAATTTGTTGGGTAACGAGGTGGTGACCACGCAAGTGCAAAAATAAAATAAAGTAAGACGTTTTCACGACTCTGGAGGCACGGTGTGACGTCACGGGAGCTGTTTGAGTACAATAGGCCAGTTGGCCAGAGTTTATCAATGCTAGATGAAAATTTCGCAATTAGCATGGAGAAAAAATTGAAATAAATAAAATGGGATGGAATGAAATGGATTGAAAACAATACAATCAGTTAAATGTTGTTACAAAACATTTATCAAGCTGATAACCTTTATCAATGCTGTTTACTTCAACCTCGTATCAGACATATCGTTCTGTCTGTAGTCGTGAAGCGTCGAAAAAATCCCTGAACTAGAAAAATGCTTAAAAAAATCCTCGTAAACATTAAACACACACTCGTGGTAGGTGCCAACACCGCTATAAACCGGTAAGGTATTTTATATCGCAAAGAAATTGAAGAAATTTTGACGAAATTCTTGAAAAATTGAAGAAATTTCGACGAAATTCTTAAAAAATTGAAGAAATTTTGACGAAATGCTTAAAATTTTGACGAAATTTTGATGAAATTCTTGAAAAACTGAAAAAATTTGATGAAATTCTTAATAATTTGATGAAATTTTGACGAAATTCTTAAAAAATTGAAGAAATTTTGACGAAATTCTTAAAAAAATGAAAAAATTTGGACGAAATTCTTAAAAAATTGAAGAAATTTGGACGAAATTCTTAAAAAATTGAAGAAATTTGGACGAAATTCTTAAAAAATTGAAGAAATTTGGACGAAATTCTTAAAAAATTGAAGAAATTTTGACGAAATTCTTAAAAAATTGAAGAAATTTTGACGAAATGCTTAAAAAATTGAAGAAATTTGCTGAAATTCTTAATAATTTGATGAAATTTTGACGAAATTCTTAAAAAATTAAAGAAATTTTGACAAAAATCTAAAAAAAAATTGAAGAAATTTTGACGAAATTCTTAAAAAAATGAAAAAATTTGGACGAAATTCTTAAAAAATTGAAGAAATTTGGACGAAATTCTTAAAAAATTGAAGAAATTTGGACGAAATTCTTAAAAAATTGAAGAAATTTGGACGAAATTCTTAAAAAATTGAAGAAATTTGGACGAAATTCTTAAAAAATTGAAGAAATTTGGACGAAATTCTTAAAAAATTGAAGAAATTTTGACAAAAATCTCAAAAAAAATCTTCAAAAAATTTCAAACATATTAATTTTTTAATTTTTTGCTTTTTTCGCAGGTGGCACTCGCTAGTCCAGCCTTTATTACCGTCCGCAGCCGTGAGCAAGATGCTGAGCAGCCGCACGAAACACGCGCTGCACTGCTGTCTCTTCCTAACATTCCTGTTCGCCTTCGAGGTGGGCGTCGGCGGCATCAAACTCTGGAAATTCGAATCGCAAGACATCGACCCATTCGAAGCGTACGGCTTCCTCGGAACCCTCGTCTTATACCTGCTCCGCTTCGTCACGTTCCTCGCCCTCCCCCAATGCCTGTGTAACTGCCTCGGCCTCGTCCTCTACAACTGTTTCCCCGAGAAGGTCAAGCTCAAAGGCTCGCCGCTGCTCGCGCCCTTCATTTGCATCCGCACGGTGACGCGCGGCGACTTCCCCGAGCTCGTGCGCAACAACGTGACGCGCAACATCAACACGTGCCTGGACGTGGGCCTCGAGAACTTCCTCGTCGAAGTGGTGACGGACAAAGCCGTGAACCTTCCCAAACACTCGCGCATCCGCGAACTCGTGCTGCCGTCCACGTACACCACCAAGAGCGGCGCGCTGTTCAAGGCGCGCGCGCTGCAGTACTGCTTGGAGGACGACGTGAACATCCTGAACGACAACGACTGGATCGTGCACCTGGACGAGGAGACGCTGCTGACGGACAACTCGGTGCGCGGCGTGCTCAACTTCGTGCTGGACGGGCGCTACCAGTTCGGCCAGGGACTCATCACGTACGCCAACGAGAACGTGATCAACTGGGTGACCACGCTGGCCGACAGTTTCCGCGTGGCGGACGACATGGGCAAGATCCGCTTCCAGTTCAACATGTTCCACAAGCCGCTGTTCAGCTGGAAGGGCTCGTACGTGGTGACGCAGGCGGGCGCCGAGCGCAAGGTGTCGTTCGACCACGGCCTGGACGGCTCGGTGGCCGAGGACTGCTTCTTCAGCATGGTGGCGTTCCGCGAGGGCTACGAGTTCAACTTCATCGAGGGCGAGATGTGGGAGAAGTCGCCCTTCACCCTCTGGGACTTCATCCAGCAGCGCAAGCGTTGGATGCAGGGCATCTTCCTCGTCGTGCACAGCCCGCTCATTCCCATGCGCATCAAGTTCTTTCTGTGCGTCTCGCTCTACTCGTGGGTCACCATCCCGCTCACCACGTCCAACGGCTTCCTCGCCGCCTTCTTCCCCATACCCTGCTGGCAAGTGGTGGACTTTCTCTGCTGTTTCGTCGGCGCCGTCAATATTTACATGTACATTTTCGGAGTTATCAAGTCGTTCAGTTTGTATCGGTTAGGGCTCGTCAAGTTTGTGCTCTGCGTCGTGGGCGCGCTATGCACCATCCCCTTTAATATCATCATAGAAAACATTGCGGTCATGTGGGGCTGTTTCGGCAACAAACATCGCTTCTATGTAGTTAATAAGGAGATCAAACCATCCGTAACTGTATGAGTGACATCATCTTTTTCGCCATGTTTTTACACAATCTGATAACTGATAAGCTAGTTAGAACTGTGCAACGGGTGAAACAGTTGTATATAAATAAATGTTTCTTTCTTTTTCTTTATTATATTAAGTTAAATTAAATGTTCTTCTTCTTTTAGTTGCGAAACAAATTAATAAATTGAGAATAACAACCTTATTCTATTTTTTCATTTTATTTAAATTGAGAAATTTGTGAATATGTTAATTGTTGTTGTCATTTCCTACTTGAATGTTCATTTTTATACTCGATATTTGAAAAAACATAATCGCACGTTTGTCAAAACAAAACGAAACGAATAGATAATAAAAAGGAAAATATTGTTAATTTAAAATACATTCATCGAAATAATTAATTATTTCCAGCTATAACGCACTTATCAAATTGCGCTACGCAACTATCAATGGATCGGGCGTACACACACTCGATATTGATAAACCGGTCAATTATCCCTGCCCTTGAAATACTCACCCAAATTCGCACGCCAGCCCCACATTTCTGCCTCGATCGATGTGTTAGTTTTAACATATTTTCATATTTTTTTCGTTACTCCCCAGAGCCCGTAACCAAGGTGACAAATTATGTGACGAGTAAATCGCTGCTATCGCACTCCACCTTTTTAATAAACAAAATTAGAAAGCCGCGTTTACATATGAATAGTTAATCACGATTGCATCTTTTTTAATTTTTCTACAAACAAATTCGATTCGCACAAAATCAAGTCAATGCTGCGGCTGATTTCGAAGTGGACAATCGTTTTTCCACAACCTCGGAAACTGCTTCACTACAAACAAATCGATGAGAAAAATTAAATATTTCACCTTTAACTTAAAAATTCCATTTACGACGAAAGATGTTCGTTGGAAATGTAACTCCCAAGGTCCGAAACACTGGGCAATTGCGACAGATTTCTTTGAATCACGGCCGACGAACTTTTAACGACAGAAGCGCAATCCCCCGCAAGGAGCAAACTCTCGTCTCTGCTAACAAAAAAGGCCTATCAAACAACCAAACACTAATCCACTAATCCACTAATCCTCACTTATCCTTAATCGCCATCTTTTTATAACTTTTCAAACGATTCTTAACCGGTGGCGGCGTGACTGAAGGCTGACACGTATTAGCGAACTTGGACAACATCGACATTAACACTTCGATCTGCTGCATAAACGGATCGTCACTTAAAATAAACAAAAATTTAAAAAAAAAAATTAATTAAATAATTTTTAAATCGAATAAATACCCAAACAGATACGCAGATTGGTCCATGCCAGGCTGAGACCACTTCTGTTCGCATTGGATGACCCTTTCTTCCGAATTGCACGGCACGAGCTCTTGGGATTTGTGTTTGTTCAGGGTTTGCAACGTTTCGCATATTTTGTCTCTTAATTTACGCACAATTAAATTCAAACAAAATAAACAAACAAAATAAATCGTACAATTTTTTCTGAGCAACTGTCAGGTGTTTCTGCGCAGCTTTCAGCCCACACGCCAGTTCCTGAATGCACGCTTGCGAGACCGTGTGCTGTTGATGACGATGTCCGAGTCGCTCCTTTAAATCTTTAATTCGAGATCTTTCCAGCTGCCATTGGTTACACAAGTAATCCAATTTGCACAGAAGATCTCGTTTGTCTGCCTGGATCTGTTAAAATGATCAACAAAATTAAATTCCACTCGTTTTAAGGGGTTTTTAAGGCTTTAATACCTCAGCCACTTCTTCGTCCTTTGTCTCCAAATGCTGACAAAGGTTAGAGTTGGCTATTTTCAAACTGTTGCACATTGTCTGTACGCAGGACAACTCCTCTTGCAAATGTTCTCTCTGGGACCGGCTCTCCTGTCGTTCCTGTTCCAACGTTTCCACAGTTCGTTTCAACTGTTGTATTTCTAAACGAAGTCCTGAATTTGTACTTTTAAACTAAGAAAAACGTGAAATTTAACCGAAAAAATTCCAATTTTTTATTTTAAAAAAATTTTCGAAATTAATTTTTCATTTTTTACCTGTCGTATGTCGTCTTGCAATTTCTGTGCCGAATGATTCATGTCCAGACATTTGTTTCGGGAATTCCAGCTTCACAATTTGAAACTCGTTTCTCGGCCCATTCTAAATACCAATAAACGCACAATTCGAAGCCCCGTGGACAAAAAAAAAAAATAAAACGCAAATTATTTCGCCCCAGCCAAGAATTCACATCAAAAAGTCATTCTAATTTTGCGCCGTCCGTGTAAACAAAACAAAAACCATGATCCAAGTCTTCTAAAAACGAAATGGCCGAGTCGGACTGAGTTTGTTCTATCTAGTTGCCTAGCGACAGCACGGCACAACGGCATTGTTGGCAAGAATGCATATAATATCCCTCGCTTACAAAACAAACTTCCATTTATTTAATAAAAACGATTCAAAAAACATCGCGATGTAAATAGAATTTAACACACACTATTTTAAAACTATCTCTTACTCGTTCCCGCTCATCCGCCATTTAAAAAATAAACTTTAGTTCGTATTAGTTCGGGAATTTGTCCACCGGATCTGTTATTATGATTGGCACGTTGGATGGATTGATTTGTCGTCTTCGACTTAAACTAAAATTTTCGTCGTCACTGAAACGAATAAAACTGTTATTAAACAAAATCGGTCGTTCATTGAACCGCGTGACCTCGAAAAACGCGATTTTTGGGTCCCCCAAACGAGGAAATAATTACTTTTTATAATTAGTAGTGGACGTTAACTGGAAGCTCGTCGTTTTAGGTCTGACTGCGTCGCCGGTGGTCGCGGGTATCGCGGGAGTCGACGTAAATCTCCAGTCTTCGGAATGCACCGAATTGTCGGACGAATGTTGCGATTTTTCCCACGACAACGAGCGTTTCCACGAGTAGTTGCCGAGCCTGATCGAGGATCTACGCAGCGAATCGCTTTTCGACTCGTCCGATCGAATGGCCGACCCGTTACGAGCGGCCAAATCCGTTTTATTGCTCGTCGCCGCCGCTTCTTGCAGTCCGCTTCGCAGTCTGTTGTGGAAGTGTTCTCTGAAAGATCGCTCGATCGAGTCACGCTTAAATATCGACGAAATTAACAGAAATTTACATTTCGTAATGCGAGGACACTTCGGGACTGCGCGTTAAACAATCCGTGTCGTCAATTCTCGTTCTGTCCTTGTAGTGAATCGCTTGCAACTTGCGCAGTTCTTGGCACGCGCGTTCTCTGTAAACCAAAATAATTTCCTCAAAAAACAAAACATTTTGTTAAATTTAAAGAAATCTACTTTTCGAATTTTTCGTGCGTTAATTGGCGCTGCATTCGCTCCGCCTCGACCTTCATTTCAGCCAACGCCGTTCGCAATTGCACCGTTTCGTGGTTACTTTGATCCCTAATAAATAAATAAAACAGTTTAGTTGTAATTAAACATTTAAAAATAAATATTAAAAGTTACAATCGTTGTTCGCAATCGCCTAACTGTTCCTGCGCTAACCGCAACTCGGTCGCCATGTCTTTGTACGACAACTGCGCTTCGAATTCCTTGCGCCGGTTATTCGCCAGCACGTTTTCCAACTCCATCGTTTTAATCCTGCTCTGTTGCGCTTCGCCTTGCACTCCGTCCAATTGGTTTTGAATGTCGGCGAGTTCCTGTTCCAGCTACGCCGCAAATCAAACGAAACCAAAAATAAAAACCACAATCAAATCGACGCTAAATTCAAAATACCCGATCGCATTCGGTCTCCTTCTTCGTGAGTTGATCCACAATCTTTTCCTTATCCATCTCAATTTGCGTGTACAAATGTCTGACGGTCGTCAGATCATCTTGAACGCTGTCTTTCTCCAGTTTCATGCGCTCGCATTCGCCGCCCATCGTTGCAACGTTTCGTTTCATCTGCGACAACTCGATCTCCATCGATTGCTGCGCATTGATGTACTACAAAAAAATAAAAATAATAATTTCAATTCCAATTTGAGTCAAATTCTCACCTGTTCGATTTCCTGCTGCAAACCGCCGAGCACTGTCTGCAAATGTTGAACTTCGACGTTCTTCGCGTGCAATTCCACGCGAATGGTCGCCGTCTCGGACTCCAAGTGATTGTTTTGCGTCTCCAGAGAATTCGCTTCCATCGTCACGTTTTGAAACTGTTCCAAAATATCCATCCGCTCCTGGTCCTTATCGCAAATCAGTTGCTGGAATTTACTAACTTCGGCGACGTACGCCTGGATTTGAAGCTTCTGTTCCTGTATCTCGGCGGTGCACGCGTCCAAATCCGCATGAAGTCGTTGATTCTCCCGCGTCATCGTCGCTAAATCGTCCTTCAACGCGTGATTTGCAGTCGTCAAACTGTTCTGGTTGTACGCTAGCCGTTGGTTTTCCTTCCCACACATTTCCAACTCTCTCCGCAAGTTCCTCTTTTCTTTTTCGCACTGTGCAATCACGTCTCTCTGCCGACTAATCGTCAAATTAAATTAAATCAAATTAAATTGATGCAAAACTCACTCCAGATTAACTTGCAGCGTGTTGCAAGTAATTTTCGAGTCGTTTTCGGATCTTCCTGCTCGTTTGAGCTTGTCTTCGAGCGCGGCGATCTTCTCCGTGCGCGCATCAACTTCCATCTGCAGTTGGTCCTTTTCCCTGTCGATGGCCGTGACCGTACGCCTCAAATTGTCCATTTCGCACGTGTATTCTTTGTGCATCAATCTTAATTTCACTGCAAAACATTTCCACAATTATTGATATTCTTATAAAACCAAATAAAAACACTCACTGATTTCATCTTCCAAGTTTTTGGCGTATTTTTCGATACCACTCGCTTCCTTCAGACGCAATTTGTGTTCAGTTTCGTCGAGTGTGTGTTGAAATTTCTCCATATTTTTCCTACAATTTGAAATTTGTATTTTTATTACGTAATATTGAATTATTTGATTATACCTAAGTTCAACGATTGAAAATCTCTGTTGAACACGTTCGTCGTTGGCTTCGGCGAGCTCGTGGTCACGAAATTGTAACTGTTCTTCCAATTGAGTCATTTGTGTCTTGTACGCGTTGGATTGTGCGCAAACGTCGATAAATTGGTTTTCTTTCTGCATCGAATATAAAATATTAATTTAAAAAGCTGAATAAGCATTTTTTTGTACATACTTCTCTGAGTTTGTTTTGGAAACAAGAAATTTGTTTATCCAGGCGTCGTCTCTCCTGAATCTGCGTCTCCGTGGCCAATTTTAGTTTATCCCTCAACGTGTCTCTTTCCACTATTACGCTTTGTAGATCCTGGCTGACAACTTCGTTCTCGCGCTCCAATCGGCGGTTCAACGACCTTTCGGCCGCTGATTTGCCCACGGAGATCTCTTGTTCCAACCGCCGCCTTTCCTTCTCTGTTTCCCTGCACTGTTTTTGGATTTGATCCTTTTCGGCCTTCAATTCCTTCAGGAAAGACTCAAATTCAACGTTTTGCTCTTCCATTTTGTTCAGACGTTTCTTTAATTCGTCCCGCTCTTTGATCAACTCCTTTACATTTCCTGCCAAAGTACTTTCCAATTTCTGTAATAAGAAAAAATTGAAAGAATTGAAAAATAAATGAAAAAAACTTTTAAAAATGGAAAAAAATGTGGAAAAAATGTGGAAAAGAATTCTTAAACAATGAAAAAAAATTGGAAAAAATGAGATAAATTTGTAAAACAATCATCAAAAGTAATTAAAATCAATTACGGTGTCTCTAGTTGGTGGAGACGTAACTCCCTCGCCTCGATTTCTCAACGATTCGAAGCACCTTTGATAATAATCTCGTTCCTCCGCCAACGCTTTAATTTGCAAAGCACTTTGCATATCTTTCGTTGCTGCGTCACGCGTCTGACACGGCTGACGATGAATTCCTTCTTCACTGGGCGAAGGCGAACGACCGAACCTCACATTTTTACATTTTGTGTTCTCAAGCCTTGGCGGAGGTGTTATGGCTCTTCTTCCGAACGCGACCGTCGGTGGCAACGATTTAGACGCGGATTCGTTCACTTTATGTCTGGATTTATGCGTGAGTCCTTTATGTTCCCTCACAACGGGCGGTTGAGGATGAATATCGCTCGCGAAACGATTAAAATCCCTTCGTTTAGAACACTCGGCTTTACCGTAAGTTCTTTGGATTTCGTCTAAATTCGCATCGAATCGTGCAAAATACGGTTTTTTGCCGCATTTGCACGCGCATTTGCACTCCAACGACTGCTTGAGTGACGACACTTCAGATTCAAGCTGCAATTCTTTAAAAAAAATTTAAAAAAATTAAATTAAATTAATTATTTCAATGAAAAACTAATTAATTAAATTTACTTAGTGAATTCAGTTGGGTAAGTTTGTCATTTAAAAGCGTTTTTTCATTCTCCGAACGATAAATCTCCTCTTCTCTCGCTTCGATTATTCCTTCGAGTTTCTCATTATCGCATTTCAGACTCGCGTTATCCTAAAAAAAAATAAAAATAAAAATCATCAAAAAATCAAAAACTTAATTCAAAAAAGACAATAATCTATAAAAATTGAAATAAAAAAGTAAAAAATCCAATTTAAATCGCTTTTAATTCTTACTTTTCGTACATTGCACAACTCGTTATGCAAGTTGTCAAGATCTCTTAAACTTTTTTTCAATTTCCCCTAAAATTTAATTCAACTGTACAACAAAATTCGTCAAAATATTTAAAAAAGAAAAGAAAAAATTGACCAAAACCGATCCCAAACTCACAGCAGACTCTCCAATCTCACTAACAGACGTCCTAAGAAGCTTCTCTTTATCGTCCTGAATTCTATCCGTCATATTCTTAAACTGATGCACCTCGTGCTCCAAGTTCTTATTGCGATTAGTCAACTGTTTAACGCAATTCTCAGATATATCTTTCTGTTTCAACGAATTACACAGTTGCAGTTGCAAACTCTCCAACTCATCTTCCAATTTAGAAACCTAAAATTAAAAATAAAATCACTTAAAACCCAATAAAAAGCGTCAGATCCCCGAACCTTGTCTCTAGACAACTGCAACTCCTTTTCGTGCGATGCTCGTGACATCATTTCATCAACACAAGTGGTCAAGGCTTCGTTTCTACTGAAATGTTGATTGAGCCTATCAATTTCGTTATCCCTTACAGCCAACTGTTGATGTAAATTCTCATTTGTGTATTTTAAATCGTCAACAACGGATTGTAACTCGGCTAATTCCTTCCTGAGTTGAGTTATTCGCTTGTCGGCCACTTGGAGCATATCGGCCACGTAGGGGTCATCGACGTGAACGTACGCCGGTGTCTCAGCGTGCGCGGAAGACGGCAACGAGTTTGTTATGTCCATTTTCTGACGTCGGAAAGCGCACTCGCGTCTCTTAGAGCCTGAAAAATTGCCAAAATCAATCAAAAGTCATCAAAAATTTCATTTTTTTTACCTTGCCCGCGAATTTGGATGATCGCTTGCGCCTCTTTCTCTTGTAATTGTAAAATCCTTTCGTTCCTCGAATGATTTTCCTGCTCCAATTCCCTCATTTTGTACATGTACTGCGAGTTTACGAACCGCAGATCACAATTGTCGTGCTCGAGTTTCCGAATTTTATTCCTCAGCTCTGAAATGAACAAAAACAAACGTCGAAACGGGTTTTTGTGGACGTTTTCTCGCATCGTTTGCACCTTGATTCATCGTGTCGTTGGCTTCGCTTTGCTTCATCAAGCTCTGATGCAACTGGTTATTCTCCTGCGTTAATTGCTTAATTTGCGAAGTGAATGCGTCTAAACGATTTCCGATATTCGCCTGAAAGTAAATTGAAATAATCAATGAAATGCGTAGATAATCGCGACTATTTTTGTACTTGCCGCTGCGGGTCTCGATTTGACGGGCGATCGATATGATTTTAATTTCTCGAGTTCGGCAAGTAGTTTTTCGACCAAGCACACGGATTCTGCGCTCAGGGCTTGCTTAAAGCCTAACTGGTCTAGTTTTTTACGCAGCGATCTGAATCGCATTGTTGCTGTTGCTGTCGTCGCCATCTGCGGTTTTTTGTGTGTGGTTATTTCGTCGTTTTGTTTGGTGGATGTGGAAGTGATGCGAATTCAAAACTTCAAATTCCGCACCGCCATGATTATTGTCCGCAACGCCATCTCGCGAAGAAATTTCAAACATAGTTTTTATGTGTAATAAATTAATAATCGATCGTAGAATTAAGTTATAAATAATATTAGTTTTTAAATTACCAAATAAATATGTATATGCGTATATTCATTTTCTTTTTGTAAATTTTAAGACGCTCATTTCAAATGCTATAGTTAAAACGCTGTAGTTAAAGGATGGGTAAAATTGGCGGAAATTTTGAATTATTTCCTACAAAATTTTACGTTCCCGTATCATATGAAAACCTCCCTCTTAACTGCTTCGCCGCAAGATTTTACAGATCAAATTAATTAAGATCTAAAACTTTTCAGTCAAGTTACCGGTAGATTGTTACAATAATGCCATTACGCCCCAACAATCAGCTCGCGCCTCACAGTTTGGGAAACACTGCTATAAAAAAGAACGAAGAAAATTAAACACACCAAATTCAACCCATGGTCCTCGATGTGCGTGTGGACCTGCACATCGGGTGTCTCCTTGCAGCAGTGTGGTAGGTGGTTTGCATTTTTAACACAACCTAGATGAACAAACTCAATCAACATTGAGTTTTATTTACATGCATTTTGAATTTGTCACCTGGTAGATTCTCTAAGACATTCGGGGTTTAAGCAGCGAAACTTGTGGACTTTGACCACCGGCATTTTGGTGTGAACCGGGCAGAATGGACACTTCTCCAAGTACGGGATTTTAGCCAGCCGGTTTGCCTCCTCCTGCATCTTGCTTACGATGACGGAGAGAATGCTGCGCGGTAAAGCTTTGAGCAGCATGAACGGTGAGAATTTCTGTTTGCAGTGTGGGTACATGCATGGCATCTGCAATCTGTTTAGCCCGATGTGCACTTCGGTGTGCTGCCGAATGCACGCTGTGCAAAACAAATGTCCGTCGGCGCACTCGTAGATTTCTTCGAGGAGCAGATCGTTTTGTCTAAACATGTGTCGCGTGTCATTAGGTGGTTTGTTTTTCTTGCTGTTTCGATTTTTAACTGTGGTTGAGTGTCCTTGTTTTTTAGAAATACTAAACGTGGAATGAAATGTTATTTGCAATTTTTGTTTTTAAAAGATACTTACGTTTGATTTTGTCTTCCATTTCTAGATAAAAGATCTCTGATCGGTTGCGGGCCGCAACCGATCACCGAGCTTTTCTACAAAGAGATTTTGTACATCGTACATGTACAAAATGAGGGAATTGGAGCAGTAAAATCATTCGCGGAACGAACGGATTTTACAAGAGGTAAAAAATGGAATTTTTGATGACTTTTGATTGATTTTGCCAATTTTTCAGGCTCTAAGAGACGCGAGTGCGCTTTCCGACGTCAGAAAATGGACGTAACAAACTCGTTGCCGTCATCCGCGCATTCTGCTCAAAGCTTTACCGCGCAGCGTGCTCTCCGACGTCGTGAGCGGAGCAAGATGCAGGAGGAGGCGAACCGGCTGGCTCAAATCCCGTACGTGGAGAAGTGTTCGTACTGCTCGTTTCACACCATCATACCGGAGGACAAAGTCCACAGATTTCGCTGCTTTAACACCGAATGTCTTAGAGAATCTACCAGGTGACAAATTCGAAATACATGTAAATAAAACTCAATGTTAATTGAGTTTGTTCATCTAGGTTGTGTAAAAATGCAAACCACCTACCACTTTGCTGCAAGGAGACACCCGATGTGCAGGTCCACACGCACAACGAGGACCATGGGTGCATGGATCGGAGTAGTAAAACGTCCAGCGATCAAACCATCTCCAACAACAGCCACCTTGAGAATGCAAAGCAAGAGCAGCAGCTGTTGCAACCTTTCCAACTTAAGCCGTCTTCTGCTCCGTGTCCTGCGTCCTGTTCTGCGCCGTATCCTGCTCCGTGTCCTGCGCCGATCCAACATCTGCCAAGGCCGGCGCCACCGCATCCAGCACAGAAGCAGCTACGCAAACCAAACACAAAGGTGAAAAAAACCTCCAAGAAATAACCAATTAATAAATCAAATTAAAAATCATTCGCGGTCATGTATTCTCAACAATTAATCAAGTTACGATTATACCGTTAACATGATGGCAGATGTTGAAAAATGATAAATGTTAAAGAAATATCAAATGTAGCCTACCGACATATTATTTTTGCATTTAAAAACAAGAAAAACAAAATTAAAATTTATGAATAAAAAAATATTAAGTCAAACCTTCTCTTTTCTCGTCAATACCACTTCAATTGAACCAGCTTGCTTTTCATGATACCTAAAAATAAAATACAAATAAAAACAAATATTAAAAAAAATAATTTTTTTTTAAAATTATTCTCCTTACGTAATACTTTTGTACACAAATAATTAATCACACCACGTTTGAGTCGCGGTACTTGATCAACGCTGTGTTTCCCTCGTCCCGTTATGACAGCGATCACCACCCGTCGCTCGTTACTATTCATCAATTCATCCAGTTTGATTCTCAGGATATACATTTTCTTTTTGTAAATTTTTAGGCTCTCATTTCAAATGCCATAGTTAAAACGCTGTAGTTAAAGAATGGGTAAAATTGGCGGAAATTTTGAATTTTTACCTACGCAATTTTACGTTTTAAGTTCCCATATCATATAAATTATTAATCATAAATTTTTATTTATACGGTTTGAATATGAACTGAATTTAAATAAAGCTGCAAAACTTACAAGTGTTAAGAATTAGTTTGATGATTTTGGCAGGGACAATCGCGACCACTTGGCGACCAGGTGGCAACCACTTTTTGCCCTGTACTGGCAGTGTTTGTAAGTTTGGTCTTCCGCTGATTTCATAACTCCACGTGACACTCATTAGTACAAGTTCTCATCTCAGGTCGTAGGGATAGGGAAGTTGACAACAGTTGTCACACACAATCAGCAACTCTGAAAACCTCCCTCTCACTGCTTCTCCGCATTATTTTACAGATCAAATCAATTAAGATCTGAAACTTTTCAGTCGTAAACACAACGCACTCCTGCCATGTATTTCCGGTTGTTGATAGTCAAAATACTTTAAGTTACAATTTAATAATAATTTACAATGCATGTAACTTACACAAATTGAAATATGAATAGAAAAATACTGATTTCAATCTTAATTAGCGAGCGATTTGCCGATTGGAAGCCATATTGTTTTACAACTAACAGCGTTGCATAAATATTTGTCTTGAGTTATAAAACCTTTAATCCAATCGATTGAATTTAGATCAGCAATCCAATTGCGTTTTAAATTCTCCGCAGAAGCATGTTCCATCTTCGTACATCCGTCACTGCCTCCGAAATACCACAATGCATTAATGTTGTGATGCTGAGCTAAACATTCGGCCAAGATGTCCTGATCGCCGGTTACGATATTGATGACTCCAGCCGGAACATTGGATTTTTCAAACACCTTATATGATAAAAATTTGCATTAGTTTTCTTAAAAATAAAAAATAAAAATAAAAAAACAAACAAACGAACTTTTATTAAGTTTAAAGCTGGAATTGGATTCGTTTTGTTCGGAATAACGACTACAGTATTACCAAATGCAATTGCCATGGCAACAAGAGTGGCAAAAGATAATAAGGGCCAAAAATCAGAATCCGGACAAGATATTCCAATGACTCCGATTGGTTCGTTGACCTGAATAGTTTTGTACGACGAAATTGTTTCCTAAATATATTATACATATGTAAATTAATTACTTTAAAAAGAAACATTTGTTTTAAATCTTACATTTACTTTGCCACCAAGTGTATAGTACAATGCCGCCCAGTGACGTATGGCCCTAACTGCTGCTTCAAATTCCACAAAGCTGTAAGAATAGTTGCAATTGAACTGTAGATTCTCAGCAATGTCATAGAGAATTTGTGCTCTGTTGTGGGCAATGCGTTTTGCCCAGCTGGTAAATTAAAAATTACGTTAGTATCTTCAAAAATTGATGAAAATGAAAATCTACATTCCTTAAATGCACCTTCCATTTTAATGTATGGAAATTGCACTTTTAGAATGAAAATTGTATTTTTTTTTTTATCAAAATTGCATTTTTGAACGTAATATAATACCCTATCTGGGCTTTCTGGGCTGCTTCGACTACATTTCTAATATCTTTCCGACTGCCTTCCCCTACTACAGCTACCAATTCATCTCTCCGGTTAAATATTTTCCTTGATAACTTACCAACCGGGCGTGTATGTATACCACCAATATACATTTCATACGTAGTATTAATAGTAATTCTATCACACACAAAAAATTACAATACTAGTTAAAATTTGCATTTCAAATAATCACTGTAATACCGAGGCAAATAAACTACATCCTCATCCTCAACGAATGAATATGAACATTTATTTTCATTCCATGATCCAATCGGCCTCAGATATTCATTCAAACCCTGAAAACATTAAAAACAAATATAAAACTTCATTTCAAAATTAGAAATCAATTAATTTAAAACCTCTTTTCCACCGTGTCGTCCGTAACCGCTCAGTTTGCACCCGCCAAATGGAGCCGCAGCATCGAAAACATTATAACAATTTATCCAAACTGTTCCGACTTTGAGACTAGACGCAACTTCCATTGCCAGAGCACTGTTCTCGGTAAAAACACCGGCAGCGAGACCAAAAGCCGAATTATTAGCCATGGCTATCGATTCTTTGGCAGTTCTGAAGGGAAATGCCACTAACACTGGACCTAAAATCTCTTCCGTGGCAACTACTGAACCTGGATTAATATCCGTAATTAGGGTTGGCAGAAAGTAATTTCCATGGGGAATTGTAGAAATTAAAGGCTGAAACACCTAAATAATTTTAAAAAAATTAAAAAACAAAAATTTGTAAATAAAAATTGGATGAAACCTTTGCTCCATTTTGTTTGGCTGTTTCTACGTGAGTTTTTATAATCTTCAGTTGATTTTCATTAAAAATTGAACCGAAATCCATCTTTTTATCCAACCCTTTTCCAATGCGTAATTTATTCATCCGAATTTTCAATTTAGAAATTACATCTTCAAAAATCGTTTCTTGAATCAGCAATCGGGACGCAGCAAAATTGGACTAAAATAAACAAAAATTTAATTTTTGTAGAAAAATAAATAAATAAATACCTAAATAAATAAATAATACCTGTCCATTATGAGAAAAAGCCGCAAAAACAATTTTTTCAATCAAGCTATCTCGATCCACGTTATCGAACACAATTAAAGCGCATTTCCCGTCCAATTCCAAACTTGTGTGTTTCTCACGACCAGCAACCATTTGACGTATTTCTATCCCGGTCTCAAACGAGCCAACAAACGAAATTTTTCGGACAATATTGTGTCGTAACAATCCCTCTGTAATACTTTTCTCAGTACCACTGATTACATTGAACACACCATCCGGGAATCTACATAAATAAACAACAATAAAACAGTCCAAATTTAAATTTAAAAAAAAATTATTAATTGCTTAATACCCTGAAATTCGGAACATTTCAGCCAAAAAATAAGCAGATAATGGCGTTTTGGTGACATCTTTAACTATCACTGTATTCCCGGCAGCTAAAGCTGGCGCTGCCATTTTAGCAATTTGCATTGCCGGAAAGTTCCACGAAGGTATTACAACCGTAACAGCGTGTGGTACTTCAGTTCTAGCCTTTGATTTTGTATATCGCAATTGCGCGTGTCCGGCATAGTAGTAAAACGAACGAATAATTTGTGGAATGTCGAAATTTTTCACTTCGTTGATTGTTTTACCCGTCTGCGTACATTCTACAACGCTGAATAATTGCTGGTGTTTTTGAATGTTCCTTGCGAGGCTAAAACAACGAGAAAAATTCAATATTTTATATTAATTATCACCCGTAATCAACGATTGATTAAAAGATTATATAACACCGATATAAAAGTCTGGCTCTTGTTTCGCCCACGTTCGACCATGATTGAAATGCCTCGTGAGCGGATTCGACAACTTCTTTTATATCATTTTCCTTCGGTTCCAAAACTAACGCAATGCAAGCATCATCACTCGGATTTTTAACAGAAAAAGATTTTCTTTCGCTTGGAACTTTCATCTCTCCATTTATGAAAAATCCAAATTTTGGATTAAGTGCCAACCAATCCTGCAGTTGATACGATAAAAATTATTAAAGATTTTATAAAACTTTTAAATAAATTTACGCATTACCTTAACTAATGAACCACTTTCTAATTTCTCTACATAGTCCATGTTTAGGAAAATATCCCTCGCATCACTCACAGTTGCTAAATTAGCAGCCATGATTTCGAATTTCCCTCTTGATGTTGTGACACGTGACAGTACTATGATGGGGGGGGAGGGGGATTGTGATTGGGTTTTTCTCCCATTGGCTGAGCCTCATTATTACTCCTAACTACAGACTGTGTACTGCCACCAGGATAAGTAGTTTTGTATTTTTTTAATTTTTTGATTATTATAATGATTAAAATAATTTAAATTTATTTGTATATTATATTAAAATGTTTTTTCCATTCATAAAATTATAGTGAGTTCGAGAGTTCGTCCTACGATGAAGATCACGAATTGCAGTTCTCGTGATCTTGAATTTGTTTGTGACGTCATATATTATCAAAACTATGGAGTCGATAGACAAAAGCACAGACCAGAAACGGCTTACCGTGATCGTTTTCATGGTTTTCATGGTGTTCTCTATTTTTTTGTTCAAATATATTTTAACATATTTTTTTATCTGTCACAAACTCACAATCCAAATTAAATATCTTGCGACTTTCTTATCCTTCGTTAGATTTGTTTGATATTTATAATTTTATTCTTTTGTAAAGTTATTCCCACTCAAAAATTACTCGAACGACTTAAATAAATATTTTAATTCAAAACATTCAACTGTTTTTTATTTTAACATTAAATACCTTCCCATACTTTATTTAAAAAAAATAAATAAACATGTAATTCAATAACACAACAAAATAGCGTATTCAATAACATAATATAATATTTTTATAGTATTCCGAGTTGAAATTAAAAATCTAAAATACCGGTAATTAAATATAAAATAGAATCCATATTTTAAAAAAAATAATAATAATAACAATAATAATAATAATTGTCCAATAAAACACACGGAAAACCCACTTGATTAATTTTTTATTCAAATTTTTCCACTCTTAAAACATGATCGTGCCAAAAAGGCATGACGTCACACATGATGTCATGCTCGCAGCAGAAGATCGATTGAGCACATGAAGAGTAAGCACATAAAGGCTGGAACGTTGCAGTAGCATTGCCGTGCTTTGCTCAAACCCAAGCGAGTCCAGACACTCGAACCGAATGAATCGACCAACAACGAATCATCCACTATCCACTGGATTAATTTTTCAGTTTGGTAAGTCATCCGAATTCTTTTGATTTAAAATTCCAACATTTTGCGAGCGAAGATGCGAGTCCGCCGCACGTATTGCAGAAAAGCCGACTCTATAAACCCCTAACAACAAATTCTCACAAAATCAAAAATACAAAATTTACACACACAAAAAATAATAATAATAAATTAGAATAGTGTAACAACCAACTGTAACTCTTTCACCACTACACAAATAAATCGAAAATTCTATGTTTGGATGAGTGTTGTTTGGTAGCCATGACTACAAGAGAAATGTCTCTTGGCATATTGACAGAAGAATAACAGTTTTTCATATAAAAAAAAACATTACACAGAATAACTAAAAATCTAATCATATTTCCCCTCCACCAATACACAAATAATTAATATAAAAAAAAAATTTAATTTTTTCAAAAAAAATATTACAACATATTGATATACATCCACGAATGTCCAGTCACTCTATACATAAGAAAACCAATACAGGACCTATGACTCACTCCAATAACAGTTCCAATAACAATCCTTTTTGCTAAGTATTTAATTTGCAAGTGCAACACGAAACCCTTCATCTCAAATAACTTCAAGATGATGCAAAAGAGCTGTAATTGCACTGCATTTCGATGGAAAAATGCATTGAAATGAAAATCCGTCTACGAGTAACTTTAAACTCTGACATGACAAGTAAAAAAATAAATAAAATAAATAAAACACTCAAATCCAAACGTGGTATCAAACTAAAGAGCCACTTGAATTTTTCCTTCCATTCCACTCATTTCCAAGAGCCGTAAAGACGATAAAACCCTTTTTATCTGGCTACTAAGACACCCCGTGAGGGCAAACACATCCATCAGCTTCAAGCGTTGGATATATTCCTTTTTTTCTGCTGACCAACACCTCGTTTGCTCGCGTGGCTGCTTCGCTACATTTTCTTAAAATTCGCACACGTTTTTCGATCATTTCTCTCGCGATGGGACGAGATGTAGCGCAAAATAATCGCGTAAATATTGACTTTACATTACGCTGGGGAAAGGCAGGTGTTGGTAACCACAAAAGAACGGTTTATTGTACATGCGTGGGTGTGGTTGCACAATTTACAAAGGGGAAATGTGTATTTGAAATCTGGAATATTGGGAAAAAGGGTGTATATAAATATACAATGTATACATGTGTCGATGATTTCTAGATGTTTCTCAAATCGGAAAAAAAGGTTTTCCATTCGGGTGGTTGCCCCTTTGCAACAGTAATGCCCTAGCAACCACAGATGCGAGGGTTGCTTAGCAACCGGAGAGTAGTGTTAAGCGAAATAGATAACTCCTTAAAAACAAGGTGAATTGCAATATTTATTTTGTATATTTTAAAAAATTGTTTAAAATATTAAATTGTGTTGGGAAATATTGGATTTGTGGTCAATATTTCATCTTTAGTGCGGGTTTTAATGGTTAATTGATCGATATTGCTCGTATTGTAGTCAATAATTCATTCTGATGTTGAATAGAAAAGAATTTCGAGTTTATTATTAAACGATATAGGAAATACTAGCGACTGTTGTCCATTCTATGAAACCTACAGGAAGAAAGAAAGATTTTTTTTTGTGTGAGTTTTGAAGGTTTTCTTCTGGTATTTCTGTTCTCAAATGTCATCCAAACAAGTTATATTTCAATTACATTTATTTTTTTCCTCTTCCTTTGCTTTGAACATTTCTGAAAGAGATTTTCATCATTTATCGATTACATTATCTGCGATGAAATCAGAATGCTCCCATGGAAACATCATGGATTGTCATCATTAAGTTAATTTTACCTTTGTAGTGTTAATAAGCGAATTACTCCGCAGAAATATTAATAAAAATAAATTGTGGACGGAAAATTATTCCCAAAATAAAAAAAAATAAAATAAAATAAAAAAAAAAATTTTGGCGGATTGCCTTAATTGATCAGCAAAAATATTCCAGGTCTATTAAATATTTAGAGCGTAACCTTTCTTTTAGCTATTTTATACAGCGCCGTTCGTGTTGGGTTGCACCTCTACTCAAATTTTTATTTACTCGAAAAACCGACGTCAATATCGCGTCAGAGGCATTTCTGGGAAAAAAACGGAAATATTTGATAATATACTCGCATCATCCAGGATGGTAATACGAGAAAGCGAAGCAAATGCACTTTCAAACCCAATTTTGACCCGTTTCATTAGGCATGCCTCACGATACCTCAAACCTAACCAAAAACATTCCTCTTTTCGCAGATGAACTGCTTCAAAATTAACCGAGCACTGAATTAAAAGGAGCAAAATGAAGTTCACCACAAACCTATCCACTTTTTTCATCACCTTTTTCATCTCTTCTAACCTCCAAATCACAGCTCAAGGTTGGTCAAATCATTTAATCGCTCAAAAAACACAATTAAATTAAATTAAATTCCCTAGGCATAGACAACACCACAAACGTTGAACCACTCATCAATTCAACATTCGAAAATGCTCCATCCAGCGAGCCGCAATTGACATCCACAGCCAGCAATCAGCAAGCAACGTCCACTGTCCACTTGACAGACGACCCCCAATTCTCAACGACAAGTTCGAGCAGTGCAAAACAAGCGTCTGTATCCAATTTGCCTCCACTCCCTCCGAGCCAACAAACCACTTCAACCGCCGCAACCAACACATCTGGAAACGATTCCTCCATGTGGTCACACTCACCGTCCACTCCGCCCGAGCAAACCACGTCTCAAATGACCAACCAAACCGACAACTACCAAAACAACGCCACGAATTCAACCTTTCAACTCGAACCAGACTCTACACCACTAGATCCGTCACTCAACGCCACAGAGACGCCGAGTGTCACTTTAATCTTGCCCACCGACGGCCAAAACGTGTCCACTTCAAACGCCCCCACCAACACCACCGACGTGGACGAAAACGGCTCCACCACGTCGTTCCAAGTAGTCGATAACAACAGCACCGCGCCGGAAAACAACACGGAGATGGAATTAAACGTCACGTCGGTGCCCGAAACGGTTTCCGAATCGGTTTCCGCGAACGGAACGAGCCCGTCGACGAGAAACAGCACCGAAAGGTTCAGCGACGTGGACGCCACTCCACTGCACGAAACCGCGTCCATGACCTCGTCCAGCGTGTCCTTTTCCCCGGAAGCCGAGACCACGACGAGCAAACCGCGAGCGAGCACCAAGAAATGGTTCATGCTGCAGTTCATGGGCAATTGCACCGAGATGGCGCACAAGTTCGAAGACTTTAAGAAACAAATCCACGAGAAAATCCTCTTGAAAGCCGGCATTCCCGACCACCAGGTGACTCTGAACGCCATCAACTGCACCAACTCGTTCCTGCTCAACGTGAGCGTGAGTCCCGAGTCGGCGGGACAGTTGTCGCAGTTTTTCAGCAACCTCGAGTCGACCGCCAACTCGAGCAACAAATTCCGCATCAGCAACGAAACCTACTTGCTGAACGTGGTCAATTCGGTCGGGGACAACGCCTACCACCAGCCGCCGGAAGTGACGCTGAGCAGCAAGCACACGGACATCGAATTCGTCATTTACGTGGCGCTCGGCTCGGCTTGTGTGTTTCTTTTGTCGCTCGCCGTCATCCTCGTCGCGTGCAAATACTGCCGGTCGAAGCCGTACAAAAGCTTCGATTTGAACGACATCTCGCACCTGAGTCTCGGCCTCGAAGATTTCACTCTCACGAGAATCCCGCGACCGAAATCGACCAGCATCTACAACGACTTTGGAACGAATAAAAACCAATACAGTCCGATCGACCAGCAGGGCAGCGGCAACGGAATGGTTCACTCGTACGACACGAGTGTCGTCCCGCTCGAAGATGCGCCCAATTTTAAGCCCGAGAACGACACGGAGCCGCGAATCGTCGGTAAAAGCACGCAGACGACGCCGACAAATCACGAGTACGAAGAAATCGACGTCAAAGCTGTGAAATCGACGGAAAATCTTCATTCGGCGCCCAAGCCTGCGAGCAAGCAGTGGGGCGTCGACAATGCTTCATTTTCCACTCCTTAAGAAATGCCAATTTTTTCGTTTCTCTTTTCTTTTTTTTTCTTTTTTAAAATTAAATTAAATTGATTAGAATTTTTATGAACTAATAAAAATAAAGTAAAGATATACGAACACACTTATATATCTTTTCCGTGGATTTTTAAAGCTGTGGAAATGTAAATTCATCTCTAGTTCATCTCAGGAAGAGTTCGAGGTCGAGTCTCCATAAGAGGCCCATTGTTTGGTCACAAATCTTTATTAATGCATTATTACGTAATTTTTCCCGTTTATATCACTTTGTGTGAAAAATTGTAGTTTTTCTGATTTTTTTTTTGGTCTTGTCGACTATTGGATTTTTATTTTAATTTTTAATTTTAATTTTTGTAAAAATTAATTCTCTTTTCCATCGGCTGTGATTTTTCTCACTGTTTTAATCTGAAAAATTCCACTCAATTCTATTTCGTCTATTTAAAAAATATTGGAGTTTGGTGTTGTGCTAGATTAACCCGATACGGTATGTATACGTAGTGATGTGTTAAATTCATTAAATTCTTGAAACTTTTTTCCAGAAACTTGTTATAGTTTGTTACATATATTCAGGGCAAAATGATCACATGATTTGTCAGAATCCTGTTGTAATAGAAGTAAATAAATTAAATAAATAAATAAACGAACATGTCGTCATTTAGAGCAGCACCTGGTGACAAAAAAAAACAAACGGTTAATAAAATTTAAACTTAAAAACGAAAAAAAACAAATCTACGAGGATGTTAAATTTAAATACGAGCGATTAGTTTCCAAAAATAGGAAAAACCCCAGAAAATCCAGAATAAAGATAACTAACGACGACTATAAATTAATCAATATGAGTAAAGACTCACTTTGTCACGAGACGTCGCTATAATGGCGATAATTCATGGCGCTTGTGTCGATACATCAAGACTAGGCGGAGCATTGTGAATTTTTGGCGAAGACTGGAGCGCCAACGACAATAAATGACCCGATTCAAAATAAGCTCTGGACGAGGTCGATAAGAAGAGAAAAAAGTGCACAAGGCGATCTCAATGTCACTCTCGCACTTTGACGAAAAGAGCGGAATTGTGCCGTGCGAAACTGAGTGGGGCCGATGGTGGCAAACGGTGGCCGAGGTGAGTTTCGAGATTGATCTCGAACCAGGCACCCGAGCTAAGGATGTGAAAGTGCACGTTACACCTACATTTATCAACTGTTCCGTCAGAGGAAAACCTGTAGTCAGGGTATAATAACTATTAATAACTATTTCGCCCGATTTTTAACGGATGATTTCTTTTCTAGGGAAATTTATTTCGGACTGTCATCATGGATGAAACAGTGTGGACGATAGGTAAAAAAATTTCTGGAAAACCCGTTTTGTTGGCCATAAAATGACAATTTTTGGCCTGAGAATTATTTTTTTTAAAATAAAAATGTCTCTTTCACTTAATTTTCCTTAAAATGACAATTTTTGCACATCATTTTACATTATTTGTGCTATTTGCTCGATATTTCAGAAAATCAAAACCAACTTGTAATTCAACTCGTTAAAGTTGATCCAAATTCTGAAAAACCGTGGTCGTCGTTACTGGAAGGACGATACATCCCCAACGAATGGGTTTTTCAAGAAATGCGAAAGAAATTGGACCTGGAGAAATTCCAAATCGAGGTAGGTTTAATCAACTTTTAATCAAACCAAAACAAACAATTTCTAACATCGTAAAACACTTTAAACAGAATCCAGGATTCGATTTCAGCGATGCAAAACTCTCGAAATGCTACGACACCATCGATCCCAACGAAGGACAAAAGTGAACGAAACAAACCCAAAATTACACAAACTACACTAAAAATCCTACTCGTGGGACAACTTTGTTCGTTGTTCCTTCAAAGAAGCGAACTTCCTCGCCCAAGTCTTAACCTGGTACTGCAAATTCACTAAATTATGCCGTTTGCACAACTCGATTAAATAAAAAGCACTTTCCATCGGATCGGGAAAAGTGTCCACCTAAAAACACACAAAAATGATAGAAATAGAAATAAATAAATCTAAATTCAACTTACCTCGGTGTTGCGGTTCAATTCTTTCACGATGCGACTTTTCTCGTCTTGTAAGACCGACAAATTCATCTCCTTCACCGAATACCTTTCGTCGCAAGGCAACGAAAAATCGATCAAATCGCTTTCGTCGCTTTCGGACGACAAAACTCCTTCCTCTTCGGATATCTGCAGCGTTTCCTCGTAATCGAGCGTCTTTTCCGTCACGTTGCTCGCCGCACTCGAGCTTTTCGACAAGCATTTGAGCGGCAATTGCAGCGAGCTCGTTTCGCTTTTATCCTGGCTCGATTTCGGCTCCAACTCTTTCGACTTCGCCATTATGTTGATGATCGCCTTCTGCGTGCACGTCAATTCGCTTTTCAACACGTGGAATTTCGCCTGAGAATCCACCAGCAAATTGGCGATCAAGTGATGCACGATCAAACTGTTGATGACATTCTCCGCATTTTTAACGAGCGGAACGTGCATGTGCGCCTCCTCCGCCTCGTCGATGAAATTGAAGCTCTCGCCGCTCAGCAGCGTCGAATCCGGCGGATTAATGTCCACTTTGCAGTTGTCGTCCATCAGATAATGCAAAACTGCGAGGCTGTAATAAGCGCGAATCGATTGGCACGCGGTCGAGTATTCGAGATGATTGATTTCGGCGTCCCCTTCGCCAAACGGGAGACACCCGCCCAAGTCGAGCACTCCGCTCGGAAGCAGCATGCGAGAAAGCACGAGGAAAGTGTGTTTGTGAGCGCCGTTGTGGCACAAATCGAACGCCTTCGTCAGGTATTTCAATCCCGACAAATAATCGCTTTCCACGTACGATAAAAGCGCGCAAGTGGACAAAAGACTTATTTGAAGCAAAAGCTACGAATATACATAAATAACATTAAAAAATTATCAAACATTGCGTATAAAAATGTTACTTGACTGTACGTGAGAGCTGCGCCATTAATATTAATCCTTTTCTCTAAAAACTCCCTCATCAGAGCGGTAACTTCCACGTTCGTAAGCGTCAAATCGTTTCTAGACGTCCACGTATCCATCACGTACTGTATAAACGGTCTGCCGTCGAATAAACAAGGTTTCCAAATCGAAAGCGAGGCGAGATTTCGATCCGGTTTCAATTCCCACATCGTCTCGTCGCCGGTCGAGTTCCTAAACAACGGGTGGAGACATTGATGAACCTCGGCCACGTAATTAAACACCTACAAATAAAAAAATAAAAACAATTTAATAGTAATTCTTCGCACATTTCCAAACAACAAACTTCTAATGTCGGATGCTCGTCGATAATCTCGGCCACGGGCGCCCAATTATTCCGGAGTAAAAATTCCATAACACTCTGCTCGGCGAACTGCAGCGCGTTCGTCCGATCGCCGCTCAATTTGGCCAAGTGCGCGGCGACTTTGAGCGAATTCGGATCGCAGCGAAGCGACAACGTCTTGCTCGCGCTTCCCAGATCGCCCTTCCCCACGCAACACTTGGCCGCCAATTCGTAATTGCCTTCTTTCGTCGACTGAACATCCCACTCGCTCAACAGCTCGTTGATGACCGGGTCGTCGGGCGACAGTCTCACTTTGGCCAGAGACAGCGCTTCCCTGTACATTTTCTTCTTGCGCAGCACGTCGATCGCGCCTTCGACCTCGCCAACCGCGATTAAGTAGAGGATGGCGCGGTTGATTTGCCCTTCCTTGATTAATTGGTCGGCGAACGAGAAACACGCCTTCTTCCAGAGCGACAGCGACCCGAGCGGCGCCAACGACACGAGCCAGTCGCTCAGTTGGTTGTGCTCGGTCGCCAATTCGATGGCGTTTCCGATGTTTCCTTTCCAGATCTCGAGTTGGAGCGCGTACTCGAGGTTGTCGTGCTCTTTGTGGTAGTTGGCTTCGGTTTTCAGCAGCCGGAAAGTGTCCACGCGGTCGGAAAACCAACCCAAGTGGGACGCGTCGCCGCTACCGAATCGGATGTCTTTCGCTTCGTTCGACGAGCGATCCGCGAGCAACAGAATGTCGTTCAACGACGACATGCGCCCGCGGTTGTCTAATTGCGCCGACACGGGGAAAAGCGATTTAAACGGTCGTTTCTTCTTCTTCCGGTTCGCGAAATCTTCAAAAAAAATATAAAAAACCATCAGAAAACACAATCGAATCAATAGTTTATTAACTACCACTAATTAACATAAATAAAAAACTTAATTTTAACCTTTAACCGACGGCGCCGTTGTGGTTTCGGATTCTAAATTGAGAGACGAACAACTACCGAAAATATTCTCGTCCTGTTCTTCGAGTTTGCTATTTTCCGCGACCGCTACAACTGCCCCATTTAACTTATCCGTACCATTCTCTTTACACTTTGTTATTTTCTCCTGCAGTAGCAACTCTTCCCGTTTGAGCTGCAACAACATTTGAATTTCCGCCATCGCGTTTTCGTTCGCCGACACTTCCGCCGGCTTCGCTTCGTCCGTCGCTTTCTTTTTCTTGCTTTTCTTCGCCTTGCACCCGATGTCTACTAATAAAAAACAAAGAAAATAATCAAAATAATTAAAAAGCGCTCTCCCGACGTACATTCGGGCGGCATTTTGTGCTCCTGCTCGCTGATGATCCATCGCTGAGCCGTGCTGTCTTCCCCGCCCGTGTAAATCACGTCGGGGTCGAGCGGATTCCATTCCACGGCGAAAACCCGGCCGGAATGACCGCGGAAGTTGGCAATCCCCTTGCTGCGAATCACGTCCCAAACCTGCGCCGTTCCGTCGTAGGAAACCGACGCCAAATGACCGCACATGTGCGGGCTCCAATTGAGAGAAACCACGCGCAGTTTGTGACCTTCTAGTTTCCGCGAACATTTGGTTATGATCGCTTCGTCTTCGTCCACGTTCTGCGCGCCTGAAATAGACGACAAACATCAGCAAAAATGTCGAATTAATCGGATTGTGTGCACAAAACGGACCTACGTGCGCATCTAAATCGTAAACCGAGATGGAAGAATCGTTGGACGAAGCCGCCAACCAGAATTTCAAAGGAGAGTCGTTGGTTTCGTGAGTGCTCGTCGGATGCCATCGTAAACACTGAATAAGTTTCCTGATTTCCACGATGACCACGAGACGTTTGACGGATGGCATTTTGTACACTTCAATCGACCTATAATTAATTAATTAATTAATTAATATTTAGCACAATTTATCATTAATTCAAGACGTACCCGTCGTCGTTTCCAATCGCAATTAACGTTAAACTATCATTCCACGTTATTTCCGATCGTAATGGAAATTTTTGCTGCAAAATAATTCGACAAATTAATAAAAATAACCAAAAAACAACAAAAAATAAAAAATTTCTTTACAAAACTTCGTACCAAATGTGGATTACATCTCTCGATAATCGTATTCAAATCGTGACTAGTTTTTTCGTCTTTTAAGTCGTTCGGATGAGTCAAAATCAGCCCATTACCGCAAGAATAAACGGCCAGTTTGGACGGTTTAATTTCACCGCTGTCTAAATAAATTAAAAAATTAAAAATTAAAAAAAAAATAAATAAATAATTAAATAGAATACCAACCATTATTATTATCAGTGCACGGTACACCCCAAACAACTGTATACACCGTTCCCTTGTGATTGCTATTCGCAATAAATGGCGGCCTAAACACCAAACCCATTAACAAACACTTCCAAAACGCGATAAAAACATTAAAAAAAACCATTACTTGTTACTCAAAACATTATAAATTCCAACCCGTCCTTCGTCCGTCCCAAAAGCGAGTCGTCCTTCCATCTTCGGATGCCAAGCGACCTAAAATTCAATCCAATCAATCATTTATCCCGAATTATCCTTCGAAAATCACAACCAACCGTCGTCACTTTGCTCCGAAGTCCTTGCCAGAAGCACGACACGCTGTAGGAACCGGCGGACAACGAAGTATTCCAAACGCGGATTATATTATCACCGACGGCCACCGCTAAGCGACTCGAATCCACCGGTGAAAAGTGTAAACCGTACACGAACCCACCCAAAGTGGCGACCGAATGAACGCTCTTTTTAGCCGCCAAATCCCAAACAATAATCTAAACAAAAAATAATAATTTAAATCGATAAAACATCCCAATTTAAATTGATCAAATACTTGTCTGTCCATCGATATTGTGCACGCCATCGACTCAAACCCGGAAATATTAAAAATGCTTCGGTTGTGCGTCGGACATTCCTTGTTACACACAACTTCCCACTGTTGTTTCGACGATTCCTTCGATAAATTCAGCGATAACAACTCGCCACTGTGAAATAAATCAATTAAAACTCGTTATTTTATTTATTTTATTAATTTTTCTTAAGAATCTTACTGATAACCGGAGCAGAATAGCGTTTCCAACTCGCTGCACCAGTAAAGCGTCACCCATAATCGACTTTTAACGTGATCGTCCTGATGTCGCGAGCGATAACTGGACGAATATTGCGGTATTTTATGCGTCGTGACGAGTTTTCCCTCGGAAACGTCCCATCGCCGGACCGTGGCATCTTTGCCGCCAGACGCTAAGAATATTTCGTTCAAACCGCCGGTGGTGAACCACGACAAACTCTGGATTTCGTCCTCGTGGCGTCGCAAAAGATGCACATGCGCGGGTAAATTCAAGGCGTGAAGAACCAAAATCAAACCGTCGCGAAATCTATTTCAAATAATTAAAAATTGATTAGAAATTAATTCCTAAACGGTGAAAAAGAAAAAAAAATTACCCAACGGCGAGGACGTTTTTGTCGTACGGCGAAAACGTGATGACAGAAACTTGTCCCGATTTGTGAATTTGATATTTCTTAACGCCCCCATTCACGTATAGACAAATCGTTCCTTTTTCGTCGCCGCTTCCGATCAAATCGTAATTAATCGGCGACCAATCGACGCACGTGACTTTGGCCTGAAAAATTCATAGAAATTGAATAAAAAAATAGAAAAAATTGCGACATTTCGTTTATTTTACTTGATGTCCGTGGAACTGCTTTAATTCCACTTGGTTGTTGACGTTCCAGATGGTTACGGTTCCCGTTTCGGACGCACAGACTAATTCCGTCTGACTCGGCGCAAAGCGGACACCGACGACGCGGTCGTTGAGCGTACGTCCGTTCAAAACGCCGGTGTACGTCGGTGGATTTGTCGTTAATTTTAGTAGCGCGATATTTTGCTTGATTCCGAACGCAAAAAGGCCATCGGCCGTACAGTCGCTGACCCTGCTGCAATACCAGTTGGGCGAAGGAGCTAAACCGATTCCTCTCATGATGAAGTGCTAGAACTTGTTCTACTCATTCGCAGATCGGCGCCATTGAGCGCTGTTGCCATCTGGCGGCGTAAGTTTCAATTTCGGCACAAGAGCGGTAAATTTGAAAGTGGTTTTTTATTTATTTTTCAAAAAATTGGATGTGTCCTAAGTTAGTTTTACCTAGGGTTTTAATTCCATTGCAGCTGCAGCTAAGTCCGTTATACATGTATGTAAATGTATACTTAACCTAATAGGTATAATAACTATTAACAACTATTTATTTTTTTATAGAATAATTTTTTTACATAATCTTTCATTACTATTTCATAGAATAATTTTTGTACATAATTTTTCATTATTATTTCATAGAATAACAATTTTTGCACCTCATATTCCATTACTTTTTGCCAATTCATTACTCATTCGTAGATCGGCGCCATTGAGCGTTGTTGCCATCCCGCAAAAACCCAAAACTTGTTACTCAACACATTATAAATTCCAACCCGTCCTTCGTCCGTCCCAAAAGCAAGTCGTCCTTCCATCTTCGGATGCCAAGCGACCTAAAATTCAAACCAATCAATCATTTATCCCGAATTACCCTTCCAAAATCACAACCAACCGTCGTCACTTTGCTCCGAAGTCCTTGCCAGAAGCACGACACGTTGTTTAATTTTTGCAATTTACAAAATTAGGAAATCTTTATTCCAGGCCAGTCCTACTTTGTAAGGGAAACAGTCCAAAACAGGTGGTAAAAGTTGAAATATTTAAATGAAAAGAGTGCGCATACTATATTAATGGCAAAACCAAAATTCTCATGTTTGCACCAGGAATTGTTCGAAACCAGACAAAACATAGATAAAATATGGAAAATAAATAAAAATAAAATAATTTAGGAAAAAAATATAAGATTTCAAGAAAGAGTGAAAATATTTAGCAAATGCAAAAACCGACATTTGTAGACTAAAAATGGACATTTTTAGACTAAATTTTTTTACATTTTTTAATGAAAAAAAATTAAAATTAAGGAAAGTCTGTTTGTGAGCGCTGTTGTGGCATAAATTGAACGTCTTGCATTTATGACCTGAGAATTTTTTTTTTCTCCATAAAAATGTCTTTTTTCACGTAATTTTCCATTCACGTATAGACAAATCGTTGCTTTGTCGTCGCCGCTTCCAATCAAATCGTAATTAATCGGCGACCAATCGACGCCCGTAACTTTGACATTGAATTTTTCATTCAAAGAAATTCAATAAAAAAAATACAAAAGAATCGTGACATTTGATGTCCGTGTAATTTATTAGATAGAGATCGTAAATGGTATAATTTTAAATATGTTGTTGTGACCTCGAATGTCACCTTTGCAAATGAGATACAACGGGTTGCCACAACGGGTCTTATCAAAACCTGAATATTCTTCTAATATTCTAAACAAATAACTTCCCAAATGAGGAGAAATATTAATGTTTAAATTAATACTCCTTCTCAGACTAAACTCACTAAAATTGACTACTTAAATCTGGTTTGGCTAATAAAATACACTTTACTTGCTTGAAATGAATATTTGTTATTTATTCGGGGAAAAATTGGGTTAATTATACAAATAATGCGTAATTTAAACAATACTACTTCAAATAATCGAAATGTTAGTAATACGGAAACAATAAAACTTCTCCCGCGACGTGGCTGGCTTGCAACGTCGTGGCTTCGTTACTTCTTCTTGATTGTTGCAAATGGCAACAACGCAACTTGCAAACGGCGAGAATAGTGCCGGGATATCCGGAAAGGACGTGCTTTTCGCACTTTTCAACACTACTCACGCTTCTGCAAACTCTCCTCCTCGGCGGCTGGCTGTTCAGGTAATTTCTCGGGCCTGAGAAATTCCGTGGCGGCTGGTCGTCGTGGTTCGTCTCGGGCGGCGTCTCGCAATTCGGGTCCCGCGGTGGTTCCGTCGGCTGCGGCGATGTCGTCCGTCTCTCGTACGTCTCACACAGTAAATCTCGTATCGCTACTCGATTTCTTCTTGATTAAACGCTCAAGGAGGCGCCCGCTTGTTAAAGTCCAAGGCTAAGACTCCCTTGCTCTGAGTGCAAAGATAAACTCCCAAATTGTTACACACAATTTGGCTACAAAACTCCACTGAAATCTCAGCTCAAACTGGCTGTTTGAGCAAGATAAATCTAGCTATTGAATCCCAAATAGCAAGACAAAATCTAGCCAAAGAATCCCTTTTGGCAAGATGAAACCTAGCTGCTTAACCCTATCAGCAAGGTGAATCCAAATTCCTTTGGTGCAGGATAATCACAATCATATTATTACTGGGTTTGTAGAAACACTGGAGCAAAATATGACATGACTGGTACTGGTGAAAAGGAGACTTGAACTGAAGTTGTGGGAGCAATTTCTCCCAGAACTCCTAGGTGAATTGCACCACAACTCCTTATGTGAATTTAGATTGCGCCATAACTCTTTATCCGGGAGCAGGATGCACATCCTGTGCACCATCCAGGGCTGGTTGCTGTGGTGATTTTGCATCACCTGTTCTCCTTGCTCAATGTGGTGCAATATTAAGTATGATTGAGAGAATAAAGAAATTAGTCTTTTTTATATAAGAAATAAAACATCAAAATATTTATTCTTTTAGATACAGCATAATGATATTTGGAAAAACGTGATGATTGCTCTGGAATTCTCAATTTTCTCTGTCCAATAAATATTAAAACACTTGGAAAAACACGATAAAGCACACAAATTATGATAATAATATTAAATTGTTCTTTTCAAATCACTCAGTGACCATCATGGCCACTGCACTTCCCCTCTTTTTGCATTGATGCGCCATCCAAATTTTCTCTTCACCAAACCGCTTAGCCCTCCGGACTAAGGGTAGCAGTGGCATTTTCTGCTCTCACTAAACTGCCTTTACCCTGGGGAATGGCGGCAGTGGTGGCCGTTCTTCTTCCGACACCGAAAATTTCGGCAAACCCACTGTGGGTCCCGACTGCACTCCCGTGTTAACGTGCATCCAAACGCCTTGGACGTGCGCGATCTTATCGATTAGGTTAATGTAATCCATTTCAAACAACTCCCTACGGCTTTTTGGCGGGCGGTGCGCAAATACCACTCTTTGCCGTTGGGTCGGGTTTCCGGGCTCTCTCAAGGCTCGCTCCAGCCAGGCGAAGGCTTCCTTGCACAGCTTCGGGTTGAAAATGAGAAGCGTGCGTGTCCCTCGCCCAAATTGCAGCCGAGGATAGTGACGGCGGATCTTCCCGTAGTTGTCGTTATCGCTTTTCTGTCGGGGCTTAATTTCTGCTGACTCGGCACACTCTCGTGTGGGATCCTGACTTGAGGTTGTGGTCTCCCCGCTTTGGTGGCTAAGCTCCAACCTCGACAGATGAGGCACCACATGATTCCCCGCACCGGCTGATCCATACCCCTGCTCATAACTTGAACATGATGCGAATGAGGTTTCCAACCTTGTGGAGGTGGAGGAGGCCAAACTTGACGTCCTCACCGGTCGCCATCTTGTTTCGGACCCCGCTGGCTGAACATTTGGCATTGGTCGCCCCCCAAAAGTCTCGGAGTCCCTCCTTAGTTCCATCTCTTCTCGGCGCAGATCCCACTCGTGTCGCAGCCTGACAAAGCACTGATCCACGGTTTCCCCATTCTCCAAGGCTCTCAAAATAAGATTACTTCGCAGCAAGACCGGATCGTACAGTACGGAGAGCCAATTCTCCAACTTCTCCTCGGTCATGCCCAAGTGTGTGCCCCAAAGTAGACTCGCGGCTGTGAAGGCGTCTTCATCCGTTGTAAATACCCCGGGGAAAAGAAGTCTCTGCTGGGCCGGAATTGTTAATTTTTGGAATTTTTGCAATCGCCTTTGGGTTTGCTCGTTTAAAGGCCACTCAACAAATTCTTTTGCTCGTCGAATCAAATCGGCCTGCGCTTCTTTCAATTGCGCTTGCTGATAAAGATCCAACCTTTCCTTAAACTGTTCCAATATTGCCGCTGGGAACCGAAGACAGCAGTCCCACAGGTCGTAGTAATGTTTATCATAGCCCTCCACTGGCCTCATTGCCATGTTGCTAGAGTAGTTCATGACTGCCGTATCCGGCATGGGGATCGAGTGGTCCATCCTCTGAACTTCCCCTACCACGGGCTCTGTGTGTGGATGCTTGTCTTTCACTCGCACTTCCTCTTTGGCTTCCAACTTGGTAAACTCATTTTTCCGTTTTAGGTGCAACATGTTTGATTCCACTTTTGGTTCGAGAGTCCCTGAACGAGGCGGCGGTGGTAGCGATGCACTCCATATTATCGGCGATGGGATGCTCCGCACTGTCTCTGGTTCTCCACTCTTTGCTCGCGACTCTCCCGATGGCCGTCTGCTCGCGGTTGACCTCATGTCAATGTCTTCATTAACGTCCACGGAAAGGAACTCTTCCTCTTGACTGGCCCGCACCAATGAAAGTGGAGAGACTTTACGATCCACTCTGTACTGCGACAATACTTTCCACTCAACGTCTCTGGATGTGGACTCCTGTGGGCGCTCTTGATAGGTGCCGCTGCTCCCCTGCCAATGCTCGGTGTTTTGCTGTTCCGCTTGCTGCAGAAATTCTGGCGGTATCGGCACAGGAATGTAGTCTCTGTCTAGAACTCCAACCATTTTGAGCTGATGCAGCTTATACTGTGTTTGCCTGTAGTAGGGTGGTAATCGGTACGTCCCGTCTTCTAATTTCCCGCCTGTTTGCTCATATTCCTGCTCCTCCTGGAGGTACTCTTCTGCAACTTGGTGCATGTTGGTCCTGAGCTTTGCCATGATTTTCTCCTGGAATTCTCTCTTGTCGGTTTCCGGACGGAGGAATATTTCTAAATCCTCCAACTCTTCTTCTGTTAGAGGGAATGCCTCCTGTAGCATCTTCGACCCAAATGGCCCTGGCGGGTCATCTGCCCAAGCGATGACTCGTAGTTCCTCTCTCAATTCTCCATTTGTGCATTGAGCCAACCTCCTTTTGGTCCCAAATCTTTTGTTGGCCGCCGATGTAAATATTCTCCTCGCTCGATATGCTGTGTAATCCTTCTCCTGGCAGACTTTCTTGTATTTCCTTGGCAGCCGGCCCCGAAAAATACTTCGTTTGGTGACAACACTGTTTGGCAGCGCATCCCACGAGTCCGACAAAATTTTCGCCTGAAATTAGATTTTATTTCAATATTTTTTGCCTTTTATTTCATTTAAACGGTTGCGCGCGACATCGCTTTCTATTCGAGTTTGTCTATTTGGATACTAGATGGCGCCAACAACGCCGTTCTATCGCCCGAGTTTATCCATTTCAACACTAGATGGCGCTCGCGACGCTTTAAATCACGAGGCGGCTTTGAACATTTTCCGGAATCTCTGTTTTGCATAAACCCGTTTAATATTCTCGCTTTGCTGACTTAAATATTTGTTTGATTCGCTTCTTTTATGTTGAAGTTACTAAACTTAATCTTTTCCCGGCCTCCTTACGAGTTTTTCTTTCTTTTTTATCGAATTTGCTTTCGTTAAATTCTCCACGATTCACTCGGTTTAGAAACGATGTCGCCACATTTTAATAATATTTTCTTTTCCCCGATCACAAGTTTTTTATATTTCTTACTGCTTCGGGCGACATTGCTGCAAGTTCGCTGTCCTCGTACTTCTCATGTGATCTTTTTCGTCCGGCCATCCTTGTTTTTTGTAGCCGATCGATGATCTAAAGTTGCCGAAAGTTTGATTGCGTTAATCTTGGTGAATTTTCCTTCTGTTTTGAATCGATTTCACTCACCAATTGTGATATCTCCTTTCTCTTAATATCGAAACTATTGCTTATCCAATTTTCCGACTTTGCGTGCGCTTCGTCGTCTTCGAACTCACATGTGAACTCTGAACCTCCAATCACCTTCGAGCTCGCGACGTCATCCACTTCCTGGATCCCTACTGACGTCATTAGTCCCTCAGCTTGCTCGGGGCTTTCAACTTCGCTCTGTCTCTTAATGTATATTTCGAGGCAGTTTTCTTCTCTCTTGGCGAAGTTTTTAATAAATTTTTGTATTTGTTTTTGCGTTTTTCTTTTCCACTCCACTCTTCCCCCCTTTTTTGGAGTGATTTTAATTGCTCTTCACCTCCAAAAAACTCTTTAAGTGGAAATAAAATAGAATTCTCCTTTTCCGCTACATTTTCCGTGTTTTGTGAGCTTTCGTCGTTTTGAATTTCGGCATCCTCTTGTGCTTGTATTTCTCCTTGCCCACTTCCTATTCTGACTTCGTCGTTTTGAATTTCGACGTCTTTTTGTTTTTGAGAATGTGCCTGTGCTTGGGCGACATCTTCCGGCAACATCTGTAGTTGCGTTTCGACTTTGTCATTCTCCTCATTTCTCGCCTCCGGTTGCTTCGCTTGATTTTGAGCGACATCTACCGGTGGCACTTGCAACTGCGTCTCGACTTCATCGCCTTTATTTATGTTTTCCGGCCTTTCTAACTCTGTTTGCGCATTTTCTTCTGAAATTTGTGCATTTTCTTGAATTTCAGTGTCCTTTTGCACGCGTATTTCATTTTCTAGCTGTGGAGTTTCCTCTGAGATTCCTGTGTTTTCTTGCACGATTTCTTTTGTTGGCGGAATGTCGTCTAACAATGTGTTGATAACTTCTGCGTCGGGATTACTTTCAGTTTGGCCCTCCACCCAAATTTCTTGGTTGAATTCCGGGAAATAGGGCGTTAATTCCGATGTGTGAATTGAGGTGAAAACTTTATTGTCCTTTAAGCGTCTTAACTTCACGGCGCCCCCTTGATGCACTTGTGTGATCACGTAAGGCCCCGTCCTTTTATCCGCAATACTGGCGGAAAATCCTCTCGCTGCTCTTGATAGTGCATGATTCTCTCGCCATACCAGGTCGTTTACTCTAAAGTTTTCAAACTTGCTGTCCAACTTGTGATCTTCGACACGCTCTCGTAAATCCGTGATATGCGCCTGCATATGTTGATAGGTGTCGCTAATTATTCTCTCTAATTTTTGCACATAAATTTCCGGACGATCTGGATCAATTTTTAGCATTCCATCAAGTATTCTTGGGTCCCACGGGATGCGAAACTCTCTTGCGCAATTCAAGTAGGCGGGAGAATAGCCACGACCTCTTGTGTCCGTGGTTCTAATACTGAAGGCAATTTCTCTTAAAAATTCATCCCACCGGTTGTGGATTGATGTAAAAATTGCAATGATATATTTTATATCTCTATTAAGGCGCTCCACCGGGTTGGCTTGTGGGTGGTAAGGTGAAGTGAATTTCGGAGTCATTTTGTACTTTTTGCAAAATTCTTTGTAAAATGCTGCTTTAAATTGCGGGCCATTGTCCGAAATAATTTTTTGTGCAAAGCCCCAATCCATTGATACGTCGTAAATGCAGTCTGCCACTAGCTGAGCTGTCGGTCCGTCCATTGGAAATAATATCGGCCATCTTGTCGCAATGTCGATTACGACGAAGATGTAGTTATTGCCTTCTTTGGTCCGAGGTTTAGGTCCTGTTAAATCTGCACTTAGGCATTCGAAAGGCGCATAGGGTCCAATGTTCGCTGACTCAGTTGTTGTCTTTTTTCTCGGCTTGCACGCCTGACATCTTGTGCAGTGTCGGATGAATCGTGACACATCTGCTTTCATGCTCTCCCAAGTGTAAATCTGCTTTATTCGATACATCGTTCTTGAAATTCCGCAGTGACTCGCCAAAGGGTGGCCGTGCATTAACCACAACACTCGATGTTTCAGCGACTTTGGCACTACCACTTTCAATGCCCTGTTGCTATCATCAAATTCGTCCGTAATCGTGGGATGATATCTCATCAATAAACCTTCTTCTAGAATATGTTGCGAGGCCCTTTTGCAAAACTTTCGACGCTGGAGTCTCGTTGTGATTTGAGGTGGGAACTGCTGAGTTTCCAAGTAATGACGTATCCGTTGACATTGTTTGTCAGTGGTTTGGTGATCAATAAAATCCTGCCTTGTTGGTGGAGTGCAATCCATTTGCTCTGTCACTTTGGCGACAAATGCACTGATCATCTCATTCTCGGTACTTGGAAGATATTGCCATTCCTCCTCTTCTTTCTGCATTTCACTGTGAGCTTCTCCAACGTTATAGACATTGCACCAGTGTGCAACAAACTGTTCGTCACTAGTGGGCGCTTCTTCTTGCACCGGCAGCTGATTCCAATTTTTAAATTTCCAGTGACGTGACTCTGTTGGGCAGTAGGAAGTGTCACCGTCAGCTTCACCACTATCCTCATCATTTTCGGGCAAGTCCACTGGTGCTCTTGACATGGCGTCTGCAAGAACATTGGCTGGTCCTTTTATGTATTGTATTTGGAAATTATACGACATGAGTTCCATCTGCCATCTTGCGAGTCTTCCTGCAGGTTCCTCAAGTCGCATTAACCATCGGAGGGCCTGGTGGTCAGTCTGCACAGTAAATGAAGTAAACTCCAAATAGGCTCTGAATTTGCGTAGAGCCCAGATGACCGCCAAACACTCTAAGTCGGTGGCACTGTAATTATTTTCGGCTTGCTGCAGACTCCTGCTGATGTACACACATGGAACTTCAATCATTTGGCCGTCAATTTCTTTCTCTTGCATTAATGCAGCTCCTAACCCCTTTTTGCTCGCATCCGTGTGGACAATCAGCGGCTTGTTAAGGTCGGGTAACATCATTGTTTTTGAGTCGGTTAGCAGAAGTTTAATTTGGTCGAATGCAGTTTGATGTTCTTCCTTCCACTCAAAATTTACTCCTTTCTTGAGCAATGGTCGCAGTGGCTCTGCAATGGTGGCTAAGTTCTTCAACAGCCGGTGGAAGAAATTGACCATTCCCAAGAAGCGTTGTAGTTCGGTCAGATTTGTTGGTGGTGGAAAATCCGCAATGGCACTGACTTTCTTTGGGTCGGCTGCCACTCCTTCTACTCCCAAACTAAATCCAAGAAATTTTAGTTGCTTTCTACAAAACTTTGATTTCTCTGGGTTCACATGCAAGTTTGCCTTTTCTAACTTTTTTAGCACTGAATTTAGATGTTTCATGTGCTGCTCGTATGTCTGTGAAACTATGACGATGTCATCTAAGTAAGCCCAAGCGTAGCTATGGAATGCATCTCCTAAAACTTTCTCAATTAAGCGTTGAAATGTAGTAGGCGCATTTACCAATCCAAATGGCATTACATTAAACATCAATCTCCCAATGGGACTCCAGAAGGCTGTCTTTGGCCGATCCTCTGGCCGTAGTTCGATTTGCCAGTAGCCTTTGGTCAAATCGATTGTGGAAACCCATTGGAATTCGCCAAGTTCTCGTAGTATTTCTGTTATCGTCGGCATCTGTGGTGGGTCATAGCGGGTGTGCTCATTAATTGGCCTGTAATCGATACAGAGTCTTGGGTCTGACCCTGCTTTTGACACTAGCACAATCCTTGCTGCATAATCTCCCTCTGCCTCCGACACGTAGCCTTTGTCTTTTAATTCTTGACACATTTGTCGCAAAATTTCCCTCTTCTGCGGATTCCAGCTTCGAAAGGGCACTCTAATTGGTCTTTCTGTGTCCAATTCGATGGAATGCTGCAGAATGTGCGTTCTGCCGGGCGTTTTTGTCAGAATTTTCTCATATCTTTTTAGCACTGTTTCTAATTGCGCGGCTTCATTCAATTGAAGCTTCGCTTCTTCGACTAAATTCGACACTCCATTTCCTACTTTAAGTCGAGCTTGAAATGCTGCAAAATTCGAGTCTTTCTTGAATGTGCGATAAGTTGATTCAGCATGTTCTTTTTTCTTTTCTAGTCGATCTAGCACTTCTTGTGGAACATATTCGCATGGAATTTTAAAATTGGTGACAAAGTTCCATTTTCCTGTGATGGGGTTTGGTTGTACTCCCATTTGTCTCATGATGTCGTTGCCCATTAATACAAATTTTACTTCATGGGGCAGCACCAGAAATGAATGAATCATTGCCCCATGCGACCACCGAAAAGGTATTCGTATTGAACCCAGGGGTTGCACCTTCTTATCTGCGGTGTTTATTGCCATGTTGGGTCTTACTTTAGTAACAAACTTCTCCATTCCCAATGCTCGCACTACAGGCAATGAAATGCAGCTCCGATTCGCACCTGAATCCAAATTGGTCATTACACTTCCGTGTTCCGTCACAATCTCCATTGTCGTCATATTTTCCAAAATTTCGTCTTCAGGTATTATGACCTTAAAAACTCTTACTCTTTGTGGTATTGACGGAAGTTTGGTCATTTCTTCAATACATGCGTCTACATCTGTCCACGTGCATGGTGCTTCCATCACGTGAGCTTCGATAGTTGGCTCATCTTCAAAATTTTTCTTCACTTTCGACCAAAACACTAAAGCTTCATTTTCTTCTACTAGTTTTACTTCTTTTAACACTTCGTAAACTTTCTCTTTAAAAAATGATTCACCAGCGTTTATTGCCTCTTTAATTTTCGTCAAAAGTGATAATTCTGTCGGTGGAAACTGTATTCCGACAATTTGACCTTCCTTCATTGTATAAATTATCTCACCCTTCTTTCTCATAGTTCCAATGGCTTCTGGAGGGGTCAAAACCATTTTCAGTGGGGCTACGCTAAATGGGGCGACAAATATCTCTTCCATCCGACATTCCTCCGTTATGGCCAGTTCCGAAATTTTTTCTGGCGCGAGTTCCCCTGGCCGTGCAGGAATCGCGCTTACATGTTTTTTAGGCATTCCGTCAATGTACGAATTGCCTTGCGCATCTCCTCTTTGGATACTGGCTTGGGCGGCTGCGTGCATTGTCTCGCCCAATGTCCTATTTGACCACAGTTGTGGCAAGGTGAAGTTTCGGGCGTTAATTTGACACGTGGAGTTGCTTCAGGCATCTCTTCCGCCTTTCCAGTGTCAACTTTGGCCGGTTGCTTCTCTTCCTCGGTGGGTTTAGCTGGCTCAGGCGGCATTGACGTCACCATTTCTTGCGGTGTCTTTCTTATGTCCACCCTAGCGGCTTTCTTTGTTGGCGTTATCGTGTCTGGTACAGATTTTGGTTGAGTGGGCGGTTGATACTTCGGCGCCGTTGCATTACTTTTTGTAAAGAATGCTTGAGCTGCTTCTATCAAGTCGTCCACATCCTGTCGCGTTGGCAAGTTCATCTGATATAAAGTGTGTCCAGTTGGTTCCCCGTCGTCGTCCACGTCATGCACCCATTTTGCTGATGGTGTCATCGGAACTCTGGGTGGTGGGTGCGGTGAAGCTCCCGAACCTCTTGCCGTTATTACTTTAGTTTCCTTTTGATTGGCCTGAAATCTTGAGCGAGGCTGCATCATTTTGGAGTTTGCTCTGGTGAATTCCAGTTGCTGTTGTAAGAAGTCTTTTCGAGCTTCTTGTTCCATAAATGGCAGATATTTTAAAAATGTTTCATCTATTAATTCTTGATTATCTCTAAGGAATTCTGCTAACTTCTTGAATGAACTTTCCACTGGTACGTGTGTGGTTAAAAGAACACTTTTAGAATATTCTGTTAGGCCTTTTCGAAACTGTCTGTCTATTGTCGAATCACTCTGATGATCGGGCAGACGTTTCACTAATTCCTCAGTTCTCTTTAAGAATTCTCTAATGTCTTCACCTGGCATTTGGTGCAAATCGTCCCAATATTTCATTAAAGTCTCTCCAGACTCGCCATATTCTTTGATGAATCCTGCTGCAAATTTATCCCAATTTGTAAATCTACTTTCGCAAAACCAATCTGCTGCTCCTCCCGTTAATGCCTTTGGAATTATTCTCTCCAATGCATCTTGTGGATCGGCTCCATGGCTCCTTGCCAATCTTAGAATTTCATCCAGAAATTGTGTTCCTGCTAACCAACTGCCGTCAAACAAATCTGGATTTATTCTATCCCACTTAATTTCACTTGCTCGCACTATGCGATGTACCCAATTGACTGCGCAATATTTTCTAATTTTCTTCTGCAAAGCTGCTTCCATTGCCTTTTGTCTTGCAGATTTTCCTGTCAACCCCTCTTGAATCTTGTCTGAAATAAATTTTTCTAGCCATTCTCTCCCCAACTGTGCATCTTGATCGTCGTCATGCATTGACCCGCCTTGTCTCGATCTTGACCGACTGTGACTGTCTCTTGAACCTCTACTTCTGTCTCTCGACCGACTTCGATTATAGCTTGAGTGATTTCTTTGCTGTTGGTCATGATAAGAATCTCCTGGTGGTGGACCTCTGTCTCGACCTTGATCCTGCTGTTGACGTGAGTTTCGACCTCGGTAGTTTTGTTCGTTTTCTCTGTACGAACCCCACTCACTTCGACTTTGGTCGTAATTTTGACGAGAATTTTCTTCATTTCTGCCTCTTTCAAAAGGTTGACCCGTCCTAATATGTTTACGAGGTTCTCTTTCGCGCTCTGGCGAATAATCACTTTCTTCGTGAAATTGTGCACCTCTTCCAGCTCCATGCTCGGGTGAATACTTCCTTTTTTCACGATTCTCAGTTGACTGTGCAGTGAAAGTAATTCCTCGTCCTCCACTTGTGTTATCTAGGTTCATATTCCCTTCTCTGTTCGCATCAAGTTGATCTTTTAATAATTCTTTGCTCAAGTTTTTCGGATAATCGCTTTTGTAATCCGTTCCTTCTGTTTCAGACCAATCCCCTTGTCTTGACGGATTTTCCGGATTGCATTTATCTTTTCCTGGTGTGTTATGCTTCTGATTTCGTTGATCAATAACATTCAGCAAATTTTTATTTCTCGTGGGTGAAGCTGTTGATTTTTTGTCGTCTGGTGGAATTATTCCACTCACTTTCCCCCTTTTGATTGGAGCTGACGAGTCTTCAATCACAAATTCTGTAGGAACTTCTTGTTGCGACTGAGAATACTGTAGTTGCGCCAAATATTTCATTTCCAGTAAAGCTTGCTTCGCTCTCTCTGCCTCTTCTTGAGCATCGAGGGTCGCCCTACGCAAATAATCATTCTCATCTTGCACGGCTGTTTCTAATTTCGCTCTCTCTGCTTGGACGCGCTTACGTTCTGTTTCTACACGTATTCGTTCAACTTCTATTTTCTTTCTTTCTTCCAGAAGGTGTTCGTCCATTTTCCGCATAGCTTCCTTGTGGCGCAAATCATCATCTTCCATCCTTTTCTTATCTAATAGCACTTGTCTCGTCATTTCTCTTTGCACATCCGCAAGTCGAGTTTTCCCGATATCCATTTGTTTCGTGATTTCGTTTTGTGCATCTGCAAGTCGCGCCTTTTCGACGGCCATCTGGTCCTGCACGTTTTTTAGCTGCTTATCTAATGCTAATTTGAGGTTTTCACGATCTTTACGATGTTTTCTCGCATGACGATCTTCCATGTGATATTGCTTTATCAATTGATCCTCTTGCAGACGTAAGTTGTGAAATTCTTTTGTTCTCCTCTCAGCATCTTCCACCGCTGCAGTCGCACCTGCTTGTGTTAGCGGTACGCCTTCTTCATATCTTCGTGCTGTATCGTCAACTGCATCTTGTGTCTCATTAAACAACTGCTGCATCCGAAATCTAACTTCACGTAATAGTTCACGTGTTGGTGACGTTGTCCCCGACGTGGAAATGCTTCTACTGGACGATGGCGTCGCGCGCCGACTTTCCAGTTCCTTCACCCGTTTTCTCGTTGCTCTGACCATCGCTAATAACTCTTCTTTTGACCATTTATCATACGGCTTACTGTCTTTGGACTTCACACTACTCGCTCGTGAATGTGTTGGAGTCACGTAATCTTCTTGCCGAAATTCAGTGGTTTTGGTAGGTGTCAGCGCAACATCTTTTTGAGTTTCTCCCGTCTGCATATCTTGCGTTAGTAAATTTGGCGACTGTTGTCCGCCCTCTGCTTGTCCATGTTCAGACTCAGTGGACGGTGTACGAGAGGGCATCAAAAAATATTCAGCGCCGTCCGCACCTGTCGCTCCTCCTCGCGTCTTTGCACGACGTGAAGTACTCGCACCTCGTTGGCGTGTCCTGTCCTTCTTTGGTGGCATTATTAGTCAAGAAAAATGACAGAGAAGAAAGAAACAGACTTGAAATGCTAACAATAATAAAAGATGGAGGTCCCTCAGTTAATTCAAAACTTTTTAAGGTTCAAATCTAAAGGCCAGGCCCCCAAGTGTTGTGACCTCGAATGTCACCTTTGCAAATGAGATACAACGGGTTGCCACAACGGGTCTTATCAAAACCTGAATATTCTTCTAATATTCTAAACAAATAACTTCCCAAATGAGGAGAAATATTAATGTTTAAATTAATACTCCTTCTCAGACTAAACTCACTAAAATTGACTACTTAAATCTGGTTTGGCTAATAAAATACACTTTACTTGCTTGAAATGAATATTTGTTATTTATTCGGGGAAAAATTGGGTTAATTATACAAATAATGCGTAATTTAAACAATACTACTTCAAATAATCGAAATGTTAGTAATACGGAAACAATAAAACTTCTCCCGCGACGTGGCTGGCTTGCAACGTCGTGGCTTCGTTACTTCTTCTTGATTGTTGCAAATGGCAACAACGCAACTTGCAAACGGCGAGAATAGTGCCGGGATATCCGGAAAGGACGTGCTTTTCGCACTTTTCAACACTACTCACGCTTCTGCAAACTCTCCTCCTCGGCGGCTGGCTGTTCAGGTAATTTCTCGGGCCTGAGAAATTCCGTGGCGGCTGGTCGTCGTGGTTCGTCTCGGGCGGCGTCTCGCAATTCGGGTCCCGCGGTGGTTCCGTCGGCTGCGGCGATGTCGTCCGTCTCTCGTACGTCTCACACAGTAAATCTCGTATCGCTACTCGATTTCTTCTTGATTAAACGCTCAAGGAGGCGCCCGCTTGTTAAAGTCCAAGGCTAAGACTCCCTTGCTCTGAGTGCAAAGATAAACTCCCAAATTGTTACACACAATTTGGCTACAAAACTCCACTGAAATCTCAGCTCAAACTGGCTGTTTGAGCAAGATAAATCTAGCTATTGAATCCCAAATAGCAAGACAAAATCTAGCCAAAGAATCCCTTTTGGCAAGATGAAACCTAGCTGCTTAACCCTATCAGCAAGGTGAATCCAAATTCCTTTGGTGCAGGATAATCACAATCATATTATTACTGGGTTTGTAGAAACACTGGAGCAAAATATGACATGACTGGTACTGGTGAAAAGGAGACTTGAACTGAAGTTGTGGGAGCAATTTCTCCCAGAACTCCTAGGTGAATTGCACCACAACTCCTTATGTGAATTTAGATTGCGCCATAACTCTTTATCCGGGAGCAGGATGCACATCCTGTGCACCATCCAGGGCTGGTTGCTGTGGTGATTTTGCATCACCTGTTCTCCTTGCTCAATGTGGTGCAATATTAAGTATGATTGAGAGAATAAAGAAATTAGTCTTTTTTATATAAGAAATAAAACATCAAAATATTTATTCTTTTAGATACAGCATAATGATATTTGGAAAAACGTGATGATTGCTCTGGAATTCTCAATTTTCTCTGTCCAATAAATATTAAAACACTTGGAAAAACACGATAAAGCACACAAATTATGATAATAATATTAAATTGTTCTTTTCAAATCACTCAGTGACCATCATGGCCACTGCAATGTAAACAAAATCATTATCTTCCTGAAGTACAGTACCTTCTACCCTTCCGTAAATACTAACCGCCCATTCGGTCTTTTCTTCGGTCTTTTACCATGTGTCAAAATTCACCACTTGCGGAACGCGCATACATTTTAAATTGTGGTTTTAAATTTGAATTGTAACGGTAGTGTAACATTTGTTGTTTTTCTCAGACGTGTATAAAAAATAACAAAACAAATAAATAATAATTTTTTTTTATTATATTACTATTAAATCTAAAGAAACAAAAAAATGTGTCATTAAATGTAATTAAATATAATTAAATGTATAATTAAATGTATAATTAAAATCTTCAAAAACACAAATTTTACCATATGCAGTTCAACATTACCAAAATTCGCCGCTAGGTTCATCCACAGCAGCTGAGACAGCTGATGAACCGCCGCATTTGAGGCTGGCAAGAGTGGAGGACAAACGTATTTCTACATATTATTATTCCGACTCGTCGATTTAGCTTGGAATTCTCTGAGGTAAATTACAACTGGCCTTTTTTATGCGGTATAAAGATCTGCAGATAACCTTCTACTAATAATCACATCGAGATACTCAATTTTGTATTTCGCGGGGATAAAATAATTGACAATTTACTTAACTAACTTGTAAATTCATCAACATTTATAAACCTAACACTAAAATGACTCATTCCACTGATTTTTTCTTATTTCTCAGTCGCAAGTCATGGCAAGTGAAGCAAATGCCGTGAGCCTCTTTTCTCAGCTGGAATCAAACGATAAAGAACAATATAATCAAATAATGGCTATAATTCAGGATCACTTAAGTTCAGGTAGAAAATTTTTTAAAATAAACGCAAAAATTTCGAATTTTAATTACATTTTCTGTTTTTTTTAAGGTTCTATCACGTGGATTATGAATGGACTAATCGATTATTACTTTAAAACAAATTCGTTACGATGTTTTCAAATTTTCTCCGAGTTAAGCCCGCTAAATCAGAAGGTAAAGAAAAAATATCGATCTAAAATACTTAAATTATTAATTTTTTTCTTGTATTTTAGCATTTTCTTGACAAACTAAGCGACTCCACAAAAAATTCCGCCACCCGAATCCCCGCGTTAATGTTATTTGTATTGTGTCTGAGATGAATGTGTTCATGCGTTCGGGCCATGCGAGAGCATGGCCGTCATTTGATGTTCATGTTTGGGCCTAAAGGCCAGAGAAAAACAAGACGACTGATTCGGTTTGATTTAGTGAGTCGACTATTTTTATGAAGTTAAAGAATGAGGTGGGTTGCTAGGGGACGATCTCCTAGCAACCCACTATACAATGTTTAGATTATCAATAATGGGGTGGAAGACACAACATGCCTTCCCCCTTACAAAAGATCTCAAATAGAGGGAAGAGCAGCAACGTGCGACGATTCAAATCCGGTGGCGGGCGGCAGCCCAAATACGGTAGGTCCCGCAACGAGCTGCGACTTGAGGTCCCGCGATGACGAGCGGCGACTTGAGGTCCCGCGATGGCGAGCGGCAACTCGTGGTCGCATGGTGGCGAGCAGCGACTCGCTGGTGCGACGACTCGCTGGTGCGACGACTCGCTGGTGCGACGACTCGCTGGTGCGACGACTCGCTGGTGCGACGACTCGCTGGTGCGACGACTTGAAGCACGTGGATGCGGCGAATAGAGCACGCGGATGCGGCGAATAGAGCACGCGGATGCGGCGAGTAGAGCACGCGGATGCGGCGAGTAGAGCACGCGGATGCGGCGAGTAGAGCACGCGGATGCGGCGAGTAGAGCACGCGGATGCGGCGAATAGAGCACGCGAATGCGGCGAGTAGGCCACGAGAATGCTAGGGGCCAACGCGGATGCAGGGTGGCAAACACGAACCCTAAAAACGGCGAGCGGCTCACGCTTGGTTGCGATGGGCGGCCCACTTTCCCCCATCGAAATGAGAGAAAAGCGGGCACCCCGGGCAAAACAGCGTGGCGGGGGCGAGCAGGCCACGCGAATGCGGGGCGGCGAGTGGCCAAGCAAATGTAGGGGCGGTCACCAACGAAAAGTCCGGCGACGGGAGCAAGTGAGCAGCCCACAGGCGGGCGCAGAGAGCGACGAGAGGCTGCAGCAAGCAACAAGCGGCCCACTTTCCCTCCTCGAAACGAGGGAAAAGCGAGCACACCGGGCGAGCAAACGGTGAACTCCAAAGGCACGGAACTACGGAAGGCCCAAGCGAGCAGCCAAGGAAAGGCCAGGCGAGTGATCACGATGAGAGAACAACGTCGATGCTTTGCACGACCACATCGGTCGTGTTGCACAAAACAAAGCACGCGGTGTAGAAAAAACACACACGGTCTACGGCTTATTTCATATGTCCAGTCAATGAAGCGATGGGTCAACTCGCCTGGGCGAGTGGACAAGTACCATGGCGACGTAACCAACCAAAGAGTGAGCAGTCCAGTAATTACGAGAAATGTTCGATAGGTTTAGGTTCCTGAGTTACGTGAGCGGGCGAAGGCGGAAATCGAAATCGTTCGCGTTGAAGACCGTTGACAAGCGCCCGCGACGAGAGGCAAACACGCAGATGTAACGAACAGCTGGGACGAGCGACGAGCGACTGCGGCGGCGAACGATTGTGGCGAGTGACGAGCGGCCACGGCGAACGGTCGTGGCGAGTGACGAGCAACGAGCAACGAACGGCCGTAACGAGTGATGAGCGGGCCACTATTTAGTCCACTGCACCACAATTCCCAACTAAAGTTCTACTTGATTCGTTCTTAATGGCTCGTGCGCCTCCATGTTGCATTCCTCGATTCGATTTGCACAGGTTTCTTTTCACGCAACTGCGCCAATATTGTGTCTGAGATGAATGTGTTCATGCGTTCGGGCCATGCGAGAGCATGGCCGTCATTTGATGTTCATGTTTGGGCCTAAAGGCCAGAGAAAAACAAGACGACTGATTCGGTTTGATTTAGTGAGTCGACTATTTTTATGAAGTTAAAGAATGAGGTGGGTTGCTAGGGGACGATCTCCTAGCAACCCACTATACAATGTTTAGATTATCAATAATGGGGTGGAAGACACAACAATTTGGACGTATCATTTGCAAGCTCCCACCATGGCTTTCCATAGTAGCTAACCATTCACTAATGTCGAATATGTTAAAAGTCCTAAAGGTAATAAAAATCGAAGTCCCGATAAATGTGTATTAATTTTATTTTGCTTTAATTTAGACCGACAATGACGTCGTCGTGTTATTAGTAGCTCTTCTTAATTTAATCAATCTGCTGCCTGTTATTCCAGCTATAGTTGCGCCAAATTTAAATAATATATTTGAAATTTTTAGTCGATTGGCTGCTTGGAATACAACCAAAGCAGGTACTATTACAACTCGTACTCATTACAAATACATTAATTATTTATCTCATCTTTTTCAGCTAACATTCCTGAAACATCTATTCTGCATTTTCAAGTGGGAGTTTATTGTTTATTTCATCAGCTTTATGGAATGTATCCGTGTAATTTTCTTTCATATTTACGCTCTCATTATGGCAACAGAGAAAATTTGGAGATTTTTGCCGAAACTATTAGGGTAAACACTCGCCAATCAATAAATCAATTAATAAATCTAATTCGTTCCTATTTAATGATTTTCTAGCCCATGTTAGACCGAGTGCGAATGCATCCGCTCTTGGTAACTGCTTCCAAAGAATCGGAGTTATCCAATAACAGGTTAGTTGGAATAAAAATAACATTTTTGCAATAATGAATTGTTGTTTAGGTGGAGGAAAATGGAACCGCACGCGATCGTTATAGAAAGCGCCCAAGTATCGTTAGACGTGATTGGCCATGAACTTTTTGCATATCAACTGACGGTCGGTCCGGATAAGGCAGCTGACAAGTGAGAGTAAGTTGGATTTCTAAATCGAAGTAAAGAATAATTAATTTGTTTACTTCAAGGTCCATCTGTCACATTGAGCGGTGCTTGCAGCTACGAGGCGTTTTTGCTGACGAGAAAACTAGAATCTTCTACAATATGGTCGAGTTTTGAGGATGATTCACCGTCCGACACGCACGAAGCGATAGACTTAAATCCGTCGACGAGTTCCAGCTATTTAACATCACCAAGAGGGTCGGCGACTAAAGCTGAGCTTGTGTCGAGTTTTGGTGAAAGTCAGCCGTCGTCGTCATTACGAATGATCTCGTCACCGAGTAAATTTGCAGCGTTTACTGATGGTATTTGAAAAGGAAATGATTAATTTGATTGAGACTGATGATTTATTGACAGATTTATTAGTAAAAGAAGCAGAGCCTAGACGCGGTATTCGTCGGCGGCGATCAACAAGCCCGACTGCAGAGGAAGCGCAACCTCCAACCCAACGTCGCAGAACCAGACGGAACATTGCTGTGGCCCCAGCGGTTCAACCACCAGCTATAGCACCTGCTGAGGAGGACTATGCGGTAATGCCCGATGAATGAGCCAACATTGGGGAACGGCAGCGACTGCGTGCCGTTGCCCGACTCCCTGATGAAGTTCGTGCATTGGTGATCCACTTAATCGAAATGCTGACCGATGAAACTAACGTTTTTTTCATTTTCCTCACATCACAGACATCGTCGCAAACCGAATCCCGGAAAATGAGAGACCGCCAACTGAGCACGCAGGAAAATTCCACCATTCTACAGAAACCGAACGTAAGCACGAAATTATTGGTAATTTTATACACCGTATTTATTCGATTAAGAGTCGCTCTCGAATTGTAGCCGCCCTCGAATAAGAGCCGCGGCTGAGTGGGGCGATTGTTACTAAATTGTTACTAGTGAAATGCAATTACGAGAAACGACCGAAATGATCGAAAAATATGGTAAATATACAACGAACGTATAGAGCTAGAGCTTACGTAACGAATTATTTCAAATTGGCTACTTTTTAAAATAAGAGCCGTCCTCGATTAATAGCCGCAGCTGAGGGCGGCAGTTTTGAATAATAATAATAATAACAATAATATTTTTTAATAATAATAATAATATTTTATTAACAGTGTGATCACGGCGGCGAGTCGAAATGCCAGACGAAATGCTCTACAAAATATTTTCATATTTGACGCCATGTGAGCTCTCCGTTTCGGCCGCGAGAGTATGCCAAAAGTGGCGCCAAATAACGTACGAACCAACTTTATGGCTCGAGTTAGATTTATACAGTTACATGATCGGATCGGAAGGGGTAGTTTCTGTATTGCAACGATTTCCTCTGGTGCGCCGCTTGGAGCTGTGGGGATACAAGGAATTGTTGCAAATATTGCCCACCATTTTCAAGTGTGCCTTTTTGAAGAGTTTAGATCTAGTATGGTGCAGAGGCATCAACGAGAATGTAATTTCATTGCTTGTAATTTGTTGCCCGCTCGTGGAGGCGCTCAGCGTCTCGGGTTGCAGAGTAATTAACCATTCGGTTATTTTGAAAATTGTTTTTGGATGGAAAAAGTTGAAGAAGTTAGATATTTCGAACTGTATGTTGCTTTCGGATGAGAGCATTTTTTTAATTGCGACCGAGTGCTGTCTGCTCGAAGAGTTCATTGGGTTAGATTCAGACTATTCCGACAGGTAGTCGAAGATGCCATGTTTCCAGCGATTAATGGCCGCGGCCCTTATTCTGAATCGCCGATATGCGTCCCTGAGTTTTTTAGACAAAAAAATGACATTTAGACTAAAAATCGACATTTTGGACCAATACCGTATAACATTGGAATGACGATTATCGACCTATAAAAAAATCGAATAATAGTCGCGGCTCTTAATTGTAGAAATACTGTAATCAGTTTTTTTGGGTTGATTTTAAATTTGATTTTCTAGTGCCATTTTGAATTTGATTGAGAAGCGGAAGTCGAGTTTGAAGACGTTGCAATTGAACGGGCGCCAATTGTCGAATTTGACATGCACGAAGTTGGTTGAGTGTTGCGGCTTGACCGAATTGCATATTAGCAAAGCCTATATGATCCAGGATACCGGGCTGATGGCCATTAAAGTTGGTTTGGTCGTGTTGGATGCGAATTTTGATTGATTTTGTTTGTTTATTTTTGGTTAGACATTGCCAAATTTGCGCTCTTTGACGTTGAAACACTGCGAACTGTTGACAGCAAAGAATTGGAGGAGTTTCTTCGAGGGATCCAATATGTCTAAGCTCACTCACATCGATCTTACGGCTAGTCAGTTAGATGATAGGGGCGTCGAAGCAATGACGATGTGGTAAAAGTAGGTCAATTTTTGTTGCGATTAAATTGAACTGTTTGTTTTCTAGTTGTCCGGCTTTGCTGACAGTTAAAGTTACCAAGTGTGACAGCTTTACCGAACGGGGGTTAGAAACGATTGTTAAAAGTTGCAGGTAAATTTAAACAATAAATAAATAAAAAAAAATTATTTTTATATTTTTTAATGAAAAAAAATAAAATTAAATGATTTTTAATAGAAAAAAATTAAAATCGATTGATTTCTAATGAAAAAAATATATTTTATTATTATTTTTTTTGTTTTAGGAACGTCAAAAAACTCTATTTGTACGGAGTATTACAAATAACTGGTGACTGTTTTAAAGATGTTTCACTTACCGGTAGTTTGCCAAAACTAACTTTTTTAAATATCTGCATGTGTCCAAGAGTACGTATAAAAACATTTATTTCTAATTAAAACCGAATTAATCATAACGATTATTTCAGATCACCAAAAAGATTTTTCGTGATATATCCAGACAGAGACCTAAATTGTTTGTCTACGCCGATTTTACGATCGAAGAGTGAAAAGATCGAATGCGGCAAACGAATCTATTGGGTATTCTCCATCTAAACGCCTTCGGATCGCGTCGGAAAGCTAAAAATAATAAAATAATGTTCGTATATCATTTTTCTTACTTGTTAGTCAACTTAAAGAATAAAAAACACTAATCCAACTCATTTTAAAGTCGAAATTTTACATTTTTTTATTACTTCGCAGTCCAACGGACAAAATATGCACATCAAAGTGTCAAAATTACAATTAAAAATATAAAAAAAAATATAAACACCAAATATTAATCTAAAAAATCAAGTAGGATTTAACCACAAAAATACAGAAAAATAATATAAAAATTATTTGTGCATTTTCGAATGTTGTCGATATGCTGTGTGATAACGATGGTGGCAAACGGTAGCCGAGATGCGCATTGAGATTGATCTGGACCGGACACCTCATCTAAGAATGTTAAAGTGCACGTAACACTTCATTTATCAACTGTTCCGTGAGAAGGAAAAATGTAATTAGGATATAATAACTATTACCGCCGCCCGATTTTAATAGATGATTCTTTTCCAGAGAAATTTATTTCGGACTGTCATCATAGATGAAACAGTGTGGACTATAGGTAAAAAGACTTTTGAAAGCCCGTTTTGTTGGCCATAAAATGACAATTTTTGCACATAAAATGCATTTTTGGCCTAAGAATTATTATTTTTCTTACAAAAAAGCATTTTGCACTTAATATTGCATTAATGCGTGTAATTTTCCATTGTTTCTTTACAAAATGATGATTTTTGCATCTGTGAAGTTCATTTTTGAACATAAAAATGCATTTTATCACATAATTTTCCATAATATGACATTTTTATACATAACTTTCCATTATTTTTTATAAAATAACAACTTTTATACCTAACTGTCCATTTATTTTATAAAATAACAACTTTTATACCTAACTGTCCATTTATTTTATAAAATAATATTTATTGCAACTCATTTTCCATTATTTCCCCCAAAAAGACTAAATTTTGTGTTGAAAACCCTCGTCCCAATGTAATTGCTCGTTGTTTCAGACAATCAAAACCAACTTGTAATTCAACTCGTTAAACTTGATCCTAATTCTGATAAACCATGGTCGTCCATACTCAAAGAATGATACATCCCCAACGAATGGGTCTTTCAAGAAATGCGAAAGAAATTGAACCTGGAGAAATTCCAAATCGAGGTACTTTTAATCAACTTTTACTCAAACCAAAACAAACAATTTCTAACTCTCCAAAACACTTTAAACAGAATCCAAGATTCGATTTCAGCGAATCAAAAATCTTCAAATGCTACGACACCATCGATCAAAATGAAGGAAAAATGCAAAATTACTAAACTACACTAAAAGTCCAACTCGTGGGACAACTTTGTTCGTTGTTCCTTCAAAGTAGCGAACTTCCTCGCCCAAGTCTTAACTTGGTACTGCAAATTCACTAAATTATGCCGCTTGCACAACTCGATTAAATAAAAAGCACTTTCCATCGGATCTGGGAAATTGTCCACCTAAAAACACACAAAAATAATAGAAATAGAAATAAAAAATAAATCTACATTCAATTTACCTCGGTGTTACAATTCAATTCCTTCTCGATGCGACTTTTCTCGTCTTCTAAAACCGACAAATTCATCTCCTTTACGGAATACCTTTCGTCGCATGGCAACGAAAAATCTATCACATCACTTTCGGACGACAAAATCCCTTCCTCTTCGGATTTCTGCAGCGTTTCCTCGTAATCGAGCGTCTTTTCCGTCACGTTGCTCGTCGCACTCGAACTTTTCGACAAGCATTTGAGCGGCAATTTCAGCGTGCTCGTTTCGCTCGAATCCTGGCTCGATTTCGGACCCGACTCCTGATTTTTCAACTTCGCCAATATGATCGCCTTCTGCGTGCACGTCAATTCGCTTTTCAACACGTGGAATTTCGCCTGAGAATCCACCAGCAAATTGGCGATCAAGTGATGCACGCTCAAACTGTTGATGACATTCTCCGCATTATTAACGAGCGGAACGTGCATCTGCGTCTCCTCCGCGTCGTCGATGAAATTCAAGCTCTCGCCGCTCAGCAGCGTCGAATCCGGCGGATTAATGTCCACTTTGCAGTTGTTGTCCATCAGATAATGCAAAACTGCGAGGCTGTAATAAGCGCGAATCGATTGGCACGCGGTCGAGTATTCAAAGTGATCGATTTCGCCGTCCCCTTTGCGAGACGGGAGACACCCGCCCAAGTCGAGCACTCCCCACGGAAGCAACATGCGTGAAAGCACGAGGAAAGTGTGTTTGTGAGCGCCGTTGTGGCACAAATCGAACGCCTTCGTCAGGTATTTCAGTCCCGACAAATAATCGTTTTCCACGTAAGATAAAAGCGCGCAAGTGGACAAAAGACTTATTTGAAGTAAAAGCTACAAATGTATAAAAAGCATTAAAAAATTATCAAAAACTTCGTACAAAACTGTTACCTGAGTATTCGAGAGAGCTGCGCCCGTAATGCTGATCGTTTGCTCTAAAATCTCCCTCATCGGAGCGGTAACTTCCACGTTTGTAAGCGTCAAATCGTCTCTTGACGTCCACGTATCCATCACATACTGCATAAACGGTCTGCCATCGAGTAAACACGGTTTCCAAATCGAAAGCGAGGCGGGATTTCGATCTGGTGTCAATTCCCACATCGTCTCGTCGCCAATCGTGTTCTTAAACAGGTGGAGACATTGATGAACCTCGGCCACGTAATTAAACACCTACGAATAAAAAAAATAAACAATTCATTATTTAATTTCTGCACACATTTCCAAACAACAAACTTTTAATGTCGGATGCTCGTCGACAATCTGGGACACGGACGTCCAATCATTCCGTTCTAAAAAACCCACAACACTCTTCTCGGCCAACGCCAGCGCGTTCGTCTGATTGCCGCTCAATTTGGCCAAATACGCGGCCACTTTAAGCGAATTCGGATCGCAGCGGTGCGTCAACATTTCGCTCGCACCGCCCAAATCGCCCTTCGCCACGCAACACTTGGCCGCCAATTCGTAATTGCCTTCTTTCTTCGACTGAACTTGCCACTCGCTCAACAGCTCGTTGATGACCGGGTCGTCGGGCGACAGTCTCACTCTGGCCAGACACAGCGCTTCCCTGTACATTTTCTTCGTGCGCAGCAAATCGATCGCACGCTCGACCTCGAAAACCGCCAGTAAGCAGAGAACGGCGCGGTAGGTTTGTCCTTCCTTGATTAATTGGTTGGCGAACGAGTGACACGCCTTCTTCCAGAGCGATTGCGACCCCCCGAGCGGCGCCAACGCCACGAGCCAGTCGCTCAGTTGGTTGTGCTCGGTCGCCAATTCGATGGCCTTTCCAATGTTTGCTTTCCAGATCTCGAGTTGGAGCGCGTACTCGAGGTTGTCGTGCTCCTTGTGGTAGTTGCCTTCGCTTTTCAGCTGCAGGAAAGTGTCCACGCGGTTGGAAAAACAACCCAAGTGCGTCATGTCGCCGCTACCGAATCGGACGTCTTTCCCCTCAATCGACGAAGGATCTGCGAGCAACAAAATGTCGTTCAACGACGACATGCGCCCGCGATTGTCCAATTGTGCCGACACGGGAAAAAACGATTTAAACGGTCGTTTCTTCTTCTTCCGGTTCGCGAAATCTACACAAAATAAAAAAGATGGATGAGTAAATACAATCAAACCGATAGTTTTTTAATTATCACTAATTAACATAAATAAAAAACTTAATATTAACCTTTAACCGACGGCGCCGTTGTGGTTTCGGATTCTAAATTGAGAGAGGAACAACTACCGAAAATGTTCGCGTCCTGTTCTTCGAGTTTGCTATTTTCCGCGATCGCTACAACTGCCCCATTTAACTTATCCGTACCATTCTCGTTACACTTTGTTATTTTCTCCTGCAGTAGCAACTCTTCCCGTTTGAGCTGCAACAACATTTGAATTTCCGCCATCGCGTTTTCGTTCGCCGACACTTCCGCCGGCTTTGCCTCGTCCGTCCCTTTCTTTTTCTTGCTTTTCTTCGCCTTGCACCCGATGTTTACTAAAAAAATACAGAAAAAAAATAAACAAAATAATTAAAAAGCGCTTTTTCGACGTACATTCGGGCGGCATTTTATGCTCCTGCTCGCTGATGATCCATCGTTGAGCCGTGCTGTCTTCCCCGCCCGTGTAAATCACGTCGGGGTCGAGCGGATACCATTCCACGGCAAAAACCCGGCCGGAATGACCGCGGAAGTTGGCGATTCCCTTGCTGCGAATCACATCCCAAACCTGCGCCGTTCCGTCGTAGGAAGCCGACGCCAAACGACCACACATGTGCGGGCTCCAATTGAGAGAAACCACGCGCAGTTTGTGACCTTCTAGTTTCCGCGAACATTTGGTTACGATCGCTTCGTTTTCGTACACGTTCTGCGCGCCTGAAATAAACGACAAACATCAGCAAAAATGTCGAATTAATGGGATTGTGTGCGCAAAACGGACCTACGTGCGCATCTAAATCGTAAACCGAGATGGAAGAATCGTTGGACGAAGCCGCCAACCAGAATTTCAAAGGAGAGTCGTTGGTTTCGTGAGTGCTCGTCGGATGCCATCGTAAACACTGAATAAGTTTCCTGATTTCCATGATGACCACGAGACGTTTGACGGACGGCATTTTGTACACTTCGATCGATCTGTTTTTTAAAAAAAAAAATTAATTTTAATTTAATTTTTAGCACAATTTATTATTAATTCAAGACGTACCCGTCGTCGTTTCCAATGGCAATTAACGTTAAACTATCATTCCACGAGATTTCCGACCGTAATGGAAATTTTTGCTGCAAAATAACTCGACAAATTAAAAAAAAATTTCAAAAAAGTTTCTTACAAAATTTCGTACCAAATGTGGATTACATCTCTTGATAATCATATTAAGATCGTAACTAGTTTTTTCGCCTTTTAAATCGTTCGGATGAGTCAAAATCAGCCCATTACCACAAGAATAAACGACCAGTTTTGACGCTTTAATTTCACCGCCGTCTAAATAAATCAAAAATTAAAAATAAAAATAAAATAAAAAAATAAAATACCAACCATTACTATTATCAGTGCACGGTACACCCCAAACAACAGTATACACCGGTCCCTTGTGATTGCTATTCGCAATAAGCGGCTTCCTAAACACCAAACCCATTAACAAACACTTTCAACACGCGATAAAAACATTTAAAAAACCATTACTTGTTACTCAAAACATTATAAATTCCAACCCGTCCTTCATCCGTCCCAAAAGCAAGTCGTCCTTCTATTTTCGGATGCCAAGCGACCTAAAATTCAAACCAATCAATCATTTATCCCGAATTACCCTTCAAAAATCACAACCAACCGTCATCACTTTGCTCCTAAGTCCTTCCCAGAAGCACGACACGTTGTAGGAACCGGCGGACTGTTGTTTTATTGAATGTTATATTCCTGTCCGCCAGGTGTCTTTACCACCTGTGCACCTGTATTTGGCACTGACCAATCAGTGCCCTGTTTTGTATTTAGTGCTCCGCGCACTTTTAAACATCTGTTTTAGATTAAAACCATCACTGTTAATATTTCACCAAAAAGCCAAGCGTCTCCATTTTTATGCCTCCAACATATTAGAACAAAAACTACAGGTTATGGGCCCAGCACGCTTCCACTGCGCTTAAAAATCATCAAGTTTTGTACCGGAACATTCGAGGAAGTTAAAAACGAATTTAACACGAACATTCCACAAGAAACAGAACTAAGAAACGATGGCGAACGGCGGCGGAAATTCAGCTCGAATCGAGGCGTTGGGAAAGGAAAACTTCGACACATGGAAGATCCAGATGGAAGCAATTTTGGATCAACGGGACCTACTCGTGCACGCGGAAGGTACGTCGAAACGACCAGAGACCATTGAAGGCAACGCGAAACGTATGAAGGAGATCGAGACGTGGGAGAAAAGTGATCGAACAGCCAAAAATGACATTTTGCTAAACATAAAGCAATCTGAACTTCGAATGGCCAAAAATTGCAGCACCGCAAATGAATTGTGGAGGAAGTTGCATAGTGTGTACCAATCGAAAGGACCGGCAAGAAAAATCACGTTGTTAAAACGACTCGCGACACACAAGATGGCGGACGGAGAAAACGTGGAGAGTCACCTAAAAGAATTCTTCGAACTAGTAGACAAATTGCTAGACATGGATTTTAAAATGCCCGAAGATTTCACAACGATTCTACTGCTACTGAGTTTGCCAAATTCCTACGACAACTTTCGATGCGCAATAGAATCCCAAGATAAATTGCCATCGCTGGAAGTTTTGGAGGGAAAAATCAAAGACGAGTCGATCGCCCGCGGAAAAGGAAAAGAAGACGTGTCGGACGCCATGATGGCCAGAAAAACGTTCCAAAAACGTAAGCAACCAAAGAAATACGGCGACGAAAATTCGAATTCGACCGAGAAGCCAGTTTTCAAATACAAGTGTCACGGTTGCGGAAAAATTGGCCACAAAATCGCCGATTGCCGAAGTAAAAGCAAGAAGGAAAGCGCATCAAGAGCCGAGAAATCCAAGTACGAATTATTTTTCTGCGAGCAAATCGAGACAGCGCTGATAAGCGAGACGTCACGACCGAAAAATTGGTGTTTGGACAGCGGCGCCAGCTCCCACATGTGCTCGAACGATTCAACATTTTCGACGATCGAATTCCTGAAAAACCAAAAACTGAATTTGGCCAGCAAAGCGAGTACAAAAATCGACGGAAAAGGAACCGCGAAAATTGTCGTCAACACCGGGAACGGAAATGTGAAGCTGGATTTGGCGGAAACTCTTTTGGTGCGAGATCTACGAACGAATTTGATGTCGGTCGGGAAGATCACAGAACGGGGACACAAGGTGATTTTCGATGATAAGTCAGCAGAAGTGATAAATCCGAAGGGAGAAATCGTATTCACCGCCGAAAAAAGGAACGGACTGTATTACATCGTCGACGAGACCGAGGATGCTGCGACTGCAGCGGAAATCGAAGTCGGAACCGGATCAAAACCTGCAAAACCCGCAAGTACGAAAATACAAGAATGGCACAAAAGACTTGGGCACCTGAACGAGTCAAGTCTGAAAATACTAAACGAAAAGGCGGACGGAATGAATTTGGAAAAGGACGCCAAGCTGCCAACTTGTGAAACTTGCATCGAGGGGAAGCACGCAAGTACGAAATTTCCTGACTCCACGTCAAAAAGCGAAAAACTGCTGGAACTTGTACACTCGGACGTTTGCGGACCAATGCCAACAAAGTCCATGAACGGATCAAGATACTTCGTGACCTTCACCGACGACAAATCGAGGTGGTGCAAGGTGTATTTTCTGAAGCACAAAAGCGAAGTTTTCGAGGCATTCAAGTCATTTAAAACGTTTTGCGAGAGGGAAACTGGTTGCGCACTAAAAGTTTTACGATCGGACAACGGGAAGGAATATGTAAATAAGAAATTCGACGCATATTTACAAGAAAACGGCATAAAGCGCCAAACCAGCGTCGAACGAACCCCGGAACAAAATGGCGTCTCGGAAAGAATGAATAGAACTTTGATCGAGATGGCACGATGCATGTTACTGCAAGCAAAATTGCCTAACTCATATTGGGCGGAAGCAATCAACACTGCATGCCACATCCGAAATAAATGCCCGACTAGAAGTTTGGAAAATGAAATCCCGCATCAAGTCTGGACCGGAAGAAAACCGAATGTCGACTATTTTCGAGTTTTTGGAAGCAGAGTCTTCGCGTTGGACAAGAAACCGAACAAGGGGAAGTTCGAACCGAAGTCAAAAGAATGTATTCTCATCGGATATTGGGACGGATCGAAGGCGTATCGCTTGTGGTCAAAAAGCGAAAACAAAATTATAAAAAGTCGCGATGTGAAATTTGTCGAAAAATCGGAAAATGAAACGAATGAAGAATGTGAAGAAAACGATAATAACAATAATTTTAATGACATTCTCACCGATTGCAGAACAGATCAAATCGAGAATGGAACCGAAATTTCCGAGGACGAAGTCGAGAGCGCAGGCGAGAACGAGCCCGATAATGAGGACGAGAGAGAGACGCAACACGAAGAAGCCGAACCTCGTCAGAATGAAAACGCGCAAATAATTCCACGACGATCCTCGAGAACGCCAAAACCTTACCCAAATCGAAATGGGGACCCACCCAGAAAGAAATACACCAGAAAGAATCCGACAACAACTAATGAAGTTTTGGACGAAATTGCACAGATAGCAATTCTCGACGATCCAACGACAGCGGCCGAAGCTTTGAATGGAAACGACCCACAAGAATGGATGAAAGCGATGAAGGAAGAGTACGACGCTTTAATCGAAAACGAAACGTGGGAGGAGTGCGACCGACCAAAAAATAGAAACGTAATCGGATGTAGATGGGTCCTCCGCACGAAATTTGAAGCAGACGGGTCAATCGAACGCAGAAAGGCCAGACTGGTCGCCAAAGGATATGCACAGCAGCCAGGCATCGATTACTTTGAAACCTACGCGCCCGTCGCACGACCGGGATCAATTCGAATGATGATGGCAATCGCAGCCGAGTTGGGATTGACCGTACACCAAATGGACGCGATAACGGCATATTTGAACGGCGAAATCGAAGAGGAAATTTTTATGGAATTCCCCGAATATTTGGAATTTATTGCTGGAATAAAAATCAAGAAAGGAAAAGTCTGCCGGATGAAAAAGGCGTTATACGGATTGAAGCAGTCGGGTCGCCAGTGGTACAAAAAACTGGACGAGAAGTTGCAAAAGCACGGACTGAAGCCAACAAACGCAGACCCATGCGTGTATTACCAAATGAATGGAGAAGTCATCACGCTCGTCGCAATCTACGTGGATGATTTTATCATCGCAACGAACTGCAAAAGAAACTTGGAGAAATTAAAATCGAACCTGAAGAGCGAGTTCAAAATGAAGGATTTAGGACAAATTCACTACTGCTTGGGAATCGAGTTTAAACAGGACGAAAAGACGAAATCAATCACGATGGCGCAGAAAAAATACGTTAAGGACATACTGAATCGTTTCGGAATGCAAGACTGCTCGAAAAACACAACTCCACTCGACGCAAATCAGAAATTGCAGAAAAACAAGAAAAAGGAGGATGGGACCGACGAAGAGCTACTGGATCCAGAGAAGTTCCCGTACCAAAGTTTAATCGGATCACTCATGTACCTCGCCGTTTGCACTCGACCCGATATTTCCTACACCGTCAGCGCATTAAGTCAATATAATACGTGCTTCACCGGAACTCATTGGACAGCAGCAAAACGCGTCCTAAGATATTTGAAGCACTCATCGAATCTCGGGCTAAAATTCGAAAAGACCGGAAAAGACTTAGTCGGCTACACGGATGCAGATTGGGGAGCAAACTTGGACGACCGTCGCTCGTACACCGGCTACTGCTTTAAACTCGCGAACGCGACAATATGCTGGGAAGCAAGAAAGCAGAAGACCGTCGCAACCTCGTCGACCGAAGCAGAATATATGGCGTTGGCCGACGCGTCAAAAGAAGCAATCTACTTGCGAAACTTCCTAGACGAAATTAAATACATCAACAAGAAGAAAGAAACGACCCTCATTTATAGCGATAATCAGGGGGCACACAAATTGGTGCGAAACCCAATTTTTCATTCCAGAACCAAGCACATCGACATTCGCCACCATTTTGTTCGAGAAACATGTGAGCGGGGAGATATCGACATAGAATTCCTGGAGAGTGAGAAGATGGTCGCCGATGTGTTGACCAAGGGGCTTTTTAAGCCAAAACACGAAGAATTGATCGCCCAATTTGGATTGAAGGAAATTGTTTAAGAAATATTGTTTTTAATATTTTGAATTGTTTGTGAATGAATACTTTAATGTTTAAATGTCTAAATTGCTTAAGAAAAATGTTTTGAATTTTGAAATGTAGGAATATTGCCATTCAGGGGAAGTGTTGTTTTATTGAATGTTATATTCCTGTCCGCCAGGTGTCTTTACCACCTGTGCACCTGTATTTGGCACTGACCAATCAGTGCCCTGTTTTGTATTTAGTGCTCCGCGCACTTTTAAACATCTGTTTTAGATTAAAACCATCACTGTTAATATTTCACCAAAAAGCCAAGCGTCTCCATTTTTATGCCTCCAACATATTAGAACAAAAACTACACGGACATCGAATTATTCCAAACACGGATCATATTATCACCGACGGCCACCGCTAAACAACTCGCATCGACCGGTGAAAAGTGTAAACCGTACACGAACCCACCCAACGTGGCAACCGAATGAACGCTCTTTTTAGTCGCCAAGTCCCAAACAATAATCTAAACAAAAAATAATAATTTAAATCGATAAAACATCCGAATTTAAATTGATTAAATACTTGTCTGTCCATCGATATGGTGCACGCCATCGACTCAAACCCGGAAATATTAAAAATGATTCCGTTGTGCCTCGGACATTCCTTGTTCAAAACTTCCAACTGTTGCTTCGACGATTCCTTCGACAAATTCATCGATAACAACTCCCCTCTGTCAAATAAATCAATTAAAACTCATTATTTTATCGATTCAAAGGGTTGTTCTTAAGAATCTTACTGATATCCGGAGCAGAATAGCGTTTCCAACTCGCTGCACCAGTAAAGCGTCACCCATAATCGACTCTTATTGCTCCGATGACCGGACGAAAATTTGGGGATATTATGCGTCGTGACAAGTTTTGCCTCGGAAACGTCCCATCGCCGCACCGTGGCATCGTTGCCGCCAGACGCTGAGAATAGTTCGTTTAAACCGCCGGTTGTGAACCACGACAAACTCTGAATTTCGTCGTCGTGGCGTCGCAAAAGGTGCAAATGCGCGGGTAAATTCGAGGCATTCAAAACCAAAATCAAACCGTCGCGAAACCTATGTTCCAAATAATTAAAAACAATTAAAAACAATATTAACAAAATAATTAAAAAAACAATTAAAATTACCCAACGGCGAGGAGGTTTTGGTCGTACGGCGAAAACGTGATGACAGAAACTTTTCCCGATTTCTGAATTTCGTATTTCTTAACGCCGCCATTCACGTAGAGACAAATCGTTCCTTTTTCGTCGCCGCTTCCGATCAAATCGTAATTAATCGGCGACCAATCGACGCAAGTGACTTTCTCCTGAAAAAATCCAAGAAATTGAATAAAAAATAGAAAAAAATTGTCACATTTCGGTTTTTTTTACTTGATGTCCGTGGAATTGCTTTAATTCTACTTGGCTGTGGACGTTCCAGATGGTAACGGTTCCCTTTTCGGACGCACAGACTAATTCCGTCTGACTCGGCGCAAACCGGACACCGACGACGCGGTCGTGGAGCGTACGTCCGTTCAAAACGCCGGTGTACGTCGGTGGATTTGTTGTCAATTTTAGTAGCGCGATATTTTGATTGATTCCAAATGCAAAAAGACCGTCGGTCGTACAGTCGCTGACCCTGCTGCAATACCAGTTGGGCGAAGGAGCTAAACCAATTCCTTTCATGATAAAGTGCGAAAGCTCGTGTGTTGTAGTATTCAATTAGCCTTGTGTTATAGGTATAGGTACCCTTCACCGTGCGTCAGCTGTGCGTTTTACTCATTCGAAGATTGGCGCCTTTGAGGGCTGTTGCCAGCTGGCGGCGTAAGTTTTAATTTCGACACAAGGGCGGTAAATTTGAAAATATATTTTTATTTAACTTTTAAAGAATAGTTTTATCTAGGGTTTTAATTAAATTACTGCTGCAGTTAAGTTTATTATACATGTATATAAATTTATACTTAATCTACTATGTAGGAGCGAGAGAAATTAAGTGTCAGATTGAAATTATACAAATTAAAATGATAAAATAAAAAAAAATTTAATGTCAAATACGAAATTTAAAAATATTTAAAGCCTCAATAACTGTATCAAAATGACAACCTTTGGATTGAGATCATCGTAAGTACTTGTATCACAATATAATTACAAAAATAATCGAATAAAGAGATGAAAAATAAGAAGTTTGACGCTGAATTGTATAATATTGCTTTTGGATATCGACACCCGATGTTGTTGATGAAGAGATGCATCTATAAAAATAAAAAAATAATTAATAAAAATTAATAACTAAATATCCAAACAAATACCATTATCGACGATATGAATAGTAACATTCCTCGATGCACTTCCTAATCGATTAACCGTTAAACAGGAATAAAAACCGGCGTCAGACGCGATGACTTCATCGATGACGAAAACAAATTGATGGTCCAAAAAATTATATCTTCTGTCAATCGATTCGTCAATTAAACTTCCATTTTTGAACCATTCGATACTCGGTTTGGGATATCCATCAACAACGCACATCAATTTGATTTCGTCGTCCATTTCGCTGTTCAAAACCAACCCGTCCATATTACTACTCACAATGCGTGCAGCGCCTGTAAATTTGCACACTTTTCATACAAATTCCACACAAAAAAACCTCAAATAAGTTTCTCTATTACTTTCAATAGGAATATATACAAAATCCTCTTCGTATTTTTTGTTTGAACCCACAGAAAAACAGGAATATCGTCCTCCATCCGATGACGTAACGTTTGCTACTTGTAACACACTCGTCAGTTTCACGAAGTTATATCCGTTAGCACTGCGAATAAATGTTTCTTCCGTATCAAAAATACGGAGTTTATCATTCTGGAAAGAAGATTTAATGTTTAATAAACTAATATTCAATCTCAATAATCTTTTACTTTGAGATTAGGATAAGTCCATTTGATTTGCACACTGCTGTTTGTTTTAACGTTAACAACACACACAAGTTTAACTTTGGCTTCGTTCACATCGAGAGCTGTGGATTTGTTTCTGATGTAAGGATGCGGCGGTTTGCCTTCAATTTCTATTTAGAAGAAAGTAAATCTTGCTAAATTTTTTATTTTTATATTTAAAAAACCGCCCAGCGAAAACACTGACCAAAATAATGCATATGATATTCCCTAGTTTCAACATTCGTGCCTAAAATCGCCGTGCATTCGAATAAACCAGTAAAAAATATATTTGGAAATTTAATAATAAATCCTTGCGTCGGATCGTATTCAATATCATCTTCCTGAAGACGAACCTAAAGAAAAAATTGTTAGTTAATGAATTATCCTACGATAAAAAGACGCACAAAACTCACTACTTGACTATCCGAAGGAAACTTAATTAAAGTCATATTCACAGATGGATCTGTGGGTCTGCAAGGAATGACCCCTTCATAACCTTCTGTAATTGGTCCGAAGCCGAAATGACCAACAAAAGTGTTGCAAGGAACGAATAAATTATTTGGATCTGCACAAACAACGAGAGATGTAATCGACATATAAATATAATTAGAACATATTACCTTTAACATAGACATAAATATCCGAAAATTTCATATTTGAATTTGCATAATAACAAGAAACTCTGCCAGTGTCTTTATAAATTGCATTCTCGACAGTCAGAGTTGATTTGTAGCCTTTCTTCACTTGTCTTTCGTGGATTTGAGCACGATCATCCATTTCCTATACAATAAAAATGACTTTGTTTCATTTGTTTTGACTGATATCGTCAAATTAGTTCGTTGTGTCGTTAAAACAGCTGCGCTGTAAGGCCCCTCTAATGTAGTAGTGTGGGAAAACTCAAACTAAACCAAAAAGAGAACAAACAACGCTCTTGTTTTCACTTCATTTTCCCATCTTTCATCCCAAGTGGGTGTAATTGCACTGTGGGGGAATAAGAGGGGTTAAAGAGACACTTCACTCGAGTTGAAGTGATAAAAACACGAGTTCAACAACGTTATCATTGAGTTGTCAATAAATAAAAGGAAGGAGTCATTACTATGTCAAAGGTGCTATTCCACAGGATTGGATGATAACCCTCGCAGGTAATACTCAAGGTTGAGTTAGTTTTCACCACCAGATACGGAGAATGTATGTTCATAGTGGGGCCAAGGTCGTACTCGGTTCTTGCCACACCTGAATGGAGAATGGAAATAGAAAAAAATAACCATGATTTACAAGAACAGATTCACATAAAGAAGTTCTCCTTCGAACGTCAATATATTTTCAACATCACTGCACAAAAGATTGAGGACTATTGCATGCTTTGTAGTTTGTGAGGCAGAAAATATAAATTACGTGTGACGGTTACACTGTCATGCACTTTGTTAGTATAGGACGATTACTTCACCAATAGATGGCGCTGATGCGTTTTAGCGGTAAATTCAAATTTCGACAATTTTTGAGTGAATAAAATATAAATTACTATTTATATTTTATTCCACTGCAACTTTAGACACTTTTAAATACTTTTGGATGTTTAAAAACTAGTTGATTTATTTGTCACATAATTCTATTGAATTATGTGCAAACTCTACACCTGGTGAAGTCACCCCCCATCACCCACTGTGAGTTGGACTCCTTTTGGATTATAGTCAAAGGGACTTAATCCAAAATGTGTCCTGCGTATCCAGTTCCTGTAGTGGACCTAGTAGAAGACTATGTCCTGAGTATCCACTTCCTATGATCTGGGATTGGATGGATTTGACTGCCCAGTGATCCCATTGGATCACTGAACAGCTATTCTCCTCACCGAGTATATATCCCCCTGCAAAACGGATATAGCTCGCTCTTGTTCTGTTTTTGTTTGATACTGATATTACTTGAGCACATATTATACTTCTCTGCGTTCCGACAATCCGTTGTAGAAATACTTTGTATTTAGTGTAAGTATCTAGAGTGGGTAGAAGACTCACAGACACACTGCCCGCCTCTTCATGCCAACATTCCGTTGTAGAAATGTTGTAACTAGAGTGAGTAATTCACAGACACATTTAAGTGTAGTATCTAGAGTGGGGTACAACCCACAGACGCACTCCCTCCAGCTTCATGCCAACATTCCGTTGTAGAGTGCAGAATCTAGAGTGGAGTAAAATTCACAGACGCATTGGTAATGTAGAATCTAGAGTGGAGTATTTATATTTCACAGACGCATTATCAGAGTAATCGACGCGGAGTAATTTCCCGGTTACTCTCCCGCCAGCCAGGACCGAGTGGAGTAATTTCCCGGCGATGGATAACCTTTCCTGCGAGATATTTCGATTCAATTCGTTATTGGTTTGACGGAACATTTAAGTCTAACTTAGATGTTGATTGCACTCGGGGCAAAAAATAGCTCGGCGCTATTTTAATATATTTTACTTATTTTCATAGTTTTAGTTAAGTTTGTGACTCTAAAATATCATGATTAATTCCATAGAATTAATATGAATATTTATTCTCACATTGTTACATCTCGCGGTAATTATTGATTACAACAATTATCTGCGATGCGATGTGTGTGACGATACAGAAAAGTCAACCGCACCTCTCGGATATAACCCACCCAGCCTAACCATTTACACGCCTTTTAGAACCAAACCCCGGACCATTTAGAAGCCAAAGCCATTCATAGATGACATCTTTTACGTCACAGCAATAAGACCGTTACAAATTCTTATTGCATGACTGAAGCCTTCAAATGATATTATTTCAGGGCTTTTGCCAAACAACTGTATAGTTTAACTTCTCGTCATTTTAGCCACTTGTAGGCATAGTATTTATATAAGGTTCAAACCGGAATAAATGTTATATGTTTTGAGAAAACATCAGGTTTGCATATTTTACATTTTCACACAGATAGTTCACACTTTAGTTTAGCAATTGCTATCTCCAGAAGGTAATCGTCACACGTGGAGGTTCCACCGAGATAGGTTGCATTTTATCGAAGTGAACTCTGTGATCAAAGTGTAAAATTGAAAAATGAATTTTCTTGATTATTTTATATAGATATTATAATTAGAAAATTTCCGATTTTTCTCTATAAATTTACTGTGAAATATCCATTTGTTTTCAAAAAATTCTCATTATCTTTTGGAAATATCTGAATTCGAATTTTTGGATTATTTTGAAAAAAACTCATTATAATTCCGAATCTCTTACGAAAAATCTATTATGATTTTATTGAGTTTCCCAGAATATTCAGCTATATTCTGGAAAATTTCGAAACCTTGAATTTTGATCAAAAAACGAATTTGACTAGAAATCCTGCTGACTGAAAAATAAAAGTTAAAGTATTTTATTTTGCTGGTTAAAAACTTGACCAAGTTTCTATTGTTCTGTTTTCAATGTTTTTGATTATTATTTTAATCTTTAACAAAGTAAAGAATGTGACAAAGAGAACCACTCACGATGCAGCTCGGAGTAGGTCATCCAGATGTGACATTGTTGAGAATTTCGGATTAGAAATTATCAGGAATTTGTCAACATCGCCAATCACAGCAGACTGTCTTGACAAAGGAGATTTTCCGGAAGCTAGTTTGACAACCAATATTCAGCCACACTTGCTTTTCGACAGTGCGACCATCCAGTTGTGCCTTTGTGACCAGTGCCCGTTTGGACCATTCTTGACCACGCAATAGGACAGTTTTTCCGAAGCCACTTCAGTTTCAGCAGCTAAGGTTGTATTTTTTCAAATTATTTCTTAGTTTAATATTAAGCGTGTTACATTTACGCTAGTTCAGTTAAAATCTTATTTTTCCTTGTTGTACGTGTATTTCTTTGAGTATTATGGCCCGTAGACCTGTAAGAGTTCGTGGAACACGAGGAAATCGTGGAGCACGACGACGTGGTGGTATGTGTGAAACACCAAGAGGAATTGTGGAGTCTGATCTAGAAAGCCAGGGGGAAGAAAATGTTCCTAGAGACGTTTCCAACCCAGGTAGTTCTCGAACGGATCCACTATCAGTCCCACATGATTTAGAAGTTTACTGTCGCCATTACCAATTGGAAGTGACGCAGTTTTCCTCTTTGTGTGAAGCTCAACAATACACGGCGAATAATCATCACGAGAGAAATCGTGTAATTACTCCCGATGTAGTTGTAACCAACGAACAAAGTGTTTCTATAGATCGAACTGGCCCTCGTTCGCCGGCCACATATCGCTACCAGCAATTGCCTGGATGGCGAATGAATGTTGCTCGTGACGACAATGGGCAGTTAAATTCTTCACTATCTGTTCAACCTTTGATTCAGTTACCAACTAGTTCTTGGCGATCGAATTCGGCCGAAAGAATGGGAAATTCCGGACAAGGAAATATTTCTGCGCCAATTTCCCGAAATTTACCAAGTGCGACGGCTGTAAATAATATTTTACCCGCTCCCACTGGGAATTTGAATGATTCTTTCAGAGTTCCACAGCCTCGAACTAATCTGTCGGTCCAACCAAGGGGGAGAAATGAAAATTATCAAAATTTTCAATCTCACACCCAATCTGATGGAGATTTTAGGAATTATAGAAATTCCCGCTCTCAAGGTGGACGAGCTCCGCCGAGAAATCAACGATTTCCCGGAGCTCCTGGTGATCCTCGTGACTCCGATCCTAACTCGAGTAGTGACGAATCTCACGCTGGTGGAGGGGGAAATTATAACAATAATTTCCACCGACGTAATAATTCTCGTTCTCCACCGCCACCTGATAGACATCAAAATTTTCAAGGAGAGCCAAATCCACCACCCAGAGACCAAGGAAGTCGGTCTACACCCAATTCGAACTCTGCTTCTAATTTGTCGGACGAAAATGTAAAACAAATTATTCAGGGTTTAGTTGGTCAAATCCGAAGCCCGAGTAATCCCAGTCAGAATTTTGGAAAAGGAATCGAGATTCCTATTTTTGACGGGAAACAGACAGAGGTTGCGCGATTCCTTGAAATCGTCAAAGCTGTCGCACTCGGGAAAGGCATCCCTTTAGACGACATGGTACACACTGCTGTACCTGGACGACTATTAGGCCATGCACAACGTTGGTTCCATAAGCAACGCCATACTTTTAACAGTTGGCGAACTTTCGAAGCCTCTTTTCTCGATTGTTTCGACCTCGTTCCACTTACAAGAGAAAGGCGACTTCTTAATGTAAAACAACGAGCCGACGAGTCACTTTATAGTTTTCTTCTGCGTTATACGCAAGAACAAGGTGAAGTGCCGCCAGGTGATAAAACTGGACGTGCGCAATTATTCGACAATTTAACTCAAGAAAGTTTCACGGCGTTATGTACACAAGGAATGTATGGTAACTTTACAGTAGATGACATTCTACAATATGTAGGAGCAAATCGCTCTAAGTTTGAAAGTTCTCAACTTGCAGCAAAATTGGAGTACGATAATCGAGAGAATCATCCTACTCCCAAACTTCACGAAAAATCTAAGATTTTTCCTTCTAAAACTTCACTACGTTTAACGCAAACTCAAGATGAAGTTGAAAATGAAGACGAGTCGGAAAATGACGACTCAACTGACGATGGTTCAATGGAGCGATTATTTGCCGCCCAGTATGAAAAGACTACTGGAAAATGCTTTTTCTGTCACGAGCCTGGACATTTTAAAAGAGAATGTCCCGCTCTTGCCAAAAAATTAGCAGGGAAATCAGACTCGTTAAATTCAAATAAAAGATTTAACCACTCTGCTCCCAACCCCGAGTTTAAACGACCCAAACAAAATTGGGTTACGTCAGAAACTTTAGACTCCAAATTTACTGACTTCCAGAAAAACATGGTTGACCTGTTAATTAAGCATTTACCAGCAGCCACTGAGTCAGTCACTCCCGACGAGACAAAAAACTGATTCAGGGGGTTGTTCAAGTTGCCCAACCCCCGCTTAAAGAGTTGTTTCCTTTCTCGGAATTGTCAAATGATTTATTTTTACGAAAAGATGAATTTAAATTAAGACATAAGCCTAGTCATCTCACAGTACCTTATGTCGATGATTCGAAGAATAAACCACCATCGTTGGTCATTTCTTACGAAGCCGTACCTGTCTGTCGAAAGACTAGCAGCTCTACTGGCGGTGTCGATGAAAATTTAAAAGTCATGACAGACCAACTAGAAAATTTGAGTATTTTCAGTGGAAGCTGGAATGCACCCAAGAAACCGCTTGTACCCAAGGTTTTCAAGTTAAGAAAACTTCTTAAACTTGAAAAATGGAACAAGAAAGAACGAAAAGTATTGCTTGGCAAACTTTGCAATAGCAAATTAATTAATGGTGGCAAAGATGATCCGCGTATGAATGTCCAAATTGGAGGTTTGGATTACAACGCACTAATGGACTCTGGAGCCACCCAATGTTTTATTGGAGTACAACTCCTCTCAAACACGGAAATTCCGGTGGAATTCATACAAGAATGTCCCCGGGGAATGCGTGTCTGCGCGGTCGGAATAGATCACCGACCTATCGGTCAAGTTTGTCTTTGTGTCAAATGGGCCGATAAAAGGAGAGTTACACCTATGACCTTCATAATTCTACACAAGAATGTATGTGGGTTAATTTTGGGTCACAATTTTATGCGTAGAACGGGGATAAACCCTAATCCCCGACGAGCAGTGTTCACCTGTGATGACATGCCCGGATGGACAGCCCCGTACGAGACCACTGAACTTAACTGTTGCTTAGCAAGCATTAAGACTTTGGGTCTCCAAGGTGAAGGAACTCCCACTTCACCGGACTGGGCAGAAAAACTCGTCGAAGGCTGCAACAGTTCGGCGGAAGAAAAACAGTTACTCGTAAACGTTCTTGTACAATTAAAAAACGTATTTCGAGACCAACTGGGCTGTACGAAGGTGGCCAAGCACAGCATCAAGTTTAAACCTGGTGCTACTTGGAAACACCAGCCATATAGAATGTACAATCCGGCCAAGAAGGCGATTATGACGGAATTGGTCGAGGAGTTGGAGGCCGATGGGTTGATCGAACCTGCCACTGGCCCTTATATAAGTCACCCCGTCATAGTGGCTAAACCCGGCGGGAAGTATCGATTATGTATCGACTACCGCTGGTTGAATGCGATCACAGAAGTTGATGCAATTCAAATGCCAAGTATTGACCTATTAATTCACCATACTAATCAGGCCAAGTACTTTACATCCATTGATTTAACTAAAGGTTATCATCAAATGGAAATGGAGGAGGAGGATAAGAGCAAAACTGCTTTTTACACCCCAAAAGGCAAATTTCAATTCAAGAGATTGCCATTTGGTCTTTGTAATGCACCTAGTTCTTTTCAACACCTCATGACTACCGTATTGGGTGACTCTCTATATAAACATGCTCTGGTTTATTTAGACGATATAATTATTTTTTCCGACACATGGGAAAATCATTTATTACATATTAAAGACGTACTTAAGAAGTTGGATGCCGCGAATCTAACTATCAATAAAGACAAGTCAAAATTTGGTCGAACATCATTACGATTTTTAGGCCATTTAATTTCGGAGGGATCTCTTCTTCCAGACCCTGACAAAGTCTCGGCTGTAAGGAATTTCCCCAAACCGACTTGCTCTAAAGACATTCAAAGATTTGTAGGACTTGCGAATTTTTTCCGAAAATTTATTCCTAACATCGCAAATATTGCTCGTCCATTGACCAATATTATGCATGATCAAGCAAAGTTTGTGTGGGATGATCCACAAACAACTGCATTCGAAACTATCAAAGATATTTTGTGTGACAAGGACCAAGCCCTTCTCCACATGCCAGATATGAATAAGCCTTTTGTCATTTTGACAGATGCTTCTCATTCAGGCTTAGGTGCAGTACTCTGCCAAGATGTCGAATTATTCTGTGAAAAGAAACAGAAATTAATTATGGTCCCGAAAGCAGTCGCGTACGCCAGTCGAGTGTTACACGGGGCCGAAGTAAGGTATTCTACGCCGGAATTGGAGTGTTTGGCCGTTGTATGGGCAACCGAGAGATTTCGCCCATATATAGAATACACGACTTTCACTCTCGAGTCCGATGCTAAAGCCCTTAGCTGGTTGATGAGTACGCCGGAACCATCCGGAAGGTTTGGTCGTTGGGCCGTCAAAATACAATGTGGCGCGTTTAAAATTATTTTTAGACGCGGCGCAATGAACCAAGTAGCGGACGCATTATCACGCGCTCCACTGTCTGCACTAGACACTCCGGATTATGATTATATCGAACCAGAGGAGATCACCCATTTCTATCCAACTTGGAATGGAAACAGGTGTGCATCTTTACAAGTGACGGAAACTGAGCGCAAACATTTTCTTACAAATGTTGGCCTTAGTTTAGACTTTTTCTCAGAATCATATAATCCAGTTAGATTTCATGATTCTGGAGAAAAGGGGGAGGAAGAAGGATGTACAAGAGAAAATTGCAGACATATAGATGTCCACAATTGTAATCACGAAAATGTACACACTGCGCTAACAGATATCCTAAAAGTAGTTCCGCCGACGCGAGACGAAATTATCGAAGCGCAGCTTAAAGATCCAGCATGTAGTAAAATCCTTGTTTACCTAAAAGGAGACGAAAAATTAAAAAATCGTGTCACGGATAAACATTGGTTAAACGCGATTCGTGGCTACACTCTCGACGAACCGGAAGAAAATAAAGGTGTTATGCTAATTTATTTTGCTCCGACCGATGAGGAAGAGTTAAACGACTCCGGCAACGGGTTTAAGGCGGTAATTCCACGCTCTCTCGTGAGACGTGCATTATTCGCATGCCATGGCCACCCACTTACAGGACATGCCGGCATGAGCAAAACCCTAGATAGAGCAAAACAGATGTATTTCTGGCCTAGAATGAGCAAAGACACTCGAAACTACGTTCGCAGTTGCACTCATTGCCAACAATACAAACCTAGTCAACACCAAAAGCATCGGGCAAGCTATACACCTCACAACATGACCAACCCGTGGGAGACTGTAAGCATTGACCTGATGGGACCAAAACCAGCCGGTCGTTCGCAATTAAAATGGATTTTAGTAATCATTGATAATTGTACAAAATGGATTGAAGTCTTCCCACTAGCGACTGCATCAAGTGAATGCATCGTTAATAAAATGAGCGAAGTTTTCCACCGTTGGGGATATCCAAAAAAGATAATCTCCGACAACGGCAAACAATTCGTGTCAACAATATTTAATGATTTTTGTCGAAAAAATCACGTAGATATTGCTCACATTAGCCCATATCACGCTGCCGCTAATATTACAGAGCGGGCTAACAGGACTTTAAAAATGATGTTAGCTTTATACTCGGACATTCACTCTCACTGGCCAAAATATTTAAATTCTTTTGCCTTTGCGATGCGCACCGCTAAGTCCGAGGCAACAAATTGTTCTCCGATGATTCTTAATACAGGAAGAATCGTTCCTTTGCCATTTGACCCGCGTATTACTAAACACGCCATCAAATTCGACAAAGAGAATCCCGAAGCCTACGTCTACAGCATTTTAGACGTAATTAGACGTGCACACAGCGAAATGCATCGGAAAATTCAATCGAATTACGAAAAGCATGATCGACTACATAAAGACAAATATTATATTTGTCAATTTGCCAAAGGAGATCTCGTGTGGAAAGCCACACATATTTTATCAAATAAAGATAAAGGGATTTCGGCAGGATTCGCTGAGAAACGTGATGGACCTTGGGAAATTACGGCTGTTCTTGGCGGAGGTTCCTACACACTACGTAAGCTTTCTGATAACACGAAAGCAAAAGCGATCAACATACAGGATTTAATGCCTTATATCCCAAGTTACCCGATTGAGGAATGGACATTAGATCAGAAAGTCGGTACCAACGAATCACACCCGACTCCAGATTGGATGGCAGGTCAGGTTATTAATTCTTCAGAATTAATAAATGAACCTGTGTCCATAGAAACAGAGGATTTAGTTGAAGAGAAAGAGGAGGAAACTTCTCAGATTTCTTCTAAAGAGGACGAAACTCCTCAAAATCCGTCTAAAAAGAGGAAAAGATTTCCATCTCCCGTTCGACAGTCTAAACGTAGACCCAAGCCGAACACAAAATACGTGACCGATTTTGTACAACTCGTAAATTGTCTAAAACAAGTCAAGTTGGGTTAGGACACAATATATTGAAAATATTTTATTTTAAATAAATATTTCCAATCATATTCACGAAGAATTGTTAAATTTTATTAATTAAAAACATTTTTTTTTTGATGTGGATAAAATTTAACAAATGTTTGAGTTATTTTTTACACAAGCTGATTGTATTCAAATTAATCTACGTGTAAACATTTACTTGAAACTGTGTTTCCCCCTTTGGGTTAATAGAAACTTCGAGATGAGTAATTACAAACCAATCAAATTACTCCTCGAAACTCCCCTTAACCCCTGGTTTGAGATTATCACTCACTTGTTCGCCAAGTTTTGTACTGGACTGAAATCAAGGATTATTCTCGACCCTTCGACGCTTTAACGGATTTTCGCTGAAATTTAGTGAGTTAAAATCTAGATGATTTTGAACACTTATCGTTTATTTTACTGATTTTTTCATTTGACGAATATCAGTTCAAATTCAGAAATTATCGACACGACGCTGATTATCGAAACCATCTCGTGGACAAAATCGCGAGTAAGCCTTTCACGAACTCACTAAGTGAATTCCCGGTAAACATTTAAGCAATATTTTGTCAAAATTTATAATATTTTGACATTAATTGACAACATTTATTTTGGTTAAGCGTTCATTACGGCGGACTTAGAATTCGCACGCGCCGCACAACGTTTTTATCGGCCAACATCGCCGGAACCGAACAGCCCTCGCAAATACGTGAAACTAGACATTAAACTAGCCAAGTATACCCTTCTAGGACTACACCTAGTTAGTAAGTGTTTATTTTATGAAAGATAAAATATCTCTTAAGTTCCTTGGAAATTGGTGAGCAGACATGTGTTAACAAGTCACGTGTATGATAGGGGCAAACGCCACCAGATGTCGGTAGTAAATTATTTACTCGGACGAATTGTGGAATTATTCGTACAATTAAAACCATGTAAAATGACTATTGTCGGATGCTAAAAAACACTTACAAAAATATTTTTTTTTAATATTTTTATATGTTTTTTAGTTATTATGTCGTGTAGATACAAAAATTAGGTTTATTTCATTAAATAAACACTAATTTGAATATTTTATCAGCGATATTGTTTTAAACGATAAAATGAAATTATATGCCAAGTCGAGAATAATTATTAATCTTAATAATTATTCGACAAATGGAGGAAACACACTAACAAGGGAACTTAAGAATTAATTATGAAATTAATCCAGTTGTTGGTCGACAATTAATTTAATTTGAAATTAAATTAATTTCCGACGGTTGATTCATGTTCTCAAATAAAATTTATATTTTCTTGAAGATGCAATGAGTCGCCGAGGTCGTGCTAGCAAGCGACAGTACGTGCATTGGGATCCAGAAGAGTCGGAAGAGACGGATTATCGCTTCGTTAATCCCTCCTCTGACCCCGAGCTCGTTGCCAACTGGGCCCGTGATAACCCGGATCTCGTACCGCCACGAATTAGGACCGCCATGGGTGTTAGCCCGACCGACTCGCGTCCTTCCAGAGGCCGTCAAGCTAGTCAGCGTGTTGTAACCTATGATGCGCCGAATTGGGATTTTTCTGACGACTCGTCACAATACTCCCGTTCTGCCTCGAGGAGACGGCGCCAAGATGACTTCTCACAAGAAGAAGAATCGGTTGAAGAAGCTCCGCCTCCAGCTACCAGCAGGCAGTTTGCCCGACCACGAAATCCGCGTGATACCGCTAGTCGAGGCAAGACTGGCAAATCCAAAGGACCCACCAAGTCCACGTTGGCATCTTCATCCGAAGCGCTGACCCGCCCAACATCGCAGGCTCGCTCGATATCGGAGCTAAATTTGCCAAGTTACCGGAAGCAGCGAAGAGAACACGTATTTCGAGATATGGAAGCTGCCGCCTTGGGGACTAACATCATGCCAAAGTCGAAGCTGATGTTCTGCCCATTGTGCGCAGGATGCGGATGGTTGTCGTCCTTGTTATCCGGCATTCACGCCGTAGTCTGCGTGAACTGTCACGGTGGTAAACGCGTTGCCATATCCAGCATGTGGAATGAAGAAATTCTTCCATTTATCGTCAAGGGGCTAAGTACGCCGACAGCACGCAATTGGGCGATGTGTCGCGAATGTGGCCTCATCCACCAGGGCCCGGAGCAGGCTATTTATGTAGACCCGGCACAAATGTCCAGCACCTCGACTCCACGAGGAGGATTTACGGAGCCACAACGCGAGCCGGAAACTCCCACCCCTGCGATTGATGGAACTCCGGTTGTCTCGGCGGAAAACCTCCCAACGAACGAACCAACGTCAGTTACTGCGTCTGATTCTCCGCCGGTTGCAGCCGATTCTGGTCCGCAAGCCGCCGCTTCTCCAGAGGGAACTTCGGCTAACAACATGATCGTAGCGACTATTCCGCTCCCCGAAGTAAACAACGCTGCTGAACCGGTTATTTTACTGGTCCACCCATATATGCCGAGACCAGACATGTCACTCACGGAACAAACGAAGGCAGAAGTGGAACATTATTTCCCAATTTTATTGGAAGCAGCTAAACGTATTAGTGTGTCGATTTCAAACGACCGAATTCCAGATTTGAGCGTGCCACTGGCCGTGATCCAATGGATTTTTCATCCATCCCGGCCGGAATCTTTTCAAACTCGCTCTTTTATTTGGTGTAAGATTTTACAGCAGGTCTCAGCAGCAGCACACCCGTTGATTCGTGAGGGATGGCACTCTGGCTTACCCGACCATCACTTGGTTTTCTCCGAGCCAACCAGCGCTAACACCATTCCGTTAGGAGGGCCTGATCCCCTGGAAGTATTCACCGAAGAACAACACAGAATGCTCCTAAATCCACTGATCCATGACGTTGAGCCAGATGTAGTACCGGAATTGGTAGCTATTCAACTTAATTCTCCACCCGCAGCCGTCTCGGAAGTTGTTACATCCATGGAAGGATTTATTGAGGATGAAGAGTTGGACTAGAAAAGCGTCAACGATGTCGAGATCCGTTACTTTCCCGATATCTTCCCCTTTTAGGCAAGACCAGAAGTAACGAGTCCATTTTCTCCATCTCCATTTCTTGACCCGAGATGAAATCAAGAGTTAGTCAGGTTCAGGTGTATTTTATGCCGTTTTTGTGAATAATTCAAAGATCTTTAATAGTTAATTTAACAATTCTGTTAAAATTTGATTACGAGTCAATGTGAGTTTGTTTATATGAATACTAATTTTAATACTTGAATTTTAACGTGTAAAGTGTTATTTTGCAAATCATTATATTTCCAGTGAGAAGTTAAGTTTTGTGAAAATAATTGTTAAATTTTATTAATCATTTGTTTGGTACAAGAGTTTGATGTTAGTTTAAGTTATCGCCTTTTCTTGATGCAGTTGTAAGTCCACCTGTAAAGAGAGATGGAAGTTATTATTGATAATTGAAAGTTTTATAACCCTAATAAATATTTTTTGAAGCATTTGATTAAGAAATACTCTTTATTTATACTATTAAGATATAAAATAAAGGTTTTTACTTACCAAGGATTACAGCTCGAGTCCCCTAGATGACAGTGTGGTCTTGATCCTCAAGATATTCGGAATAAATAGTATGTTAATACAGGTATTAACATATATTTAAGGGGGACTTGTGACGGTTACACTGTCATGCACTTTGTTAGTATAGGACGATTACTTCACCAATAGATGGCGCTGATGCGTTTTAGCGGTAAATTCAAATTTCGACAATTTTTGAGTGAATAAAATATAAATTACTATTTATATTTTATTCCACTGCAACTTTAGACACTTTTAAATACTTTTGGATGTTTAAAAACTAGTTGATTTATTTGTCACATAATTCTATTGAATTATGTGCAAACTCTACACCTGGTGAAGTCACCCCCCATCACCCACTGTGAGTTGGACTCCTTTTGGATTATAGTCAAAGGGACTTAATCCAAAATGTGTCCTGCGTATCCAGTTCCTGTAGTGGACCTAGTAGAAGACTATGTCCTGAGTATCCACTTCCTATGATCTGGGATTGGATGGATTTGACTGCCCAGTGATCCCATTGGATCACTGAACAGCTATTCTCCTCACCGAGTATATATCCCCCTGCAAAACGGATATAGCTCGCTCTTGTTCTGTTTTTGTTTGATACTGATATTACTTGAGCACATATTATACTTCTCTGCGTTCCGACAATCCGTTGTAGAAATACTTTGTATTTAGTGTTATACCTTGTTCGCACCAGAATGTTTGGGCTAGCCCAAAGTTTAAATCTAGTTCTTTTTCTTGGTGCGAACGCATCTGGCCCAAAATTATCTAGTTTAAAAATGTTTAAACCAGATAATTAAAAGCCAGTTCTGTGAACTAGATAATTGCCAAAGCTAGCCCAAAACTTTCCCACAATTCCCTGCGTGCAACAGTTAAAATTAAATGGCGGCTGAAAAGCAACGTGCAGCTTCGACAATTCCACGTGCTCAAAAGGACAAAACAATGAAAGAGCGGTGGAAAGATAGCGAGATTGTTGTTCTCATCCAAGTCTGGTGGGAAAACATTGATGATTTAAGGAGTACTAAACGCAACCGTATTGTTTATCAAAAAATGGCGGCTAGTTTAAGTGAAAATGGATACACGCGGACATGGGATGCGATCCAAAGAAAAATAAAAAACCTCACTGCAGACTACAGGTAAGTTTATTTATTGATAAAGAATTACTCATTTTCAAGTATGATTTTAATTCCGATTTAAATTTCAGGAAAGAAAAAAGTGCAATTGGACCATCAGGTGGGAAAAGATCCACATGGCGCTTTTATTATCCAATCCATGAAATTCTTGGTTGTCTGCCTGTCAACAATGAATATTTAATGCAAGAATCTACTCTTGGAAATCTCAACACCAGCAGAGAAGAAATAAATGTTCCCCAAACACCACAGACTCCAGCTGCAATTTTTCAGGCAATAACAACTGAAGTTGCTGATGATTTAGGAGATCTCAGCACAGGTAAAAATTAAATTTCACATGTATTTGATGTATATACACCCGTAAAAATTAATTTTTACATTTATTAAGTGTATTTACACCCGTAAAAATTAATTTTCACATGTATTAGGTGTGTTTACACCCGTAAAAATTAATTTTTACATTTATTAAGTGTATTTACACCCGTAAAAATTAATTTTTACATGTATTTGGTGTATTCACACCCGTAAAAATTAATTTTCACATTTATTAAGTGTATTTACACCTGTAAAAATTGATGTTCTCACATATAAGGTGTATTTATACATTTAAAAATTAATTTTCACATGTATAAGATGTATTTATACCTGTAAAAATTAATTTCCATGTATACAAAATATGTTTTAACATGTAAATAATGCATTTACAGCCTTCATAATTAATTTATGGCTATAAATAGCCATAAAAAATTAATTTTTTATCATCATATGCAAATAAGTTAATTTATTACAACTTAAAAGTAAAAAAAAAATTTAAAATAACTAAAATTATCATTTATTATAGATGTGGGGGAATACTCTTCCCAAAGTGACCTTTTGGCCCCAGATGCAAACAGGGAAATATCAGACTCGGATGCCACTGGGACTTTAGACCAAACACCAACTATTTCCGCTGCTAGAGCTAAATTTCTAGAGCGGAAAAATAGGAGGAAGCAAACTCCAAAGACCATCATCGTGGAGATGCTGGAAGAAATTAAAAAGGACCGGCTGGAATCACAAAAAAGTGATGAACAATTTCACACTTTGTTAAAGGATCAAAATAACCTTTTCAGTGAAAGTGTGGAATTGCAACGCAATTTCAATCAAATGTTTGGAGATTATTTAAACAGAAAATAAATTCACTTTATAAATAAAAACATATATTACTCATTTATTTTATTTGCTTTTTAGTTGGTTTTACATGCAGAAAGTACACAAGTCTATTTTTGGAATTTTTATCACGGGAGGGTCTGGAAGTATTCAACAAGTGCCTCTCGGATTATTTGAGCTCCATTATCTCTCTCCCCAAGCACAGTTGCATGACCCTCGTTGTTTACAGCAACACTCAATTCATCTAGCCACGCTTGCTCAACATTATCATTTAATTGCTCACAAATATTATGCAATGTGCAACAACATTGGACTACTTGTGACACATTTTCTAAATTTAATTCTATTCTTTTACTAACAAATCGAAATCGTGCCTTCAAACGGCCAAATGCATTTTCAATAACTCTCCTAGCTTTGGACAAATGATAGTTAAATAATCTTTTTTCATCAGGTAAATCATTATTATCTGGAAAAGGTTTCATAACCGTTGGCATTAGTGGAAAGGCAGAATCAGCAAGCAACAGCAAAGGAATTTTTTTACCCATATACAGTTCACCAAGATCATGTAATAATTGACACTTTGTCATTACAGAAAATATTCCACAATTTTGAAACACATGGGAGTCATTGTTTCTTCCTGCTGCACCAGCATTAATGTACGTGAATTTGTACGCAGCATCACAAATTGCTAACAAAACAATGCTGTAGCAACTTTTGTAGTTATAATAATCAACTGCATGTTCTTTGGGTGGACCAATTTTAATATGTGTACCATCTATTGCCCCGATGCACTGAGGAAATTCCCATAACAATTTAAACTCTTCTGCCTTCATTTTCAATTCCTCCCGGGTTTGTGGGAACTTTATATGTTCAGGCATCAACTTATCAACAACTAAGCACACAAATTCATGTAGTATCTCGCAGACTGACGTCTTGCCAATCCCAAACAAATGTCCAATTGTTCTAAATTCGGCTGTTGAGGCAAGAGTGTACAATGCAATCGCAACTCGTTTATCTAATTCAATGCTCCGTCTGTAGTGTGTGTCTTCACGTGTCATTTCATTCATCTGGGTGCACAAATAGTTGTATGTTGCTCTCGAGACTCTGAAGTTGTCTTTCCACCGCTTGTCAGACATATTTTTCGCAATTACCCACCATTCGTCTGATTTTACTTGTGACCAACAAACAGGCTGGGCCCTCTGCATTTGAATCAAGTATGTGGTAATAATTAACTCCATTTTGCGTAGACGAATTTGGCGGCGCTGGCGATGGCGCAACAGCTGCATCAATCTGTGGTGGTTTGCTGCTATTCGAGTGTTCACTTCATTTAACTTCGAAGACATAACAAACAGCATCATTTCAAATTGTTGTGTTGTTAGTGCAGCCATTTTGATAATGATTGAGATCACCTCCTGGATTGCATTGTTCCTGTTTCCTGTTTGATCGTTCACACATGCCTGGATTTGTGGCTTTATGCCTTTTGGTGCGAACGCTCTAGCCTGAACTTTTTAACCTAATGTCAGGCTAGAACTAGTTTTAAAAATTAGGCTAGCCCAAACATTTTGGTGCGAACAAGGTATTAGTATCTAGAGTGGGTAGAAGACTCACAGACACACTGCCCGCCTCTTCATGCCAACATTCCGTTGTAGAAATGTTGTAACTAGAGTGAGTAATTCACAGACACATTTAAGTGTAGTATCTAGAGTGGGGTACAACCCACAGACGCACTCCCTCCAGCTTCATGCCAACATTCCGTTGTAGAGTGCAGAATCTAGAGTGGAGTAAAATTCACAGACGCATTGGTAATGTAGAATCTAGAGTGGAGTATTTATATTTCACAGACGCATTATCAGAGTAATCGACGCGGAGTAATTTCCCGGTTACTCTCCCGCCAGCCAGGACCGAGTGGAGTAATTTCCCGGCGATGGATAACCTTTCCTGCGAGATATTTCGATTCAATTCGTTATTGGTTTGACGGAACATTTAAGTCTAACTTAGATGTTGATTGCACTCGGGGCAAAAAATAGCTCGGCGCTATTTTAATATATTTTACTTATTTTCATAGTTTTAGTTAAGTTTGTGACTCTAAAATATCATGATTAATTCCATAGAATTAATATGAATATTTATTCTCACATTGTTACATCTCGCGGTAATTATTGATTACAACAATTATCTGCGATGCGATGTGTGTGACGATACAGAAAAGTCAACCGCACCTCTCGGATATAACCCACCCAGCCTAACCATTTACACGCCTTTTAGAACCAAACCCCGGACCATTTAGAAGCCAAAGCCATTCATAGATGACATCTTTTACGTCACAGCAATAAGACCGTTACAAATTCTTATTGCATGACTGAAGCCTTCAAATGATATTATTTCAGGGCTTTTGCCAAACAACTGTATAGTTTAACTTCTCGTCATTTTAGCCACTTGTAGGCATAGTATTTATATAAGGTTCAAACCGGAATAAATGTTATATGTTTTGAGAAAACATCAGGTTTGCATATTTTACATTTTCACACAGATAGTTCACACTTTAGTTTAGCAATTGCTATCTCCAGAAGGTAATCGTCACATACGTATTTATGAAAACACAAATAAAAGGCTATTCGCGAGGTCGTAGACCCATAAACGGGATTTCATGTAGTTCCACATTTTATATTTAGTTAAAAAAAATCTCAACTGGTTTTGTGGGTGGAACAACATTTTTTTTCTTAATCGGAAACAGCGGTGGAAGATTATGGTGAATAAATTCGATTGAGGCTAATAGAAATTGGGGTGTTAAATGCGGGTAATTGACATTTAAATTGGCTTTAAGACACTTAAATACCCCGATAAGTGAAGTAAATGTAGCTAATATGGAACTAAACAAGAAAGATTGGCTTAAATATGTAGAATGTATGTTTTAAGAGCACAATTGACGTAAGAAATTGCTAATAGGATGAAAATTAAGAAGCTGAGCGGAGAGATAAACAGGATATGAGTGTTATTTGATTAGACTGCGATAACTAACAGCTGCAAGATGAAATACTCTTAAGTTGAATGATGGGTTTCGTGGAATTGTATTGTGGATTTAAAAAATAAATGGAAAGTGGGAATGAAAGAGGTGATGACCCATCAAGGTCTTAGGTAATCAGTTCATCTCATTACGAATTTGAAGGTCGTTTTATTCTGTCAACTTTTTACGGTTTTAACTGATCTAAATAAACGAAACTAATATTTAATTTGGATGATATTTTTTTTACCTTTTCGTGTGTGCGCTCCATTAATTGTGAAAGTTGTAAACCAAAATAAAGACAATTGCAATAAGTGTTCCGTCGCGTGCATATTGCCACTGCTTTTTCAATTAATTTCTTCGGAGTATTGCAGGTGCATGACAAAAAATATATATCTCGCTTGCAAATGTGCGAGTGAAATTAACGCCAGACAACTAGACTGACCCAGTAAAATTGGAGCAACAAAAAATTGCATTTTTAACGCCATCATGTGGTAGATTGATGAACTAATCCTTGCGCGTAATGAGACATTGCTGTTTATTAATTGCGCAAAACCAAATGCAGTAAAAAAAAATATAATAATTTATGGAGGTGACTAAAGTTAAAATTAATGTTTCTTTTTTAATGGAATATGCAACCTCGATTTAACCTCGTTTTGAAATTAAATCTGATGTGCTGACATTGCAGGACAGCTCCTGGGTGCAGACGAAGTGGTGAAAGAAAACAGACCCGTCTTTATCTCTGGTTTTCTGTAATAAAATGCAATGCAAACAAAAGTAAAAAGTAAACTTTCTTGCTGATACTAAAAAGACGGAAAATTCGAAAGGAAAATTCTCTAGGAATTGAATTTCCAGAAAAAAATTGTAGAATATTCAGGAAATAAATATAATTAAGGGTCATCGATCAAAGAAATATGAAGGAAATTTATTCGCTCCGCCTGTTATTGAAAATAATAATTATTATTATTATAGTATATTAATTTAATGTTTTTGTTAAGAGATAAATAGTTTATTATATGATTTTCAAGGATTTGAAGAATTTTACATCAATAACTGAAGTAGTTAATTAATAAATGGAGTTGTATGCGCTACGACTCGTTTTATTCAGGAGGGAAATTTCAGTTTCTATATAAAGCGACTCGGGGCCTTCTTAGACCGGTCAGGTCCGAACAGATTTGGCCCCACTATCTCCCCTGTACTACCGAAGAACTTCAGTGGGTGAAGCGTATAACAAACGATTCCTTCTCACGTATATCTTGAAGTAACAGCAGATCTTCCGAGAGGGGTTGAGGTAGTGGATATTTTGATAGAATTTTTTTAAAATTATGTTTAAAAATTTTATTTCGTGAGTAATTAGAGAGAAGAAATTCGAAAGCTTGAAAATTATAAGAAATAAACATTTATTTTCAAAATTTGCTGTGCTTTAGTGGCGTCTGGCGGTAAATCGTGAACACTAAATGCATATAAACCCGGAGATCCAGCGCTTTAATAATTAACAGCAACGTAAGTCGAGACGTAAGTACAGCAATTTTATTTCATTTTAAAGAGCACCTCAGTCACAATATTTACACCATTATCTTGATTTTTGATAAAATTAAAAATGTACAACATGAAATACAGGAATAAATATTAGTTTAATTGAATAAAACAATTAAAATTCGAATTAAATTACACAATATTCTTCACAACAACTTAAATTAAATAAAAAAAATACTCGAAGATTGTGACCTTTTTCATTGCAGATTTATATAATCATCTGCACTTTTTAAATTTTTTTAAAGCCTGAATGCCATAAAAACATCAATATAATAATACCCTGTCTTGTTGTGATTTCACATTTATTGTCACTTTTTCCCATAAAAATTATTTTTCATTGTCCACTTGATTAAACCACTAGTCTTTCGTCTGCTGCCCGTAAACATATTAATCATCCGCTGTTTGCGCTCCTCCGGACTAATCTTCCACCGTTAGAAGACGAAGACCACGCAGCGTCGAAGTTGTGTGGACTCTGTGCAGAATTTCTCCAGTTAAATCCACTGGGCACTCGATACACGGGCGCTGTATTACGCTCGGCGATACATCTAAATTCAATTAAAAATTAAAAAAAAAATTAAAAATACATATTTATATTTAAGAAATTGTAATTAAAATTTCAAAAAACTCACGAGCACGTCGCGGTATCGTAATAAAATCCTGTCGAGCACTCACGAATGTTCCTACAATGACATTCGCACGTTATTGGATCCCAGAATCGGTTTTCTCCCGTGCAAAGTTCAATTTGTTTCTCATTCCGACACACGCATTTACATTCATTCGGATGATAATCTTGAAGCCCGTTACAGTCCTCTTCTTTCGTCCTGAAAAACACGAATTAAAACACAAACACAAACACCAATAAAAAAACTTTTAAATCCAAATCGTCTCACTTGCATCTGCATTCGCATCTGGAATGTTTTTCCAACTCTAAATGCTTAAAACCTTCGTGATTAAAGCCATCGATGCCCGGCTGATAACGCGCAACCATCACCTGCAACGTCAACAAACACGTCGAATTAGTTCGATTTTCGCACAGAAATTCGCAGATGGTCTTTTTTATCGAAGATACAACAAAAAACAGCTGTTTTTTTATTTACCTTTACTTGTAGAACTTCTTTTTTGGTTGGCTCGCACGCCAAAAGATCGTGCATGCAGCATCCGCCGCACCTTTCCACGCGAGTGCAGGAAGGGAAATAAATGACGGATGGGTCGCTCGATTTATCCAATACTACCGGCGTCAATTGAGGTTCGCATTGGGCCATTTGGACTAAATCTCCCGTGCGCACTATGTCAGCAAAAGAGAATGAACCTATACATACGTGTGTAAATAAAAGGGGTCAAAGAGAAGGTCAAGAGGTGAAGGAAACGGGTGTGGAGGGTTGGAGTGATTGATTTGCGTAATTTTGACTTACCACCGGAATTGGCGCGCATTAAGACTATAATTACGGAATAAAAAATTTAATTAGTTAATTACTGGTAATTTTAATTGAGAAATTTGTATCGACTTACTGCTGGCGTTGGCTGGATATGCGGATGCGGGGATAGCGGATTGAAGGTCATCTAAAAAATGGACGTAAAGTCGCAATTTTTTATTTTAAAAAATATTATTTT